>JALMGJ010000001.1:78320000-78920000 GCA_023362775.1 Charina bottae | reverse complement strand
ATACTCTGTACAATGTATCTCACCACTCATTTGTTAAGGTCCATTGTAGATCAACCTCACAAAGTATGAGGCTGGAGCTGGCAACATGGGAGATGAGGAACTTGGTATCAGACAGAACTGTTATGTAAACCAGGCCAAGGGTGAGAAACAGTCTGCAAATAGTCCATTACAGCAAAAAGGCAGGTGAAAGAAGCTGAGGTGAGATTCTTAACCATTCTGATAGCTGATAGTGATCATAATACAATTCCTCGTATCTGCAATAAAGTGCCTTGCCTACTCAAGCTGAATCTTAGCTTCCCATAACAAGGCCAAGTTACTGTTGCAGTAGCCTAGGGGCAATCTCTGACACACATTGGGAATTTTCACCAACTGTAAAAATCAAGGCCAAAAAACAAACAAACAAGCTCAGAATGAATATCCCAGACATTTGGATAGGAAGTACAAGAGTCCCAATAAGGTGTCTAAATGTTTTAGTTTTTAGATCTCCGCTGGTGCTTTGATTATTAGAATTGACTGCTGTAAATAGGTTGGCTGTAATTACCATAGAGGAAACTACTGAATTATTATGAAACATTTAGCATTCATGAGTTATATTTTTTCTTGCTTGACTAATAGTTGAAGTCTTTTTGAGTTAAATAGTTAAAGGGTTTTTGTCATAAATGTTGCAATGTTCACACACAGTATATCTAATGGTTTTAACACTTACTGAACACCAGAGATTTGTATTTACATGAAGATGTACAATTGATTCTTCTGATTCCCACAAGTATAGTAACAACCATGTGACCTTTACTGATATTCTTATTTCTTACAGGAACAAAATGCATTCACAAATGTTCATTCTTGAATTCACTACTGTCATTATTGGCTGTGTGATGAACAGCATGAAATCCTTATTTATTATTACTGTCATCATTATTATACAACACACAGCAGAGACTATTATCTAGTTCATTTGAACATATCTTGGCCAACATATCTGTCAGAGGCTTTTCAGCTTCTCTGCTGCAGTCTGCATAAGAGTACATAAACAATTCAGAACACATCTGAGGGGCAGCTATAATATCCGAATTGCTGCAAAGAATGTGTTGTAGTGTGTGCTCCCAATTATTTCTCAGTCAAATTCAGATTTTACGGAGACAAGTTTAGAAAGCATATCTTGTTAGTGTTTTGCTTGTTCCAGAAACACTTTGCAATTGAGAGATCAAATAAAAACACAAAGACTTTTTTAGCAAACATTATATATATTAATATAAAACATAACTACAAAATTTCTCTCCTTAAAAATACACACACACAGAGAGAGCCTCAACATGATTTACAGAGGCAAAAAAAAAAATCAGAACAGCAGAGAAAAAAGAAGACAGTTTACAAAACAAAAGACATGCTAATATATACCTTTTTACATATAGGTCAGGATAATTATTCACCATGGTAACTGACCTCTGAACCCGGCCAATACTTAAGATAACAATTAGAATGCCTTGGGAGCACAAACAGAAAACCAGACTTCTTGTCTCCAAGCCAGCAGAATATCTTCTGATCCAAATTCTTTTAAATCATAAAACCACAATATATCTTTCCCATACCATGGTTGCCACTTTTCCTGGTGGACTTATAGGCACACTGACATAGTCTCAATTTTTAGAAAATGCTGAAGTAGCTTGAAAAGGCACAAAGCCACAGTGGATTTAAAGTTATAAAATAAGGTGCACAATAGCATGGAATGAGTGGATAGAAAGAATGTTTGCTTCTGGCCTCCTAGCACTAGAGCAGGGGACAAGAATTCAGGGGGAGAAGGGCAAAGCACTGCAGGAGGCAGGACACAACATGGATGGGACTGCTTTATTCACATGGGTTGGATCATGACTTCCTGCTTTTTGTGTGTGGGGGAGCTTGTGGTAGAATCTTGTCTTTATATTGAGTTACTTGTTGATAGAGTTTTCATTGGTAGAAATTTGTTTTTTTCCTTGCTTTATTATGTTATTGCATCATATTACAGGGCTGCACTGGATTCATCCTATCTGGTCTAGAAAGTTAAGCAGGACTGGGTCTGGTTAGTACTTGGATGGTAAATCTTCAAGGAATACCAAGCCTATAGTCTAGACCAGGAAACTTCACATTTTATTACTTTTTTTTCTAATTTAAAAAAAAGCAGAAGAAGCTAATAGCAAATTGTATCTATGCCAATAAAGCTAATGAACATATTCATAGCCAGCAAGATCTGAGCTCAGTTTGAAAGAGATTTTATTTTAGGCTTATGCTACAGTTTTTGTACAGTAAAAAAGGTATTGGGACTGCAGGTAGTCATAGGTTTCCACTTTGTACTAAAATTTGAGTTCAAACATTGAAACTGAACATTCAGGGTAGCAAAAGGAAGTCCTTTCAGAGTCAGACAATTTATAGTCAATTTATGGCAGCCTTCTGTAAACTGGATTTCGGTGGATGTGTTAGATTTCAATTTTCATAGTTCTCAGCAGATTAGCCAAGTGTCTGTTCACGGAGAACTATGGGAATTGATATCCAGTTCAACACATAAACACCAAACTGGGGAATAATTTCTCCAATAGATGATGTTGGCTTGCACCCTAGTCTAGTTAAGTTTGTAGATCAAATTATTTATTTATTATTTATTTATTTATCATATTTATATCCCGACCATCTCCCTCACAAGGAGGGACCCTGGGCCGTTCACAATAAAATAATTTAAAATCAATTAAAATTAAGTACACAACTTAACAGAAGTTTTGTCCATCAATCACTTCAGTAAACAGGAAGGTCCACAAATCAATACTCTTAGAAAGACAAAGGTGTTTGGGTGTAACCTACATGAATGTATGTGTGTGTGTGTGCACATATGGCCTGCCCAAACTTAGGCTGCCTGTAAGAGTAACTCAGTTTTGTTGGGCAATCCCAGGGATTGCACAGCTGCCTTGGCCCAAAGACTCAGCAGCTTTCTTGAGGTGTGCACTGTGAATAATCTGCAGGGCTACACAACTTTCCGGAAAAAAACAATTGGGCAGGAAGAGTTTTGATGGAGTACCTTGCTTTTGGAAGCTCTGCTTGAGCAAACATAATATCTGAGACTTGATTAAACAGTAAAGAAAGTGCTATATTTACCTAGAATCCATTTGGCTTATAGTGACTTTTTTCTAAGGAAATCAGTCATAGCTATGTTGGCCTATGTTAAAATAAATCCATAGCTGGGTGATAATTTCATTAGGAGCAAACAAAATGACACAAAAGAATATGTAAACTATCACATAGCTATGGATTTATAAAACAAATTTACAGTAAAAATAGCCAATCTTTTATTAACTAGATATTTAGAGAACAACTTATATAGTTTAGGATTTCACTTTGCATTTTTCCTTGGCATTAAATATCTTGATGCAAATTAAAGAATCTAGGAAAACAGAATGCTTTAGTTGATAAAATAAAATATAAATGAAATGACCAAATATGTCTCTTCCAACTCCACTTTTCTGGTCAGACAGAAAGTTCTAATTTGCTAGTGCCTGAATGGGAGGGAAAAAAAATACATTTTTGCATTTCAGGGGTGTCCACCAGGCGTGGTCAAAAAAGTCGAGGTGGCAGTTGTGAAAGTGCAATAGAAGCTCTGCCTTATTTTTATGTTTATCACATGTGCAACTTGACTTTTATACTTCCACTTGACTTTTCTGACTACACCCTGCATACTACTCCTGATGGGTTTCAGACAGTCAAGCATGGAGGAAGGGAAGAGAAAGACAGAAGTGTAGGTTTTGTACAACAGAATTTTAAAGAAACATTCAAGGGGAAAATAATAGCATAAGTATGCACACACGCACACACTTTCTTTGCAACTAAAATATACAGAAATATCAATTTCTCGGTTTCCAATTTAGCTATAAAATGGTAAGCAGAGGGGATGAATTCTGCTAGAATTCAATAGACAACCCTGTCTTCAGAAAATTATTAGAAGTTTCTAAGCTGCTGTAGCAGTCTATTGATTAATTTGCCTAAAATGCCACACTGTTGATGCAAATATTTTGACAATCGGTCTGTTAATATTTCATGCATTTATAAATCAGTTCTATAAAGGTGGTGGGATTGGTGATGAACACCCTGAAGGCATGGGATCTAACCTTATTGGGCTTACACTGGTACTGGAAAGAAGAGAAGTGAGATGCTCCATGTACAAGCTCCAGAGATAGTGTAGATTTTTATATATGTACAGTATTTGGAGCATACAAAGCAAATCAGAAGCCTTGACAATGCCAGGTACAATTTTTGTTAGCCTCTATTTGGAAAACTCAACAGTGGCCACAGGATTGGAAAAGGTCAGTGTATGTTCCAATTCCAAAGAAGGACAATGCCAAAGAATGTTCAAACTACCATACAATTGCGCTCATTTCACATGCTAGCAAGGTTATGCTCAAAATCCTACAAGCTAGGCTTCAGCAGCATGTGAACCGAGAACTACCAAAAGTGCAAGCTGGGTTTCGAAGAGGCAGAGGAACTAGAGATCAGATTGCCAACATTTGCTGGATGATGGAAAAAGCAAGAGAGTTCCAGAAAAACATCAACTTCTGCTTCATTGACTACGCTAAAGCCTTTGACTGTGTGGATCACAACAAACTGTGGCAAATTCTTAAAGAGATGGGAGTACCAGATCACCTTACCTGTCTCCTGAGAAACCTGTATGCGGGTCAAGAAGCAACAGTTAGAACCAGACATGGAACAACCGATTGGTTCAAAATTGGGAAAAGAGTACGACAAGGCTGTATATTATCACCCTGCTTATTTAACTTATATGCAGAGTACATCACGAGAAATGCCGGGCTGGATGAATCACAAGCCGGAGTTAAGATTGCCGGGAGAAATATCAACAACCTCAGATATGCAGACGATACTACCCTAACGGCAGAAAGTGAAGAGGAACTAAAGAGCCTCTTGATGAGGGTGAAAGAGGAGAGTGCAAAAGTTGGCTTGAAACTCAACAGTAAAAAAACTCAGATCATGGCATCTGGTCCCATCACTTCCTGGCAAATAGAAGGGGAAGAAATGGAAGCAGTGACAGATTTTATTTTCTTGGGCTCGAAGATCACCGCAGACAGTGACTGCAGCCATGAAATTAAAAGACGCTTGCTCCTTGGGAGGAAAGCTATGGCAAACCTAGACAGCATATTAAAAAGCAGAGACATCACCTTGCCGACAAAGGTCCGTATAGTTAAAGCTATGGTTTTCCCAGTAGAAATGTATGGCTGTGAGAGTTGGACTATAAGGAAGGCTGAGCACCGAAGAATTGATGGTTTCGAACTGTGGTTCTGGAGAAGACTCTTAAGAGTCCCTTGGACTGCAAGGAGGTCAAATCAGTCAATCCTAAAGGAAATCAACCCTGACTGCTCATTGGAAGGACAGATACTGAAGCTGAAGCTCAAATACTTTGGCCACCTAATGTGAAGGGAGGACTCACTGGAAAAGACCCTGATGCTGGGAAAGACTGAAGGCAAAAGGAGAAGGGGACGGCAGAGGATGAGATGGTTAGATAGCATCACCGATGTAATGAACATGAATTTGAGTAAACTCCGGGAGACAGTGGAGGACAGGAAGGCCTGGCGTGCTATGGTCCATGAGGTCACAAAGAGTCGGACATGACTAAACGACTGAACAACAACAAAATTGATATTGTAGCTTCAACATCAGTTTAGCAAAGACAGTGGAAGTTTCCTTGAGATTGGAAGAGGATTCCTAACCCAGATCTCCCTCTTCCACTCTATAATCTCAAAGAGAAAAGTCTAAAAGGTCCTATGTTTTTTGGGACACCATCCCAAAGACCACCAATCTAATATTCAGTAATATCCAATGAGAGAAAAGTCTGTAGTTCAGTGGTTCAAAGAATCCTGGCCAGGATGAACTTGTTGGCTGTCAAAGTACACAATAATGGGCCAAAGAGATAAATGAATTCACCGAGTATAAGGAGACTCCACAAATTAGAATGAAGCTCCATATTGTCAGGGTTCATGTCTATGAATCCTGCCATTGGGATTAGACCTAGTATAGTGTTTGTAGAGTAGTTAGGAGGGGGGATGACAGTTGAGTGTTATGTCTGGTGGTGGACACTGGAGACGGCTCCGTCAAGGTCGTGCACCTGCAGCAGAGTGGAGATGGGAACGTTTGCCTCATGAGATCATCGGCTGGTGAATTGGCGTGCAAGGAGGGAAGTTAAGAGTGAATAGTTTGGCGGGAATTGGCATTCAAGTCTTTAGGAGTGCTTCAATTAACATGTATCCTGAATAAAGCTTTATCTGCATTTCACTGAACTGCATGGAGAAGTGTTTATTGGGACATTGTTGTTGAGATCATCACACATATGCTGATAATTTAACTGCAATGACTTGCATTTCTTCTGGTGGGTATGTAGTTGTTGTTACAATAAACAGGTTTAATCAATCATACCTAATGTCAATCTTGCTCAGAATCGTGTTTTACACAATGATGAACCCACTTTTTGATATTATAGAGCTCTAAAGTATCCTTCTAAAGCAGAGCAATGTGAAATACAGTGTAAGCTAGTAGTTCTGTAAAATAATACCCATTGATATGCACACACTCAGATACACACTAACTTCACATACATGATGATGTTGAGCGGATTTAAGCTGCCAGTGACTGACAGAGATATTTTGGGATTGAAGTGGCTTAGTTAAATGAAAACATCAACCCAGTGTGACTACTGTGAAAAAGCTCAAATGGAGATCATCAGGAAAAACACACACACATACAAAATAAGGTTGTGCAGCACTTTGGATTTGAAGGCAAAAAGATGCATTGGAGCATGCAGAGGTGTCTGTGCAAACTGGCTGCAAGTCCTTAAGGCAAATGTGTCTTTTCCTGGCATCGTGCTATAGCTGCCACTGTGGAGTGTGTGATTTCAGGAGCTGCTTTAAGTAGTTGAAGACAGGTAGCTACTTCAGCACCTCTGAATGCTCTGAAGCATCTGCTTAGCTTTAGATTGTAATACCTCCATATAAGTCTGCAGTTAGAAGCTGTACTACTGTGATTGCAAAGAGTCCCCCTTTCGGGGGGGGGGAGATGGGCGGTGATAGAAATTGGAGAGAGAGAGAGAGAGAGAGAGAGAGAGAGAAATACTGCCCTTTAGAATCTGTTGGAGTGGTTGGAGATATTGTCCACTCGGTTGTTCTGCCTATAAATTTGGTGGAGAGTTTCAAAAGGACATAGTGCCTAGCTCTACAGCAACCTTTACAGGAGACTGGGATAGCCTTTTCTGCATGAATTTATGGCTATTGATTTCAGTTAACATTTGTAAAAGCAACATTCAAAGTCATTTTGGAAGTTTCTGAAAGGCCTGCAAAAGAAACATTTTATAAAAACTTTAAATTGTATTTAAACTAGTTGAAAGTGTTCTCACAACCTAGATGGCAAAAATCCTCCCTTCTAATGGAAACAAATTTGAAAATCAGTGTCAAAAATCTCAATTGTTTTAGCCTGGACTTGTTCTTTTATTTTAAGATTCTTCTTACTCTATTAGTAAGAGTATTCTTACTCTTACTCTAAGGGCTTACAGCATGTTTCAGCTGAAGAGACATACAAATCTGCATCATTCTCTTAACTAGCCCCTTATAAGCAGAAGCAATTTTTTTAAATCTGATTTTTGGGAGGTAAATCTAGTTTTTACTGAAAGGAAAAGGGGGTGTTTGCCCAGGACGTTCTGATGGAAAGATTCAAGGGCATGAGTAGAGTCCCCTGGGTTCCCGAATGAATTCCAGCAATGAGCACCTTCCCAGGCCCTGGCAATTCTGAGCTGGCAGGAGAAAAAGAAAAGTAGGATTGTCATATTTGGGTGGCAAAATTCAAGGCAACCAATACATGGTAGCAATATGTTAGAGTTTAATGTATTTTTTATTGCCATCTAGTGGTTGTAAGGGTATTTACAACTTAGGTATGGCATGCCAGTTTTCTTTCCCACATTCCTGCATAAACTGGAAGGAAGAGAGGAGATTGAGAAGAGGAAGAGAAGAGAGTAGCAACAACCAAAAACAGCCTTCAAGAGCTCTTCACTTCTACCATATGCTGCTGCTGCTGCTGCGATAATGGCTGACTTAAGATTGGCAGTGGAGGAGAAGGTGGCAATAGCAGCAGTGGAGGCTTCTCTTTCCTCACTATTCCCTCCCTCCTTTCTTCCACCCCACTCTTTGTTTATAGTATCACAGGTGTCCTTGTCAGCCTTACCAGGTAGACCAGAGAGGAAACATCGCCAGATAAGCTAATTCTACTTTATTGTAAAGCTACATTAACAGAATCTTGCAAGTCTGAAAATACAATTCTCCTGCTGTCACCTTTACAGCCTAAGAACATAGGGAAGGTCCCTCCTGAGCCTCTTGCTCCACCCACTACACAGCTGTGGCTATGCTCCCTCTTATCTGACTGTTTCCTAGGCAGCATCTCTTTGCCTGGTCTCCCAAGGTCATTCCCACATACCATTACAGTCCTTTACAGGGCTACCCTGTCTGGGATGGAAAAATAACACTGTATCTCTTTGCTGTTACCTGAGTTTTACAATCTGCCCTATATTATTAGGGTTTTTTGAAAGTATGGGACAAGAAGTGGGTGGCAAAGAGGACCCCAGCAGGCTGCCTGTGCCTGCAGGCCTCTCTCCCTTCACTATATGTATATCAATGGAAGGGTTCTAACAAGGTTGTAACAAAAGTTTATCTTAGGTTGACTTGTGAAAAATTATACATTATAATTCGATTAGTGTTGGAATTACCAGCCATGGTCAGTCAACTGCTCTAAGGTGAACTGCTTAGCATTGCCACAAATTATGCTGGGTTTTTTTTAACTTGCACTTGGCAGTTTGTCCTACCTGACATCATCATCATCATCTTAGAGGAGGAGGAGGAGGAGGAGGAGGAGGAGGAGGAAAATATCGGCCTCCAGCTTTATTTTTAATTCAGAAATGCCTGTAGGCCCACATAGGGCCCAAAGTTATCCTTGGCAAGGAAAACATGGTGACTGTCTACAGTTCAAAGCTTTGTTTCAAAGTGTAGAGATACCATAAAGAAGGCTGGGGTGATAGAGAGTACTTTAAGGAGTCTGGAATGTAGGAGAACATTCTCACCAGTTGTCTGTAGCTTGAATCATGTCAACTGGATTTCTATTTTCTCAGTGGAAACGTTCCGCTCCTTATCCAAGGAGCTTCTTCAGTCTGAGCAAAGTTGGTAAGGGAATCCTTAAATATGTTTCTAGGTAGCTGTGTGACCTTACACCTGGGGTCATGGTTATATTGAGATGTTATTTTAAGTCCTTTTGTTATCTAAAAGAGGATCGTTAAGATCACCATGCTGCTGTTGAGCTTGTGAAATGGTCTTAATCTTCCTAGGCACAGAAGACAGAGCCGGGAGAAAGATGGGAGAAAGATTGTGCCTGAGGCCCCCACCTCTATTCAAGGAAGGATTTATTCAAGGAAGGTTTGAGAGAGGGGTCAAGGAATCCATTTATGCCAACTTGGAAAATCCTTCCTTGAATAGAGGTGGGGGCCTCAGGCACAATCTTTCTCCCATCTTTCTCCCGGCTCTGTCTTCTGTGCCTAGGAAGATTAAGACCATTTCCCAAGCTCAACAGCAGCATGGTGATCTTAACGATCCTCCTTGATGTACATTTCAGGTGACAGGCCTAAAATCAAGGATTTGTTTCATGGGAAATACACATCTCAGTATGTGGGGTTTTTAAAACTGTGCTGATGGTTTTCTTTTTTGTGAACAGCACTGAGTCATGAGAAGCTAGGGCAGCAGAGAAATATGGTAATAAATAATATTGTTCAGAGAACATACATAGTTACCTTGTTTGGAAATAGATCTCCAATGTTTCAAACAAAAGTCTTTCACAGATTTAGGGATTTAATCTAAGCCGGTTTGCATGCATGGTACCAACAGTGAGAAACAGCCACTCCTCCCTGCTGAGTGAAGGTCTCGGGCAAGCTCAGAAGGGAAAAGGCTGTTCCTGAGATTTCAGAGCTCAAGACAATTATACTACTAGCAATTTCCAAGACAATCTGTATGTTTGTGGTATCATACACCTTGGCCCTCACTTGCCCTAGTCTTCATTGTCCATTATCTCCCAATGATCTGGCAATATTGTTTGCAAACTGGTAGATTTTGAGCCACTTGATATAAGTATATATTTAACTTTGCTTTCTATTTCCGAAGTAAAACTTGATATGTTTTACTTTGGAAATAGAAAGTTACATACATTCACACAAACACCTCCACTACAATATTTCATGAACTGGATTCATAAAACCTATGAACTCCCATTCCTTTTCCTCCAATAATGATCCTCACCACCCTTTCATTCCCATCAGGCTAATTAGTTTTTTTATATCTACCCACCTATCACTTTATTTTATAGCGTGGAATAAGACGCTGGAGTTGCAGTGCTTCCAAAGGAAAATGATGCTATAGTCTGTAGCCAAGGTGAAAAGTACTGGAAGGCAAAAGGTTACTGCTAAGTTGTCAGTGGCAAGAATAGATTTGTAATGTATTGTGTAAATTACCTACCCCAGTCTGACTAATCATTCACCTAGAAGCAGTATAAGTCCAAACAAAAATAATGGCTTGTTCTGGGATGCATGTAGAAAAATCAGGTATTAAATCTGTCTGAACACATAGTGGCCTCTGCCCCAAACACTAAATATTTCAAGTTGTAGCCTGACCTTTCCCGCACCTTTTGCATGTGCTTCACTCCAGTTACAAAATGCTACGGTGGATGGAAATGTTGTCAATTAAGTAAAAAGGGTGTTTTTATCAACCTTTTCATGTTTAGAATTTAATGACATTTTAAGGTTAAAGGAAAAGTCAGACATTGATTTGTGCCATCAGACTTTAATATGGCTAATGAATAGAGTTTTCTATAAAACCTTTGTAATCCACTTTAAAACTTAAACTATCAAAAGGTTGTATTGTGTGGGCATGTGCATACTTTCTCCTGCAAAAATTTTCAACACTGAGGGGATGGTAAGACATTCATGCACGCACACACACACACACACACACACACGGCATAGGCAGGCATTTGGGGACGTTATGGAATGATCAAGGGTGCTATCAAATAGTACTCTTATCCCTTTAAAGCCATAAAAAACCAATAGCCTTCTTCTGCATTTTCTGACAGAAAATTCTACCGATTTGTTTTGTGAAGAAATGTTTACTTTCCGCCGCCCCACTCATCCCAGAATTGTGAAGTAGCTCTTTCACTGGATACTATCAAGAACTCTGAGAAACAGAGATTCTCCAAAGCATTTGCCAAAACTGAATGGCTGAACCGGAATATGAAGATGAAAGGTCTCAACAGATGGCAATGGTTAAGATTCATAAAATGATGAATGGTATGGAAAGATTAGAGAGAGATTTCCTCCCTCCTTTTCTCATCATATAGGACAAACCAAATTGGATCTTTTCAGGACTAGGAAAAGGAGGCACCTTTCCCCACAATATGTAATAGACTGAAAGAATGCATTACCATAAAATATACTGATAATGATTAGCTTTAGCCTGCCTCACTGGTATAATTAATTGTAGAGTTTGTTTTTATAGTTGTATATCCGTGTGGCTGTAGTGGGGAGGGAAGATGGAAACATCTGTAGGGATTATTTTTGAAGTATAGATTGATATAATCTTCACTTCCTGAACTAAAGAGAATATAGTCTAATCAAAAAGTTGGTGCTATGTTCATTCATTGGCGATCACTCGTAGCCGAGTAAGATTGTCTTCCAAAGGTAAAATTTTAACAGTGGATCCGTAAGTGGCGATAAAGGCCAATTCTGGATCCGCACAACCTCCCACAATGAGGGCATAGGTTTCCGGGTGGGAGACGGTCATGATGAGGGTTTGCCTGACGTGCCTTCCTTTTAGCTCTTTTCTCCTTTTCGCCCTGTACTCGTGCTTCTTCAAAGTCCATAGCACCATTAATAAAGGATGACCTCCAATTGAAACGCTCATGAGGTAGGGCTTCCCAGTTCTCAATGCTGATATTACATTTTTTTAAATTAGCTTTGAGAGTATCTTTGAATCTCTTTTGCTGTCCACCAATATTACGTTTTCCATTCTTAAGTTGGGAGTAAAGTAGCTGCTTTGGAAGACGATGGTCAGGCATTCGAACAACATGACCGGTCCAGTGAAGTTGATGTTGGATGATCATTATTTCAATGCTGGTGGTTTTCGCTTCTTCTAATACGCTAACATTAGTCCACCTATCTTCCCAAGTAATTTGCAGAATTTTTCGGAGGCAGCGTTGATGGAATCTTTCAAGAAGTTGGAGGTGGCGTTTGTAGAGGGTCCATGTTTCACAGGTGTACAGAAGGGTTGGTAGTACAATGGCTTTGTAAACAAGCAGTTTGGTCTCCCTGCGAATGTCCCGATCCTCAAACACTCTACGCTTCATTCGGGAGAAAGCTACATTCGCAGAGCTCAGGCGATGCTGAATTTCAGCATCGATGTCGGCTTTTGTAGATAGATGGCTGCCGAGATAAGAAAAGTGGTCGACATTTTCTAGTGACACACCTTTAAGCTGGATTGATGGTGCTTCAGAGGGATTGGTTCGAACTTGCTGGTAAAGCACTTTGGTTTTTTTAATGTTAATCGAGAGGCCGAGCTTTTCATATGCTTCTGCAAAGATGTTTAGGATAGTTTGAAGATCTTCCTTGGAGTGTGCACAGACTACGTTATCATCAGCATATTGAAGTTCTATAACAGAAGTTACAATTACCTTATTTTTTGCTTTCAGCCTACTAAGATTAAAAAGCTTTCCATCTGTTCAATATATAATTTCTACACCAGTAGGAAGTTTCTCTTCAACAAGGTGTATAATCATAGCGATGAAGATAGCGAATAAGGTTGGAGAAATAACACATCCCTGTTTAACGCTATGTGCCACTGATCCATTAAAGGTAAAGGTTCCCCCCGCACATTTGTACAGTCGTGTCCGACTCTAGGGGCCGGTGCTCATCTCCATTTGTTAGCCGAAGAGCAAGCGTTGTCTGAAGACGCTTCCACGGTCATGTGGCCAGCATGATGCACGCAGAACGCTGTTACCTACCCACCAAAGTGGTACCTATTAATCTACTTGCATTTGCATGCTTTTGAATTGCTAGGTTGGCAAGAGCTGGAGCTAGTGCGGGAGCTCACTCTGCACGCAAGGCTAGGGATTCGAACCTCCGAACTTGCGATCTTCCGATCTTACCCGCTGAGCCACCACGCCCCTCCACCATACAGGGTCCTTTATTGGGGTACACAAGTCAGTAGAGATTTGGAAGAATTTTCATCTGGAGCTAGGAAACTACAGTAGGATTGCCCCAAGGGATTTCCCAACCGTTAAATTAAAATGATCTATTCCAAAATACAGCCTAAATAGGTTGTGGGTTTTTTTGACAGCCACTCTTATCTGTATACAAATCATGTTTAACATTGTACCTACTTCAGATCACCCTTCCCCATGCTGAGTGCCTTCCAGATGAGCAGACTTGAACTGCCAGAGTTTTCCAGCTATTATGGCTACTGCCAAGAATTCTGGAAGTTGTAGTTCACATGCCTGGAGGACACCTGGCGTAGAGAAGGTTGTTGTAGATAATCATAGCTGAAAAATATTGATCTTTAGACTGAGTTTTTGATGTACTGGATACAGTGATAGACATTACCAATGACCAACTTGGGAGTTAAACAAAAACCAAAAACCAGAATGTTTGCTCTCATCCTGGACTGAACAGAATGTTGATGTATCTTATTTCAGACAATGCAGATTTCAAAGGCAAGCAAATTTATATGAGATTCTGTTAAAACACACTGGATGTGAATATCAATCACTGCTAGAAAGTTAGACTGTACATTTCCAGAATTCCAAAACAGAAGTGCAAATGAGGCAGCATGATGAGTCAGAAATGGGTGACTATAATTTCATTCAGATACAATAAATTACCCTGTTTTATCTTGATATATCTATGGGTGAAGTAGAAGAGAACAGGATTGTTTCCATTGCTTAGATTCCCCCCACTTCTAGCTATATCTATAAAAAAGGGTTTAAGCACAATTTGTGACTGTGTAGAAGTTCCATGTTTGTTGAACATCTAGGACCCTATTTAACCCATTTAGATAAACATTTACAAAGACCCTCTGAATACCTTATTATCATTATTCCTCATTTTTATATATTTCAGGAAATTCTATTCAATATTTGAAAGTCAATTTTCAGGATTATTCATAAATGAAATTTAAAAAATTCTTATTGGTATAAATTAAATTCCAAACAGCAATTAAAAGCAGCATTTAAAAAGAACTCTATTCAGCTCCCAAAACATAGGGAAGCCTATCAAGGGCCCAGTAGCTGTAAGTTTCAGACACATTTTTTTCTCCTAGAGATTAGTAAAAGAAGTGTTTCAATCCAATTTCCATTCACTGTTTTAGGGCAAAACTGTATACCTTACTCTCTAGATCAGTGTTGCTCAACATTAGCAACTTTAAGCTGTGTGGACTTCAACTCCCAGAATTCCACAGTCAGCATGCAGCTTAAAGTTGCCAAGATTGAGAAACACTGATCTAGATCCTTACTTTATTTATATACTTATATAGTGACTAAGCTTGGATCAACATGGACATGGAACAACCGATTGGTTCAAAATTGAGAAAGGAGTACAACAATATTATCACCCTGCTTATTTAACTTATATGCAGAGTACATCATGAGAAATGCTGGGCTGGATGAATCACAAGCCAGAGTTAAGATTGCCGGGAGAAATATCAACAACCTCAGACATGCAGATGACATCTTTGAAGAAGAAATGCAAGAGCAGCTACATAAACATCAGCTAAGCCTGGAAAAAAAGGAAGGGGTGAGGAAGAAACCCAGGATTACCCACCTTGATTCTCTCTGATATAAGAGGGGGAAGAGAGAAACTTTGCCAGGCTTTCAAGTCTCTCTTCCTATATCCTGCATCAGTAAAGGACATTTCCAATAGTCCTTGAGGAGTATGACTCATCTTTTCTGGTCTGGGAAGGCAAGGAGAGTTGGGCCTAGTTAGTACTTGGATGGGAGACCATCAGAGAATGTGAAAAAAACATCCTGGAAAACAAGCAACGGCAAATATTGCCATACTGTTCCCAAGAAAATTACATGGATTTCTTACCTTTACCTTTTAAACATAGAGATGAGATGATTAAGAGAAATCCTGATAGCCTGACAGCAGTCATGAAAGCATCAGAAAGTTTGTTATGCAAGTGGAAACCACGTTCCTTGTTCCTCTCCTCATATGGCTCCAGGCTGTTTATTTGAAAAAGGCTCCACTGATGGCTACATTGAGAACATGTTTTTTTTTAGAACTGCAAGAATATTTATTTATTTATTATTTAAATTTATATGACCGCCCAACTCCCCCAAATCAGAGAGTTTTTTCCTTCCCCATACTTGATTGTTGTGATCCACGTTTTGTTGTTGTTCAGTCGTTTAGTCATGTCCGACTCTTCGTGACCTCATGGACCATAGCATGCCAGGAGTGCTATGTCTCCTGGCGTGTCTCCCGGAGTTTACTCAAATTCATGTTCATTACATCGGTGATGCTATCTAACCATCTCATCCTCTGCTGTCCCCTTCTCCTTTTGCCTTCAGTCTTTCCCAGCATCAGGGTCTTTTCCAGTGAGTCCTCTCTTCACATTACGTGGCCAAAGTATTTGAGCTTCAGCTTCAGTATCTGTCCTGTCCAATGAGCAGTCAGGGTTGATACCACCCTAACGGCAGAAAGTGAAGAGGAACTAAACGATACCACCCTAACGGCAGAAAGTGAAGAGGAACTAAAGAGCCTCTTGATGAGGGTGAAAGAGGAAAGTGCAAAAGCTGGCTCGAAACTCAACATTAAAAAAACTCAGATCATGGCATCTGGTCCCATCACTTCCTGGCAAATAGAAGGGGAAGAAATGGAAGCAGTGACAGATTTTATTTTCTTGGGCTCCAAGATCACTGCAGACGGTGACTGCAGCCATGAAATTAAAAGACGCTTGCTCCTTGGGAGGAAAGCTATGGCAAACCTAGACAGCATATTAAAAAGCAGAGACATCACCTTGCCAACAAAGGTCCGTATAATTAAAGCTATGGTTTTCCCAGTAGTAATGCATGGCTGTGAGAGTTGGACCATAAGGAAGGCTGAGCGCCAAAGAAATGATGCTTTCGAACTGTGGTGCTGGAGAAGACTCTTAAGAGTCCTTTGGACTGCAAGGAGGTCAAATCAGTCAATCCTAAAGGAAATCAACCCTGACTGCTCATTGGAAGGACAGATGCTGAAGCTGAAGCTCAAATACTTTGGCCACCTAATTCTTGCAGTTCTAAAAAAACATGTTTTCAATGTAGCCATCAGTGGAGCCTTTTTCAAATAAACAGCCTGGAGCCATATGAGGAGAGGAACAAGGAATGTGGTTTCTACTTGCATAACAAACTTTCTGATGCTTTCATGACTGCTATCAGGCTATCAGGATTTCTCTTAATCATCTCATCTCTATGTTTAAAAGGTAAAGATATGAAATCCATGTAATTTTCTTGGGAACAGTATGGCAATATTTGCCGTTGCTTGTTTTCCAGGATGTTTTTTTCACATTCTCTGATGGTCTCCCATCCAAGTACTAACTAGGCCCAACTCTCCTTGCCTTCCCAGACCAGAAAAGATGAGTCATACTCCTCAAGGACTATTGGAAATGTCCTTTACTGATGCAGGATATAAGAAGAGAGACTTGAAAGCCTGGCAAAGTTTCTCTCTTCCCCCTCTTATATCAGAGAGAATCAAGGTGGGTAATCCTGGGTTTCTTCCTTACCCCTTCCTTTTTTTCCAGGCTAAGCTGATGTTTATGTAGCTGCTCTTGCATTTCTTCTTCAAAGTTATATCTGTACCCCTCTACATCATGGTATAAAGTGCCTCACTGAGGTGAAGTAGGACCACCTCACACAACCTTAGCTCATGATATATCAAAGACTGTGAAATAAGGTGCACAAAACACAACTGTCTGATCTTATCATATGTTAATTGTACAAACAACATGTTCAAATGCTGACAACTACTGCCATCAGATATATATTCTCAAATCTGGACTGAGATATGTTGGATAATATTAATATTTGGCATTATTAAAGCCAATGTTTAGAGCACTTCAAAATTTTGATTGTGCTTTCACAAACAATATCTTGCTTTTGCTATAAGTCTGTAAGGAAACTGAGATTAAAAGCCCCTGAGGTGAAAGAGAAACTAGTCCAGTGCCACATGATAGATTCGTGGTGAAGGTGATGTTTGGCCCAGGAGTTTCTGCTTTGTAGTTCACCCTCTTAACATTACACTATATCAGCCCTTTGTGACTGCAGACCATTTGTCAGATACCACCAGATTCTGCAAAGCTTTCCATTGTCAAAGACAAGATCCAGAGCATATACTATCACCAGCAAGTGAAATATATTACCTCCAGTGAACTTTCAGAGAAAATTCACTCTTAAATTCACAGACAGGACTTTCTAAATGCCACATGAAATTGTCTTTAAATCTGCCAAGGCCTACACTTTATGATCTTTCAATGGCTCCTCAGCAAGCTAAAGCATTGCCTTTTTAAATCCATTACTCTTTCTCCTTAGATTATGATGTTCAGCCGGTCATGCTCAAAATATGAAAGGATTTCTTTGAGAATTTTTAGGAACATGTGTTGGTTTGGCTGTACTCCACAGCATATGAAAACCTGGCTAAGAGCGCTTCATGTGACATTGCCACCGAATTAAGAAAGGACAATCTATGATGGCCCACTGTGGGCAGGTTGCAAGAAGTCCTATCGTCCCCTGTCCTATATCTGTACCTGCAGGGGTGGATATAAAGAAAACCATAAGATGGAATACCTAAAGAAGCTTCATTCTTCAGGGCTGCTCTAGGTTCCCCTGTCTGTGCAGGTTGCCAGAAAAAAGAATTAGCCCTATATTAATGTATTATTTCAGCTTCACGTGACATGGGTGATTAAGGGATATTAATTTAATCCAAACAACCCTAGAGCAATTTTGATGTAGAATTGCCCTACTCCTGCTCCAGTGGTGACTGGGTTTCCATGTCTGCATGACAACTAACCCTCCCTTTGACCCAGTTGCATAAACAGGGCTAATATGTCCACTGAGAGCAATAGCCTTGTCTTTTGAAAAGAAGTGTGCTTACTTCCAATAAGTGTGGAATTCTCCAGTTAAGTGGAAGTGAATCATCATTGTCTTCTGCTCTTCCTGGCATTATTTCCCCAAGTGACATTTAGAGTCAGGATGTTGGATCCCATTCAGTTCCATGGCTCTTGATTCTGCCTGTTAGCCTATTTGTTTGTTCCTTCTGTTCCTGGATTTTCTTGCTCTTCAACCTCAGAATGAAAACTAAAAGCTTCCTGACTGCTGTTCTGAAATCACTTTGTTATTTCTTCCCAGGAAGGCTCTTTGAGATGTTCTTTGTGCAAATTATTCTGTTGTGGAGTCAAGAGGTTGGAGACACAATGCCTGAGATTTCTGTGGGCATCCCCCCCCCCCATGTTTTACATTTTTGAATAAAATCTGAAGCCAAGTACTTTAAAAAAAATCTTTTAGCTCAGATGCCACCCAGACAGTAAATTACACACTTCATACAAAATAATTATTTGCTTTTATGATGAATAATATATGTACGCTGAATGTTCCTTCCAAATGGATGTACCATTGGAGATGACTTTTCATTCTGAAATGCCTCAAGATTTTGCCATCACCAAATGGAAATACTGAACATTTGAAAAAGGATTGTCATTAATAGGATCTGTGCTGCACTGAAGATTGTGGAAATATGGCCTGACAATGTAATTTATTACCCATGTAGAAATCCCTTTAAAGTGATTTATTTACAAAAAGAAACCCATTAAATTTCACAGCAGTGTTCATGTTTGTTGTAATTTGTATTCACCTTACCATTGACTGCCTGCTTTTTTCTTGGAATATTACATTGCCTGAGTAGTGGCATCATATAAGTTAAAGCAAGAACACAGGAAAATGGTTTATACCAGGATAGACGATCAGGCCACCTACCAATATTTTATACCCTAATTGGCCAAATGGCTTATCAGAATCTCAAATAGAGGTCTCTCTATCCTTATGCCTGATCCTGATTGGATCGTGCCTGACTGGAGATGCCAGGAATTGAACCCATAGACTTTCTTTACACAAAGCAAGTAATGCTACTGAATAAGGATGAATATTTGGAGTAAATATTCTGATTTTGCACTTGTCAAATATACAGGGCAACCCAGAAGGCACATGGCAAAGATCAGAGGAACAAGGATATAATCCAGACCAATTTAGAGACCTAGGTCTGAAAGCTGGAGGAATCAGTGGAGGAGTGGGAAATTATTTGGGAGGAATGCCTGCTATTTCTTGCTAACTCTGCTCCCTCTTGGAGTCATTACTGCTTCTTCCCCAGATAGGTTTTTTTAGCTTTGAGATATATATAATCCCTATCAACCTAAAGGTAAAGAACCATACAAAATCTTCCAGTAGGCAGTTCAACATTCAATATAATTTCTGCTGAATATATAAACATGTCTTGAGCATGTTTAACCCCTTCACATTTTTTTTCTTTTAATCTACCTATTTTAGTATGTGTTTATGCCATATGGGTTGTAGTCTATAAACTAACATCCACACATACATAACAAAGAAGACAAATTTTGCTAGTTACGCCTATCCACTGCTTCATGTTACTCCAGAGAATCTCTCACCCACCCTCAGGAACAACTTTTCACAGGTGCTATACTTTAGTTTGTACACTAATCACATATTAGTCTCATTTTCCAACCTTAGCCACAGGTTACCATAATTTTCCTACTTTACCAAGTGGGAGTTGCAAAACTTGGTACCTCATCTTAAACAAATAGATATTCCTTCTGCTAGCACAAAGCTACCAATGGTGGGGCTAGAATAGGATCTCAGATTCAGACTCCAAGGGAATCCACAGTAATCAATGACAGAGCAGCAGGGGAGACCTAACATCAATATAACGGCTAACATTGCTTATCTATCTATCTATCTATCTATCTATCTATCTATCTATCATCTATCTATCTATCTATCTATCTATCTATCTATCTATCTATCATCCATCTATTCATCTATCATCTCTATCTATCTATCTATCTATCTATCTATCTATCTATCTATCTATCATCTATCTATCATCCATCTATTCATCTATCATCTCTATCTATCTATCTATCTATCTATCTATCTATCTATCTATCATCTATCTATCATCCATCTATTCATCTATCATCTCTATCATCTATCTATCTATCATCTATCTATCTATCTATCTATCTATCTATCTATCTATCTATCTATCTATCATCTATCTATCTATCATCCATCTATTCATCTATCATCTCTAGCTATCTAGCTATCACGTTTTTCTAATGGTGCTTATCTCACAGATATGACATACAACTATCTCAATGGTGAGGGGGTACAATATCATTAAGTCCAAACATTTAAATTGCCTAGTTTCATCAGTGACTATATACAATTCACTGTTTTTTAACTTCTACCATGAAACCTACCTCCTGCCTTTTCCTCAGTACCTGGGAGATACAGTGCCCAATTTCGCATAGACAAAATCTCTGGATCATCCTGCCCATTCATAATTTAATTCATAATTTAAACAGCCATCACTGTTTCTTTGGTCCTATTTCTGTAGTATTGCATATTGTTTTATTGGACCATAATAAGAAAAGTTTCTATTTACTTTTCTTTGCTCAGTATTTAAGCCCTCTAATCTGTTGCCAATAGATTAGAATCTTTGATATTAAGGTTGTTTGTTGCCTCAGTATGATTTTTGTTGATTTAAAAGACACATTTTAGCAATACAACATAATACTTTTTCTCTCATTATCTCCTCTTGATCTTCCAGACATTGAAAATGCAATAAATTAATTCCTCTCCTAATCCTGTGGCTTTCATAGACAGCCTCCAAAAGCCAAGGGCCCAGTTGGGAATATTTGGCAATATTTCTCAGTCCATGGTTGTACCTGACTATTGAATGGTCTGCTTGGGACCTGCAACACAAAATAGCCAGGTCAAAGAAGTAGATGAAGGCATGCCCAAAAAAAAAAATACATTTTCTTGTTGTTTTATGTTTGTTGTTGTTGTTTATTCGTTCAGTTGCTTCCGACTCTTCGTGACTTCATGGACCAGCCCACGCCAGAGCTTCCTGTCGGCCGTCACCATCCCCAGCTCCCCCACGTTCAAGTCCGTCACCTCCAGAATATCATCCATCCATCTTGTCCTTGGTCGGCCCCTCTTCCTTTTGCCTTCCAGTTTCTCTAGGATCAGCATCTTCTCCAGGGTATCCTGTCTTCTCATTATGTGGCCAAAGTACTTCAGTTTTGCCTTTAATATCATTCCCTCAAGTGAGCAGTCTGGCTTTATTTCCTGGAGTATGGACTGGTTTGATCTTCTTGCAGTCCAAGGCACTCTCAGAATTTTCCTCCAACACCACAGTTCAAAAGCATCTATCTTCCTTCGCTCAGCCTTCCTTATGGTCCAGCTCTCGCAGCCATAGGTTACTACAGGGAATACCATTGCTTTAACTATGCGGACCTTTGTTGTCAGTGTGATGTCTCTGCTCTTAACTATTTTATCAAGATTTGCCATTGCTCTCCTCCCAAGAAGTAGATGTCTTCTGATTTCCTGACTGCAGTCAGCATCTGCAGTAATCTTTGCGCCTAGAAATACAAAGTCTGTTACTGCCTCCACTTTTTCTCCCTCTATTTGCCAGTTATCAATCAAGCTGGTTGCCATAATCTTGGTTTTTTTGAGGTTTAACTGCAACCCAGCTTTTGCAATTTCTTCTTTCACCTTCGTCATAAGGCTCCTCAACTCCTCCTCGCTTTCAGCCATTAAAGTGGTTTTTGTTGTTGTTGTTTATTCGTTCAGTCGTTTCTGACTCTTCGTGACTTCATGGACCAGTCCACGCCAGAGCTTTCTGTCGGCCGTCACCATCCCCAGCTCCCCAATGGTTGAGTCCGTCACCTCCAGAATACCATCCATCCATCTTGCCCTTGGTCGGCCCCTCTTCCTTTTGCCTTCCACTTTCCCTAGCATCAGCTTCTTCTCCAGGGTATCCTGTCTTCTCATTATGTGGCCAAAGTACTTCAGTTTTGCCTTTAATATCATTCCCTCAAGTGAGCAGTCTGGCTTGATTTCCTGGAGTATGGACTGGTTTGATCTTCTTGCAGTCCAAGGCACTCTCAGAATTTTCCTCCAACACCACAGTTCAAAAGCATCTATCTTCCTTCGCTCAGCCTTCCTTATGGTCCAGCTCTCGCAGCCATAGGTTACTACGGGGAATACCATTGCTTTAACTATGCGGACCTTTGTTGTCAGTGTGATGTCTCTGCTCTTAACTATTTTATCAAGATTTGCCATTGCTCTCCTCCCAAGAAGTAGACGTCTTCTGATTTCCTGGCTGCAGTCAGCGTCTGCAGTAATCTTTGCGCCTAGAAATACAAAGTCTGTCACTGCCTCCACTTTTTCTCCCTCTATTTGCCAGTCATCAATCAAGCTCGTTGCCATAATCTTGGTTTTTTTGAGGTTTAGCCGCAACCCAGCTTTTGCACTTTCTTCTTTCACCTTCGTCATAAGGCTCCTCAACTCCTCCTCGCTTTCAGCCATCAAAGTGGTATCATCTGCGTATCTGAGATTGTTAATGTTTCTTCCAGCGATTTTAACTCCAGCCTTGGATTCCTCAAGCCCAGCATGTCGCATGATGTGTTCTGTGTACAGGTTGAATAGGTAGGGTGAGAGTATACAACCCTGCCGTACTCCTTTCCCAATTTTAAACCAGTCCGTTGTTCCGTGCTCTGTTCTTACCGTTGCTACTTGGTCGTTATACAGATTCCTCAGGAGGCAGACAAGATGACTTGGTATCCCCATACCACCAAGAACTTGCCACAATTTGTTATGATCCACACAGTCAAAGGCTTTAGAATAGTCAATAAAACAGAAATAGATGTTTTTCTGAAATTCCCTGGCTTTCTCCATTATCCAGCGGATATTGGCAATTTCGTCTCTAGTTCCTCTAGCTTGTACATCTGGCAATTCTCGCTCCATGAATTGCTGGAGTCTACCTTGCAAGATCTTGAGCATTACCTTACTGGCTTGTGAAATAAGTGCCACTGTTCGATAGTTTGAACATTCTTTAGTGCTTCCCTTTTTTGGTATGGGGATATACAGTAAGTTGATTTTTTCCAATCTGATGGCCATTCTTGTGTTTTCCAAATTTGCTGGCATATGGCATGCATCACCTTGACAGCATCATCTTGCAAGATTTTAAACAGTTCAGCTGGGATACCGTCGTCTCCTGCTGCCTTGTTATTAGCAATGCTTCTTAAGGCCCATTCCACCTCACTCTTCAGGATGTCTGGCTCTAACTCACTGACCACACCGTCAAAGCTATCTCCAATATTATTAGCCTTCCTATACAGATCTTCCGTATATTCTTGCCACCTTTTCTTGATCTCTTCTGCTTCTGTTAGGTCCTTACCATCTTTGTTTTTGATCATACCCATTTTTTGCCTGGAATTTACCTCCAATGTTTCTAATGTTCTGGAAGAGGTCTCTTGTCCTTCCTATTCTATTGTCTTCTTCCACTTCCGCACATTGCTTGTTTAAAAATAATTCCTTATCTCTTCTGGCTAACCTCTGGAATTTTGCATTTAACTGGGCATATCTCCCCCTATCACTGTTGCCTTTTGCTTTCCTTCTTTCTTGGGCTACTTCCAGTGTCTCAGCAGACAGCCATCTTGCCTTCTTGGTTTTCTTTTTCTTTGGGACGTTTTTTGTTGCCGCCTCCTGAACAATGTTGCGAACTTCTGTCCATAGTTCTTCCGGGACCCTATCTACTAAATCTAGTCCCTTAAATCTATTCTTCACCTCCACTGCATATTCCTTAGGAATATTAGTGAGCTCATATCTAACTGATCTCTGGGTCTTCCCTATTCTCTTTAGTCTGATTCTAAATTTTGCAATAAGAAGTTCGTGATCTGAACTACAGTCAGCTCCAGGTCTTGTTTTTACCGACTGTATAGATGTCTGCCACTTTTGGCTGCAAAGGATGTAGTCAATCTGATTTCGGTGTCGACCATCTGGTGAAGTCCATGTATAAAGTCGTCTTTTAGATGTTGGAAGAGAGTGTTTGTTATGCACAGTGAGTTGTCTTGGCAAAATTCTATCAGCCTATGTCCTGTTTCATTTTGTTCTCCCAGACCATGCTTGCCTGTAATTCCTGGTGTCGTCTGACTACCCACCTTAGCATTCCAGTCTCCTGTAATGAAAATAACATCTCTTTTTGGTGTATTATCCAGTAGGTGCTGCAGTAGGTGCTGCAGTTCTATGAGGATAGAACTGATCTACTTCTGCTTCTTCAGCATCTGTGGTTGGGGCGTATACTTGGATCACTGTGATGTTAAATGGCTTACCCTGAATTCGAATTGAGATCATTCTATCGTTTTTTGGATTGTATCCAAGCACTGCTTTAGCCACTTTATTATTAATTATGAAGGCTACTCCATTTCTTCTGTGGTCCTCTTGTCCACAGTAGTAGATCTGGTGGTCATCTGATGTGAAGTGGCCCATTCCAGTCCGTTTCAGTTCACTGACACCTAAAATGTCTATATTTAATCTTGACATCTCACCAATAACCACATCCAATTTGCCCTGGCTCATAGATCTTACATTCCAGGTTCCTATGGTGTGTTGATCTTTAGAACATCGGATTCGTCGTTCACCACCAGCACGGTTGGCCGCTAGCCGTCCTTTCGGCTTTGAGCTAGCTGCGTCATCACATCTGGGGCTAGTTGAACGTATCCTCTGTTCCTCCCCAGTAGCATTTTTACCATCTTCCGACCTGGGAGTCCCATCTTCCAATGGTATACCGACATATCTCTGGTTGTACTGATCCATTTAGTTTTCACGGCAAGAATACTGGGGTGGGTTGCCATTACCTTCCCCAGGGATCGTATTTAGTCTGACCTCTCTGCCACGACCTTCCCGTCTTGGGTGTCCCTTCACGGTTTAGCTCATGGTTTCATTGAGGTGCTCAAGCTCCAGCACCACGACAAGGTAATGATCTCCTTTGCTGGAGTGTTTTATGTTAAAGTAACTAAAAACAACCAATATGATTTCTCCTTATGTATTTAATCATTGTAGGTCTAACCAGGTGCAAATGGAGAGAACATCATCTCTATACCAAAAAATGAAACAAAACAAAAGGCAATAAAAGTAGTGAAAGCATTTAAGCTATCACAATCTTCCCAATAATCATAGTCATAATGGACAGAGCACAATGTACTCCAAAGCAGAACTCTTCAATAAGACCTACAGCCCAAATATATCTGACAGTATACACAAATTAGACAAGCAAACCATGAAAACTCTCAGCACACTAACCCCAAAGGGACAAATTAAAAAAAAAAACAAGAACAAGAAGGATGAGAAGCATCACATACTTCTACAGACATCCCAAAATACACAAACCTGACATCCTGCTCTGACCTATCATATTGCTACCAAGGATCCCTACATACAACCTATCCAAAGAACTACCAAGAAACTCCAACATTTAATAGATGGCTGCAAACACTCCATCAGTTCACCACTGCAATACTTTGAAAAAAACGAAAGACCTAATGAGAGAAGAGAACAAAATCAGGATATCCCTTGACATTACAGCTTCACCTTGATTGACCCAAAACTAGCCAAATAAACAATCACAATACTACTATGCAACACACCCAAACCAAATGAGCACAGAAAAATTGAAATACCAAAACTTATGGAATACACAGGCCATGCCTTACCATGTACTTTCACTCTGACAGCCAAATTTACAAACTGATCCAAGGAACTCTAATGGAATCCCCCATCTCAGGACTCATAGCAGAAGCAGTAATGCAATGATTAGAAACTACACTAATTTCCCACTTCCCACTAATTCAGCCCCAAGTATGCATCTATCATCTAGATGACACCTTTGTCATTACCAAAAACTAAGAGTTAGAAAATGTATACAGCTTAATCAAGTACAAAATCAGTAAATTCCAATTAATAAAGGAAGAAGACAACAACAAACTACAATTTCTAGACATCATCAGCAGAAAAAGCAGCAATACATCTCGAACTACCAGAAGACAATCCACACAAGTCAAATCTTCAATTACAGCAGTACTACTCAACAGGACATAAAAGGAGCTTTGTAAAGACTCTAGTTAGATGAGCCATAACATACTGTAGTGCACCAGAATTACAGATATTAATAAATTACCTACAGGACATTTTTCAATGCAACAGATATCTGCACAGTTTCAACCAACCATCATCACCACAAACATTGCAACCCAAAAAATGGGTACGCCCATATACAGTATCAAAGGAATCACTAATAGGTTACTCCAACCATTTGGAATATCTGTGGCACCCAAACCAACAAAGTCACCACAAGGCATACTATGCAAATCCAGTGATTCAGTATTAAATGAAGACATAAAAGGAGTCATCTACAACATAAAATGCAAGCAGTGTGAATATTGCTACATAGGACAAACAAGCAGAAGACTAGCAGAACATATTCACAAATACCAGCTAGCTAACACAATGTGACTCCTCTAAACTTCCTTCATGCAGGCCACCTTAGACATAACTTCAAATGTGAAACATTGGAAATCTTAGAGTAAGCCAGATCAAAAAATGCAAGAGCAAACTTAAAAGCATGCCACTCCAAGCAAGCAGTGATTAATCAACATATACAGTAGACTTAAACTCTCTCTATGGAGCTATGAAAAGATATAATCAAAGACCCAAAATAGTGCATCAACCCAACACACAACATTCCCCTATCACAGAACAATCAACCAGCATCTAGATAAACTTGGTGTCCTTATCAGCCTAATAACCAAAGCCAAACTACAATTCAGCAATGACAGGAAAAGAACAATACCCTCCCAATGAGCCATCCCATTACACAGCTATCAATACCACCAGTCACAAAGGAAGCAACCATCACAGAGATAAGACTGAGCCGCCATCTTGTTGGCCAAATAAATAATCTATGAACAACAAGGCATCAATCACTTGCAAAACAACATCCATCCACAGAACCATCCTATGTGCAAGGCAGGCAAGACAAAAGAATAAACAATCCTGCCAACCAACAAGCCTCACGCCTCCAAAACTCCTGCATGGATAGTATTACCTAGTAGGTAATTAAATATCTTTAACCCAAAAAAACAAACTCCAAAAACAAAACTCCAAAAACATGCCAATACTGAGCTACACATGTTCACTATAAATAAAGTAATTTTTCCCCTCATGTCTTATTAAACATTATACTTTTGGAAGGGTTTTAGAACCCCACTCAAGCTCTTTTCACCTCTGTGGAGATGTATGAACTGAGATTTTGTTTTTTTCAAAATAACCCCACCCCCCACCCCAGTTAATTTAGTTTTGGAAGCAACTTTAAGCATCACCAGAATTGCTGTCCTCCACCCCCAAAATAAGTAGGCAGCTATGTACAACAGAGATTCCTTCCCCTATGGGGGATCTTGAGCCCATACATCTATACTTGCATCAGCTGTCTCATTAACACCAAGCAGACAATATGGAGCATGAGCAGCAGGACATATTGTTTAGCCATAGCTTGTGGTATAATTTCAGTCTTATGGAAAACATGAAGGATCATATCCTTAGAAGTCATGACTTACCTATCTCAGCTATATGCATTTTGTATGCACTTCTTCCCAATGCATATTTTTGTATGCTGTCTTTGTACACAATTTTTGAGCAATAACATATGTGTCTCATATGTTACTCTTACCTTGTCGTGGTGCTGGAGCTTGAGCACTTCAATGAAACCATGAGCTAAACCGTGAAGGGACACCCAAGACGGGAAGGTCGTGGCAGAAAGGTCAGACTAAATACGATCCCTGGGGAAGGTAATGGGAACCCACCCCAGTATTCTTGCCGTGAAAACTAAATGGATCAGTACAACCAGAGATATGTCGGTATACCATTGGAAGATGGGACTCCCAGGTCGGAAGATGGTAAAAATGCTACTAGGGAGGAACAGAGGATACGTTCAACTAGCCCCAGATGTGATGACGCAGCTAGCTCAAAGCCGAAAGGACGGCTAGTGGCCGACGGTGCTGGTGGTGAACGACGAATCCGATGTTCTAAAGATCAACACACCATAGGAACCTGGAATGTAAGATCTATGAGACAGGGCAAATTGGATGTGGTTATTGGTGAGATGTCAAGATTAAATATAGACATTTTAGGTGTCAGTGAACTGAAACGGACTGGAATGGGCCACTTCACATCAGTTGACCACCAGATCTACTACAGTGGACAAGAGGACCACAGAAGAAATAGAGTAGCCTTCATAATTAATAATAAAGTGGCTAAAGCAGTGCTTGGATACAATCCAAAAAACGATAGAATGATCTCAATTCGAATTCAGGGTAAGCCATTTAACATCACAGTGATCCAAATATACGCCCCAACCACAGATGCTGAAGAAGCAGAAGTAGATCAGTTCTATGAGGATCTGCAGCACCTACTGGATAATACACCAAAAAGAGATGTTATTTTCATTACAGGAGACTGGAATGCTAAGGTGGGTAGTCAGACGACACCTGGAATTACAGGCAAGCATGGTCTGGGAGAACAAAATGAAGCAGGACATAGGCTGATAGAATTTTGCCAAGACAACTCACTGTGCATAACAAACACTCTCTTCCAACAACCTAAAAGACAACTTTATACATGGACTTCACCAGATGGTCGACACCGAAATCAGATTGACTACATCCTTTGCAGCCAAAGGTGGCAGACATCTATACAGTCGGTAAAAACAAGACCTGGAGCTGACTGTAGTTCAGATCACGAACTTCTTATTGCAAAATTTAGAATCAGACTAAAGTGAATAGGGAAGACCCAGAGATCAGTTAGATATGAGCTCACTAATATTCCTAAGGAATATGCAGTGGAGGTGAAGAATAGATTTAAGGGACTAGATTTAGTAGATAGGGTCCCGGAAGAACTATGGACAGAAGTTCGCAACATTGTTCAGGAGGCGGCAACAAAAAACGTCCCAAAGAAAAAGAAAACCAAGAAGGCAAGATGGCTGTCTGCTGAGACACTGGAAGTAGCCCAAGAAAGAAGGAAAGCAAAAGGCAACAGTGATAGGGGGAGATATGCCCAGTTAAATGCAAAATTCCAGAGGTTAGCCAGAAGAGATAAGGAATTATTTTTAAACACGCAATGTGCGGAAGTGGAAGAAGACAATAGAATAGGAAGGACAAGAGACCTCTTCCAGAAAATTAGAAACATTGGAGGTAAATTCCAGGCAAAAATGGGTATGATCAAAAACAAAGATGGTAAGGACCTAACAGAAGCAGAAGAGATCAAGAAAAGGTGGCAAGAATATACGGAACATTTGTATAGGAAGGATAATAATATTGGAGATAGCTTTGACGGTGTGGTCAGTGAGTTAGAGCCAGACATCCTGAAGAGTGAGGTGGAATGGGCCTTAAGAAGCATTGCTAATAACAAGGCAGCAGGAGACGACGGTATCCCAGCTGAACTGTTTAAAATCTTGCAAGATGATGCTGTCAAGGTGATGCATGCCATATGCCAGCAAATTTGGAAAACACAAGAATGGCCATCAGATTGGAAAAAATCAACTTACTGTATATCCCCATACCAAAAAAGGGAAGCACTAAAGAATGTTCAAACTATCGAACAGTGGCACTTATTTCACATGCCAGTAAGGTAATGCTCAAGATCTTGCAAGGTAGACTCCAGCAATTCATGGAGTGAGAATTGCCAGATGTACAAGCTGGGTTTAGAAAAGGCAGAGGAACTAGAGACCAAATTGCCAATATCCGCTGGATAATGGAGAAAGCCAGGGAGTTTCAGAAAAACATCTATTTTTGTTTTATTGACTATTCTAAAGCCTTTGACTGTGTGGATCATAACAAATTGTGGCAAGTTCTTGGTGGTATGGGGATACCAAGTCATCTTGTCTGCCTTCTGAGGAATCTGTATAACGACCAAGTAGCAATGGTAAGAACAGAGCACGGAACAACGGACTGGTTTAAGATTGGGAAAGGAGTACGGCAGGGCTGTATACTCTCACCCTACCTATTCAACCTGTACGCAGAACACATCATGCGACGTGCTGGGCTTGAGGAATCCAAGGCTGGAGTTAAAGTCGCTGGAAGAAACATTAACAATCTTAGATATGCAGATGATACCACTTTGATGGCTGAAAGCGAGGAGGAGCTGAGGAGCCTTATGACGAAGGTGAAAGAAGAAAGTGCAAAAGCTGGGTTGCAGTTAAACCTCAAAAAAACCAAGATTATGGCAACCAGCTTGATTGATGACTGGCAAATAGAGGGAGAAAAAGTGGAGGCAGTGACAGACTTTGTATTTCTAGGTGCAAAGATTACTGCAGATGCTGACTGCTGCCAGGAAATCAGAAGACGTCTACTTCTTGGGAGGAGAGCAATGGCAAATCTTGATAAAATAGTTAAGAGCAGAGACATCACATTGACAACAAAGGTCTGCATAGTTAAAGCAATGGTATTCCCTGTAGTAACCTATGGCTGTGAGAGCTGGACCATAAGGAAGGCTGAGCGAAGGAAGATAGATGCTTTTGAACTGTGGTGTTGGAGGAAAGTTCTGAGAGTGCCTTGGACTGCAAGAAGATCAAAGCAGTCCATACTCCAGGAAATAAAGCCAGACTGCTCACTTGAGGGAATGATATTAAAGGCAAAACTGAAGTACTTTGGCCACATAATGAGAAGACAGGATACCCTGGAGAAGAAGCTGATGCTAGGGAAAGTGGAAGGAAAAAGGAAGAGGGGCTGACCAAGGGCAAGATGGATGGATGATATTCTGGAGGTGACAGACTCAACCATGGGGGATCTGGGGATGGTGACGGCCGACAGGAAGCTCTGGCGTGGGCTGGTCCATGAAGTCATGAAGAGTCGGAAGCGACTGAACGAATAAACAACAAACATATGTGTCAAGACTGATGTTTGTACCCATTCGAGCCATAAAATATTCTATACTGGCAGACTATGCATTTCTGTTTGAAAATAAATTTGTGTTGGATTTATTGAACATTTGCATTTTTGTACTTGTTGCTTTTGGACTGTGAGTTGTATCATAAAATTCAGAAAACTACAAATTTCAGTTTTGTGTGCTGCTTCCGTACAGGTTAGGAAATGCAAATGGAGTAAATGTGGGCTCAAATTTCTCTCAATTCCAAATAGGACCCAGAACCTTTTGAATGCAATTAGTTTCTACAGGTCACGGTCCCTGTGATTCTGAAACTTGAAGTCGCCCAACAAAGTGATACAGTGGTGGGTGAAAGTTTATTTCCCTCTATAAGTAAAATCAGGTTCTGCGTGCAGCTCTGCAAATGTGAATACAGGAAGGTTTAAAGGTAAAACAGTTATAACTTCCTATTGATTTCAGTGAGTTATGCCCATGAATAGTTTTCTCTGGATTGCCCCCATTATGCTATTTTCTTTCATTACACTGCAATAATAATTTAAATGATCAATAAAATTAGGTGGTTGAAAATTAATTACTAAGCCATTTAATTGTTATTTCAGTAGTCACTACCAAAGTGACAAAACTGTGCAACTGTCCACAGGTAATTTAGAAAGAGCAGAATGGAAAGGGAAAGAGAAAGAAAGAGAAAAGGGGAATTTACTACCTCCCTACCTATTTACTTGATTTCTATCCCAATGTGTTTCTTAGCTGGTTTTTAATAAATATGACACAATAAAAGATAGGGTGGGGGAGGGGATGTGAAGCTCCAATTTCCCAACATGAAAAAAAAGGAATCTGAACCAACGCTGAAATAATGTCAGTGTCAGTTTCTGAAGACTACAATAGGTTGTTCAGAAGTAGATGCTTTTCATTTCATAAATCAGTAAATGGGGAAATCTGTGTAGATGGAAGAATACCATACAAGTGCTTGAACTTTACAAGTTTCAGAGGTGGCTGCTGGGAAACCATCAGGTTGAGGCTGATTCCTAATCCATTTTCATTAAATTAGCCTAGTTTTCTTGGAGTCAGTGGTTTTATAATCCATTGAGACAACTGCTGGTATATTTGTTCTATGGTAAATTTGAAAGCTTTAGAAAACTTTTGAGATCCAATTAGTTTACATATACATAAAGACTGTTCAGGCCTTATTGATCAACTTGTCAGATGCAGCTTGCAGTGCAATCATACTTTTGATTTGATCTCAGCCTGGCACATGAACCTGCCAGCAAGTGTGTTCAGCTCTACTGTTGGAGATCCAAAGGTTCATATATTTTGTCATTCTGATTAACATGAAAGACCCCTTCTCTTTCTCTTCCAACTTGAGGAGGAGAGAAGCTCATTGCAATGAATTATAATCATTTTAGCATTCGAGTTAGATTTTTTTAAAATCTCAAAACTGCACGTTCCTTATAGAGTATGTGGAGGAATAAATGGTCTCTCTGTTGTAAGTATCTTATCTTGTTTTAAATCCCTGAAGCCCATTTCAAAGCATAGAAGTTTAGTTCTTCTCTTGGGAGAAGAGTTGGAAATTGGAATTATGATATGAGCAGCAAGTACTCTCTTAGATTTTTGGTATAGTGTCACAGGGAAAGCCATTAACTGTATAAATATGACCTATGTAGGTACAGAGCTGTCATGGCACCTGAGTATCTTTTCCAAAGTCTTCATTGCTAAATGCTAGCTTGTGTTTATTTTCTTACTTCTGGTTCCTTTACTGTTGATAGTCAATCTTAAAATGCAGAAGATATCTATCATTTCAATATGTTCATTATTTATTATTTTATTTTTTATTTATTTAATTTATATGACCGCCCATCTCCCCACATGGGGAACTTTGGGTGGTTCACAATAAATAATTAAAATAGAATCTAAAAATATATAAAACAACAATAATACAATACAATAAATAATTATAAAATCCAGATGGACGAAGGCATTCATTAATAGAAGGACGTTAAAATTAGGGAATTATTGTCAAATCTAAGGCAGGTTGCTATACCTGTTGTCACTAGTCAGGTCTTCTTTATATTTAATTGTTGTCCCATTCTTTCACTGTGCTCTTTGACTTTCATTACTAGAACTTCCAAATTATTTGCATTTTCAGCTATCAAAGTAGAGTCATCAGCATAGCACAGCACTGAGGTTTCCTTGTTTATCTTCTTCCAATTGAGCCTTCTTCAGTCAATATTCAGCATACAGGTTGAATAAAGAGAGTATACAGCCTTGTCTTACTTCTTTGCTGATCTGGAGCAAGTTCATTTTGCCATTTTCTGTCAAGACTGTGCTTTCTGCCCTGCATATAGGTTTTGCATGAGGACAATGAATGTTGTGATATTTCCATTTTTTTCCTAAGGACATTCCACAGCTTGACATGGTCAATAAAATTGAAGGGCTTTCTGTATTCAGTGAAGCTCATACTGATTTCTTCAGTATTCTTTGGCTTTCTCTTTTTTTATTAAATTTTATTAAGTTTTACAATACATAATAAAATTTAAAGTAGAAAAAAGAAATAGAAACAAAAATACAAAATAAGAAAAAGATAAAGAAAAAGTGAAGTCAAGAAATAATAAGCAAAGAAAATATAGAAAATAGATGTCCTCCAATCTATCTTTGAACTTAAAGTACAACAATTGATTTTAAATGTTAGTCCTTCATACAGTATACAGGAACTTTTCTTTGTCATATGCCTTTTGATTTCTTTAATCCAATCTTCTAACCTTCATCTTACTGTCTCCCAATAATCCATCTTTGGCTTCCATTCCTTGAAGTAGTAGTTAAATGTTGAATGTTCATTACTACATATTTATATCTTCAATAAAGACCAATTAGTATAACAAATAAAAGCCTTATTTACTTCTAATAAACTACAATATATTCTATTCATATTATGACTCATAACCTAACATGTTATGTAACTTAATACATAATTTAGCAATTCTTATAGTGTTCATACATATATATTTCTATAATTTAATTCTAATATATATATATATCTCCATAAAAAAGGAATTCTTGAATCTCAATTATCCATCTGTAATTTCCATTCCTTGTAGTAGTGTCCATTTAAACTAAATGCATAATCTATCATATCACTTAAACCTAATAGCTAATATATCAATTCTTATAATATTCATACAATACATATTGATATATATCATCCTGTAGTAACCATCATTCTAATTCCATCATATCATTATCTTCTCATAAATATATCTCTAAGGAAAACAATATTCTATAACATCAACTTGTGTTTGTATTTAGCATCTTACATTTAGAATATCACTTTTTATATATCCATACAATTTCTCATAACAATTCAAGTCCATATTTTCATTAGCCTTTATATCCATACAGTTTCTCATATCTTCTGTTTAGGTTATGCCAAAATCACAATACACTGTGGGAGATTCGCAATATACAGCCTGCTCTTTTCTATATCTCATATAGAATATCAGAGCAACCTTCTCTCCCTTTCCACATATTTCACAACATCCATCCAACTGTGCACCCATATTTTCACTCTGTCTCCACTGCCACAACATATCTATACCAAGATTGTAGTGTAAAGCCTTCAGAATGTTCTTCTGAACTAATATACTCAAAATTTCCTCCTTCTGTTTCTCCTCCACTTGAAAAACATTTTTCCTTTCTGTCTCCGTTTCTGTTCTCTGTTCTTTCTCTCTGTTTTGCAGAGTTACGAACAGTAATTCCAACGACCTTTGAATATTTGAAAAAGCCTCAGTAATCTCTCTTCTGAGCTCCTCAGGTACAAGTTGGAAAGCCATCTTTCCTGTGTCCTTCAAATTAAAACAACAACCCTTCTAGTCAAAACAATAATCATGTAATCTGTTCATGGAATACTACCAGCAGAATCTATTAAGCAGAACGTCGTTGTTGTTGTTTTTTTTAAAGTAAAAAGAAAAAAGAAAGTTCCAATAATCCAAAATACAGGAGAGAATAATATTTTAAACAGTTTATAGAAGGAGAAATAAAAAATATATTCCAAATGAAGCAAAATCCAACCAGGGAGGATGTAGAAAAAGAAGACAAGGAAAAAAACACGTTACCCTGTGTTTTTATTCTTCAAACTGCGAGCTTTCGTTCTTCAAGCTGCAAGCTGCTTAATCCAAACAAAGAGTTTCTCAAAAAATGAATAGTCATTTAGTTTATCAAGCGAAGAATTACAAACAGAGTCTCTTAAATCCCTCTAATACAAAAGAGAAGTAAAAAAAAAAATGCAGACGTTTCATTATGTTGCAAATATAGAGTCCATCAAACTTCCACCAGAATCAGTTATAGCAAAGAAAGCACAAAGTTAGCCAACATTTTCAACAAAGTCCAAAAAATAGATCTTAGATTTCAAAAATATTTTAATCTAAAAAAAACATTCCTAAAGTGATCTAAAAGCGGCTGGGCGCTCTTGTGTCTCTTCAAAGAGACTTGTTTCCCCTGCGAGAGCCTGATATATCTCGGCCATTGCCTTGCACTTACCCTGTTCCTTCCGCGGTGGAAAACTACAGAAAAAACAAGGGTAGGCAATCCCAATGGCCCCACGAGTAATCTTCTGGTCTCCCCCTCTCCAGGGGAAAAAAAACTTCAGTGGACCACAACTTCTGCAATCCACGCAAGCAAGGGAAATTCAGTCAGTTCTCAGCTTCTCTGAGAAATCTGACTGGTCGAGCTGGCAGCCAAGCCTGGAGTGTCAGTATTCTTTGGCTTTCTCAATTATCTAGCATACATCAGATATAATGTCTCTTGTTCCTCAGCTTTTTCGAAAACCTACTAGAACATCTGGAATCTCCCTTACCATGTAGGGCTCTAATCTGTGTTGGATAATCCTAAACTTTATTTTGCTAGCATGTTTAATTAATGATATTGTACAATAGTTTACACAATCTGTTAAGTCTCCTTCTTTGGAATTTTTATGTAAACTGATCTCTTTTGATCTGTTGGCCACATGTTGTTCTCCACATTTCCTGGCATAGCTTAGAATCTTAGCTGATTCTTCTTCTGCTGCTTGCCATATTTCTGTAGATATTCTATTATTTTCTGTAGGCTTCCAACTTTGTAATGACTGGAGTGCTGATCTAAGTTCATTTTCTAGTAATAGAGGTTCTTGTAAATGGTGATTATCTTCTGCTGTACAGAATTTCAGTATACTTCTTCAATCTTTGTCTTCGGATTAGTTACTGACTGTCCAATGGCATCCTTTAGCATACCAGTTCAAGGTTGGAACCTCCTTCTGAGGTCCAAGGTCTTTTGGAAGACTCTCACTGTTTTTTTCATGTCTATTTCCATCTTTGATATCTTTATAGATGTTGTTGTAATATTGCTTCTTGTCTATTATATTCTTTGTTAAGTTTCTTCCTGAGACCTTTGTCTTTTTTGGCTTTGGATTCTCTTCTTGGCAATTTCTTCTCTGTGTTCTGACATCTAGTTTGCTTTCTTCTGTTTCTTGCCCTTGGCAATCTCTTTTCACATTTATCCTAAATAACTTCTTTGATTTCATTCCACAGTTCCTTTGGTTCCCTATCAGTGAGGTCCAGGACTTCAAAGCAATTCCCAATGTTCTCCTTGAAAATGGTAAGTGTATGCTCAAGATCATATCATGGAAACTGGCTAGCTTTGGTTTTCAGTTTTAGCCTGTGCAGTTCATGATCTGTTCCCCAGTCAGGCCCTGGCCCTTGGTTAGTCATATTATAATTGAGCTCTTCAAGTTCCTTGTATCAGTAATACAGACAGTTTGTTTTCTGTGTAATCCATCTGATACTGTCCATGTATATAGGCATTGCTTTGATTGTTTGAAGACTTTCTCCAACCACACAACAGTGCATCTTGTTTGCATGTTCTGTCAGTTTTTTTATTGAACTTAACCATAAAACCTGCCAACCTCCTCTTCTTTTGCATGAGTAGTTGAAACATACACTTGGGTAATTGATTATTTGCAAAGCTTAAAATATATTATCTGGTCATTGACTGCATTGTACCCAAGTATTGTCTTTACTATATTCTTCCTGACTACAAAAGCAATACTTTCCTTCTTTGTTGTCAACATATGATCTTCTGACTAAAAGAGTCAATTTCAAGTCCATTTTAATCTGCTGATGCCTAAGATGTCAATGCACTGTCAATTTACTTATTTTTATATATTGAGTTTTCCCATTTTAATGCTTCTAACATTTTTTTAAACAAGAAAACCCCATGGTAAAAGTACTATAATATCTCAGAGTAAATCTAAAAAGTGGGTTGAATTTTTACAAGAATCATTAAGACAAGCTTAGGCAACCTCCTACTTTCCATATATTTTAAGCTCACTGTCCCTTACCACTAGATGATTTGCTGTGGTATAATGGAACCTGAAGTCCCAATGCCTAGAGGTTACCTACCCTAGTATAATTTTTTTTGTATTTGACTTCAATGAACTTTCCTTTGCATTTCTTTTTACTCTACATGGTCAAAGCTAGTTGTACAGGCTTTCCAGCTAGAACAATTACTTGTAAAATCTGTTTAACAAAAAATATATGGGTTAATTTTTCACATTTAAGGAAACAAAGCCAATGTTCCTCTCTGCAAAATGAAGCAAAAACAAAAGTAAACTAGTTTTATTATGATGTGCCAAATAGAAGCAGTACCATCTCAAATATTTCTTTCCTACCCATTGTAGGATCACCTTCAAAGTTTATGTAGTGGGAGTCACTGAGCTAATGCCCTTGTTTCATCCCAGCCCCCAAACCCCCACCCACAATTCAGAGTCAGCAACATCAAGGAATCTGAGCAGAGAAAAAGATTGAAAAAGAGAGGCATCATTTGCAGGGAAGAAAACTTTTGAAATGTGTTGTTTCAGCATTTCTGTTTACTTTATTTATTGATTTATATAGCCACCCATCTCACACAAGTGACTCTGGGTGGCTTACAAGGATTAAAAACATGTTTCTTAATGTATGACTTTGTATGGAGTGAGGAATAATTATAGGCCCAATATCATTCAGCAAGGAGCAATTTGAACCTGCATCATCCATGTTGTAGTCCCACATTCTAACTGTAAACTCCTGCTTCATTATGCCCTTTTCCCCTGTAATATCTATATGCATTCTTTGTTTCAGTGCAGTGCGCTTTTTAAAAGCTAATTATTACAAGGAAAAGTGGTCCTGGAACCAAGGCACTTCTTAGTAATGCAAGTTTACTAAGAGTCATTGTTACGTAAATCCAGCATGCTATCTATCTAGGAATTACGTTTACATAGTTTGGGAAGGATGTTTTCTGAAATTAAAATACCACTACATACATAATATTTCTTCCACAGCTTCTATTTTTATCAATTATATTGGATTTATAGGGCCATGTGGCTTCATTAGTCATCAAAATTTATCTTAGCAAGGCTACATGAAAAATATAATTCAATGTAAAAGTAAAATCTGATCAAGGACTAAATTGAATTTAAAATCCATCCAGACTAGGTATTGAATTAATTTTAGGTTTCATCTTTGTACACAATAAATTTAAAGATTAAAGAACTAAGTCTATTTGAATACAAAACTGATTCAGGTTATTAAAAATATTGAAATTATTGAAAGGAATCCAAACTTAAGGGCAATTACAAGGAAATGGTAGATGTGAACCTGAAAAACTAACCTTCTATGTTTCCAGAAATGGGAAAAAACTCTCCAAACAAATAGAATTAGAGTTATTTAGAGTTATACAAGAATATTTTTGTGTGAATCCAAGACAGTGAGTTGATTCATACATTGCATTAAACCACAGCTTGTTTAGCTTGTTTAAACATGGTTTATTCAATAAGGCCACTGAGAGTGAAATTGATTTGCATCAAAGTGCAAATCTAAGAATCTGCAGTTGACTATTTACACATTATGCTAAAACATAAATCAAGGGTAGGGCATCTTTTTAGCCTAGATTTATTTATTTATTATATATATATATATATATATATATATATATATATATATACACACATACATACACACACACACACACACACACACACACACACATACATACACATACACACACACACACACACAACTCACACACACACTCACACTCACAGACATATTTTTAAAAAGTATATTTTGGTTTCTGATGGCTGCAAGGAGTATGTCCCAGACACTTTGGTTGAAATTTTCAGTAAATTTTTGTAACAAGCAAGTTAAGGGGTCAAAAGTGATGCATTGAATCTTAATGCAACTCTTCTGACATTGTTGTTTTTTAGATGCTTTGTGTTGCCTCAACGTTTTTAGAAGCCCAGCAGGGCAATACTATTCACAACAGTTTTCCACTAGGGCTATTGGATCCCAAAGTGTTGTCCTATGGTGTGTTAACACTTACACCTCTTTCACTACCCTCCAGTCCCCTGCCTTGAGAACACTGGAAGGGCCTTTAGGGAAGAATGGGAGGGGGGAAAGTGGTTGCAATCATGGTGAGTGCATGGATTGTCTGCCCAGGTACATACCGTACAGGAGCACATTTGACATGAAGATTTCTAAAATCGAGAATCTCACATTGTAAGTTTTTCTGGGTGTGAGAGATTGTGAGAAAGCCAGGGGCAAGATGTTTGAATCTTTATTTCAGAAATGCAACTCAATCCAGCTGGAAAAAGAAAGTGGAAAAAGCATTTCGAAGAGGTTCCATTTTAATTAACGCATATATCTGAGGCTGGGAAATTCCTCTTATAATTTTCAAGACTCTTTGTCTACCCCAGAGTAGCATCAAAGATACCTTACGGAAATCCATGTTGTTCCTGTTTGCTTGGTCTTATCAGCTGCTTGCGGTATGACCGTAGGTTACTGTCTACTTCAGGGTATTATCCTGAGTGAGAAATTGGACTGTGGAAAGCTCTACGTGCTGCTTCACATTGAGGAAGTTTTGTGCAAAATATCCCTTCCAAATACCCCTTCAGATTGGGAAGCAGTGTGACCTTCCTGCTTCTAATAATTGAGTGATAGGCAATGTGGCTTTGCTTTGAGACCTTATCTGGCAGTTCCAACAATTGGAAGAGGCTATTGCATGCCTAGAAGCCTCCCCATACTTTTTCACTAAGCTGCTTGAAGCATCAGAAAGGACTTCTGTACATATACAGAACTGCTAGCTAAGATTTTGAGGCAACACAAAATTTCAGCAAAAGAATTATGTGCCTCTTCACCTGATTGAGAATTGTATTGCTCCAGGGCACAAAACATCTCAATTAAGTGAAGGGATTGGGGTTAAATGAAAAGTTGATGATGCAAAAAATGCATTTCACCCCTCTCCCCAACACCACTCATCAATCCCCCAGGATGTCAGTGGCAGGAGGACAGGTCAGCAGGAGTGGCAGAACAGCAGGAGCAAGAAGAGTTTGGCAAAGTCAGTGGTGGAGCAGCAGCTGCAGTTCTAGAGGTTGGCTAGCAAATTGGCTAATGGAGCTGGTCCTATGATGGCAGCAGTGAAAAGTTTGGCTAGGAGAGCAGCTAGTGACGGCTGAGGACAACAATGAGAGGAGCTCTGCTAGCAGGAATTGTCCAGAAATGAAATGTACTAGCAGAAAAGCCAGCAGCAATCAGAAGCTGACAAAAGCTCAATGGGAAGAAGTGATCGCCCAACTGGAGAAGGTCAAAAATCCCTCCAAGCAACTCCAGTCTGGCTAGCACTTAAGCCTCAGCCTGAAGGATCTAGCACCAGAGCCTGGCTGGAGTAGTAAAATCAGTCTGAGCCAACCCCAAGTTTCTCTCTACTCCCCACCACTGCAGTGGCCAGGTATGGCAGAGACAAAATGCAAAAGGAGTGTCAGGGAAGTGGAACTGGAGTGCGGGAAGAGAAAGGTTATGATCTTTCTTCTCACATGATCAGAAAAGAGCCAATGATCAAGCAGCCCACTCACAGTAGAAGCTGGTCATACAGTACTAGCAGAGGGATGCTGAAACAGAACGTGGGAAATCATAAGAAACAGAGTAGATAAAAGGCAGCTTTTAAAAAGCCACCTAACTTGTAGTTAACACACAGTACTACGCTTAAAGAACAAAATAACAACAACATCCCACAAAGTGTTGAGGGCTTATATTTTGTCTGAGTTTGCACCATCCCTGAACCATCATAACTTGAACTAAATGAACTGCTGGTTGCACCAGGAATGGACAATACAGGAATGCATGGACCACAAATTTAGAAGAACATAGAGTTGTAAGGCCTATTTAGACTACTGAGTCTAACCCCCTGTTGAATGCAGAAATCAATCCCCAAGCATTGGTATCCAACTTCTGTTTGACCACATTCCGTGGAGGAAAGCCTAACAGTTCACTGGGTAATTAGCCTACTGTCATGTTGCTGTTACCATTAGGAAGTTTCTTCTAACATTCAAATGGAATCTGCCTTCTTGCAACTTAAATCCATTATTCCTTGTCCTGTGCTCTGGAAATATATCAAACAAGCCCTTGTCTTCTGTATAACCTTTCCGATATTTGAAGACTGCTATCATATGCTTCTGTCTCCAGTCTTCTCCAGTTGAAAAATTCCCCATTTCTTCAAATTCTCTTTAGTTTTTAGTCCACTGATCATTCTTATTGCTGTTCTCTAAATTTGTTCCAATTTGTCTGAATCTTTCTTAACGTCTAGTGCCTTGAACTGGACAGAACACTGAATGCAAAATAAAGTGGAATTATTTTGTTCTGTGATTTAGAAAGTACACTTGTGTTATTGCAGCCCAAAATCTAATTAGCCTTTTTGGTATCTATATCACATTGCTGATTCATGTTCCACCTACAGTCAATTACTATCCATGATCTTTTTTACAAGTACTATTACTAAGCCAAGCATCTCCCATTCTATACCTGTGCAGCTGATTTCTGATTCATAAGTGAAGGACTTTGCATTCCGTCTCTAAATTTCATTCTGTTATTTTCAACTCATTTCTCTAACCTCTCAAGATTATTTTGAATGTTATATCCTTCTTCCAGAGTATTACCTATCACATCCAATTTTATATCAACTGCAAATATGACAAGTACTGTCTTCATCTCCTCATCCAAATTGTTAATAAAAATGTTGAAGAGTTCAGCCTTATGTACCCCAGTTTGATGAGGAACAGTTTATGAGCACTCTTGAGTAACATGTTGTATCTCTTCAGATATTTTGCATATTCACATATGCATAGAAGCTCTGTGTAGTGCGGAAAAAATAGTGATCCATCTCTTTCATCACTGAGAATATCTATCCTACCACTGGCCCTACTGATGTTCCTTGATTGAGGATAATATTTACGTGGATTCTGCAGTTTTTATAATCCAACATAGCCTGGACCCAATAGCTACTCTCCATAATATACTGTATAGGAAAAGATGTCTGAGGTTTAAGGCATGCTGAAATTTATGCAGGTCTTTCCTCTTCAGGCATTACATCCACCTAACTGGAAGCATGCCCACCGGGATAGAAGCAAACCCAAATTGCTATCCAAGGTACAGTATATATATTTTACACATCTAAAAATGCATTCAAATTAATCTCAAGTGATAAGAGACTGAGTATTGCACATGCTTCAGCTTCCCAGAATTCAGTGGCTATTCTTTCCACTGAGCTAGAAAAATATATTTTTCTATTCCTCTCTTTCCTGAATATAGAAATATTTTGTTTGTTTTTGTTCCCACTGCTTGAGATTCTTAGTGGTGCTTGTTATTGTTATGGTGTTACTGCTGTTGTTGTCATCTCCAGCCAATGTTTCATATCAGATTCCTTCCCACTATGCCCTGTCCCCCTGCACACTTGAGTAACTGCCCATCTTGTCAAGATTTTATGTCAGGCAGGAAAAACTGTCTTGCATATGTAGTGGAGCATGACTGGGCCTTTGTTTTGGGAAGGAAGGAAGGAAGGAAGGAAGGAAGGAAGGAAGGAAGGAAGGAAGGAAGGAAGGAAGGAAGGCTGGCTTTACTCCTAATACAATAACTTACTGAAGCATGGATAAGTCATTTCTGAATTATCTACACCAATAATGCTACTGAGATTAAGTCCATCTGAACTCATCTGGGTACTCATCTTATTGTCAAGTAATAATTATCTATCTAGCACAGTTTAATTTCTTTAACTCATTCCCTTGCAGTACCTGTTCACCGTTCTTATAGTACTAAAAATACCTGAAAAACAACTTCTCCCCACTTCCCACTTAACTACTATCAGTGCTGAATTACTGATGGTACCATTATTGTAGACAATATTGTATGGAGCTTTGTACCATGCTTATTCATGGTCCAGCTATCACATTCTCTTTGTATTCAGCTGAGGCTAATTCACAAAATCATGATCAGGCTTCCACCCCCCCTTTCAGGGATGAGCAGGCATTGCACATGTTACTTGCTAGACTGTACTGTAGATTGCAATTGGCTATATTATTTGTCAACCTGCTTTTGGGATCCCTTTGAGATGGCAGAGCTTGAATGGGGAACTCTTACAGACAGACATGGATCCCCCACATTTTATTTCTATGTAGAATCTTGAAGAGGATATAGATGCATATGAGGTACAATTAGGCTCTCCAATGGAAATAATTCTTAATGCAGTATTATATATGAACATTCATGAACAAAACCAGTGAAAGGCAAATTACTGAATTCTATATAAATCCTTTCCTACACATACAGGCATCTATGGAGCAATGAGTTGGTTGGTTGGTTGCCCTCTGACTCCCCCTCCCTGAGGGGGGTGGTACACTAACATCATTGCACAGCAGTAGAGATTAAAACATATTTTCATACAATGAAAAATTAGATAGGTGGAAGCTACTGAAATGAATTAAACCAAGTATGAACTGTCAAAACACATTAAACAACCAACAAATCCTCAAAGCATGAGAATCTGTCTGGACCAAAATATTCATCAGTATACATGACTGTTCCCTGAACTGATAGGTTTGCCAATAAATGTTGCAAGGACAAATAAGTTCTTACAACCAGTGCTGTATAGTCAACTGCTGTTGAAAGAATTTATTTGCTTGGGTTCCCATATGAGCCAATTTGAGCCAAAGACCCTCAAAACTTCTTTTCAGTTTGAATATTTTTGCCTGGGAAAACAAATTAGCAGCTGAAGCTCCTATTCATCTCATTAGAAGCACATTTTGCATATTCCAGAAATGTCACTATAACATTTTTACTGAGTCAGTAACTCACTAGCTGGTTTAAAAAGAGAAAATGAACATTTCCACATAGGCCATACCCTTCCTTTCTTACAAATGTGATGAAAACTGGTGTTTGGAGACCAAAAAAACACAAGGTCATAATGCATGTAAATTTACTCATGAACATGTGCTTCATTTCTCCAGTTTCTTACTCCATAATTCCTTACTCTGCAATAGCTTGGAATTTTATATTTGATACTGAAATTCAACAATCTACAATGGAATTTGCAATTCAGCTTAGGGATCCATTTTTACTTTCTTTGGTTATTCCTTTGGGCATCTGGAGTTTTATTTCCCTCTGAAAATATGAGAGTGACTTGAGTGGAAAATTTGAACATTTAGAAAGTGGCCTATGGAAGAAAGCAAAACTATCCATTCCCAAGTAAAGGTGGCTATCAGGAAATGTACAGTTTCAGATGCTTCACTGAGATCAGTCCATGAGATATTTCTTGAAATCCAGAAATACAGGTAGTCTTCACTTAACGATGGTAATTGAGCCTGGGATTTCCATCGCTAAGCAATGGGGTTGTAAAGAAAGATGGCATTACTTAGCGACAGCAATCCAGGCAACTCCCCTTGCCGTTGTTAAGTGAATTTTACCGGTCGTTAGCCTGAGCACCCACCCCAATCCAAGCCATTCCAGGCTTGGTCCCTCCCAGCCCCAAACACTGCCTTCAACTCCTCCCACGCACCTATCTCCCCTCCATCTCTACCCTTTTGGAAGCCCTACACCCGGCCTTGCGGGGTGGCAAGCAGACCCAGAACTGCGCGGTTCTGGGGATGCAGCCAGCTCCAGCCTCCCTAGCCCAGCCATGCAAAGATCCAGCCTAGCTCACCCAGCTGACCCACCCAAAGATCCAGCCCAGTGCACCTGCGTGAAAATCTAGCCCAACCAAGCCCAGCCACCATAGCAAGCTCCAGCCTCCTCAGCTCGCATTCGTTCACCCAGCTGCCTCCTCTCCCAGTTCCCCACATCTACCTTTTGACTTTTTCATGCAGCTGCCGCAGGAGAAGCAGAAGTGCCTCGCTGCCTTTGCTGAGTCCTTTTCGGACCCAGCTTCTCCGGCGAACATTTCCTCCACATGGCTCCCTTCCGAATGCTGCCTTCCAAAGCTTATGCTATCTTCTCAGAGCCTTTGGAGCAGCTTTCCAAAGACTCTGAGAAGATAGTGTAAGCTTCTAGTCCATTTTCAAATGCTTTTCTTTTTCTTTGCCAGCTTCTCCCTACACACAAAATTGGGTCCAGTTCTGTTCAATTTTCAGACAGAGAAACAAGTTCTGAGTTCTGAGCCCATTTACATAGTTTCTTTCTTATAGTTTGTTGGGTTGGATAGAATAAAAAATGAGAGATCTTTCAAATAACTTTTTCCTGAGCAATTCAGGACTTCAAATTGACCCCGAAAAAAACATTGGCAACCAATGCAATTAATTTAAATTTAGGGTTATATGTGAGGTGTCTTATGTGTTCTGTTCTAAACAACAACAACAAAAAACATTCTTAGTGTTATCTGATGGGAAACAATAGAAGCATAAAACAATCCCTTTGCTTCCTCATTTTTTGTCCTAAAACCCTAAAAGTAGGTTGGATGGTAGTTGAAGCTGAATGGTACAAACCATCCAACTTACAAACTGGACAAGGGGATGATTTTTAATTGTAATCAATAGTATATGTTTCATTACAGAATTATTACTATTACTATTATTATTTTTAAAATTACATAATGGAAACAACAGTTAAGTGTGCTTTTTGCACTCTGTTCTACCGGCACAAGCAGGCACAGAATTAAAGCAAATGAAAAAGCAAGCAAAAACAGTGGATTTGCTGCAACATAGTCCATGAACAGTATAATAGCAAGAATACACTTAACTACTTCCAAAGCTCAACCTCTAAGCAATAGTTTTACATTTGCAACCTGAAACCTTAATGAATAGCTATATTTGTGCAACACATGCATTGAACAGTGCACACTTCTGCATTTGGCAGTCAGACAATGGCAGCAGAGATAGAACCTGTGCCTGCTATTTCATTTACTAATATATATCCAAATATCATAGTGTGAAGAAATTTTAACAAAAGCAAACTTACTATATTGGGACACTCTAAACATGATGGATCCAAATGTCCTGATTTGTCTGAGCTAGGGACCACCACTAAATGTATTGTAGAAAGCTTGGGACAAAACTTCCAAATGTGGTAATTTGTTCTGAGCCATTTTGCACACTTATATTTATATGCTCTAATTTCCTAGCATGAGATCAGAAAGTACCATTCTGTACCATTTGAAAGGTCCACAGCATTTTGAAAAACAATGTCATTTAAAACATGTTACAATTGCCTAGTCTGGATGTTACCTAAGTATGACTGACAAGCTTCATTGAAATAGATGAACAGCTGGTGCATCAGTGAAAACTGATAAAAAGTTCTACAACACTTGTGTTTCCATTGACAGCATCATGAGGATCCCAAACTGTACAAACTGTTTCTGTGAGTCTTAAGTCTAAGATATTTTTGTTGTTATTTTAACATACTGCATTAGAATTTGTAATTGTAGTCCACTAAGTACAATGATGAAAAGTATTTTTGTTGTTGTTCAGTCGTTTAGTCGTGTCTGCAAGTATACATACAAAGAAAATAATGAATTACTAAATATATCATGAATCAGATGTCTCTTTTCCCTATTTCTGACCGATTCAACCCACTCCAATTTTTACTTTTTTGTGGTGGTGGTGGTTTGGAAGTTTACTGAAACTTTTTGGGGTGACTACCATGATTAAAATATAGCAATGAAAGGATAGAATTTGATGAGAAGAAACAGTACCCCCCAATCCAAAAAGGTCATCACACTGTATGTTACAAGTAGCCACATCTGTATAATAATACAATATACCGATATTGTAGAGAGCAGCTGGGTTAAAATACGAGGAGGAAAGAAGAAAAGCACTACTGTTGTTGTGACCAATTATTGTCCACCCATTCAAGGAGAAGGAGTAGATGTGCTTTTTCCAGAAGGAAATAACTGATTTTTCAAAATGCATGAAGAGATGAGGGACTAGAATTACCCGTATATCTAACTCAGGTTAGGAAACTAACTCAGCCAAGCATCACCTTTCTAAAACATTTCCAACTCATTTTGGTTACAATTCTCTCTACAGAAAGTGGAGGATGGTAGAAGATAATCAGCTATTAATGAAGTAGAATTAGCAGGGCTATTGGAGGACATATCAGGGAAAAGAGACCATGTAATGCTGGAGTTCTTGATTTTAAGGTAAGGTAAAATTAAAGTATGAGAGCCAGTTTGGTGTAATGGTTAAGGCATCAGGCTAGAAACTGGGAGACCATGAGTTCTAGTCTGGCCTTGGGCACAAAGCCATCTGGGTGACCTTGGGCCAGTCCCTCTCTCTCAGCCCTGGGAAGGAGGCAATGGCAAACCACTTCTGAAAAACCTGCCAAGAAAACTGCAGGGACTTGTCCAGGCATTCTCCGAGAATTGGACATGATTGGATTTTTTTAAAAAAAGTATATCTTTAGACTTTGAAAAAAGCATATTTTAATAAAATCAAGACAATGATATCCTATGACTGGATAAGCAACTTTTGAAAACAAGCTCAAGATATGTGAGAACTTAAAAGGACATACAAAGAGCATAATTGCCAGTATTTTTAATTAGAAAAAAGAAAGGCAAAAGAAGAATCTAATGTGACTGCACATATAGCTTAGTGAAGAGCTAAAACAAGCAAACGAAAAGGGACACACATAGGAGGTAGAAAGAGGAACAGATCACAAAGGAAGGGTGTACAGAAATAGTCAGGAATTTCTGGTATTATAAAGGTTAAAGATCACACTGATGCTAAGAACAGCAAAACAGGCTTCTGATTATATTCAAAATAAAAGGAAGAGAAAACAGTCGTGATCTCAGCTGTTCAATTAAGGTAGCAGAGTGATAAAAGGAAATAAAGAAAAGGCAGGGCAACTTAACTACTTTTTTTACTCAGTCCTCTTCAACATGAGGTTTATATGTTCTACTGATAATTGTAAAAAGCAGGATGAAGGTCTTCTAAAAAGAGAAAAGCAGGAGTCTGGCATCAACCTCAGCAATGATACTACAGCAGATTATAAAAAGATTGATCACCAAGTATGATTGACAACAAAGTGATCATTGTCAGATTATTCCATTGGGAGTTTAGAGTATGATGGACTAGTCATACTGAATATGATCCACTGAAGAAGGAAATGGCCACTCACTCCAATGTTCTGCCACAGAAACCTAATGATGTGCTCCTAGGTCAGAAGGTCTCCAACAAGATCAGAGAGTAAGTACAGATAACACTTGTATTTATGAGCAGGCTGGATTAAAGCTGAAAGAATGTCCAGGTGCTGATGTGCCCAGCGGTAAAAGGAGAGTTTGAAGCTGCAAAGATGTGTTTACCATTGGTAAGTGGAATGTCAGAACCATGAACTAAGGCAGATTTGTTGTTAGAGGAAAACTGTTCATAGAGAATATTGCTGTTCTGGGAAACAGTAAACCGAAATGGACAAAAATGGATCACTTCACATCAGAGGTCTTTCTGAATTTCTACTGTGGGCAAGAAAATCATAGAAGAAATGGAAGAACCATTATCATTATTAAAAGGGTGTCAAGGCAGTGCTCAGATGCAAGCCAAAATTTAAAGAATTCTCTCAATTCAAGTCCAAGGCAAGCCAGTCAATACTGCAGTAATCCAAACTATGCTCCAACCATAGATGCAGAGAAAGCTGTATTGAACCATGCTATACCAACCTGCAGCACCTTGTGGGTACAACACACACACGCGTTAAGAGGGACATAAATAATATTTGGAATAGCAGGAGTTTGGTCTCATTGTATAATAAAGTAGGAGAAAAGCTAGTAGAATTCTGCCAAGAAAATCCAATGCTTATAGTAAATACCTTCTTCCTAAAACATAGAAGATAACCGTACATGTGGGCATCACTGGATGAACAACATCCTAATCAAACTGACTGTACACTCTGCAAGCAAAGATAAGAAGTCCTATTCAGTCAGTTAAAAAAAACGAAAAGAAAACCTGGTGCTGACTGTGTCTCAGATCACAAACTCCTTTGTCCAAGATTACATTTTAAGTGAAAGAAAACAAATAAAATGATCAGATCAACAAGATATGACCTCAGCAATATATCATATGATTATTCAGTGAAGGTAAAGAATAGATTTAATAGATTTGAGAGAGAATCTGAAGAATTCTGGACTGCAATTTGTGGCACCACTAAAGAATGAAGAAAGCAAGAATATCCCAAAATGCAACAAAACAAAAGAAGTTAAAATGGCTGTTTGCTAATATATTTAAAACAGCTGAAGGAAAGACAGAAAGCAAAAGGTAACAGAGACAGGGGGAAATCTGCCCAACTAAATGAAGGGTTCCAAAGAAAAGCAAGAAGAGGCAAAGAGTTACTGTATAGCTAAATAAGCAGGACAAAGAACTCAGGGATTACAAGTGTATGGGAAGAACAAGACATTTGTTTAAGAAACTTACAGAAATTAAGATAAACTTTTATGCAAAGCTGGGCATGGTAAAAGACAAAAAGGCAAAAACCTAAGAAAAGAAGGCGTGAATATACAGAACAATTATATAAAAAAGATTCCAAAACTGAAATTACCCACAAAAGTTTGATCACAGAATTACAGTCGGACAATCTAAAAAGTGAAGTTAAAAGGCTCATGAATTTCCCAGCAGAACTATTTCAAATATTACAAAATGATGCAGTTAAAGTGGTTTGTAAGGAGGTACAGAAAACAAAATTGTGGCCAAGAAAATATTAAATCACATTTCAGTATACCAAAAAAGGACGGTGTTAAAGAATGCTCAAACAATTTCACTTATCTCACATGATAGTAGGGTAATGCTGAAGATTTCTCAATCCAGACTCCAACAATACATGGAACCAGAACTGCTGTAATATTGATTCAGAAGAGGTAAGAGCACAGCAGATTACACTGGTAACATCTGATGAATAATAGAAAAGGCAAGAGAGTTCCAAAAAGACAAGAATTTCTGTTTTATTGATTACATTCAGATTTCTGACTGTGTAGATTGCAACGTGTTGTGAATTGCCCTTAGAAACATGGGTGTACTTTTCCACTTCATCTATCTATTGAATAATTGGTATGACAATCAGGAAACAACGGTTAGGACAGAATATGGAGCAACTAAATTGTTCAGAATTGGGAAAGGAACAGACTAATGCATAATATATCATGAGAAGTGCTGGACTGAAAGAAAAAAAATAGAAATTGGAATTAAAAGTGCTGGGGAAATATCAACCACATACTAATGATATCACTTTGATGACCAGAAGTGAGAAAGGCTTAAGGAATCTCTTGCTGAAAGTGAAAGAAGAGAGTACCAAAGCCATTCTGTTGCCCAGGAAGTAAAAAAAGAAAGAAAGAAATTGATGTCTGAATTGTGGTGTAGGAGAAATTTTTGAGCAACCTTGGATGCAGGAAGAACAAACAATTCAATAATAGATGATATAAAATCAGACAGCTTGCTGTAAGCACTAATAATAAAGCTAAAGTTTAGATATTTGGGGCATAGAATGTGAAGGTAAGAGTAACTGGAGAAGACTTTGTTGCCTGGACAATTGGAAGGCAATTGAAAAAGAGGCTGACAGAAGACAAGGTGGCTTGATGCTGTCATTGAAAACACAGGAATGAATTTACAAGGACTCAAACGAACAGTTACTGACAGATTCAGTTATGAAGAGTAAAAAATGCCTGAATAACTGAACAACCACCATCTTATCACATTTTAGGGTGGGTAACATCTTTAATAGATTATGTAGACATAATCTATATAATAGGGCTTGATTTTAGCTCCATGACATTTAATTTAGCAAACTAGTTAAACATGGACTGGATGGAAGAACAATTATATGGATACATAACTGGCTAAGAATTATACTCAAACAGTACTCATAAACAGTTCCTCATTAAATTAGAGAGCTGTATTGAGTGAGATGCATTCTTGCATTCAATAATTTTATTAATAAGTTTTATTATTTTGTTTATTTATTAAATTTATATGCTGCCCATCTCACTGTATAAATGACTCTAGGTGGCTTACAAGTAAGTTGAATGAAAAGGTAGAAATGTTTATCAAATCTGCAGATGAAACAAAATTGGATAGGATAGCAAATAAAAAGAAAACCTAAGATGTAAATGATAGGATACAGAAATGGAATGAAGATAACAGAATGAAATGTAACAGAGATGAATTTAAAGTTAGTTACCTATGAAGTAGAAATTAAATGTACATGTATAGGATGGGAGATGCTTTGCTTGGGAGTGGTACTTGAAATAATCACCTATAATGAAACAAATATGAATCAACAATGAAGTATAACTACAAAAAAGTCCAATTCAATATTAGGATGCCTCAACATAAATATAGCTTCTATGTCATAGGAAGTAACCATTCCACTCTATTCTCCATTGGATAAATCCTACCACAAATGCTGTGTCTAACTCTTCTTCACATAGAATAAGGCTAAGACCTGTTTCTGTCCCTCCAGAGTGCAGAGCATGGAATGAGAGATTTAAATTAAAGGGATAGATATCCTTCTTGAGTACTTTTTAGTACCTTCTTAACAGTAACAGTTTGACAAAGGAACAGCATACCAAGAGAGGTGGGGAGTTCAATTTTACTGGGTATGTTCAAGCAGAGGCTAGACAGCCATCTGTCAAGGTGTTTTAATGTGGACTTCCTGCACTGAGCAGGAAGTAGAACTCAGGGTCTAAATAAAAATAAAAACAGTTTATCCTAGTTTGAATTTAACTAGGATGAGGAAAATCAACTGATAAAGTATGCCAATAAGCATAAAGTAATATCTCAAAAGCCAAATAAGTTGCCTTCTTATAGCTTTTGTGAAGAAAAATAACCACTTTTTGTTTCAGCGTCTGCCCTGAGATAAATGAAACTGAATGATTTCTAAAGAGATGCTTCTGTTAGATAAAGACATATTACTCAATAGCTGTAGGGGGAAAAGCCACCATTATGAAAAAGTATTAGTTTAAAATTCTATCCTGTTGGCAAAATTTACTGCTTTGAACAAGAGGCTACCCCATCGGCACTGTAACTTAAGTCTTTTAATGGGCACATGTGGCTTGGCACTCTCTTTCTGTGCTTTAGCTCACATTTCTGTTAGCAGCCAGTACTATTATGTTCTTAGTTTGCTACTAAGATCTAGTTTATAAAATATTTCATTTATTTGACAAACTACAGCAACCAAAAGAGTCTGTTCTGTGTTGTTCAAACCCCAAACATCAAAAGGCATGGTATGAAGCTATTGTTTTTATAGTTATGTATAGAGTTTCTAGACTTCATTTCTGCAAGTGCTCTACATGATCTCTAAGATAGCTTTCTCAACCAGGCTGCCTCCAGATGTGGGGAAACTGAAACTCAATCAGCATCACCTTATGGCTGGGAATTCTGGGAACTGTATTCCCAATACAACTAGAGCAGGGTTTCTCGACCAGGGTTCTGTGGAACCCCAGGGTTCTGTGAGAGGTCACTAGGGGTTCCCTGGGAGATCACGATTTATTTAAAAAATTATTTCAAATTTGGGCAACTTCACATTAAAGAGGTCAGTTTCATTCTTTATTTTTAGTTTAAGAACACTGTTAATGCATATATACAGGCCTACACATGAAATGAATATAATAATTTTGTAACTTCTGGCCTATATTTGAGCCTGAATGTGCAGGTTTCCCCCAAGGCCTGAAAAGTATTTCAAGGGTTCCTCCAGGGTCAAAAAGTTGAGAAAGGCTGGACTAGAGGATATCACACTGGGAAGGCTGATATAATTGTCTTTCTATAGCTAGTTTCTATTAACCTTGTTTTGACAAATAATGCTAGGATAGATCTATTCTGATTATCTTTCAAATCTGTGTTAACCCATTTTCCAAGGGCTTTATGCATTTAAACAGCCATCTATATGTTTTCTCTGAGCAGCTATACATCTGACATAAGAACCCAAATTACCTAGCTACTGTAAATTCAACTCACTTTCGAATCAAAGCAAACGTTTGTTGACCTACCAATTATTGGACATAATAATCACACAAATGGCAGCTGAATCATGGTTATTTCTACATCAATAAGCATCAGCTTTTTTTGGAGGGGGGTTAAGCCCTTGCTAAACTTAGTGGATATATCAGTACATATGAAAACAGCTGAAATTATGATAGTTGCAGGTAAGATTGTTATAGACTAAAAATACTATTTGAATCACTGTTATTTGCACAATGCGATTTGTGGAACTAAATTTAGTATCCTATAGAATAAATGCATTAATCCTCCAAATAATCAATTCAAAATTGCAACCCAGTTATCAGAAACTTTCAAAATAAAAATAAAGTATATCTAAATAATTTCCTAAAAATATTTTTCTTACTTTTTTATTGGCTCTTTCAGGGTATTATACATGGTTCTTGTTTGTTTCAATTTCTATAGGTGCTACTCTTGCCAAAATGCCAAAATGACTGAGAAGTGAACAAAATATAAAATTCAGACATAAAGACAAAATATAATAAAAAAGAAACAGCAGCTGAAAATAAAACCGCAAAATAAAAATAAAGATGAAGTAAATAAATATAACCAACCATATTGCCATTTTTTTGTTATTATTGGTAATTGAAAATTTTTCACAATTGTTCTTGTCTGCCTCCTGCAATTTTATCACCACAATCACCATGGAAAGCATGATTACACTGAAATATGTGATTGGGCCAACATTGTTGAATAAAGCTGTGATGCCAGTGTTCTAACCCTACACAAATTCACTTTCCATAGGAGAGGCTGTAAATATTTGTGATTTCTCACTCTCAGGGTTAAAACCATATCTTCATAGAACTGTCAAATCTTCCAAACACATAGAAAAATTAGCAATAGTTCCATAGTAGCTAGTTCTTAGAATAGTTCTAGTAAAGGACATTCTGTATATGATGGTGCACAATTTAGCCAATTGCCAAAGACCAACAAGGGTCAATGATCCTTTCTTCTGGAGGAACCATGCAGCATTCATTCATTCATTTACATATATAGGAAGTAGATCCGCCCAGAGTCCACTATTGTGGAGATGGGCGGTGATAAATTTGAGTAGTAAGTAAGTAAGTAAGTAAGTAAGTAAGTAAGTATCTCTCCACTTGGACTGAGGCCCAAGGCAGGATCTATTCCAACCAAAATATGGGACTATGCCAAGCCATACAGGTATCTATTGATAGTTAATGTTTATTGTAATCTCTCCCAATCTGACTAAAGTATTTTTTTTAAAAAAGAGTAATTACTCTTTGAGTAATTTTTCATACTTATCTTGATATGAATTATTATTGTGCATTATCAGAGTAGAAGTTCACTGGTAATTCTAAGCTATTCCATTTCTCTCTTCACTTGCCATGTTAAATCTTTAAATTCACTTTGCCAGTATTGTCAGTAGAACTTAACACAGACAAGGCTGTTAGGAGCACAAAGATGTAATAGGACTCCAGGCATTTCATTCAGTAGTAATGCTTGGCCTATGTAATGGAGTAATTAGAATGTTAATTAGTTCACTTTTCTGAAGCGCTCTAAAGGCATGTAAGTTCCAACATTGCCCTTACTTACTTAGCTATATCAAATTTTATTTTTAGCCACTGTCATCCTTAGAGGTATTTTGCTTCCCGTAAGAAAGAGGTACCAAAGTGAGCTGCAGCATGTTTTAAAGACCCACAATGCCATAGAGGAAAATTACAAATATGGAAGAAAAAACTATGAGAGTTACTCAGCAAGGTCTTGTGGTTGCCCCTGATCTTCACTTAGGCATAAAAGCAGAAAATAAAACACGTCCCATCAACCTCTGTCTTTAACACTGGGGCTACAGTGAAATCCCACCAGATGGTAAATAGGATAGAGTTATTGTAATTTACATCCCACCATTCTGGCCATAGGGCACTGTATTTCCAAGTGGTCTATCATCCATTTACTAAGAAAGTGGCAAGGGGAAATGTTGGCAAAATTTTAGATCCCCCTAGTAACCAGGTCTGACTCTTCTTAGTGTTGGAGATCAGATAAGATATATTCATTGTGCTATGCCCATAGGTGTATAACTTCCAGGAATGTTCTCTGTTCTAGTAATCCCTTTATTTTTACAGCTTATGTTGAATATAGGATGTCGGCAGAATCAAGGAATAATATACTGGGAAGGAATCAACCCTGATATTTAGTAATAGTGAGAAAGAGCCAGATGGGCCAGATTTAGATACAGATTTAGAAAATTAAACTTGCAATTCTGAATTGTATATGTTCCAAAGGAGATTTGATGCCAAAGGATGTTCTTCAAGGATTTATGGTAGACTCACTCTAGGGCAGCAATATTTTGGATTTTGGTTTCAAACATGAAAGCCACATATCTGTTGATATAAATAAATATCCAAAAATCAATTAAATATTATGGGACTTCAATTTGTTCTCCATCACCTCCTTCATCTTTTTGAAAAACAAATTAACATCTCCCTTTCTTCTCGAAGCAATGATATTTTTAATCCAGTTTAAGTTTTCTTTTTTTAAAAAAGTCAATAAATGATGCTTCCATTCCTTTCTTAACTGTCCTTTTGTTATCCATGGTGATATCATATGAGAACAAAGAAGATAGACAGACACAACCTTAAATGAATTGCCAGGGACTACAAAGAGCTGGGCAGGATGGTAAAGGAGCTGAGACATAGGAGATGTTATTTTTTCTCTTTCCTGTTGAAGGAGATGGCCCAGAAGAAAGAATATTGGAAGCAAACAACTGGTTTATGCCATTCCCAATTCTTCAGAATTGAAATGTATTGCATAAAGAGGTTCTGTTGACAAAATATGGGCTGCACCTCACGGTAGCTGGAAAGAATGTGTTTTGAAGACAACTTGCAACCGTTATCTGGAGGTTTTAAACTGTATCCTGTCAGGGAGGGAGAAGTTCCAGGACTGGGAATGATGCACAGGATATACAGAGGCACTCAATAACAAACATATTTATATAAGGATGAACAAGTCAAGTTATATGACCAGGTTTCTAATGTCTCTATATAAATTCACAATGAATGGAAAGCAAGCACAATGAACTGGAAGTCTTAATGCAGGAAAGAATGTATGATTTAGTAGCTATTACTGGTCTGTGGTGGGATGAAACTCATGAACAGAATGCAAGGACTGAAGGGTATAACTAATTTAAAAGAAATGGGCCATACAAAAGGAGAGAAGGAGCATCTTTATAGGTGAAAATAGTGCATTAATGTATAAAAATACAGCAATTAAAGAAGGGTTCAATTGAGAGCATTTTTGTTGTTGTTGTTCAGTCGTTTAGTCGTGTCCGACTCTTCGTGACCTCATGGACCATAGCACACCAGGCCTTCCTGTCCTCCACTGTCTCTCGGAGTTTACTCAAATTCATGTTCATTACATCGGTGATGCTATCTAACCATCTCATCCTCTGCCGTCCCCTTCTCCTTTTGCCTTCAGTCTTTCCCAGCATCAGGGTCTTTTCCAGTGAGTCCTCTCTTCGCATTAGGTGGCCAAAGTATTTGAGCTTCAGCTTCAGCATCTGTCCTTCCAATGAGCAGTCAGGGTTGATTTCCTTTAGGATTGACTGATTTGACCTCCTTGCAGTCCAAAGGACTCTTAAAAGTCTTCTCCAGCACCACAGTTCAAAAGCATCAATTCTTCGGCACTCAGCCTTCCTTATGGTCCAACTCTCACAGCCATGCATTACTACTGGGAAAACCATAGCTTTAATTATACGGACCTTTGTTGGCAAGGTGATGTCTCTGCTTTTTAATATGCTGTCTCAGTTTGCCATAGCTTTCCTCCCAAGGAGCAAGCGTCTTTTAATTTCATGGCTGCAGTCACCGTCTGCAGTGATCTTGGAGCCCAAGAAAATAAAATCTGTCACTGCTTCCATTTCTTCCCCTTCTATTTGCCAGGAAGTGATGGGACCAGATGCCATGATCTGGGTTTTTTTAATGTTGAGTTTCAAGCCAGCTTTTGCACTCTCCTCTTTCACCCTCATCAAGAGGCTCTTTAGTTCCTCTTCACTTTCTGCCATTAGGGTGGTATCGTCTGCATATCTGAGGTTGTTGATATTTCTCCCGGCAATCTTAACTCCGGCTTGTGATTCATCCAGCCCGGCATTTCTCATGATGTACTCTGCATATAAGTTAAATAAGCAGGGTGATAATATACAGCCTTGTCATACTCCTTTCCCAATTTTGAACCAGTCGGTTGTTCCATGTCCGGTTCTAACTGTTGCTTCTTGACCCACATACAGACATGACCTCTCATACATACAGTATATGAGAGCATTTTAGTAAGAAATAAAAGAGGAAAGAAAGAAAAGGGGGAAAAAAAAAGGGAAAAAAAAAGGGTAAAGAACAATGATATGATTATGGGGGTATGCTATGGTTTGCCAAGTTAGGGAGGAGTTCTGGATAATGCTCTCCTGGACTAGCTAGATGTAGCTTATGTCAGTAGTAAAAGAAAGAAAAAGGAAGGTGTGGGCCTGCTGCTACGAGAAGATAGTAGGATTGTAACAGATGACAAGGAGAGGGCAGAGCTCCTCAACTTCTATTTTGCACCAGTCTGCTCCTCAATTCTTACTTTCCATCAAACAGTATGATATTGAAATGAAACTAACAAGAACATTTGATGGAAAGAGGAAGTGGCAATGCAAAGGAAGTAAAGAGATGATTAGGGAGCACCTGGCTACCATGCAGGAGTTCATGGAGTAGTGCTAGAGTATATATAATGATAGAGTGTATATAAAATATAAAATAAATATAATATATAATATAAACCCATTTTAAAAATATTCATTTGACACACGTCCCATACATTGGCAGCAGAGAAGAGGCTTGACGAAGCAAATTCGAGAAGCAAATTCCACATATGTGGCTACTAATTACTGAAAAGTTTCTATCTGTCAATTTCACTGTAACCAATGAGAAGACATGGAGCAGAGCCTCCAAGGCTACATAGGTTCATAATATTCTTGCAGTTGAGTACTTCAATTAATACATTCACCATTGTGATAAACATCCAGGCCACAGAGAATTTGTTTTGTTAGTTGTCAATTCACACACATACAGTATACTGTATAACTATAGATATGCAAGTATTTCATGACTTCACATGACAAGGTTTACAGTGCTCCACTTTCAAAAAGAGTATTTTTTATCTCACCTCATAATAACCCGTGGGCAGATTTACCACTGTGTACCTTTTTTAATTGATTGGTTTTATTGTATTTGTTACTGATTCCTTTGCATGTTCCCAAAGTTTATGAAAGCCCAGGGCAGACTATCTTCTAGACAATTTCAAAATGCAGTAAGGTTGAAGCATTTGTTATGCTTTTCAGCCAAGTATTTTCCTTGCCAGAATGTCATAATTGTCTCAAACCAGTTTCAATTAATGATGTGGCATTTCCCTTCAATGAGTGAACTGCTTCAGTGAATGCTCAAGCTTGCTGTGTCTGTTTGAAATCCACGAGCCTACATTTATGATAAGATAATGAATGTACTCTTGTCAAGCGCAACCATATTGAAAAAGGCTCCAGGCAACAGCACAGTGTAATAAATTTTGCTAAGTGGAGATCATATATTTTTAGAGACAGATCAAATTCTCAGTGGCTGGAAGGGAATGCCATAGGTCAGGAGTGTACAACACTTGAGGGGATGAGGACCACCGTTTTGAATGGTATGCTGGAGGGCACTCCAGAAAGAAGAGGGGGCCAAGACAAAAAAGTAGGAAGGTCAGGACAAGACATCAAAATGGATTTATGTTAATGCATACTTTAAAAGCAACTAAAATCACATTTAATTAATCACATAGTTAATATGATTATTCCTCATGTATTTACTCCTCCATTTTTGTCACATTAAAATTTGGGGAGAACGTTTGCAGGAGTTTTGGACAGCCCCAATCTTTGAGAACATAGGCCATTAGTTACATAATATAAAATGGGGGGAGGGATGAAGGAAGAACCCTTAATTTAAGAAACCTCATTTCCCTGGGGGATAATCAAACAGAGAAGGAACACAACCCCCTTTTTTTGTTTTGTAAACTGTACAGTGTGTCTGCTGTGCCTTACTAAGATTTGAAATACATATTCACAATGATTATAATGTGATTCCTTCTGAAGACTGAGGATTGTACCTCTGAAGTTTGCAGCGATGGGCAATGAGGCCATATGCTTGAACGTTCCTTGTGTGAATGATCCTTTAGAGAAGTTTCACTCATTCCCCTGCCTTAGATGCAGAGCATGTTTCAAAGTGACAGAGAACATAGACCCATGGGAGGCAGCTTTGATTTGCTTCAGCAACATGCTTCATGCTGCAAAGCTATACAATATGCTTATTCAGGGCGAACAGGTGATGCATTGTGCCTCAGTGAGGTATTTGGCATCTTCTCCTAGCCTATTGGAGCTATTGTGAGTGCTGGAAGCAGCTGGAGGAACCTTGGAGAAATGCAAAATGAAGCAACACAGCTGCTTCACTTGTAAAAGTGAGAGAGCCATGTTGCTTCTGAAGCAGCTTTCGGGGAGGGGTGTGCTTCACACAAGCTTCTTCCAAGTGAAACACCTCAGAGATGTAAAGGTAAAGGTTTTCCCCTGCACAGTCGTGTCCGACTCTAGTGGGTGGTGCTCATCTCTGTTTCTTAGCTGAAGAGCCAGCGTTGTCCTAAGATGCTTCCGCGGTCATGTGCCTGGCATGCCATGCGCGGAACACTGTTACCATCCCACCAAAGTGGTACCTATTTATCTACTTGCATTTGCATGCTTTCGAATTGCTAGGTTGGCAAGAGCTGGGGCGAGTGCGGGAGATCACTCCATCACGTGGCGCTCGGGTCTCAAACCGCCGACCTTCCGATCGACAAGCCTGGCGTCTTAACCACTGAGCCATCGCGCCCCTCAGAGATGTACATAGTCCTAATAGAAAATTAAATGGATTCTTCCAGCCAGTCATGACAATTTCCTGTGTCCTAAGTGTCTTTGGGCTCTTCCTTGCTACTCCTAACCACAGTACAAGCATACTTTGTCATTTTTTTTTGCATGTCTTCATGGTATTGTCTTGATCTCACTCCCAGCCCATAATGAGGTACTTGAATGTTGTCTTTAGCTGTTTTGGTTTTAAAGCAGTGCTTTCCCTCTTAAACCTACACAATTTTGGCCACATTGTCATGCTTCATTGGTCATTTCGTTGCTGATGCTGTCAAGAGTAGGGTCTATCCAGCTCCTATTGGCAATTGTAGGCTGCTCTGGGCATGCCTTTGGTTCCTAGGCATCACCCTTCAAATCCAGTTTGGCTTGACATGTTTTCTTGCACTTGTCCAACAGTGCTATATCTATCTCCTACAGCTACTTATGTTGTCCATTTTGTAGTATAGAAGGGCAGCACATTTACTCCATTCTGGCTTTGGTAGCACTAGTTCCATAGTGCTGATTATTATTATTATTATTAAGCACCAACCAACCACAAGTATACTTGGCCGCAAGCACCAGGCCATCTCTACTTTATTTTACTGGAGATTTAGAATCCATCTTACAATGCTTCATCATTCCCTGCATGCATCCCAGGATATTTGGGTTGCCCAATGGAATATCCATGCTTCTCTTCTACCCCTTCCCAACCACTGCTTGACAATGCCTTTCATTCAGCTCTGCTAATGCTCATTTTCCCTAGCTTTTCCTTGCAGGTACCTTTGGCATCCAGACTGGAATAACTGAGGATGAGGAAAAGAAGACTAGTCTGTATAGTTTGCATTACTGAAGAGCATTATGAGACACATGAAAAGGAATTAGTGGGAATTTTTGTGTGAGTTGGCCACTGAGTATGAGTGCACTGCAGCTTTCATCAACAGAGAGTTGATGCACAGGACTGCCTCCAAGAGTGCCAAGAGATCTTTGAGAAGTGCCAGGTAATGAAGAACCACTAGGCAAGGTTGACAAGACAAAGGTTGTGTGCCACAGACTCCCTGGTTGTGGAACAACTTAAGTGGTGGCTACCAGCTGTCAAAAATCTGGGTCTGGGCAGCATGCATTCCTAAATTAATCTTCTACTGCCACGTATATTGGCTAAGTCCACAGGACTGCCTGAATTCTTGGGAGATTCTTCAGCTAACAGCTGTAGGAGAAGAGAAAAAAATAGGCACACTTGGAACAAATGCAACAAACCAGTGCTTCTTGGGAGACAGGTTGTCCATCTTCCACCAAAGAGGGCAATAGCCATATAGCGGGCAAGAAGCAGAACAGAAACCAGGGTTCCTTGCTTAAGGTTGAACAGGCTAGCCCTAAAACAAAAATGCCAAGAGTGAAACCTAATATTGTAAGATTCAGGGGGCATGGACAATGTGGCAGACCAGAAGGTACAGCAAGCCTTTACAACAATGCATGTACACAGAATAGTGCAGACAGCATTCAGCATGTTTAGATGCCTCCATTCCACTCTTACAGAGAATGTGGGGCCACTGGAGATAAGGATCTGTTATGCCTCACTAGTCCACTTTCCCAATGAGAATGAATGAGGATCAAATTTTAGAACAAACATATGTGGGAAGAATAAATATGTCATGAAGAAAGCAGAGACTGAGATAGTTGTGGTTGGATGGAGTTGAGGAGATCCTCAAAACAAGTATGTGAGAATTTTAAAGAACAAAAGGCAATGTGTGAAATTTATTTATTTATTTATTCTTTCAATTTCTATTACCGCCCCATCTCCCCTGAAGGGGACTCTGAAATGGTATTTGTATGTGATGGTTGCAAGAATGGTTTGCAAAGATAGAAAGGAATGAATAGCTATACTTAATGGTGTTAGTGTAAAACAGATCTGGCTAATTTATCTTTTCCTATCACATACCGTAGTAAATGGGCAGGGAGACCCCCAGCCCCAGCCCTATGTTCACAACCAGCTGCTGGTTCAGTCATCCAAGCATACATCCCTGCCTCAAATAGAATCCTCTGAGGAGAGATGCTTACCTGAGCCCATAAGTAGAGGATTCCCCCAGCACCTCTTCTGTAGAAAAAAATAATCTTCTTCTTCCTCTTCTGACATCTGTCCAGCAGGAAGGAGACACCAGGGCAGGAAAAGGAATGAAGGCAATATTGCTCCAAATCTTCTGATTAAAGGTTGCAACTTTCTAAGAATCTGAGAGATTAGGCAAAACCCCCCAGAAAACAGGAATCCTTGTTTCAGGAAATCTGTCTCTAAGGAATAAATGAGTTTATCTAGAAATCCATGTTAGAATGTTTTACTTCAATTGATTGTGTGTGTTTAAGTCTACTGTATAGTCTCTGATGAGTTCCAGAAAAACATCTACTTCTGCTTCATTGACTACACTAAAGCCTTTGATTGTGTGGATCACAACAAACTGGCAAATTCTTAAAGAGATGGGAGTACCAGACCACCTTACCTGTCTCTTGAGAAACCTGTATGCGGGTCAAGAAGCAACAGTTAGAACTGGACATGGAACAACCGATTGGTTCAAAATTGGGAAAGGAGTATGACAAGGCTGTATATTATCACCCTGCTTATTTAACTTACTGTATATGCAGAGTACATCATGAGAAATGCCGGCCTGGATGAATCACAAGCCGGAGTTAAGATTGCCGGGAGAAATATCAACAACTTCAGATATGCAGATGATACCACCCTAATGGCAGAAAGTGAAGAGGAACTAAAGAGCCTCTTGATGAGGGTGAAAGAGGAGAGTGCAAAAGCTGGTTTGAAACTCAACATTAAAAAAACTCAGATCATGGCATCTGGTCCCATCACTTCCTGGCAAATAGAAGGGGAAGAAATGGAAGCAGTGACAGATTTTATTTTCTTGGGCTCCAAGATCACTGCAGATGGTGACTGCAGCCATGAAATTAAAAGACGCTTGCTCCTTGGGAGGAAAGCTATGGCAAACCGAGACAGCATATTAAAAAGCAGAGACATCACCTTGCCAACAAAGGTCCGTATAATTAAAGCTATGGTTTTCCCAGTAGTAATGCATGGCTGTGAGAGTTGGACCATAAGGAAGGCTGAGTGCCGAAGAATTGATGCTTTTGAACTGTGGTGCTGGAGAAGACTTTTAAGAGTCCTTTGGACTGCAAGGAGGTCAAATCAGTCAATCCTAAAGGAAATCAACCCTGACTGCTCATTGGAAGGGACAGATACTGAAGCTGAAGCTCAAATACTTTGGCCACCTAATGTGAAAAGAGGACTCACTGGAAAAGACCCTGATGCTGGGAAAGACTGAAAGCAAAAGGAGAAGGGGACGGCAGAGGATGAGATGGTTAGATAGTATCACTGATGTAATGAACATGAATTTGAGTAAACTCCGAGAGACAATGGAGGACAGGAAGGCCTGGCATGCTATGGTCCATGAGGTCACGAAGAGTCAGACATGACTAAATGACTGAACAACAAAATAGTCTCTGATATATATTTTCTTTGACATGTATTTGTGCAAGCTCCGTGATTGTGTGTCTTAAGAAACAAACTGATATCATCTTATGGTCTGTTAAGAGTTTCAGCTTGTCTTGTGTGCACTTCCCATTGAAAAGTCTCTTGAGAAGTTGTCTGAGATTTGCACAGTGCTCTATTTTTATATACTTTGTCATTGACTTTTCACATATGACTGCTTAAAGCAACAACATGATTTTTATGTCATTTCTTTTTTTTGAAAATAAAGTTATATTATTTATCCCTTGTACATTGATCCTAAAGAAAGAGTGACTGGTTTCTGTAGTTATATGCCTCAATGCTACAGGCTTAGAATGAAGGGCTGAGGGCTGGTTTAGCTCCAAGGAATGGAGCCAAGGTCTTGAGAGCAAAAAAGCTGTTGCAAACCCTAGGCATGCCAGACCCTTGAATCAATCTGGCAATGGCCTATAGTCCAGACACTTTTCCCCAGGCCATGGGATGGGATGGGATGGATGGACTAGCTAACAGTGCTGTGATCTTCCTGCCTCAATAAAGGTCTGCAAATTCATGTGAGGAAGACAGGTTCTACCAGGAATACAGATCTTTATTCAACCCTAATCAGATAAACTCAGGAATATTTTTCAGCCAATGTCCTTCAACAAATTATTTTCATATGTCTTCACAGTGTGGATGGTTGTGTAATTTTTACTGAGGTTTTTAAGAGGTGAATTGAAAACTACAATAGGTGAGGTAAACACCTGATAAGTTAAATACACTACTGTTGATGTTGTGGTTGTTGTTGTTACTATCATTATTAATTTTTTAAAAAGCAAGAAAAAAATAATCATTCAATTGAGGGAAAATTAATTTTAAAAGGCCTTCTTACAACATTAAATAGAAATGTGGTTCTCATCTCCAAATGTTGCCTGTCCCTGGCTATACAATTTGGAATGCTCGCCTATAAAAACATCTAGAAAGGCTACAGTGATGACACAGATGGGTGTGTAAGTAATTTAATATCCACTGAGGAACAACAATCAGTAGAGAGAAATGTAAGTGCAGAGCAGCAAATAATTTCATAGTTGAGTGTTTTTCAAAACATCCATTAAAAAGAGAATTAAACTGAAAATGAACAGTTTACATTGAATTACACATGATTTTGCAAGTGACTAATTGATTAATCAGTAGCTGTACTTTAAAGGTGTATAAATCAAATTTGCATAGTGTATGTAAGCAATTTAATTTCAAATAGATAATTGATATAAATGCTAATACAGAAAGTGAGCAATAATACTCAGTTGCTCAAATTCTATCCATTGACAAAGACAGAAAAGAAAAGAATACTTTCATAGAGTTGCCTCCTCACACAAACACACATTTTCTATACGGATTCTTGTGAAAGTTAAATTAGCAAACATTACACATCCTGAATAAATAGTACACTTATAGCAGCTTGCATTTATATTCCAGTAAACCTAACAGTCACTGGCATAGCTGAAACAGAGCACTAATAATGCAGGCAGAATAGTTGAACTAGGAGAAAACAGCACTATTTTAAAATTATAAGCAAAGGAAAGAAATTGTTCATGTATTGTTTTGACAAATAAGAGTTGTAATTTTGGTGTGAATGAGCTATCTTTTCAAAATAAGAAATGTGATTTTGACATAATAAAACAGATAATACATATAAGCTTAGATAATCAGACAATACGTGCCCCTCTGTATCAAAATTGAGTTGGAAAAAAAGGCTTTACCCTTTCATTCAGCACTTAAAGTTGCACTCCTTTACTTTTTAAAGCTCACCACTTATCTGAGAGTGTGTCCTATTCAAATTCTCAGTAGAAATGTGTAGGGGTGAGTTGTAAACATATAAAGATTCCAAATGTGATCAGAACCAGCCCATAGACAATAAATTATTTATTATTGGATATTCTGTAATACCATCTCTCCAAAATCCACCTGGATGACTGAGAACCTTCATAGACATATTGCCATACATTTTGGGGATGAAACCCTGAAGTTGGTAAGGAAATTCGAGAAGACAGCAAGAAAGGTGGCAGACTATAGAAACCACCTACGTTTCAACCTCAGATGCAGACAACAGAGACTCATCCCGACAAGCCTACGCCTGCAATCTACAGTTGAGGGTCACAGAGCAGACCAGATCCTGCAGCAGGCACAAAGACATCTTCTAAATTAAAGAATAAGGCAAGTCCACTTCACCATTGATGCCCTGCAATACAATTTTGAAAACCTTCACCAGGAACTCACAGCCACCCTTCCTGACCCAATCCTGGATAGAGTTATTCAGCTTGGCAATAAAGTACAGCTGGCCCAGCATCACAAGACAAAAGAGAGGCAAACTAAGAAATTTGACATTCTTCTTTCTCACAGCAAGCAGAAACAAGGAACTGGAGAAACCGCTGGGAGGAACAACAACAACAGGACCACAGAGGACAAAAAGAACATGTGGGTGAAAAATCTCTCAGACAGAGAACTCACCCAACCAGAGAGAGATGTCCTAGCCAAAGGTCTTAATTTTGCCATCACTCCCAAGCAAGTTCCAGTTGTGGAGCTCATTACAGCCACAGAATCTGCCATCCAAAACAACCACCTACCTTTTGAGGAAGCAGAACAACTCCAGCTTAAAATATCTGCAGCTCTGTCCAGTGCTCAACCTCCCCCCCCCCCAACCTTACTGTCCAAGAGAGGAGAGCCCTGACAGCCCTCAGCAAAGATGAAACCATCACCATTTTACCTGCTGACAAAGGAAGATGTACAGTGGTTCTAAACACTGCAGACTACCACAATAAAATTACCTCACTTTTGGAGGATCACCATACATATGAAAAACTGAAAAGAGACCCCACCAGCAATTACAAGAAAAAGGTAATAGACAGTTTGAAACAATTGGAACATGATGGCTCCATCGATAGGATTACCTACCACCGTCTGTATCCTGGAGAAGCCATCCCCTGCATCTACGGACTTCCTAAGATCCACAAGGAAGGAACACCCCTCCGACCCATAGTCAGCAGCATTAATTCGGTAACATACAACATTGCCAAACACCTCTCTACCATACTAGCACCTCTAGTTGGACACTCTGAACACCACATCCAAAATTTGGAAGAATTTGTTTCCAAAGCAAAGATCCTGAAACTGGATACAGATGAAACTATGATCTCCTTCGATGTGTCCTCCCTTTTCACCAGCATCCCCACCACTCATGCTCTATCCGCTGTCAGGAAGATACTAGAAGAGGACAGCACCCTTGAAAGGAGAAACCATCTCAACCCAAACCAGATCTGCCATCTTCTGGACCTGTGTCTTAACACCACTTATTTCTCATACAGAGGTGACTTTTACAGACAAAAACACGGCTGTGCCATGGGTTCTCCTGTGTCACCCATTGTGGCCAATTTATACATGGAAGAAGTGGAGAAGAAAGCACTCAACACATTCCAGGGAACGATGCCCACCCACTGGTTTAGGTATGTGGATGACACCTGGGTCAAAATCAAGGCCCAGGAAGTACAGGCCTTCACGGACCATATAAACACTATAGATGCCAACATTAGCTTCACCAGAGAAGACACCAAGGACAACATACTGGCATTCCTAGACTGTGAAGTCCTCATTGGGACCGGTGGCAAGCTAGAAATAGGGATCTACAGGATACCCACACACACAGATCAATATCTGATGTTTGACTCCCACCATCCATTGCAGCACAAACTAGGAGTCATCAGGACATTGTCACACAGAGCAGAAACCATCCCCACCTCCATGGATTCCAAAAAGAATGAAAATCAGCACCTGAGAACAGCTCTGAAGGCCTGTGGATATCCAAATTGGGCCTTCACTAAATCTAAATCTACCAGACCTAAAACAGTGACAGATAGGGCTGAGACTCAGAGTAACGGAAGAACCTGGTCATTCCTTACATGGCTGGCGTGTTTGAAAAGATAAAAAGGATATTTGGCAAACACCACATACCTGTATATTTCAAACCCACCAACACACTGAGACAGAGGCTTGTACACCCCAAAGATCAAACTCCGAAACACAAGAAAAGCAATGTAGTTTATGCAATCCAGTGCAGTGAGGAGTGCTCTGAACTCTACATTGGAGAAACCAAACAACCTTTGTACAGGAGGATGGCCCAACACAGGAGAAGTAACACCACAGGACCAGAGTCAGCAGTTTATCTTCATCTAAAGGAAAAAGGACACTCATTTGAGGACATTAATGTTCACATTTTAGACAGAGAAGATAGGTGGTTTGAGAGAGGGGTCAAGGAATCCATTTATGCCAACTTGGAAAATCCTTCCTTGAATAGAGGTGGGGGCCTCAGGCACAATCTTTCCCCTATTTTCCTTCCTGCTTTGTCTTCTGTGCCTAGGAAGATTAAGACCATTTCGCAAGCTCAACAGCAGCATGGTAATCTTAACGATCCTCCTTTAGATGATAAAGGGACTTAGAAATAACATCTCAAAATAACCATGACCTAGCCCCAGGTGCAAGGTCACACAGCCACCTAGAAACATATTTAAGGATTCCCTTACTAACTTTGCTCAGACTGAAGAAGCTCCTTGGATAAGGAGCGAAACGTTTCCACTGAGAAAATAGAAATCCAGTTGACATGATTCAAGCTACAGACAATTCCACCTGGATGCCTGAGAACCTTCATAGACACATCTCTCCAAAAGCTGCAAACTGCTTTGATTGAAATCAGAGCAGCATTCTGTGGGGATGGGAAGTAAAATCTTTTCCCTGATACCATTTTCTTGACCCAATCACCGATCACTTTTAGCTTTTGAAAGACGGGACAAATTGTTTGAAGGCACATTGATATTCGCTGTAAAAAAAAAAGGAAGGTCTGTTAAGAAAATACATTTCTTAGAATCTTTGGCATCTGAACTATTCTCATCCCACAAGGCAGTGGGAGGAAAGGCGATGGTATGCTTCTGGTGCCATCAGAGTTGTTTAGCCAGTGCCATCTCAGATAATTAGAAAAAGTTGGTGGTATATAGTGCCTACAGCACTATAGGGATGGGTTTCCTTAAATTCAAAAAGTTTTAACTCCAGCAGTTCCTAATTATGTCTTCAGAAATACATAATTAGATGCATAATTTGGATTTTTTTTCAGTTGGAAGAAGAAATAGGTCATTTGTACAATTCAGTTCCACATCAATGTGGAATTGTACAATGTGGTTTTATGTGCATTTGGCTATCGCCGAAAGTGGAATGGAATATTTTTTGAAATATTAGGGCTATGTACTTCATGGAAAGTAATGCAATTCTTGTAACCTGCATGTATATATGGGTTATATGCAAATGGAACAAATGGAATGACAACAGTGGTGTTATTGCTATTATATAAAGTACCAACTAAATTTCTTACCTAGATCCGGTTCTAATGATCACTCGGTATAGGGGCTAACTTATACCTGTTGAGCAAGCATGCAATTTATATACATGGCAAAGAAATGTCAAAGCTTGACACTCATGTGAGATTATGCTTCCTCTCCCATGGAAAGAAAACTTGCATTTGTAAGTAGCAGTCCAGTAGCTTATATTCTAGTGCAGAGCTTTCCAAACTTTTCATGTTGGTGACACACTTTTTAGACATGCATCATTTTGCGACACACTCTTACAGCAGGGCACAAGGCAGGCACTAGGACCTGCGCAGAATCACGGCAGGTTTGGAGGCAGCAGGAGCGTGACACACACAGACACTGCAGCCGACACACTAATGTGTCGCGACATACAGTTTGGAAAGCTCTGTTCTAGTATCTTTGGTGTTGCAGTATAGAAGGAAAGAGCCAGAAAATGTCAGGCAATGCAGGTATAGTGATGGTCTGTCTGCTACAGTTGAGCTCAGTACATCAGCTCATTCACTTCTACAACCATTCCCATGCAGGGACTCTAGTATATGGACTTGCTCAATATTTCCTCAATTGTTTATGGAATCTTGAATTAATACTACAGATATGGGAAAGCAGGATTTAAGGCTGCTTTAGTTGCAAACTTATTTTCCCTTAAATTAAATGCTTTTAAATACATATGTAATTAAGAGAAAATCATTTTATGTCTCACAAAGTTATTACTACTATCATTAGTATGGCTGTAATAAAATATTTTAATTATGCAGTTTCACATGCTGTGAATATCTAAATCACTCTAAAAGAGATATCATTTCAGTGGTGAAATGATCACATTCTTATTTAAGATTATAATGTCTATTATTAGCAATGTGTATATTGTCCACCAGCACACTATGTTAAATATTAAGCTAAAGTTATTATTTACAATTATTTCAGAAACAACAGACTGAAAGAATAAGTTTCCCCCTTAATTGTTTTGGAGCATTTGTTCCATTTGTTTTGCAATTCTAGAACTAAATATTACACAGATTGTTTGGTGCTCCCAAACTTTCTTTTTAATTTACTTATAGTAAATTAACTTGTAGTAAAGCAATATGCCATGCTACTTTTTCAGTCAGTGATACTTTGCTATTCAAAATTATTTACTTAGAAGAGGACATTCTTCTAAGTAAAGTAAGATATTGCAAGGTGGACAGTTCCTGTTCTGAATACTTCGTTCTCTTCTATCTCCTACCCAGTGTTGTCTTTCACAATCAGATACCTTGCAGCCCACTGAACACACTTACTCCTCTTTATGATATTTTGGAGTCTCTTCCTCCTAAGGGCTTCTTTTTTCAAAATGTTTGTATTTATACCAATATTTCAGTTTTCTAAAGTCTGCTGGTAATTCTCTCTGGTATGGCCACGTAAAAGCCTGCACTTTGAAAATTGAATTCGTTTTAGCACATTAAAATTCCAAAGTTTTATACTCTACCTTTTAATAGCTATTCAACATTCCTTAAGCAGCATGAACATTTCACACAAAATGTGAGAGTCTGCTCAGTGGCTGAAGCAATGGCAGGTATTCTAGCCTATGGAACAGACAATCATGTGGGTGGGCAATTTAGATTATGGAATTGGCACCAGAATTAAACATTCATTTGCTCCCAACACATACAAATTTTATGTGTACATAACAGTCTCCAACAGTTGCATTTCAGTATGTAAGTGGTACAGTTCATCCAATCATACATTAACCATTGAAATAAGTAGTTTTAACAAGCCTCTTTTATAAATCCATAGGAAAATTGTCCAGGTCACTCTCTTGGTTTGTTATTAGTATATCCCTTTTAATTATTAAGACATCAGCTGGTCTTTTTGTATGTCTAATGTAGCATCATTTTCCATATCATTCTTGTAGACTGTCATTTTTAAATTCACTTTCAAATCAGTCCCAATTTTGTCCGGTAAAACTTTTTTCTCTTTCATTACATCTTTGAAACACAGTGTTTCTATAGAGGCAGACACTGTTAAAATTATCTTCTGAGTCCATTGTTCAAAAATATCCTTGAATATGTCCAATGTTAAAATATTTTGCTCCATTCTGTTTTAGTAAATCTGATTTAAGTGTTCTTCTTTAATTGTAATCTTTAGTTCCTTCTGGTTCCCGCTAGTGTCCAACCTTCAAAATCTCATCCTATCATTTTTTTTTGAGAATTCAAAACAAAAGCATTTTCCCATGGGAAGGATTCTTATAATTAATTCCAAAATCTTTTTTCAAAACCATCTGGACCCTCATCTCCCAGAGCCCTAAACTCTCCAGAGACCTCTGTCTTGCAGTCTCCTCATGAGGAGCAACTGTATGGAGCAGTTGTGGGCAATCTCAAGTCCTCTCCTTGTCTGGAGAGGAATTACAAAGAGCCAGTCTACTCGCCAGCTCTTCATTCCACTGCAGTTGTCGGCTCTGCTTTTAGCGGAGCTGTCTTCAGTTCGCCATTTCTTCTCCGAAAGTCATGGACAGCTGCCTCTTGACAATGATTAAATTGGTTTTCCTGCACATTGCAGAGCATTGAACTAGATGATCCTTGTGGTCCCTTCCAACTCTCAAATCTATGATTAAAAAACCTCAAACTTATTTAACAAATTTAGCAACAATTTCCAAAATGCTATAAAAAGCTAATGTGTGAATTGTGTTTTTCTGTTACTAGAACTAAAAAGAATGGAACTATTGAGAAAGGTTGTTAAAGAACATGCTAATTCACCATCTGAAAATTATTCAAGATGTCATGTAATTAAAATCAAGCAAAAAATTTCAGTAAATGGTTTACTTAAAATGTAGATGTAAAGAAATAGCAGCACTGATTATATTAGGCAAGATAAAACAAATCATGATACATTTGAAAAGTCTTACTTTAAAAATGCTGCAGTTTAACATTCACAAATGTCTGGATTGTAAGGTTGGCAGAAATAAGAGCGGAGAAAGAGGTTTTGCTATTTAATCATCCGTCAGTTTTATGAAAGGTAAGTATAAACAAATTTGGGTTGCATTAAAACGTAATCATACATATAGTTTCAGGTTGTGGAAATCAATGTACTGTACATTTGAAATATATATTAAAAATAATCTATGCAGTTGATGGACTTGTGAAAAGGCCAAACAAATTTGGAATCAAATATGTGTTAATATTCAAAAGATTCTCAAATTGGACTTACAAAAAAAACCCAGAACTGTTTCTCTTGGGACTGATGGAGAAATAGCTCGAGAAACAACATGGGACTGAGACTTCTGGTGGGAAAATGGCTGACTGAGCAGCTGTGTCTGTGGGCTTCGCGGGCAGAACTGGAATCTTGGTGAACGTTTGGGCTCAGGCAGGTTCTTTCCTGAAGCCCTAGAGCACTTTCATGGCAAAGAAAGTGCTCGGAATCATCCCATTTGTTCTCCAGAATGGCGACTTGCAGCCCGAGAATCACAAACAGTGTTCGTGCCGATCGGGTAATTGCTGCCGGGAGACTGGGACATCATCATTTCCAAGCCATGCTGCAGCCTTAAAGAGACACTAAGTCAAGCCACCCCATTTCTAAATCACCCAATTTATATATATTTTTTAAGTTTATGTAACCCAAGAGAGGCTTTCTACAGCAAGGAGAAGCGAAATCTCTTGGTGCTTATTGTTATTTTTGGATTAATTTTTATTTTTTTAAAGTTCTGGCTTGTTTTCCCATTTAAACATTAAGGAGGACTGAGAATAAATAATTACCTCCCTGCTATTATTTTTGTATTGAATTTGAAGGATTTAACATTTTCCTACACATTGAATTTGCTGTTTTGAGTTTTAGCTTTCTGATTACTTTCCCTGGGAGCTGCTTTTTAGCATACTTTCTCTTGTGTCAACAACTGTTGGTAACTTTCCATTAACTCATTAACTCCTATTTGTGCTAGTCAAGTATCTAGGGGGCACCATAATCTACCGCCTGAAGTATGGAGGATTTCAAGACTTTCTCAGAGTTTTGTTGCGAGCTTCGCTGTGTCTTTAAACAGTTCTTGTATGATGTCTCTCAAACTAGTTTGCAAGATATGTTGGACATTGCAGAAAATATCAGTTTTAAAATGTGTCATCTGGCTGAGGACGTTCTGGAAGAAGAAAAAGATTTTAACAAAGATAGAGATGTGTCTACTGACAGCAAGATTGAACCTTCTGTTGAAATCCCAGACGCTTACATTTTGGTGTTTGGAGGGGTTAAAGTTGCAAATTAAAAAAGGAGTTGTTTTTCTGTGTTGTGGGAAAGAAGTGGCTCTGTTCTGTAGGAGTTTTTTTGCTGAGAAGTCTGAGTCTCAAAGGGAAGCAAGTTGGGCTGTTTGATTTCTGTATGAAAAATGCCTTGTGTGTAAAATGGAGATATGTAATTGCTTTAGTATATTTTGAAGTTGGATAAAGATTTAAGAATGTTTATCTGGATTGATATTAAGGCTTGTATGATTCTATTTTTCTTTAATGATTTGGATTAAGATTTACTGGATTGCTTTTAAGATTTGTATGATTTTTAAGATTTATAAGGTACAATAATAATCACTTGGTTTTAGGTTTAATAGGGTTAAGATTGTTATTGTATTATTAATTATAAAAGTAGACAATTTATATATTTTTGAAGAGAATATTTGTAGCTCAGTGTTGAACTGTGGAGTCCTTGGTGCTCTCTGAGCCTTGTTGTTTTCTTGCAGACATTTCATTGCCAGGCTAGGCAACATCTTCAGTGCGAAAAGGGAGTGGGACTTGCTCTCTGTTTATATATTTTTATAATTTGATTTTTACTGTAGTGGACAGAAATGTATAGAATAGTGATAGGAAGGAAATAATTGAATGAATGATGTTTGGAGGGGAAGCTGATTTGGAGGTCTATATATTTTTCTTTTTTTAATATAAGGGGAAGGAGCAATTGTATTTAGTGATTTTAATAATGTGTTAAGGGAATGATTTATAGAAATAATGTGATCTTGGTTTGATATAGAGTAAGGGATTGATTATGGAAATTGCGGTATATTCTTGTTGAAAGTTGGAAGTCACTTCTTTATGTAATCTTTAAAATTCTTTTTCTTGTGTTTCACACTTTGTTTTTTCTTTTTGTAGTTTTCTTTTGCTTTTTTGTAGTTTTTATTTTTGTTTCAAGCTTAATTTTTATAAAAAAAAGAGAAACAACATGGGACTTTGCTTTTATACATGATTACAGCAGCAAGACTTTTATGTGCACAAAGATGGAAAGAACCACAAATTCCTACAGTGGAGGAATGGATGATTAGATTGATGGAACTGGCCCAAATGGCAAAGTTAACAACGTTGATAAGAGAAAATACTGTATTTGGATTTGTCTATTTGGCAACCACTTTTAGACTATTTGCTCGTGTCAGAAAATAATGAAGTTTCGATTTTGGGTTTTAATGATTAAATGGTTTGATTTGATAGAAATAATGTTACTAAGGTTTAACTAATGGTAAGAGATTGTATTGTAAATGTATCTATATCTGTATTGGAGAAGGTCGGAAATCACTTTCTGTTTCTGTTTTCCTTCTATTTTGCACTTTTATAGTTTTTATTTTTTCTTTAGTCCTGTATTCTAGCCTTTCTATATTCTATATTTTGTATTTTAACTATACTCTGAAAATTAATAAAGTTCTTTTTTTTAAAAAAAAAATCTATGGAGAATAGAACCCTGAACATGGAAACTCAGAGATAAGTCCTTAGATTTCAGGTATAAATCACAATGATGTTGTATGTCAGAAGGTTGCAGAAATAGATGGAATATCTCCAGAAACATGGCGAGCAAGAAAATAATTATCAGAAAAAGTTCTAACTAAACTATGCTAGCAAATCTGGAGAATGACTCAATGGCCAACAGATTGGAAGAGGACAGTCTATATACCGATCCCAAAGACAGAAGATTTAGCAGAGTATGCTCTCACTCAAAGGCCTTAATTCAGCATGCTAGCAAAATAAGGCTTAGGATCATCCAACATAGATTAGAACCGTACATGAAAAAGGAAATGCCAAATGTTCTAGCTGGTTTTATAAAAGGCTGAGGAACAAGAGACATAATTGCTGATGCATGCTGAATAACTGAGGAAGCTAAAAAATCACAGAAAGACGTGCGCTTCATTGATTATAGAAAGGCCTTCAGTTGTGTCAATCATGTCAAGCTATGGAATATCCTTAGAAAAATGGGAATCTGAGAACTTTTTATTGTCCTCATCTGAAACCTATACAAAGGACTGGAAGCCACAATCTGGGTGGAACATGGCAAAACAGACTGGCTCCAGGATAGGAAAGGAGTGAGACAAGGCTGTATACTCCTTCCTTATTTATTCAACCTACTGTATATGCTGAATATATAGTGAAGGAAGTTAGATTGGAAGAAGATGAGTGTGGTTTTAAAACCAGAGGAAGAATAATAAATAATTGGTGCTATGTTGAGAGCAAATAATCTGGATGCTCTAGTAATAAAAGTCAAAGAACACAGTGAAAGAAAATTGGACTAAGATTAAATATAAAGAAAACCAAACTAATAACAACAGCCAATGAAGCAATTGAACTGATGACAGTTTCTGCCTTTTAGGATCAACTATCAACATTAAAGGAATCAGCAGTCAAGAAATACACTGCAGACTAGCACTTGGTAGGGTAGTAATGAAGGCCTTGGGAAAGATATTGAGGTGCCATAATGGGTGTACAGTATACCTGCAAAGATCAGAATTGTGCAGGCCTTGTGACACTCTATGGAAATAAAAGTTGGACTTTGAAAAAGCAGGATAGAAAGAATATTGATTTTTTGAACTTTGGTGTTGGAAAAGACCCCTGGGAATATCAGAGAGAGCTATGAAAATCAGCAATTAGTTCATAGAACAAATCAATCCAAAATTCTAATTCAAGACACAAATGAACAGACTCAGATTATCATACTTGGACATATTATGCTAAGATCTAGCTATCTTGAGAAGTCTTTAATGCTGGAAAAAGTGGAAGAAAAGAAAAAAAGAGGACAACCAGCAGGACAGACTTGATTGCAACAGTGATGGGTGCCACAGTGGAAAACCTGAAGGGCCAGACTGGGGACAGCTCATCCTAGAGAAGATGTACAGTGTCTGTGTGATCACTAAAGTGGACTCTGACTTGATGGCACATAATAAATCAATTTTGAATGTATTAAGGAGACAGTTACATTGCAATGTAACAGTAACTTGACAATTTATTATTATATTTCAGTGTATGGCTATGTTTAATATATGACACTGCATAATCTAAAGCTGTATTTCCCAACCTTGGCTTGAGTGGACTTCAAGTCCCAGAATTCTCTAGTCCAGTGCTTTCCAAAGTGCCGCCATTGGCGACACACCAACAGCGGCAGCGGCGGTGGCGCGGTGGTGGTGTCGTGCATGGTGGCAGTGCAGGGGGGTGCGGCGGCGGCATGCATGGTGGCGGCCTCCACTAAAATGCAGAAGCACTGATGGCGCGCCACTGCCGTCGTTGCTGCCGCCGCCGCTATACACACCGCCACGGCCGCCGTGCACACCCCCGTCACCGCTTCTGGGTTGTGTTGCAACACACCAAACTGTGTGTTGCAACACACTAAAGTGTTGTGACACACAGTTTGGAAAGCTATGCTCTAGTCAGTGTGTCCAATGCTGGAAGTTGAAGTCCACACATCTGGAAGAGGCCCAGGTTGGGAAGCACTGGTGTAAAGTAACTACCAAATAAGATATTACATAAATGTTACTCACTCTGGCCAATCAGGGATCAAGGATAGGCAGCACGTCATTCTCACAATTCTCTTCCTTTGTTAGCTATGATATCAGCTTATTGTACCAGTTATGATCCATTCTTTGACTACAAGCTAGTTTTAGTTTTTTCGTTGGTATTATTTTTGTGACAACTTTGCTAAATTGCAAGATTTTTTCTGTTTCAAAATGCTCCCTTTAAAATACATTTCATCGGAAAAGACACTTATTCACCAAGAATAGAAAAATAAAATAATTTTGAAACTACTTCAGACTGCCACAGCACATTTAAAAATAATTCATCTCCCTTTCACAGTGCATATCGTACCTTCAATTACATTTTGGCTACAACCCAATGCAAAATTTGCTGAATGAAATCCATTATTTTATAGAGTATAAGGTTGCTTTAGGCTGCAGTGCTATAGAGACATTTATGGGAGTAACTTCCATTGAACCCTGCAGTTTTTACTTTTGAACAGTCATGCATAGGATTATGGTGCCAACCTTATTATGGCCATTACCTTGTTGTATTTTCATTTACTCAAGTCTTCAACCATAAACAATGGCCATGATATATCCAAACAATAAAAAAGCAATTTGACAGTGGAAACAATTACCCAGAGAAGTAGCGGGCTCCCTTTCCCTGGATGAATTAACTTAGCCATCTGTCAGGAATGGTTTAAAGGGGATTGAACTTGATGACCTAAATGATTCTACAATTGTACAATTTATATTCCCACTCTATACTATTGCAAAACAACATGCTTAGAAGGATTGTACTACTGTAACTACCATAAAAATTGCACTCACATAGTTTCAGGAAAGTGCTGTCCCACTTTCTCCTTCTGGCTACAATTCATGTATTCCTCAGTATGCAGAGAGGCCCTCTAGAATGATACAACAGGAGGGAGGGTGCTGTAGCTAGAAATCACTAAGTAGTTTTCCAGATTCTGCCAATTAATATTACAAAAAACGTTGATTCTATATATTTTAGTTGCATCTGTGAGAGAATGGTAACAAGTGGGTAATAAGAGTGATGGACAAGCTGTTTTTCCAGCTTCATAGCAAACTGGGATTAGAGAGCTAAAAAGATGTACAAGCAAAGTTTAGGTGGAATAGGAAGTCTTTTATACTTCTTCCTGTGCTAAAGAAACCAGTGAAATAATCTAGCTCAGTGGGGTCAATCCAGGGCCTAAGGCAAGGGTCGGCAAACTTTTTGAGCCGAGAGCCATTTTGGTATGCTCGTGCACATTTTGAAGTGCTCGAGAGCCAGGGGGCGGGGTTTGCGGGCGGGAGCCAATCGCGTGGAAGGGGGCGGGTTTTGCGGGCGGGAGCCAATCGCATGGAAGGGGGCGGGTTCTGCGGGCGGGAGCCAATCGCGTGGAAGGGGGTGGGGCTTGCGGGCGGGAGCCAATCACGTGGAAGGGGGCGGGTTCTGCGGGCGGGAGCCAATCGCGTGGCTTGGGGCCGGGTTTGCGGGCGGGAGCCAATGGCGTGGAAGGCAGCGAGGGGCTCACGGAGGGAGGGGGTGCAGCCAGCGGCTCCGCGCAGCCAGCGGCTTCGCGAACCCGGCCCGGCCGCCCCACCGGGAATGGCGGAGAAACAGCTCCCACCCTCCGGCCGGCAGGACGGGCGCGGGAGAGCGGAAGGCACCCGAGCAGGAGATGCCTTGCCGCCCCCCTGGAGCCCTCACTAAGACCCGCTGTTGCGGAAGCGGTAGGGGAGAGCCCCGTCGCCGTCGCCGCTGCCGTGAGTATGAGTGGGGCTGGCCGGGGAGGGGCTGGACGCGGCGGCCGCCCCTGGAGACTCCGCAACCCCCCGGCTGCCAGAGAGGAGGAGAGGCGGTAGAAGAGCTGCAGCCGGGAGGCTGCGGAGTGTCCGGGGGTGGCCGCCGCGTCCAGCCCCCCCGGCCGGCCCCACTCATACTCACGGCGGGGGCGGCGGAGACGGGGCTCTCCCCTACCGCTTCCGCAACAGCGGGTCTTAGTGAGGGCTCCAGGGGGGCGGCAAGGCATCTCCTGCTCGGGTGCCTTCCGCTCTCCCGCGCCCGTCCTGCCGGCCGGAGGGTGGGAGCTGTTTCTCCGCCATTCCCGGAGCAGTGGGCAGCGGCGACGGGGCTCTCCCCTACCGCTTCCGCAACAGCGGGTCTTCACAGAGCAAAAGCCACCTCCGCGATTGCACGGCCGGGGTCAGGCGGAGCGAGGAGCAGCGCCTCAAGGCCAGGCTTCCCTCGGCAACATCCCCGCGACGCCCTCACCTTCTCCCGGCCAGACCGCCGTCACCATTCACTGCCCCGGTCACGGCTTTTGCGTCCTGGGACGGGCAGCGCAGTGGAAGCCGCGTTCGCTTCCACAACGTGCCCGCCTTCGCCGCGGCTACCGGTAGGGATACGGGTGTCCTGTTGGGGGTCGACCTTTGTGGTCCCTGCTGGCCCTATCCTGACCCGCTCTTGGGCTAAGACTGTTTCCCCATTAAAGCAATTTCCAGAAGTCTGTGGACTTCAACTCCCAGAATTCTAGGCAGTGGCCATGTTGGCTCGGGAATTCTGGGGGTTGGAGTTCACAGGTGTGGAAGATGCCTGGTTGAGAAATACTGATTTGTTACCCTTCCTTGACTCCAGCTGCATTTATTTAAGTTTATATAGCCACCCATCTCTCTTGATTCTAGGCAGCACACAAGTTAAAACAGCAAAGACAAACTTGTATAAATTAAAACAAAAGCATGGGAAAGTGCCAGCCTACAGCTCACAGACAATGCAACCATCTTGCAGGGTCCCCAGGATCCCCAGGGCTGATGGCACAGCCATGCCTTCAGGGGCTTCCTAAAGGTCAGCAAAGTTGGGGCCAATGTAACCTCAGGGGTGATGATGTTCCAGAGGGCAGGTGCCACAGCAGAAAAGGCTCTCCCCCCCTGTCCTGCCAGATGGAACTCTTCGTAGACATGCAGCATGCCTTTTCTGCCAGATGTTATGTGATGGGTAGATGTAACAGAGCAGAGGCGGTCCCTCAAATAACCCAGCCCCATGCCATGTAGAGCTTTATAGGTCATAACAAGCACCTTGAATTGAACCCAGAAGCAAACTTGCAACCATTGCAGCTTGTGAAGCTGAGGGGTGACATGCACTGATCTTAGAGTGCACATAACTTCTTGCGCCACTACATTTTGCACCAGTTGTAGCTTCTGGATGCTCTTCAAGGGCAGCCCCATGTAGAGCGTATTATAGTAATTCATCTGGGAGGTGATGGGTGTGACTTTAGGTTTGCTGTCTTGGTCAAGTGGCCAACGGAAGGCTACCGTTTTTCCATCCTATGAAGGAAGCAGGCATTAAATTCAAATGGAAAGAAGGTTGTCCTTGAAATATGAAATTTAACAAACTGGTTCACATTAAAATGCAAATTAAACAAATGTCTTTCTCATCTCTACTCAGCTATTTTTGGTGCAAGTATTACCCTCTTGCTTACTATCCTGACATCATTTTACATTATGAAGCATGTTTAGATTCTATACATATATTCTTGTTAAAGGCCACCCATGTGCAATTTGCTTTCTTATTTTGTTGGTGCAAGCATTGTCATCCATGTCTATGCGTATATGTATCTGCAAACATGCTCTCTATAGACATGGATGAATAATGCATTCCTGAAGGTATTTACTCGGTAGTAATCTCCAGTGAGTTTCCCGGGGTTTTCTCTATTATAAGCATGCTCTGAGTTGCAATTAAATTACTGTTCCATCTTCCAATCAATCTTCTGGTCATTATTTTGGTTACATGCATTTATTAGTTGTATTTGCTGTTCAACCACCTTTGCTGTTAGTATACCAAGATTTACTTTTTACCCAAAAGAGATTTCCTCTCCATTTCCATGAATATTTGGAAGCAGGGCATTGGCGGGCGGCTCCACTTCCCTCGGCAACATCCCCGCGACGCCGTTGCCTTCGAAAGGGCCCCGTCGGCAAGAGACCCGGAAGACGGAGCAGGGTGCGCTGAAAAAGGAACGCTCCCCGCGGGGAAGGCAGCTGTCGAGTCCGTCTCCCTAAAATTAACTTTATAAACTTTGTGTATTGTCTTACTTAATTAATAAACTTTACTTTTTTACTTATTGTTTGTAATCTCAGTCAAGCTATGGGTGTGTTTAATAAAACTTGATATCATGCTAAATAACAGTATTATTTATTGATAACATTAAATTGAACATTAAATAACATTAAATAACGTTAAATAACATTAAATTGAACATTAAATTGAACATTAAATAACATTAAATAACGTTAAATAACATTAAATTGAACATTAAATTGAACATTAAATAACATTAAATAACGTTAAATAACATTAAATTGAAAGGTATCCATAAAATTAAATCATGACAATGACTGACAAACACTAATGTGAACAATGGCCTTGCATCTCCTGGGAAAGTTTGGGGATGTCAGGTTTGTATGATGATGTTCTTAATTTTAGACACGATTCCAGGTTCTCATCAATAAGACGACTTCTCAATTTGCTCTTGATAAGGTTCATGCTTGAAAATGATTGTTCGCATGAATATGTAGACCCGAATAAGGAAAGAACAGCAAACGCTAGTTTTTTCAGCTGATCATATGAGTCAGGAATACCATTCCAGGTGTTAAAAATCAGCATTTCTTCCTTCTGCAGGTCGTTCAAAGCAGACCACTTGTGCTGTGAACTAAGCTCACATTTGTTTTTCTCGAGTATTTCTATGTCAGCACAAAGGCGTTCAAATTTCGAGCTCCACAATTCTTTGCTTTTTAAATCCAGCAATTGCATTTCAAACTTGGCAATGTCAATATTAAAGGGAGAAAAAGTTAATTCTGTCACAGTAGCATCAATAGGTTTTTTTACAAAGGCTAGCGTCGCTTTGCTGTTTCTAAACTCCTGAAACCTGCTGAGGAAACCTTCCCTCATATTTACAAGTGTTGTTCTGAAATAGCAAATGTCAATATCAGAATTATTTTCCTGGCGATGTTTTAACAGGCTTGGAAAGTGAGTCAAAGTTCCTCTTTCCAAATCTTGAGCAAAAACAGATAACTTGTTTTCAAATGAAGAAACTTCTTCTAACATCGAAAGAATTGTGTTTCCTTTCCCCTGTAGTTTACGGTTAAGCTGATTTAGATGAGACATAACATCAACCATGAAATAAAATTTTTGGTTCCACTGATCATTTGTTAGTTCTGGATAGTGAACGCCCTTCTGAAGGAGAAATGCTTTGATTTCTGTTAATAAGGAAGCGAAACGTTTCAGAACGTTTCCTCTTGATAGCCAACGCACCTTGTTATGCAGCAGAAGATCTGCATACTCACTCTCCATTTCAACTAAAAATTCTTTAAATTGGCGATGATTGAGAGCTTTAGCTATAATGTAGTTGATGATCTTAATAACCAATTCCATAACCTTGCATATGTCTTCTGGAAATGTCTGCGCACAAAGCGCTTCTTGATGGATGATGCAATGATAACTAAGTATCTCGTGATTAATTTTTTCTTTCAAAATAGCAACAAACCCGTTTCTTACACCAGTCATACTTTTTGCACCATCTGTTGAAATTGAGACAATTTTATCGAGTGGAATATGGTGTTTTTCAATGCACTTAATTACAGCATTTGCTATATCCTCTCCACGAGTTTGACCTTTGAGTGGCAATAATCCTAAAAGTTCTTCTTTGGGACCTGTAGGCGAAATAAATCGTACAAACAGTGAAACTTGTGCTGTATCATTTATGTCACAAGACTCGTCAACTGCTATTGATAAAGCTGGAACCAATTTAAGATCCTCGACTTGCTGGTTGGTTATGTTCGAAGACATTTTGAGAGCTCTATCTTTCACTGTTTTAGCAGACAATGGTAACTCTTTAATTTTTTTTAGAATATCTGCTTTGTTCCCAAAATCCCGAAATAGCTCTTCCGATGCATTTATAAAACAAGCTTTTATGTATTCGCCGTCTGTATATGGTTTCCCTCTCTTGGCAATCTCTTGACTAACCACAAAACTCGCAGTATTAACATTGGTGGAAGACTGCATCCAGTAATTCAATACAGAACTTGATTTTTCCTGACTCTTCTGAAGTTCCTCAACTGCTTTCTTCCTTGCATCACCGGCAGGATATTTAGTACTGAATGACACGTGTTTAGTTGTGAAGTGTCTCTCCAAATTTGATTTCTTGTTCTGCGCCAATTTTTCCTTACAAATAAGACAGGTTGGAAGGCCATTTGCGTTTTTAATAAACGCGAAAGCCTCGGTCCATTCAGCTTTAAATTCACGGTTTTCCTCTTCCGTTTTCCTTTGCTTCCTCTTTGTAGCCATGTTGAGCAGGGCACCTAAAAAATGCTTCATTTCTTAATAATAAAGCCACCAAGACAAAATAATTACAATTCAGCGTGAGTTGGGCCTGGTAGCTGGTGTGGGAAAAGCTGCCCAGGGGTGGCCAGCGTGAACTGGGCCTGGCAGCTGGTCCGGGAAAAGCTGCCCAGGGGTGGCCAGCGTGAACTGGGCCTGGCAGCTGGTCCGGGAAAAGCTGCCCAGGGGCGGCCAGCGTGAGCTGGGCCTGGCAGCTGGTCCGGGAAAAGCTGCCCAGGGGCGGCCAGCGTGAGCTGGGCCTGGCAGCTGGTCCGGGAAAAGCTGCCCAGGGGCGGCCAGCGTGAGCTGGGCCTGGCAGCTGGTGTGGGAAAAGCTGCCCAGAGGTGGCCAGCGTGAACTGGGCCTGGCAGCTGGTCCGGGAAAAGCTGCCCAGGGGCGGCCAGCGTGAACCGGGCCTGGCAGCTGGTGTGGGAAAAGCTGCCCAGGGGCGGCCAGCGTGAGCTGGGCCTGGCAGCTGGTCCGGGAAAAGCTGCCCAGGGGCGGCCAGCGTGAGCTGGGCCTGGCAGCTGGTCCGGGAAAAGCTGCCCAGGGGCGGCCAGCGTGAGCTGGGCCTGGCAGCTGGTCCGGGAAAAGCTGCCCAGGGGCGGCCAGCGTGAGCTGGGCCTGGCAGCTGGTCCGGGAAAAGCTGCCCAGGGGCGGCCAGCGTGAGCTGGGCCTGGCAGCTGGTCCGGGAAAAGCTGCCCAGGGGCGGCCAGCGTGAGCTGGGCCTGGCAGCTGGTCCGGGAAAAGCTGCCCAGGGGTGGCCAGCGTGAGCTGGGCCTGGCAGCTGGTCCGGGAAAAGCTGCCCAGGGGCGGCCAGCGTGAGCTGGGCCTGGCAGCTGGTCCGGGAAAAGCTGCCCAGGGGCGGCCAGCGTGAACTGGGCCTGGCAGCTGGTGTGGGAAAAGCTGCCCAGGGGTGGCCAGCGTGAGCTGGGCCTGGCAGCTGGTCCGGGAAAAGCTGCCCAGGGGTGGCCAGCGTGAGCTGGGCCTGGCAGCTGGTCCGGGAAAAGCTGCCCAGGGGCGGCCAGTGTGAGCTGGGCCTGGCAGCTGGTGTGGGAAAAGCTGCCCAGGGGCGGCCAGCGTGAGCTGGGCCTGGCAGCTGGTCCGGGAAAAGCTGCCCAGGGGCGGCCAGCGTGAGCTGGGCCTGGCAGCTGGTGTGGGAAAAGCTGCCCAGGGGTGGCCAGCGTGAGCTGGGCCTGGCAGCTGGTGTGGGAAAAGCTGCCCAGGGGTGGCCAGCGTGAGCTGGGCCTGGCAGCTGGTGTGGGAAAAGCTGCCCAGGGGTGGCCAGCGTGAGCTGGGCCTGGCAGCTGGTGTGGGAAAAGCTGCCCAGGGGTGGCCAGCGTGAACTGGGCCTGGCAGCTGGTGTGGGAAAAGCTGCCCAGGGGTGGCCAGCGTGAACTGGGCCTGGCAGCTGGTGTGGGAAAAGCTGCCCAGGGGTGGCCAGCGTGAGCTGGGCCTGGCAGCTGGTCCGGGAAAAGCTGCCCAGGGGCGGCCAGCGTGAGCTGGGCCTGGCAGCTGGTCCGGGAAAAGCTGCCCAGGGGCGGCCAGCGTGAGCTGGGCCTGGCAGCTGGTCCGGGAAAAGCTGCCCAGGGGCGGCCAGCGTGAGCTGGGCCTGGCAGCTGGTGTGGGAAAAGCTGCCCAGGGGCGGCCAGCGTGAGCTGGGCCTGGCAGCTGGTCCGGGAAAAGCTGCCCAGGGGCGGCCAGCGTGAGCTGGGCCTGGCAGCTGGTCTCAGACAAAGCTGCCCACTGGTGGGTAGACCGGGGGTCGACAAAGGCAGCCCAATGGCCGCCGGGGATGGTCAGGCTGGGCTGCTGGGCTGGGCTGGTGGAAACCCGGGTAAACGGGCAAGGAGCAAGCAATGTAGCAGCGCTTACCCCGATTCCGGTTTCTTCCGTTTGGAGCAAGCACCTTCGTGCTTCGCGGCGACCGGCAGCGGTTCGGGCAGAGGCTTGGCTCGTCAGCAAAGTAAGGCGGCTTGGCGTGGTGGAGGGAGAAAGTGTGGAGTCCGGGTCCGGCACGGAAGCGGGGCAGTAGCAAGGCGAGGCCTGGAAACAGGATCCGGCGCGAAATCTAGAGCCTTCTGTGCCGCTTGTCTCGGCCAATGGAGGTAAGTCGCGCCTTTGGGAAGCAGGGCCAATCGGGCTTCGCCTTGTTCAGCCCGCCCCTCTGCTCCCCTTTGGCGCGCGCTGATTGGTGGAGGCTCAGAAGGAAGGGCGCTGCCACCAATCAGCATCTCCGTTTCTTCTCCAGGGTTCTTCTCCTGTAGAAGAAACAGGGACGCTGATTGGTGGAGGCTCAGAAGGAAGGGCGCTGCCACCAATCAGCATCTCCGTTTCTTCTCCAGGGTTCTTCTCCTGGAGAAGAAACAGGGACGCTGATTGGTGGGGGCGCCCTTCCTTCTGAGCCTCCACCAATCAGCGTCTCTGTCTCAGCGTCTTCTCCAGGGTTCGCGCCGCTTCCGGAGACCGGCTTTCCGATGTCGGTCGGCAAACATGGAGAAAGAGCCAGCGTCAGGAGGCCAAAGAGCCAGATCTGGCTCGCGAGCCGCCAATTCCGACCCTTGGCCTAAGGGCATATGGCAGATGTAGAAACAGAACACTAGCACCTCTGTTTCCTGTCCCCTAGAATGCTTTCAGATTGAGCATGGCCATTTTTAAAATTATTTTTTTCACTTGGGGAGAGAATATTTCTATGCCAGAGTTCCAGTGTGCAATACTACAGTCCACGTCAAGGAACAATGGCACGGAACCCTAAAACTTTTATGTTTTATGTTTTATGGATTGTTGTGAGCTGCCTAGAGTCATTGTATGAGATAGGTGGCCATATAAGTCCTGAAAATAAAAAAATAAAAAAAATAAAAAATAATAACAACAGAAAGGCATTTAACTTTTTAAACCATCTAAGTGGCAAATTGGTTAAAGGCAATATATTGTAAAATAAAAATGTTTATTTTCTTTCCCTCGAGGTTCTTTTGTTTGGCATAATAGCTATCTCACACAGGCTGAAGATAACTTTGCTGGCCCTTAGTGGTTCTAGACACATGAATGAAGCAACAATGAGTTAGTGAAACCGTAACATAAATATTTGAATTGGACAACTTAATTCTGTCAAAGGCACCCTCAAAGGCATGCTGGAATGTTATGCTTTGAAACTTTTACATCCACCTTGGAGAAAACATTTTGTTCTTTAAAGCTCCACGCTCCAATGGGAAACCTTAATAAAATATACAGGCAGCAGGCAACCACCCTTAGAATACTATGCACAGCTTGGATTGTTGTTATCTGATAAAGAATATGGGGAAAGTGTAGCAAAGGGCAATCAAACTGAACAAGGGAAAGGAGCAACTCTGCTATGGGGATTGGCTATATTAGTTGTGTGGGGGGGGCATAATTTAGGGGGAAATGATGGGGGAAAATAATTTTATAAATATTTATACATCATGTGGAAAAGATGGAGAGGAAGTTTTTCCACTTCCGTCACAATACAAATTCCTGCTTGAAGCTGATTGGTGCTTGCCAGTTATTCCATAAAGGCTCACTTCCCATTTTTCATCAGCCATCTAATCTGGTGGGCTAGAGGTTGTCCAGCCCTGCACTAGACATACACATACTGTAGACACCCAGCATAACACACATTTGGCTTTACCACAGCATCAGAGGCAAATACCAAAGTTGTTTTTCTAAAAAGTAAAAGTCCTTAACGATCCAATTTATAGCAGAGGTAGATAATGTAAGTCGCTAGATATAGACTCATTTCATTAGTTTTAAATGGTACAATAAATGGAGGGTGATTATGTGATTTGTAATCTAAAATCTTTTGAAACCATAGATTCCTCCACCCTGTTTGAAGCATCATATATTGTGGGACAAAGAAATATGGGTTGTGGTTGGTAGTAGATAGATATTCTTTATTAGGTTGAAACTAATGAAAAGGGTCCAATAATATCTAGAGGGATTTAGGTTATCTACCTATCTACCTTAATCTACCTACTAAAAAAGAAAAAAAGTGCTCTCATTTCCAGGCCCAAATGGTTTCTCCTCAGCTAGCAGCAGTCGCAGCTCCCAGTGGTGAAAATACCAAATACAGCAAATTGCAACCAATACTGGAATCAATGACACTTAGAAATATGGAGTCCTGTTTAAACATTAACCTCAAGCATTTGGTCTAACCTGATGCATGGTTTTGCTATGAAGATAGACTAGTTCGCTTTGTAGTTTTGTAACATTTATTATTATTTTGGTGCCTTCAAGTCAGTCTTGACTCCTGGCGACTGCCTGGACAAGTCTCTGCAGTTTTCTTGGCAAGATTTCAGAAGTGGTTTGCCCTTGGCTCCTTCTTCCTAGGGCTGAGAGAGAGGGACTGGCCCAAGGTCACCGAGCTGGCTTTGTGCCTAAGGCAGGACTAGAACTCACAGTCTCCTGGTTTCTAGCCTGATACCTTAACCCAGTGCTTTCCAAACTGCTGCAGTTGGCGACACAATGGTGGTGGCGCGGCGGCGCCCGCGGTGGTGGCGTGTACGGCGCCCACGGCGGTGGCCTCGTGTTTTCCACTAAAACCCAGAAGCGCTGATGGCACGCCACTGCCGCCGCCACCATACACGCCGCCGCCGTGCACCACCACCATGCAAGTCCACTTCCGGGTTTTGTCACAGCTCACAGTTTGGAAAGCTCTGGTTTAACCACTACACCAAACTGGCTCTCAGTTTTGTAATAAGCAAGACTCAAATTTCTTCCTTATATATGCAAATGGGAACTGAACTTTATGAGTGATCCTTTATTGGTTATATTTTGAAAAAGACTGAATATTTGGAGGAGGGGGCTCTTATTCTCTACTATTAGAAATATATCTTGCATTCCTAATAAGTCTGATTTCTAAAAACTCTTTGCAGGAAGTTGCATTGATGAGATTTTCTGATGGAGTACTTCTATGAAATTTTTTCTATAAATTCATACCATGGTAGACATCTAATATTGTAAGACATTGTTAAGGTAAAGCTTGACCCCCAAGCTCTTTATGAGGAAAGAAAAATGTGGCAGACAAAAGGTTAGCAAGATTGCATTTACGCAAACATGACAAAATTGGTATTCTAAAAGTAATTAAACTTCTATAAGCAGAGAATGATTAAATTACTTGAAAGAATTCAGTTTGCCATAGCTTATAAAGATGTATATTTTCTTTACATTTCTTAATTTAAAACTTATGATTAATATAAAGCAGGCTGCTAGATGGGTTTCACCACAGTTGAAAATGCATAGTTTATTAAAATGAATGACCCCATGAAACAGCATTAACATTTAGTAATTTCTGAGATGTAATGAAGCAGAATTAAAATGATTAAGAAATAAATTGGAGGAAAACAGTGCAACTTATAATATAAGTGAACTTCTATTCCAGATGACAAAGGGTTGTCTTCACTGGTGGCTATAGACTAAACAGGAAAAGAGGGGAGCAGTGCTTATATAAAATGTATTAACTGAAAATATGTTATAGTTTCTCTTGGAATAGACAAAATGGAGAACTAAGGAATGGAAGAGATATGATACTAAAGATGAGCAGGTATAATAGCTACTGCAACTTTAATAAATTGTGAAGAAGAAAGAAACTCAATGATTGTTACACGTTCTTTCATACAATTACTAAAGATGCATCTGGTTACTATGCTATTAACTCAATGAATGCTGAATAATATCATCTGAGCATATGTGTGACTCATGCCTTTTGTTTTTAACTGGATTATGTTGAACATTCCAAATACTATAAAATTCTTGGAAAATCACAAGGAGAAGCACTCCCTAGAAATGTATGTAGTACATCAACTATTAAATCCTATAAACAGTTACTCAGAATTAAAACCTACTGAGTTCATTGGATTTATACCCAGATTTGTTTATAAAGGATTGCAATCTAAGAAATGGATACATTCAAAAAAATAAGATTCCACATCCACTTAAAGACTGTTAAAATTTTCCAAATAAGGAGAGGAAAAAAGCTGTGGAATGGCCATGTTTAGATTTCTATACATCAAGGAAGTTGTGTTGCTAAAAATAGTGGACTCTTAGGTTTAAAGATGAAAAGGAGCAGAAATGGAATGTATGTTGTACTCCAGAAAAAAGAACTACACAAAAAGAATAGATTATTTTTCATGTTATGGATAGTTAGGGAAACTCAATAGAAATTCTGACCTTAAAAATGGGAGCTGGGCACCAGAATAAAGCAGCAATAGTATTATGAAAGGTTACAGTTTTGGAGACTGTGTTAATTTTAGAGCCAGGAGCACTCTGGATGCCCAGGGAGAAACACTGGTGCCCAGACAGTTTGGAGCAAGAGAATGCAAATCTGGGAAAGAACATGACATATGACTCCATTTGGGGAATGAAAGAAAACATTAGGAGGATTTCTGACTATATGATTGGTGTAGATCTGCTGAAAAAGTCATACAGGTAGTCCTTGCTTAACAACCGTTCATTTAGTGACAGTTCAGACTTATGACGGTGCAGGAAAAACCGACTTATGACCAGTCCTTACATTTATGATCATCGTAGCATCCCCACTGTCACGTGATCACGCTTTGGGCACTTGGCAAACAGTTCACATTATGACTGCTGCAGTGTCCCGTGGTTATGTGATCACCATTTTTGACCTTCCCAGACAGCTTCTGGCAAGCAAAATAAATGGGGAACTGCGTGATTCACTTAATGACCATGTGGATCACATGGTGTATTTGCTTAACAACCACTGCAGAAAAGGTCGTAAAATTGGGTCAGATTCATTTAATGATTGCTTCACTTGGCAAATGAAATTCTGGTCCCAATTGTGGTCGTTCAGCGAGGACTACCTGTACTAATAAGGGCAAATAGATATTGTACCCAAACAAACAGTTCTTCAATGACTAAGATTTAATAATTAATCAGTTACTTAATTTGGGTCTGGAAAACCTTCCAGAGCATAACTAGAAACGAAGCAAGCATTTTCATGGGCCAATGCTTCTCTGGGAGCAATTCCTTGTCATCTAATCAATGGGCCAAGCATGTATGTCTTCTTAATTTTTTCACAGGATGAAATGTATAAACAAGAAAATACTGGCCCCACTGTACTTCTTGTTCCCAAGAAATTATCAGAATGCTAGCTTTGCTGCTGATTCCAAAATAAAATGGTTTCTTAAATCAAAGTGTCAGGATATGCAAGGTACAACTATAAATGAACAAGAATCTAGCTTCTCTGTAACAGTAAAGCTAAATTACATGTTTTACAGAGGTACATAAAATGCTGTTGGGTTTTTAAGAAAGCATACTTGGAGAAAATGTATAAAATATGTCAAAATGAGCCCCCCAAATAGCACAGATAGAAGGCCCATTATCATCTATTTTTATCTGGTCAAAAATGACAATTTGATAAGATTCTATAAAGCAGAAGGTAGTTACACTTTCAAAAAGAGCTTACACTAGGAAAATTTATACATAGGAATTCTGTGTCAAAGAAATCTATATATTAAAGAATGTTGTTGTTCAAGAGTGCTGCAATAAAAGGCTTTTTTTTTGCTTTTACTGATCTTTTACTGATATTCCTTCTCTCCATCAGTTACACAAACTTCCTGTTGCCCCTACCATACATTTTGCCCCACCAATACTTATGTCAGTGGAAGTTACAAATGAAAACAAATAAAGATTATTTTACACATCATTACAATTACATACACACACACACCCATAATAAATCCATAAACTCTATTACTTACACACACACACACACACACACACACACACACACACACACACAAAGCAGCAGACTGGAAGACTGTCGTAGTACCACAGCTAGAGTACTAAAAAGGATTTATATCAATGCATAAATCTTGAGTTACGATTTTGAGCAATGAAACCATGTTAGGAATGGCATACTCAACTCTTTTCCCTAAAATCATTTTTTTTCTATTCAAAGGGGAAACCTCTTTCCATTCCACTTTTCTGTTCTAGTGGTATTCTTAAATTTTGGGATTTTTTAATAAGCATTTTATAGTTTTGTATTTTCTGTTTTTGTTCTGTAATATATTTTTATTTTTGTCAAAAGAAAAATGAAAAAGAAAATGAAGCTCAAACATGAAGAAGTTTGCCTCAGTGGTTTAATGTCAGATGTAGGATGCTACAGAAAACACACTGTAGGCAAGGATGAGGTAAGAATGTTTTTCAGAGTGTTCAAAAAGAAAGCCAGTGCAACAGAAAGCAGAAAGCAGTGAATGACACCAGTGTCCATAACAGACCCCAGAAGTTGAACAAAGGCCAAACAGAGGCTATGGAAGAGCAGATGGTGAAACATCACTGACAAGTCTAGGCAGAGGCGTGGTGAATGAAGAGGGAGATGAAGAAGTTCCAGTGGGAACTATTGGGGTGAGATATTGGGAAGATAAGGAACCCTTACTGTTCAGGTGCAGGCCTTTGTAAGTCATGAGAAAGAAAGAGAGAGGTGGATTGTAGGTCAGTGAATGATCTATGCCGAGGTTATGTGGAAGTGAGTAGTTGGTCTAGGTAGAATTTGTGTGGGTGGTTTCTGATTGCATGAAGCCCAAGCTATGCCTGCAGAGGAGCCCCGCACATGGTGGCCAATGCCAGTGAGCTGTATGGATGGCAAGGTCCGCATGCCATGGAGGGAGCTCGCACAGTATCAGCCCTGAAAGGTAGACCAGACTAGGAAACCAAAGTCATGAAGGCCAATACTACCTTTATTGTAAGTTAAGGTTACATCTCTGTCCTGGACTCAGGTTTCTTTTATCTTACCATTGGCTTAGTAGTGGCTCTTTCTCCTGTTCCTCAAGGTTATTCCTCCTTCCCATTACACATAGGGGCTATGGTAGGCAAGGGAAGGTTCTAGGTGGGACTTTGTAGGAGAAGGGGAAACACATATTGGTGCAGGCAACTTCTTCTAAGCCAATGTCGTCACTTATTAGATGCCAGGACTGTGCATAACATGTGGATCTGGCAGACCTGGCTGGATACTGATGAGGATGTGGCCTTGTCAAAAAAATCTCAAGGGCTGCATTGGATACAAGTAGACTTCAGGGAACAATTCAATGGTTAAATGGCTTGGTACCTGCGAGATTACCTTTTCCAGGAAGAACAAATCTGTCTATCTCGGGACTTGTTCACCCCGATGGAGATTGGAGTGTTACACAAGCCCTGTCTACATGCGGTGAGGTCTCTGGATGCCTGGAGATGGTGTTTTTTCAACATTGGTCCCCCACAGCCTTCCCTCCACGATTAGTGGCAATCCAGACAACATTTCAAAAAATGATCAGGAATGAGGCCATTCTTCAGGATCTCTAGTAGTTGATGCCACCTAATGCCTGATAGTGCTGATGATTTTATGATGATCATAACTATGTTTATTTGTTTTTACTATAGTATTATTGTGTTTCAATTTTTGTATGTTTTATTGTTGCAAACTGCCAGGGCTCCTTTTGATTCTAATAGAGTATCAGTAAATCAGAATCCTGACCCCACACAAGGAAGTGTATATGGGTTAGACAGCAGGTTTTTTTGGTAACAGCCCCACCCTATGGAATATGCTGCCCTTGGAGCTAGGCTCAGCTCCAACCCGCCTTCTGTTCCGGAGGGCCTTGAAAGCCTTATTTTGACAACTTGTGTTTCAGTGAGCTTTTGGCACACAGGGTGATTATAGATGGCCATCTGATCATACTACTGTGGATTGCATTACTCTGTTACATTCTAGTGATTAATTAATCCTTAATTATTATTTATAATTATTAATTCTAATTGATTAGAATGTATATTAAGTTATTAATTAATTATTAATTATGCTTATTTTTTCCCCCTTCTTGTGCACCGCCCAGAATCTTTGCAATGGGGCAGTCTACAGCTATTCTGAATAAATAAATAAAGCAGCCTGGCTTATATCAAAATCTTAAATTCCTAGGAAGAGGAGCAATTGTTTTAAAGGGTTGTGGCGGTGTGGTATGGTCTACATTGTCTCACTCTCTGATCCAGCATTAAGTTTCCATCAGATTATTCCCCAAGAGATTGCAGCCCTAGCACTAAAAAGTGGTTCCTCTCTCCTCATTTAGTGGAACTATAAACATCTGAATTCCTTGATGAGGAATGCTCACGTTTCATTAAATGTACAGATGTATCAAGAATGTGCCAGTGGGAAAAGGCAAAGAAATAATAGTTTGACTCCAGAATTAGACCTTTCTTCAATGCTGTCAGTTGTAAAAAAAAAAAAATCAAAGGTCTTTTTCATTACTGAAGTGAGCTTCAACCTCCTTATTGATTATTTCTGAGAGAGAGAGAGAGATGATTTTTAAAGCATCAAACAGCAGTTCAAATACATTTGTTCTGGATGCCAGGAGGATGAAGTTAATCACATAAACTGTAGATTTATTACAGTAAGAGAACAGAAATTGTAATGTTTTAAAGCAAAACAGTTTGTTTTTTGGCTTCTGTGGTTATTTTAACGAGAATGAAGGGAGAGGTTGCATATATATGTGTGTGTGTGTTTGTGTATACATATATATACATATGTATATATATTTAAATAGTTTGGTCTAGTAGTTAAGGCAACAGGCTAGAAACCAGGAGACTGAGAGTTGTTGTTGTTCAGTCGTTTAGTCGTGTCCTACTCTTCGTGACCTCATGGACCATAGCACGCCAGGCCTTCCTGTCCTCCACTGTCTCTCGGAGTTTACTCAAATTCAGTTGTAGTCCCAATCAAAGAGAACATGGACAGTCTCACCCATATTTTCAACTGGGAAACTGTGAGCATCTTCATTAAGCCAAATCCAAAAACACTAGAGAATTCCTGGAAGCTTGGCACTCAAAGCAACCATCAACAGACATATACAGGTAAACAACATTTAAATACCATTCATAAGAGACAATAGAAAAGCCAAAAGACCAGAACACATCCTTGCCAGCAATCAACACCCAGATATGCAAAGATTAACACTAGGATTAGCACCAGAGGAACAATCAAACAGCACAATATACCCTAATCAAGGAACTATTAACTCAGTCAATCAACCAAGTAGCAAACAACAGCCCAATCAAGGAACTCCTAAGGAGAGAACAAGACCTCCACCAACACAAGCAGGACAAGCCATGGTATATAACCAGAGAGCAAGTCTCACCCCCTTTTTGCACTGCAGATGTTGCCTAGTCTGGCAATGAAACGTCTGCAAGAAAACAACAAGGCTCAGAGAGCACCAAGGACTCCACAGTTCTACTCCTGCCTTAGCCATGAAAGCTGGCTGGGTGACCTTGGGCCAGTCACTCTCTCTCAGCCCAACTTACCTCACAGGGTTGTTGTTGTGGGGAAAATAGGAGGAGGAAGGAGTAATAGGTATGTTCCCTGCCTTGAGTTATTTATAAAAATAATAAAGGCGGGATAGAAAAGAAATAAAATAAAATAAATAAATTCTCACCGTAATAGGTGAGAAAGTTAAATTATTCTTACATTACATAAAAAGCAACAGTCAAAAACAAAGGAAAGAGTTTTAAATATCAAAAGATCAAAAATTTAAATATCAACAATTTTTGTTTTCCTTGAAGGATTCATTTGTATTGTAATCCTCAGTGCGAGCATTGAACAGACTGAGTAATTTAAATGGAAGATGATGGGATCCATAGTTACACACATGTAAGGGATCCAAGGCTGGAGAAAGCAATCTAGATATTGATAAATATAACCATTTCATCTTCTGATAGGTCAGCTATAAAATTACATTTTTCATTTATACATTTCTATATTTATAGCTTATAGTTTTGCACAAATGTATTTATAAGTTTTAATCTGTAATTTATCTCTGTTATTTTCTGACTATATTTATAGCAGATGTTTTATAAAGTTTGTAAGTAACTAGATAGGTATACTATCATATGGTATACTATTATAGGAAGAAGCTAATAAATATTTATGAAAATTTTATAAACTGTATATGTATATTGTTTAATCAATAATGGGATACTTTTGTTTAGACCACTAAAAGGATATTGCATGATATATGTGATACCTGAATAAATGTCTTTTTAATCTAGAGCTATTGGATCTGGGCTGTAAATATCCAGACAACGTCTAAATGGCAGCAAAGATACACAGGAAACCCTCTTTGCTGTCATCTAGTGGTTGTTTCTATTTGTACAGTTCAGATCATGTCCATTGGCGATCACTCGTAGCCGAGTAAGATTGTCTTCCAAAGGTAAAATTTTAACAGTGAATCCGTAAGTGGCTATAAAGGCCAATTCTGGATCCGCACAACCTCCCACAATGAGGGCATAGATTTCCAGGTGGGAGACGGTCATGGTGAGGGTTTGCTTGACGTGCCTTCCTTTTAGCTCTTTTCTCCCTTTCGCCCTGTACTCGTGCTTCTTCAAAGTCCATAGCGCCTTTAATAAAGGCTGACCTCCAATTGAAACGCTCATGAGTTAGGGCTTCCCAGTTCTCAATGCTGATATTACATTTTTTAAAATTAGCTTTGAGAGTATCTTTGAATCTCTTTTGCTGTCCACCAATATTCCGTTTTCCATTCTTAAGTTGGGAGTAAAGTAGCTGCTTTGGAAGACGATGGTCAGGCATTCAAACAACATGACCGGTCCAGCGAAGTTGATGTTGGATGATCATTGTTTCAATGCTGGTGGTTTTCGCTTCTTCTAATACGCTAACATTAGTCCGCCTATCTTCCCAAGTAATTTGCAGAATTTTTCGGAGGCAGCGTTGATGGAATCTTTCAAGAAGTTGGAGGTGGCGTTTGTAGAGGGTCCATGTTTCACAGGCGTACAGAAGGGTTGGTAGTACAATGGCTTTGTAAACAAGCATTTTGGTCTCCCTGCGAATGTCCCGATCCTCAAACACTCTACGCTTCATTCGGGAGAAAGCTACACTCGCAGAGCTCAGGCGATGCTGAATTTCAGCGTTGATGTCGGCTTTTGTAGACAGATGGCTGCCGAGATAAGAAAAGTGATCAACATTTTCTAGTGACACACCTTTAAGCTGGATTGATGGCACTGCAGAGGGATTGGTTCGAACTTGCTGGTAAAGCACTTTGGGTTTTTTAATGTTAATCGAGAGGCTGAGTTTTCATATGCTTCTGCAAAGATGTTTAGGATAGTTTGAAGATCTTCCTCGGACAGCTTCAAGAAAAATGCAAGTAGCAAAACCGCCCTCTGTACATGGCGTTTATTGATCAGATCATGTAGCCCTACTGTGATTGTCTGCATGAAAGCAAAAAATCTCTCGTAAAAATGGAGCAAAAGCCATAATAACAACTTCAGTTTTCATTTAACTGGACCCTTCAGGCCACCTAGTACTCCCATGACTTTCTAGGATTTTCTTTCACCAGATGTGCTAGAAAATGCATTTTCATTTGCAAAAATGACTTAATTTAATGACTTAAAGAAAAAAGGATAAATGGCTTGCAGCCCACTGCTTTGTTTGGAAAGATGACTGTGTGCCCTCCCAAAAAGACAAAGGTAAGATGCCCTACTAGGAAGAATCCTGAAGATTAACTCAAGTGGCAGGGAACTGGCAATATCACCAGTTTGGGTTTTTTGGTAAATCTTGGCAGCCATTTTGCAAATATACTGTATAATCCTTCTCCAAGGTAACCATTTGAGAGAACACATATAACATGTTTTCAAAATTACAAATACTATAGCCCCAAACCTTGCTTAGCCCTTGTTGTTGTTGTTCAGTCGTTCAGTCGTGTCCGACTCTTCGTGACCTCATGTACCATAGCACGCCAGGCCTTCCTGTCCTCCACTGTCTCTCGGAGTTTACTCAAATTCATGTTCATTACATCGGTGATGCTATCTAACCATCTCATCCTCTGCCGTCCCCTTCTCCTTTTGCCCTCAGTCTTTCCCAGCATCAGGGTCTTTTCCAGTGAGTCCTCTCTTCGCATTAGGTGGCCAAAGTATTTGAGCTTCAGCTTCAGCATCTGTCCTTCCAATGAGCAGTCAGGGTTGATTTCCTTTAGGATTGACTGGTTTGACCTCCTTGCAGTCCAAGGGACTCTCAAGAGTCTTCTCCAGCACCACAGCTCGAAAGCATCAATTCTTCGGCGCTCAGCCTTCCTTATGGTCCAACTCTCACAGCCATACATTGCTACTGGAAAAACCATAGCTTTAACTATACGGACCTTTGTCGGCAAGGTGATGTCTCTGCTTTTTAATATGCTGTCTAGGTTTGCCATAGCTTTCCTCCCAAGGAGCAAGCGTCTTTTAATTTCATGGCTGCAGTCACCGTCTGCGGTGATCTTGGAGCCCAAGAAAATAAAATCTGTCACTGCTTCCATTTCTTCCCCTTCTATTTTCCAGGAAGTGATGGGACCAGATGCCATGATCTGGGTTTTTTTAATGTTGAGTTTCAAGCCAGCTTTTGCACTCTCCTCTTTCACCCTCATCAAGAGGCTCTTTAGTTCCTCTTCACTTTCTGCCATTAGGGTGGTATCGTCTGCATATCTGAGGTTGTTGATATTTTTCCCGGCAATCTTAACTCCGGCTTGTGATTCATCCAGCCCGGCATTTCTCATGATGTACTCTGCATATAAGTTAAATAAGCAGGGTGATAATATACAGCCTTGTCGCACTCCTTTCCCAATTTTGAACCAGTCGGTTGTTCCATGTCCGGTTCTAACTGTTGCTTCTTGACCCACATACAGGTTTCTCAGGAGACAGGTAAGGTGGTCTGGTACTCCCATCTCTTTAAGAATTTGCCACAGTTTGTTGTGTTCCACACAATCAAAGGCTTTAGCGTAGTCAACGAAGCAGAAGTAGATGTTTTTCTGGAACTCTCTTGCTTTTTCCATGATCCAGCGAATGTTGGCAATCTGATCTCTAGTTCCTCTGCCTCTTCGAAACCCAGCTTGCACTTCTGGTAGTTCTCGGTTCACATGCTGCTGAAGCCTAGCTTGTAGGATTTTGAGCATAACCTTGCTGGCATGTGAAATGAGCGCAATTGTACGGTAGTTTGAACATTCTTTGGCATTGCCTTTCTTTGGAATTGGAACGTAAACTGACCTTTTCCAATCCTGTGGCCACTGTTGAGTTTTCCAAATTTGTTGGCATATTGAGTGCAGCACTTTAACAGCATCATCTTTTAGGATTTTAAATAGCTCAGCTGGGATACTGTCTTCTCCGCTAGCTTTGTTGTTAGTAATGCTTCCTAAGGCCCACTTGACTTCACTCTCTAGGATGTCCGGCTCAAGGTCAGTGACCACACCATCGTATTTATCAGGGATATTAAGATCTTTCTTGTATAGTTCTTCTGTGTATTCTTGCCACCTCTTCTTAATCTCTTCTGCTTCTGTTAGGTCCCTGCCTTTTTTGTCCTTTATCATGCCCATCTTTGCACAAAACGTTCCCTTGATATCTCTGATTTTCTTGAAGAGATCTCTAGTCTTCCCCATTCTATTGTTTTCCTCGATTTCTTTGCATTGTTCATTTAAGAAGGCCTTCTTATCTCTCCTTGCTATTCTCTGGAATTCTGCATTCAGTTGTTTATATCTTTCCCTTTCTCCCTTGCCTTTTGCTTCCCTTCTTTCCTCAGCTATTTGTAAAGCCTCATCAGTCAGCCACTTTGCTTTCTTGCATTTCTTTTTCTTTGGGATGGTTTTAGTTGCTGCCTCCTGTACAATGTTACGAACCTCCATCCATAGTTCTTCAGGCACTCTGTCTACCAGATCTAATCCTTTAAATCTATTCCTCACTTCCACTGTATATTCATAAGGGATATGATTTAGGTCATACCTGAGTGGTCTAGTGGTTTTCTGTACATTCTTCAATTTAAGCCTAAATTTTGCAATAAGAAGCTCATGATCTGAGCCACAGTCAGCTCCAGGTCTTGTTTTTGCTGATTGTATAGAGCTTCTCCATCTTTGGCTGCAAAGTATATAATCAATCTGATTTCGGTATTGACCATCTGGTGATGTCCATGTGTAGAGTCGTCTCTTGTGTTGTTGGAAAAGAGTGTTTGCTATGACCAGCGTGTTCTCTTGACAAAACTCTATTAGCCTTTGCCCTGCTTCATTTTGTACTCCGAGGCCGAACTTGCCTGTTATTCCGGTTATTTTTTGACTTCCTACCTTAGCATTCCAGTCCCCTATGATGAAAAGGACATCTTTTTTTGGTGTTAGTTCTAGAAGGTGTTGTAGGTCTTCATAGAACCGGTCAACTTCAGCTTCTTTGGCATCAGTGGTTGGGGCATAGACTTGGATCACTGTGATGTTGAATGGTTTGCCTTGGATTCGAACTGAAAGCATTCTGTCGTTGTTGAGGTTGTACCCCAGTACTGCCTTTCCCACTCTTTTATTGACTATGAGAGCTACTCCATTTCTTCTAAGGGATTCTTGCCCACAGTAGTATATATAATGGTCTCCTGAATTAAATTCACCCATTCCTGTCCATTTTAGTTCGCTGATTCCCAATATGTCGATGTTCAATCTTGTCATCTCATGTTTGACCACATCCAGCTTACCTTGATTCATAGTTCTTACATTCCAGGTTCCTATGCAATATTGTTCTTTACAGCATCGGACTTTCCTTCCACTTCCAGACACATCCACAACTGAGCGTCCTTTCGGCTTTGGCCCAGCCTTTTCACACTTTCTGGAGCTACTCGGAATTGCCCTCCGCTCTTCCCCAGTAGCATTTTGGACACCTTCCGACCTGAGGGGCTCATCTTCCGGCGTCATATCTTTTAGCCTTTTGATACTGTCCATGGGTTTTCTTGGCAAGGATACTGGAGTGGTTTGCCATTTCCTCCTCCAGTGGACCACGTTTTGTCAGAACTCTCCATCATGACCTGTTCTTCTTGACCTGACTTCATTGAGTTACGCAAGCCCCTTCGCCACGACAAGGCAGTGATCCATGAAGGGGTGCTTAGCCCTAGAACCAGGTAATTAAAAATCCATATGTTTGGCTTGTTTGCCCATTCTTAAACTAGGCAATTTTTAAAGTTATATATTTATCCAAACCATTTAACAAACATGTACATTTCTATAGCAATAACATGTCTATGATATGAGCCACACAAGAAAACAGCAGTTCCTCTACATGAACTCACTAAAGGAGCAAAACAATATATAATGAGCAAGCTCATGATCGATAGTTCCTGGAGCAGTCAAGCAAAGCCTTATTCCATCAGATATATTAATACACTGCCTTAACTTAATTGAAAATTTCATGGTTTGCAGTTGAAGAGAAATAAAAGCCTTTTTTATTATTAAAAGCCTCAGATTAGTAACTAGACAAAACTGAAATATTCCTGTGAATATGTTTCAGGCATGGTTGTTGACTTGTTCAACTAGACCAGGGGTGGGGAACCTTTTTTATGCCAAGGGCCATTTTGATATTTATAACATCACTCAAGGGCCGGGGGTGGGGTTTGGGGGCGGGAGCCAATTGTGTGGAAGGGGGTGGGGTTTGTGGTTGGGAGCCAATCATGCGCACTGGGGGCTGCCACGATCGCCGCCATGCCTGCCACACCTGCCACCACGCCCGCTGCTGCACCCACTGCCGCCATGCCCACTGCCATGCCTGCCACCACCACCACTGCACCCGCCACTGCCACCATGCCTGCCACCACCGCGCCCCCGCCACCACGCCCACCATGTCCACTGCCGCAACTGCCCCCTCCACGTCCACCACTTCCCCCGCCCCGCCATGCCTGCCACACCCACCGCCGTGCCCACCCCCACCATGAGCCAAACCAATTGCTTTCACAGGCCTTATACAGCCCACGGGCCGGACGTTGCCCACCCCTGAACTAGACCAAATAAAGCCCCACTTGTGTTAAAGGTAACCTGAAATGTGAGAGCCAGTTTGGTGTAGTGGTTAAGGCATCAGGCTAGAAACCAGGAGACCGTGAGTTCTAGTTCTGCCTTAGGCACAAAGCCAGCTGGGTGACCTTGGGCCCGTCACTCTCTCTCAGCAATAGGGAGGAGGAGGCAAGGGCAAACCATTTCTGAAATCTTGCCAAGAAAACTGTGGGGTATGTGCTACAATACTTAAGACCTAAGTGGATACACATGCTAGACCAGGATAAATCTGCTTTGTTTTAATACCTACTTTGCAGTAATAATGTCCATCCTTTCAATTGCCTTATGTGAAAGTGCTAAAAATCTCTTTAAAGTTATATTTAGACCAGTGCTAGCCTCTTTAAATACTTTTTCACACACATCCCCAAAGCTAGAAACACCAAGTGGAAGTTCCATGCTACACAAGAGATCCAAGGAAGTTCAGAAGATTTATTTATATACATATACATATACATATACATATACATATACATATACATATACATATACATATACATATACATATATATACATACATACACATACACACACACACACACATACACACACACACATATATATACACACACATATACACACACACACACACACAAACAAAAACATCAAACTTCCAGGTACCTCATTCATCTTTTAATTTAAATCAGCTTCCTTATTCTACCACAAAAGTACATTCTTCCTAAGTTTTTCCCCACCCACAAGCCTAAGGTGAAAAATACAGTACCCAGTTTTATTCTTTATTCCCAAGATTTTCCTTTAAATCCCTTAGTGCAGAAAACAGAAGTGACTAGAAGCAGATAACTGAAATATTATGGGAACTTAAAAGACCAAAGAGATTCTCATGATCTTATCCACTTTTTTTTCCTGTCATCACATAGGTATAGCGATGGTATCAAGGAACGATGGTGATCAAGGAACATCTGCCTATGGAACTTCCTGAAAATGTTGAGGAACACTGGACTAAATTGAAGACTTCTATTATTTCAGCCTGTGAACAAACTATCGGATACCAGACTAAGAGACATCAGGACTGGTTTGATGAGAACGATAGTGAGATTGAACATATTATTGACAAGAAAAGGAAAGCCTTCCAGATATGGCAAAAAGATATTAACTGTGCCATTAAGAAAAAAATCTACGCCAGTGCAAAGGCAGAAGTCCAAAGAAGAACTAGAGAACTTAAGAACATATGGTGGATAAAAAAAGCCCAAGAAACCCAACATTTTGCAGATGCTCATGATGCACGGGGCTTTTTTTAATGCCATAAAGGCCATCTATGGACCAACAAACCATGGTACAAATCCCTTACGCTCAGTAGATGGTGATAAACTTCTAAAGGACAAAGAGTCTATTGCACTGCGCTGGAAAGAGCATTACTACAATCTCCTTAATCGTCACTCTACTGTGGCTGATGAAGTCTTCTTGCAAATCCCGCAAAAACAAATAAGAGATGAGCTTGCAGTACCCCCTAGTTTGGAGGAAGTCAGCAAAGCCACTAAACAAATGAAAAATAACAAAGCTAGTGGACCTGATGGGATTCCTGCTGAAGTCTTTAAAGAAGGTGGGCCTGAACTTACACAACAACTTCATAAGCTCATCGAAAAAATCTGGATGAGGGAGGAGATTCCAGCAGACTTTAGGGATGCCATAATTATCACTCTCTTTAAAAAGGGTGATAGAACAGACTGTGGAAACTATCGAGGCATCTCCCTTCTAGCCACAGCAGGCAAAATCCTGGCAAAGATCATTGCAAACCGTCTCCTATCTGTATCAGAAGACATCCTCCCTGAAACGCAAAATGGTTTCCGCCCTTCCAGGGGAACAGTAGATATGATCTTCACTGCACGACAGCTTCAAGAAAAATGCAAGGAGCAAAACCACCCTCTGTACATGGCGTTTAATGATCTGACTAAAGCTTTTGATACTGTAAATCGTACTGCTCTCTGGACCATCCTTCTGAAAATCGGATACCCTGATAAATTTGTGAACATCTTGCGGTTACTCCGTGACGACATGATGGCAACAATCCTGAATAACAATGGCTCTCAAAGCGATCCATTTAAAGTGGAATCCGGCGTTAAACAGGGATGTGTTATTTCTCCAACCTTATTCGCTATCTTCATCGCTATGATTATGCACCTTGTTGAAGAGAAACTTCCTACTGGTGTAGAAATTATATATCGAACAGATGGAAAGCTTTTTAATCTTAGTAGGCTGAAAGCAAAAAATAAGGTAATTGCAACTTCTGTTATAGAACTTCAATATGCTGATGATAACGTAGTCTGTGCACACTCCGAGGAAGATCTTCAAACTATCCTAAACATCTTTGCAGAAGCATATGAAAAGCTCAGCCTCTCGATTAACATTAAAAAAACCAAAGTGCTTTACCAGCAAGTTCGAACCAATCCCTCCGCAGCGCCATCAATCCAGCTTAAAGGTGTGTCACTAGAAAATGTTGACCACTTTTCTTATCTCGGCAGCCATCTATCTACAAAAGCCAACATCGACGCTGAAATTCAGCATCGCCTGAGCTCTGCGAGTGTAGCTTTCTCCCGAATGAAACGTAGAGTGTTTGAGGATCGGGACATTCGCAGGGAGACCAAAATGCTTGTTTACAAAGCCATTGTACTACCAACCCTTCTGTACGCCTGTGAAACATGGACCCTCTACAAACGCCACCTCCAACTTCTTGAAAGATTCCATCAACGCTGCCTCCGAAAAATTCTGTAAATTACTTGGGAAGATAGGCGGACTAATGTTAGCGTATTAGAAGAAGCGAAAACCACCAGCATTGAAACAATGATCATCCAACATCAACTTCGCTGGACCGGTCATGTTGTTCGAATGCCTGACCATCGTCTTCCAAAGCAGCTACTTTACTCCCAGCTTAAGAATGGAAAACGGAATATTGGTGGACAGCAAAAGAGATTCAAAGATACTCTCAAAGCTAATTTAAAAAAATGTAATATCAGCATTGAGAACTGGGAAGCCCTAACTCATGAGCGTTTCAATTGGAGGTCATCCTTTATTAATGGCGCTATGGACTTTGAAGAAGCACGAGTACAGGACGAAAAGGAGAAAAGAGCTAAAAGGAAGGCACGTCAGGCAAACGCTCATCATGACTGTCTCCCACCTGGAAACCTATGCCCTCATTGTGGGAGGTTGTGCAGATCCAGAATTGGCCTTTATAGCCACTTACGGATCCACCGTTAAAATTTTACCTTTGGAAGACAATCTTACTCGGCTACGAGTGATCGCCAATGAATGAATGATAGCGATGGTACCCTCAAGGAACAGAATCTTTCCAACAGTAATCTCAAGAAGAACATTATTATCCTTTTTCAAACAGGGGTTTGGGACTAAGGGAATATTAATTCATACCAAGGACCACCTAGAATAGTTGTTGACCAAAGGAAGACTAGCATTTTATACATCTCACATTAATCTCTTACCTGCTACTCCAGAATGTGAAGAGTAAGTTGAGTTTCATACTTTTGCCTCCATCAAAGCTTAACTGGAGTGCTATTGATACTGGTTCTAGTAATTAAGAACTTTCTAGATGCCAGAAGTGAATAACAAGCTGGAACAATTGCAGAACAAATTAGCACTTCATTGTTCGTCCTCCAGCAGTCAAATTACTGCAGTTTTATTATTTATTTTTTATTGACAGCACCAGCTGGGTTGGGAACCATAAACCTTGGTCATAGTATCACTCAACCATAATGCAGTGAGCTCTCTATCCAATAAAGGGATTACCTTTGACCAAACTAGAAAAGAGAAAGGTGATTTCTTCCAGGAATTTGATATGGTGACAATGTAATTAAAACAAGAGGTCATAGTTTTCATTTGTTACATGTTACTGTCACAGGTCACCAACAATGCAATCATGGAAGCAAAATGTATTGTTTTCATTGGTCTCTGGCATCCAAATCCCAAAATTAGCAAGGGATTGTACCTGTCGGCAGTACCAGAAAAATATTAGTATTGTCACGGTCAAGTACACTGAATGCAGACTATCATGAATGCAAGCAAAGCAGCTCTTGTCAATGAAGAGATAACTACTCAGTTTATTCAAATTGTGAAGGCAGTGCTAGAAGAACAAGGTGCAGCCCATTATATGTAATGTGTGAAACAGCTTGGTTAGTCAAAAATAAAGTCTGTAAATAATTCCTTCCCCTGCACAAGAACAACACAAGAGAGCACGTAGAAGCAAATAATCACCCATACTTCTCTAAGTAGTATCAGTTTCATCTGCCAAAATGTTCAATCTCATTTTCTTAATAGTGTAGATGAAGAGGTAGAGGGAAACACATACCAGATTTGCAGAGAACACAACTCTGTAATTGTTAATACCCTAGAAGATAGAAATAAAAGTCAAAATGATCTTGATAGATTATGAAAATGAGCTAAAAACTTTAATTTACTTTAAAGAAAGACAGAAAATGTTCTTCACTTAGAAAACAGAAAATATCTGCATTTATTTATTTAAATGATTCATATCCTGCATGCTACCTTAACTGCTCTGGGGAGCTTATAAAGAAAGAATAAAAACTCCCATAAATACAACATTAAAAGCATCACAAATATTATAGCATTAAAATTAAAACTGCGATATTAAAAAGCTTGGGAAAATAAGTATGCTTTGACCCCACCCTCCTAGACTGTAATAACTTCAGTGGCAATTTGTTCCTTCCACAAAAAAAGCAGAATTGATATAATTGATGTCAAACCTACATCCATAGTAGGATCTGCAAGAGGTGCCTTTTCAGCAGGGCAGGTGGTATAAAATAGGTGTTCCTATAAATAGGGTGTAAAGCTATTATAGGCTTTATACACCACTGTTAGCATCTAATTTTGAGTTTAGAAGGAAATCAGCAATCAGTGAAACTGCTTCAGTATGAGGGTAACATGAGACCTCATAGGGAGGCACCATTCACTACTTGTGTGGCTGAATTCTGGGCCAGCTGCAATTTCCAGAATGTATTGAAGGGATGCCCCACAAAGATTGGATTGCAATAGCCCAGACTTGAGATTACCATCTTATGAATCATTAGAGCCCTTAAGAATTTATTAAAGTCAGCTGGCCCTCCTTACTACAGATGTTACATGATTTTTCATCTTCAGAGATTGCTAAAATGTTCTGGATGGAGTGGCATCCAGAACAGGCATATCTCCCAAATTCTGAACTCCAGCTTCTGGAATTATTAGCAGCTCTATCTTGTTTGCATTCAGCTTCATCTTATTCTGTCACATCAGTCATTTACACCCTGGAGACATAGATAGTTTCTGGAGATAGCCAACCATAAGTGTCAGGCTCAGGCTCACCAGCAATAAACTTGCTGCCTTCTCAAGGAATCACATGAAATAGTTTAGATCTAATTTTTATTGCAAGCAGATTATTTGTCTATTAAGACAATTGATCAACTCTAATTGGTGTAAACAGATTTAAACAGTTCTACCCTATATCCTGCATTACTTCTAGTCAACCCAAATCTAGTTTTATGTTCCTTACTGTCTCTCCCATATTCTCAACATTCTTTCCCACAACAGAAGAGAAAGCATTGTCTTTGACCTGAGAAATCTCCTCCCTTTTCAAGATGCTAACATCAAGCTCATAGTAAAAGATAAGTATAACTGAGTATCATCAGCATCTTAATAGCAGGTAGCTCCAAACTTCTGAATGATCCTTTCCACTAGTTTTATATTGATATTAAATATCATAAGAGTTAAAATAGAACTTTGGGGAACCCTCTACCCCAGACAATTCCCAAAAGCTTGAACAGAAGTCTCCCTTGCTGATAGTGCCCACAGATCTACAAGTAGAATCATTGCAAGGTTGTGCCTCCAACACCCAATTCTCTCTGGGGATATAATAATTATGTTCTTAAGTTCTCTAGTTCTTCTTTGGACTTCTGCCTTTGCACTGGCGTAGATTTTTTTCTTAACGGCACAGTTAATATCTTTTTGCCATATCTGGAAGGCTTTCCTTTTCTTGTCAATAATATGTTCAATCTCACTATCGTTCTCATCAAACCAGTCCTGATGTCTCTTAGTCTGGTATCCGATAGTTTGTTCACAGGCTAAAATAATAGAAGTCTTCAATTTAATCCAGTGTTCCTCAACATTTTCAGGAAGTTCCATAGGCAGATGTTCCTTGACAGTTGATTGAAAGCAAGCTCGTTTAATAGGATCTTGAAGGGCCAGTGAATTCATTTTACGCCTTGGTTTTCTTCCTTGGAGCCTATGATGAGGGACAATCTTTATGGCCATCGTGGATCGAATTAATCGATGGTCTGTCCAGCAGTCATCGGCGCTCGTCATGGCTCTGGTGAGAAGTACATCACGGCGATCTCTAGCACGGACAATTACATAATCTAAAAGATGCCAGTGCTTCGACCGTGGGTGGTTCCATGATGTTTTAAATTTATTTTTCTGGCGAAAGAGTGTGTTAGTAATGACAAGGTTATGCTCTGCACATTTAGTCAGAAGTAAGATTACATTCGTGTTGCTGTTGTCAACTCCTTCTTTCCCAATGATCCCTGGCCACAAATCAAAGTCACGCCCAACTCTTGCATTGAAATTGCCCAGGAGGATAATTTTATCCTCCTTTGGTATCTCTGATAAGTTGGTGTCCAGCTGGGTATAAAATTTTTCCTTGATATCCTCATCTGCATCTAGTGTTGGTGCATAAGCACTTAGGATAGTTGCCTGTTGTCTTTGGCGAGTTTTATTCGCAGAGTTGAGAGTCGTTCATTAATCCCAGTGGGAACTTCTGACAAGAGCTTCACAAGGTCGTTTTTGATAGCAAAGCCTACCCCATGTATTCGTCGTTCTTGTTCAGGAAGTCCTTTCCAAAAGAAGGTGGATAAAAAAAGCCCAAGAAACCCAACATTTTGCAGATGCTCATGATGCACGGGGCTTTTTTAATGCCATAAAGGCCATCTATGGACCAACAAACCATGGTACAAATCCCTTACGATCAGTAGATGGTGCTAAACTTCTAAAGGACAAAGAGTCTATTGGATGAGGGAGGAGATTCCAGCAGACTTTAGGGATGCCATAATTATCACTCTCTTTAAAAAGGGTGATAAAACAGACTGTGGAAACTATCGAGGCATCTCCCTTCTAGCCACAGATTTGCAAATCCTGGCAAAGATCATCGCAAACCATCTCCTATCTGTATCAGAAGACATCCTCCCTGAAACGCAAAATGGCTTCCGCCCTTCCAGGGGAACAGTGGATATGATCTTCACTGCACGACAGCTTCAAGAAAAATGCAAGGAGCAAAACCGCCCTCTGTACATGGCGTTTATTGATCTGACTAAAGCTTTTGATACTGTAAATCGTACTGCTCTCTGGACCATCCTTCTGAAAATCAGATGCCCTGATAAATTTGTGAACATCTTGCGGTTACTCCATGACGACATGATGGCAACAATCCTGAATAACAATGGCTCTCAAAGCGATCCATTTAAAGTGGAATCCGGCACACAGGGATGTGTTATTTCTCCAACCTTATTCGCTATCTTCATCGCTATGATTATACACCTTGTTGAAGAGAAACTTCCTACTGGTATAGAAATTATATATCGAACAGATGGAAAGCTTTTTAATCTTAGTAGGCTGAAAGCAAAAAATATGGTAATTACAACTTCTGTTATAGAACTTCAATATGCTGATGATAACGTAGTCTGTGCACACTCCGAGGAAGATCTTCAAACTATCCTCAACATCTTTGCAGAAGCATATGAAAAGCCCGGCCTCTCAATTAACATTAAAAAAACCAAAGTGCTTTACCAGCAAGTTCGAACCAATCCCTCTGCAGCGCCATCAATCCAGCTTAAAGGTGTGTCACTAGAAAATGTCGACCACTTTTCTTATCTCGGCAGCCTCCGAAAAATTCTGCAAATTACTTGGGAAGATAGGTGGACTAATGTTAGCGTATTAGAAGAAGCGAAAACCACCAGCATTGAAACAATGATCATCCAACATCAACTTCGCTGGACCGGTCATGTTGTTCGAATGAGCGTTTCAATTGGAGGTCATCCTTTATTAATGGCGCTATGGACTTTGAAGAAGCACGAGTACAGGGCGAAAGGGAGAAAAGAGCTAAAAGGAAGGCACGTCAGGCAAATGCTCATCATGACCGTCTCCCACCCGGAAACCTATGCCCTCATTGTGGGAGGTTGTGCAGATCCAGAATTGGCCTTTATAGCCACTTACGGATCCACCGTTAAAATTTTACCTTTGGAAGACAATCTTACTCGGCTACGAGTGATCGCCAATGAGTATTAGATGGAAAGCAAAATCCAAAGCTTTTAAAAAAAAATTAAAAAATCACAAAAATAATGATAAGCACCAAGAGAGATTGTTTCTCCTTAATGTAGAAAGCCTCTCTTAGGGTACGGATGCTTAAAGAAAAAATAAATTGGGTGCTTTAGAAATGGGGTGGCTGGATAAATAATTTAACCTAGGGTTTTAGAAGTATGCCAGTGGAAAATCCCATCAGCACAATAGTTCTCTATATAGAGGAAATTTCTGATTGAAAAGTTCCCTCAATATTTCCTCCACTGTTCCTGAACAACATGAAGGGAGATTTTATAATGTTTGGTGGACATGTAAAAAAGCCAAAAAAAATTTGGACACAAATACATATATTAATTCAAAAGGTTTTAAAGATTAAAGTACAACTAAATCCAGATACTTTCCTTTTGGGACTAATGGACAGGCAACTAGAAAAAAGTCATGGAACTTTGTTTTTGTATATGGCAACTGCAGCGAGATTATTGTATGCACAAAGATGGAAAGATTCAGCACTACCCACAATGGAGGAATGGTTGTTGAAGATGATGGAACTTGCGGAGACAGCTAAATTAACTTCTTTGATCAGAGAAAAAACAATATCTACATTTATGGCTGACTGGAAGAACCTTATAGACTTTTTGCATGAAACAGGAAAAAAAATGCACTTATGACTTGTGGTTTTGATGATTAGAAAAAAATTGGATAATTTCAAACAATGGCAGCGAGATATTTCTAAGTTTATTTGGCAAGGGAAAAAACCAAGAGTAAAATATAAAGTCTTGCAAGACTCTAAAGAAAGAGGAGGGCTAGGTCTGCCGGATTTGAAATTATATTATGCTGCTTGTTGCTTGTTTTGGATTAAAGAATGGATAGTTTTGAAAAATGAAAAATTATTGAATTTAGAAGGACATGAATTAAGATATGGATGGCATGGATATTTGTGGTATGATAAAGTTAAAGTTAATGTGGACTTTAAAAACCATTATCTTAGAAGATCCTTGTTAAGAATTTGGAATAAATATAAATTAATCTTATGTTATAAAAGACCTTTATGGATTTCTACACAAGAAGCATTCTACAGAACAGAAGTAAGAAATAAAGATAAATGGTTAACCTATAAGACTTTTTAAAAAAGAACAAGGACAATATATAATTAAATCAATAGAAGAATTGGTATCAGAGGGATACAGCTTTCAATGGCTTTCATATATGCAGCTCGTAGAGAAATTTAAATTAGATAAGAAAGACTTTGAATTTGAACAAACCAAATCGGAATTTGAGTTACAACTATGTGAGACAGATGATCATCTAATTGCAAAAATGTATAAATTATTGTTAAAAGGTGAAATGGTAGAGGAACAAGTTAAAGACTGTATGATTAAATGGGCTAAAAATATTGGCCATAATATTCAAATGCAACAATGGGAAGATATGTGGACCAAAGGGCTAAAATTTACTTTGTGCTATAATTTAAAAGAAAACTTTTATAAGATGATGTACAGATGGTATATGACCCCACAAAAACTTTCTAAAATGTATGGAAATGTTTCCAACTTATGTTGGAAATGTAAAAAAAAAGAGGGGTCTTTTTACCATATGTGGTGGACATGTGAGATTGCAAAGAAATTTTGGACTCAAATACATGCATTGATGCAAAATATATTACAAATTCGAGTTCCATTTAAACCAGAATTTTTTTTACTGGGAATAATTGATGGACAACCTGGGAAGCAATTTACAAGGATTATGCAATACATGATTACAGCAGCAAGACTTATTTTCGCACAAAATTGGAAAAACCAGATATCGCCTACGATACAAGATTGGATGTTAAAATTGATGGATATGGCAGAGAATGATAAACTGACATGTTTATTAAAAGAAAATCCAAATTATTATTTTCTTAAAGAGTGGAAACCATTAACTGACTATTTACAAGATGCGGGAGGGGCAAAGCTTATATGGGGATTTGAAGATTAAAATATATATATATTGATGTAATAGACACGAAATATTCTTTAATGTTTTATATAGACCTAGCATATAAGATAAATTTTTTAAAATACCATGACCAGATACAAATCGGAAGTTGACTAAATTCTATGTTTCAGCTTTATCTTTTTTCCTTTTTTACTTTACTACACTTTTTTATCTTTTCCTTTTCTTGATTTGTATTTTCATTTTCTTTTCTGTTTCAAACTTTTATCTATGTAAAATTAAAATCTAATAAAATTTGATTAAAAAAAAATTGGATAATAGAAAAAAGTGAGCTTTTTTGTAATCATAGAGCAAGAGATAATTCTTTATTTGTACTTATATTTTCTGCAAAAGACATTGGAAGCTTCTTTCTATTTCTTTTTATTCTTTCTCTAATTTTGCTTTTGTCTTGCTCCTTTCCTTTCCTTTCCTTTCCTTTCCTTTCCTTTCCTTTCCTTTCCTTTCCTTTCCTTTCCTTTCCTTTCCTTTCCTTTGTTCTTTTTACTCTCTATTAGTTTGTGTTAGTTTTTATATTCTTTGTACAACGTTTAATAAAATGTATTAAAAATACTTCCTTCACTGAACAACATGGCAGATAAAAAAGAGCCTTGTGGAATCCAACAGCACAGAAGCCATGGAACTGAGTGAAAATTCTTCAGTACCATCTTCTGGAAATGACCATCCAGATATTAGCAAAATCACTTCAAGGCTGTTCCACATCATGTAGCTCGGACAACTATTTCAGAAGGATATCACGTTACTAAGGTCCAGGAGAATCAGCAAAGGTCCATTTTTCCTGTTCCTCTTCTAGCAAAGATCACCTAATCTCAGCCCTTCACAGTAGGACAGGTTAGAAAACAGACTTTGCAACTCTACTGTATTGATGCAGGGTATGAAGTTGTTATTGATTTGGATGGTGGACATCAGGATTTGGGAGATATGGTTGTTACTGACTAGTCTGCAGTCACAGGTGGGTAGGGTTATCCTGGAGCCAGTAATGATGGTGGACAGCCACATAATATCTGTGGCAAAGAGGTCTTTTTCTGTTTCACGTGATAAATCAGGTGTGTTCAAAGAGAGAGAACTAGCTTCAGTTACTTATGCAATGGTAATCTCAAGGCTGAACTCTGGCAGCTGACCTAGAATGCAGCAGGTCAGCTGGTGGGTAGTGCATTTGAAGCCCCACATTATAATGTTGAAACCACTTCACCGATTGCCAGTTCCTTATGTTCCCTTATCCCCAATAGTGCATAAAGCTTTACATGACTTAAAACTGCCTACTCCCAGTGACGTAAATATAATCAAGGAAAGGGTGGTGGCTACTGGGGCTTGCAGGCACAGGAAGCCCCATCTGTATCATCAGTCTTTTAAAAAAAATGAGCCTCATTATGATCTGCTTCAAGACCAGCATGTGCCCACAGAGGTGTGTTTGTGTGCCTTCAACTCATTGTTGACTCCTGATGACTGCCTGGACAGTTCCCTGCAATTTTCTTGGCAAGATTTTGGAAATGGTTTCCCATTGCCTGCTAGGGCTGATTGGGTATGACTGGCCCAAGGTCACCCAGCTGGCTTTGTGCCTAAGGCGGGACTAGAACTCACGGTCTCCCAGTTTCTATCCTGATGCCTTAACCACTGCACCAAACCGCCTCACAGAGGAGTCTAGGCATTTTCCTTGCATGCCAGAAAGACTGGGGATGGAGCAGTAGGCAGAGGCCAGCAATAGCTGAAGGCAACAGATGATAATGAGTACTGACTAAGACAACTACTAGATGGCAGCAAAAACATAAAAATAATTCTAAATCTTTGCTGCCATCTAGTGGATGCCCAGATCTGTGCAGACCAAGCCTGGGAGCCCTAATACTTATGTATCCTGCTGATGCCACTCTGCCCCCAAGGGAGTGCCGTCAGGAGTTCCTGTGGGTATTCCCCCCCAAGAGTGGTTTGGGTGCTTTCTCAAAGGTAGCAACTAGCTATTTAACTGATAACCAATACTGGGATGGGAGACCCATCTAAGAGGTTTGCTTTGGGATGAAGACAACTCTACATATGTTCCTCCCTACTCTGTGTAGTCTGGCCCACATTCTTAGGTCATTAATGGAGCATCACTTGCAGGTTCTGCCATGGATATGCTTGTTATCAGAGATTGATTCTATTTTTCCCTCTGGCAAAAACAACCTTACATTGGAATTAAAACACATTCCTTTCTTACTGCATGCTCACAATGTATTTATTTTTCCACACCTTTTACTGTTACTGTTTTAGTTTTTCAGCTAAGTATCTTTTAATGGATATTTTACCTGTTTCTTTGTAAGCTGTTAAGGCAACATATGACCCTTTGAAACATAAATAAATTAATAAGCTATGACAATTGATTGTAAAAGGAAACACCTCATTTGATGTGGTCAATATTTTGCATAAACTCAGTGAAGGTTAACAGTGGTTAATCTTGTTCTGTGTAAACTTTGTTTAATAGCCTATACCTACACACTTACTCAACCTAGACTGGATTGAAAGGCAAACTTGTTTAGAATGGATTTTTCCAGAGATGGGTACAAATACCTTGAGCCTTTTGCAAACTGTTTAAATTTTCCTCAAAAATGTTATAACATTTACTGGAATAGGAACTTCAATTTTCCCTTGAAATATTCACTTTTATCAATGCTTGGCAATAACCCTGCATTTTGGATACTGTTCTCAGCATCCTTGTGGATAAGTAATAGAACTCTGCTTTGGGACTCAGCTAAAGTCAAGCATTTCTTCTTCTTTTTGTGTGTGTTCTAGCAACTGCCTGGACTAGTCTCTGCAGTTTTCTTGGCAAGATTTCAGAAGTGGTTTGCCCTTGGCTCCTCCTTCCTAGGGCTGAGAGGGACTGGCCCAAGGTCATCCAGCTGGCTTTGTGCCTAAGGCAGGACTAGAACTCACAGCTTCCTGGTTTCTAGCCTGATACCTTAACCACTACACCAAACTGGTTCAAGTAGATTGGGAAGAGAATTGTAAACTATTTAATATGCCATTATATATAGTAACTATGCTATGCAAATTATCCTTTTCTAATTTGCAACCACAAGCATAGTCATTTTCATCTCCTGTATTCTTGAAATAGCCTCATAAAAATGTGGCTATCTTGTATAAACACCTTATGGAAATCAAGGCAAAATAATACAAACAGAAATTTTATTCATACAAAAGGACAGAATAAACATAATGGAAAAGTCACACCAATATAATTCATGCACATGATGACATGTGAAAATAATATTTCATTCCATAAAGTTTTTTTCTTCAGAAACACAGTCCAAAGTCTAACATAATTTCTTGATAATGCGCTCATCTTTTATTTTCAAGCACTGCACTGTTTTCTTTAATTTACTGACCTGTGGAATTCCAGAATTGGAAGAATTATACAATTTTGTTTGTTTTTAAAACTCTAATCTGGAGGCAGGACCATCCCAAAATCTTCTGCCAGTTAACAGCTCCAAGTCTCTACAATGGAAGGCACATTTTAAGGACTTATGATTTTGCAGAAGGGTATTGATTATGCCATCAGTTAGTTACATCTAAGTTATCCCATCTCTCGGATGAAAGAAATATTTGTGGAAGATTGCAGTTGGATGTAGGAACTGACTAGGAAGACAATAACAATTCCTTAATCCTTACACATGCAACTCTTGAGTTAGCTAAGAGCTGGTTAACACATTTTGAAGGAGTTTTCTTCATCTGTACCACTATCCATATCTCATAATTAGAAAAATCAAAGCCAAATATTTACCAAATCAGCCATATACTTGTTTAGTATTTGTATAAAAAGTGTTTAATTCAGTTCATTTCAATTCTTTATTATGGTCACTGACTAATGTGATGGATAAAATACAACAATTAACAAATAAAATAAAAGAGTTTGCACAATAAAAGACAAAGAGAAAAAACAACAACAAAAGCACTAAAATGGACATCAAACCAATAGACATTCAGAATTTATCATTCCATGCTATAGTCAAGTATTAAGACTTCCAACTAAGACAATCAAGAAGAAATTAATCAGCTGGATGCAGGCAATTCTACAAGCTATCACAGAAAAATGGCTACATAAAACTTGGTTTTTGTGTCCTGCTCAAAAAACACACAAGATAATGGACATATAAGTCATCTGGTCACCCAGGAAAAGATTTAATAAGGGATACAATCAGCCTATTATGGAAATCTCTGTAAAAAAATCACAGCATAGTATGTCATGAGCCAGCAAATTAACTGTTTAGACACTACATGGATAGATTCCATTAGCATAAGGAGATTTCCTTAATCTACCCTCTAGAACTCCTGAGATGTCAAAGTGCAGAAAGCTGATCAAGATACCCTGATGGCTTAAGACTATTCACCTGGTTCCCTAATTCAACTTGAGTATGAATTAATTAATTTGAGATTTCATATCCAAAATCCATTGACTCAGCTTTGTGCTGCTGGTTCATAGTCCAAGATCAATAACAATTTGGGAAATATATAGTCTTTTCTCCTCTTCCCTCATCCAGGCTGGTGGGTTAGTAAAACAGTAAGTCTGAAGGAAGACATTCTTCCAATGCAGTTGGAGCATAAGGGAGGCAGTTAAATGAGAAAGGGGGATTTAGTAGAATATCCTCTGCAGCAGAGAGAATTCTCCAATAATTTGTGGGAGGAAAGGAAAGGAAAGGGGAGGAAAGGGGAGGAAAGGAAAGGAAAGGAAAGGAAAGGAAAGGAAAGGAAAGGAAAGGAAAGGAAAGGAAAGGAAAGGAAAGGAAAGGAAAGGAAAGGAAAGGAAAGGAAAGGAAAGGAAAGGAAAGGACTGTTCAGGATTGATTTAGTTACAAGTTCTGAGATTAAGCTCAAGAGTACGGATATGCAAATCAGCTCAAACCTGAACCATGTCAAGCATAGATAACTGTTTCAACAAAGCATAGGTGTCTCAGATATTTTGGTTCAAGTATGAACCAAAACAAGGCCGTTTTCTTTCAGACACGGACTGAAACATGGTTGGAAAGTGTTTCAAGTGTTCCATTCTGTTTTAGATAATGTGATTAGAAGTTGGACCAGGACCAGTTCAGGAAGTCGACCTGGACCAGTTCAGCTGTTATCTTGTGAATTCTTCTGTCTTGGCCATTCGAGCAAGGGGGAACCAGTCATGTCCTTGCTGCTGTTTGCTTAGGCTGGCTGGGAGGCAATCTGTGGTGGTCTTTGGAGTAAAACTAGAGACAATTAAGGGGCACACGGCATAGGGAGGGAGCCGTTCTGGATCTAATTACCATTGGAGAGGCATCTATAGAGGAACTTACTCTTGAGGACCCATACTATCCTGTATGCAACCACTGCAGACTGCAGGTCAGCAGGAGGAAGGACACCAAGCAGCTTTCAACCCCAGGAATGTTTAAGCACCTGTCCAGATATAATCCAGATATCCTTCCTACTTCTACTAGTATTGCACAACCTGTGTCATTGACTAGCAGCTGTCCGGCTTCTCTCTGGCAAGCAATACTGGAACAGATAAACAGGCATCCAAGAATAAAATAACTGATTTATCACAAGTTGTTACAAAGAATTATAGCACCTGCTGTGTATCAAATGTGAATTCTATTCATATTGCAATCAGTTTTCAAATTCTTTTTGGTGGGATGGATCATTTCCATCTGTTTCTGTCTGTTTCAGTCTGTTTGCTTGGACCTGTACTGTACAAGCAGCAAGGCTGTCAAACAGAGAAACTTTCCTTCACAGTTGGTGAAGAAGCTGAAGCCATTGGATTCTAAGCAAGCATTAATGCTTGCCAGCCTGGGTGATCCAAAGACGAAGGAGATTAACACCTGTGCTGACTGTCTCCTCTGGTGGAAAGAGCTCCTGGTTGCAGAAGTGGCCCTGGTGAAGGAGACAAAACCAGGCTGCAGCCAGGAGCATGGGTGGGGCAATCCAGTGGATGTTTCTCCTCAGCTATAAGGCTTTACACTGGGGCTTAGCAATGAATCATCAGTATTCCAACACATCACCTTAAATCAATTGCTTGGCTTGATTTGGCAAAAGACTCAGAGATATAGCATACTGCAGACAAGAATGAAGCCACAAACACAATGGTTGATCATCCACTGCAGTACAAAGGTGTCAGGGATTTACATATTCTCAAAGATTTAAACTGAGGATTTTTGCTTCCACATAACAGATAGTTGATATTTGGAGGTCTTGAAGTAGGGCACTTGTGATATGCTTCCATAATGCCATCTGTATCCTGGGAACTGCTGGTTCCTTGCCAGCTTCAACCCTTATGTTAGCAGGAACACTTAGGGCCTCAGTTCTGGCATGGACTTTTCCTTGGCAGATCCAAGCATGCCAACCTCAACTTGGGGGAATGTGGTAGACCATTTGCAATGACAAGAGAGATGTCTCATCCAGAATATTCTGTTCTGCACTACACGAGCAAGCAGGGGAAGGTGAGGAGATGGACCAATTCCAATTTTGGGCATCAATTGCAAGGTCTGCCTAGACTTGGCAATGATTGCCTAGCAGTATGTCTCTTGCTTATCTGAAATATGCACACCAGATGAGATCTATCTGGCTTACCTGGCTGTCCCTTTCATTTCCAGAGTATAGAGTCAAACTGGAGGAGATCCACATGGCTCATCTGCTTATCTTTTCAGACGGGTTTGGGGGCCACATGTACTTATGACATATACACACACAGCATGGAGATAATGCTATGGCCAGCAGTATGGCACGTTGCTGAGATAGATTAGAACTATTCCCCATTCATCATGCCATTACTGGATTGCATGGTAGATGAGCTGGGGCTGGGAGAGAGGATTTAGTTGGTTAAAGATTCAAGTACAGAAATGAGGCTTCACATGGGTGGGATAATGTTTGTGTCCTTGAAAAGAAAAGCCAATGAATTACTGGAGGAAAATGTAACAAGGAGTGTTTGTGCATGTACATGTATAAAAGCCAGCAAGGAGAGACTAACTTTTTCCCCTGGACGAGGACTCTTTCCTGGTCAACAGTGTGGCTCCTTCCCTCCCTCTTTCCACTTTTGTTCTTTCATTCCTATCTTCTCATTCCCTCAGGCAGAAATTGCCATTCATTCTTTCTTTGGTTCTCAAAAAGAAAAAAAAAATCAACCGGTGAACCTAGGGAAGAGGGACAATCCATGTTTGTAATTGCCTGCAAGGTTAGATTTAGACACAGAAAATATAGATTTAGAAGTTTATTTTAATATTTGTATTTTAAATAACCCATTAAAAGATTGATTTGGAATGTAGTATTTTCTGTCAGGAAGCCCTTCTGCCCTGGAAGAGATTTGTACTGAAAGGGATGTGTTTTGTGAGAGAGATAAAAAGAAATATATACCACTGTAGAAGTAACAAGTGACTTTGTTGTTGTTTATTCATTCAGTCGCTTCCGACTCTTCGTGACTTCATGGACCAGCCCACGCCAGAGCTTCCTGTCGGCCATCATCATCCTCAGCTCCCCCACGGTCGAGTCCGTCACCTCCAGAATATCATCCATCCATCTTGCCCTTGGTCAGCCCCTCTTCCTTTTGCCTTCCACTTTCCCTAGCATCAGCTTCTTCTCCAGGGTATCCTGTCTTCTCATTATGTGGCCAAAGTACTTCAGTTTTGCCTTTAATATCATTCCCCCAAGTGAGCAGTCTGGCTTTATTTCCTGGAGTATGGACTGGTTTGATCTTCTTGCAGTCCAAGGCACTCTCAGAATTTTCCTTCAACACCACAGTTGAAAAGCATCTATCTTCCTTCACTCAGCCTTCCTTATATTCAAGCTCTCTCAGCCATAGGTTACTACAGGGAATACCATTGCTTTAACTATGCAGACCTTTGTTGTCAGTGTGATGTCTCTGCTCTTACCTATTTTATCAAGATTTGCCATTGCTCTCCTCCCAAGAAGTAGACGTCTTCTGATTTCCTGGCTGCAGTCAGCGTCTGCAGTAATCTTTGCGCCTAGAAATACAAAGTCTGTCACTGCCTCCACTTTTTCTCCCTCTATTTGCCAGTTATCAATCAAGCTGGTTGCCATAATCTTGGTGAATACTCCTTTTAATATGCTCCCCCAAATTTAAATACTTTTAGTTCTTTCCTGCCCCAACCATTTAGAGATATTCTGGGGCACACTTGGAGTGAGTTGGACACTGGGATGGTGCTGTAAACCTCCAGGAGATATTTACTTTGGTAAGGATGGGCAATAAGAAATGTCAGTGCACTTGTCCAGGTCAGAGTGGACCCAAAGCTGGGAAGCATTTTAGATTGACTCAGGATCTTTTGGACAAAGAGTTTGAGAGCATTGTAATTAACTAGTAGTCAGCTGTCTCCTCACATTTCTTTCAATTAATATTAACTATATTCCCAAGGCAAATTCATATTGTACTTTGAATTCTAAGAAAGCTAGGATACCTGGCTGAAAAGTGACCACTAGGGTTATATCTTTGTGAGAGATAAAAATAAATATATAGCCATTGTACAAGTAATTGCTCCTCAAATTCCTTTCACTCAGTATACTCCCAGTGCAAATTATATACACTATACAAGTTCAGGGAAGGCTAGTGCTATCACATTGCGGCTACCAACATTCAGACAATCACTAGGCTGCAGGAAAGGTTAGAATTTGTGTATCACTTTGCTACCATGCAGGATTTTTGCATCTCAAGAGACTTGTTCTGAGTTCCCACTGTTTCCCATGGCTGAATCACTTTAAACTATCTTGAGTTTGTTTTAAAAAATCATGGAACACTCAGGCTTCCTGTGGGGAATGGCAGACTGAGCGGTACTGCTTTTTTAAGCAGTGCCAATGGCGCAGCATTTCTGGGCACAGGATGGGTCCCTGCAGCCTGTAGAATTCTCTGGGTAAGAAGAATCCAGGAAATCATCCCTTTTGTTCTCCGGACAGCAATTTCTTGAGTGGGGGTTGCGGAATGGAGTCCCTACGATCAATCCGTGATTGAGAATGCTGGGAGGCGCAGATGTCATCAAGTTCAGGGCTGCACCGAAGCCGTAAAACGGACACTAAATCTTGCCACCCCATTTCTAAAACACCAAGGGTTTTTTTTTGTTTATTTATTACGAAAGAGAGGCCTTTTGCAACAAAGAAATGTGAAGCTCTTGGTGATTTTAATTATTTTTGGAATTTATTAATTTGGAAAGTTGGTTTTTTTAATATTTAAATTCTAATATTGGGATTTAAAGATTTTTGCTGTTTTGTTGCCATGTTCTTAATGTTTTGAGGATTATAAAAGATTTATCTACTTTGTTGAATCTGCAGAGTTGAATTTTGAGCTATCTGCCTCTGCTTTCCTCTGAGAACGGCTGTTGTTTACATCTTTTTTCTCCTGATAACACACTGTGGAGAGACATGGAAGAAATGAAAGCGATCTTTAAAGAAATCCATCTTGACGTTACCCAAACCCTGGATTGTCTCCTAGAACTTGTGGAGTCTAAAGCCTACCAACAACTTGAAAAAGAAGACAAGAGTGAAAACTACTTTGAGAGTAGTCCTCCTTCTTTAAAGAAGAAAATGAGGATTAACGTCCCTAAGTCAAAAAGTGAAGGGTGAAAAATTGGACTGTGGAGAGTTAACTGTAATTCTGAAGAAAGAAGAGTTTTGGGTGCAAAGGGAGAGACACAATTGGCTGTGTTCCTGGAAAATCGAGGCCAAGAATCAAGGCTGGCTGCTGAATTTGAGACTTGTAAGGGGAAAGCTTTGTGTGTAATACTGAGATATGTAAATGCCTTAGTCTATTTTGAAGTCAGATAATCATTTAAATGTGTTTATCAGGATGGTCTCTTAAAGGTTTAGACTGATGTTTTTGTTTTGGTGATAATGATTTTACCTTGAGTGAAAGGACATTAACCAAATGTAGATAATTTATTTTTTGTTATTTTAGTAGGCAGAGAGGAGTAAAATTTTAGTGAAGTAGGATAATATTTGAGTATTTGCTTATTAGGTGAATAATTATGTTAGAAAAGGTTTTTTTATTTTTTTAAGAGGGAGAGATAGTTTGTTTTGGAGGAGAGTGTCATATAGAGATGGAAATGCTTTATAGAAATAATGCTTATCTTAGTTTAAATTAGTGTAAGAGATTGATAATGAGTCTTTGTTGTAGAAAGTCGGAAGCCACCATGTAATAGTCTTTTCTGTATTTTTGCACTTTTTTTAGTAGTTTAGTTTAGTTTAGTTTAGTTTAGTTTAGTTTAGTTTAGTTTAGTTTAGTTTAGTTTAGGCACTTTCTGTAATGTAAATATTTCTGAACAAGATGAATAATGAATTTAATTAAGATGTGATTTATTTAATGTAAATATATAAGTATGATGCTAGACCTGTACCAGGGTATCTATAACAATAATCAGAGAAACTTGCAGAAACCAAAGAAAATTGTATAATGCTTTTTTTTCTCTCCCCCCCCTCTCTCTCTCAAATCCACCTCCATCCTCATTTGCTATTAAAAGAACTAATCGAATCTGGATTCAGTTCAGTTCAATATGCTTGTTTCAATGAAGCCATTTGCCAGAGATTCACATTAATCCTCAATGTTAACTAGATTTTTATGTGTCTCTTCTCAGTACACCAGATGCATCCCTTATTAGTCAGAAATTTCTTTGTTAATTTAGTATCTCTGGCATGTGCTTTTTTCCATAACTTCAATTGTCAGAGAGTTTCCCTCCTAGCATTTCCTTTTTCTTCACTATTTCTGGGGCTTTTACTTATGTCCCTCTTTCTTTTCTTCTCAGTATATCTGGGAGAGGCCTGGGATCCTGCTGGAAGTTCTTGGTTAGCCATCTGTCTAGAGCAGCAAGCTCCCCTCCCCCTCCCCCCAGACTCTTGTTTTTCTGGGAAATGAACTGAAAAACATACACCTCAGCTTCTAATAAGGTAGACAGAAAGAAATAGGAATATAGTGCAGAAGTTTGTGCACTGTTTGTGCGTATGTGTGTAGTGAAATGGTTTCCTAATAAACAGACGAAAAAATACTTTGTGGAAAGCAAGAACCAAGAAAGGACAGAAGCAGAAGTTAGCTTGCAGAGGCTTATACTAGGAAAAAAAAGACAACGAGAACTGTAAGCAGTTGGTATATTTGTTTACAGGTAGTCCTCGACTTATGACCATCGATTCAGTGACCACTCGAAGTTACGGCGGTGCTAAATGAAGGCACTTACGACTGGTCCCCGAAGTTACAGCCATTTCAACTCTCCCCACCCACCTATCTCCCCCCATCTATCCCCTTTTAGCCCCCTGCACTCCATGGCCTCTGCCACCCCAGCTGACCTTTGCCGTCTTCTGCCTCCCACTGCTGACCAAGCATGCCCAGCATGGCCCTTTGTGAGGCAACTGCTGGCCGCACGAGGCTTTCTTCCTAAGGTCACACATGGGGGTTTCCTCATGTCGTGCCTTGTCAGCAGCAGGAGCAAGAAGGTGGCAAAGGTCAGCTGGGGCGGTGGAGCACAGGGTGGCAGAGGCCTTGGAGTGCAGGGTAGCGAAGGCGACTGCAGCTGGGAATTTGTGCCATTCTATTAGGGTTCCAGGGGTGGCTGCAGCTTTGCATGGTGCTGCATGTCAGGGGCTTCTTGCAGCCCCAGAGCTGTGGGGACCAGGAGGCCCCTTTGCACCGTGCTGCTAGGCTGTGCTGAGGCTGGACTTCACACTGGATGTCAGGGGCTTTTTGCAGCCCCAGAGCCATGGAACGGCAGGAAGCCACTGAGCCACAGTATATTCCTTCCCCGGCCCTCCTGAGCTTGCGCTGCACCGCATGACCCCCTTCCTCCAACTTGTGCATGGCCTGCACCGGCCCTCCCAGCCCTCCCCCAACCCCCTGCAGCACCCTCGTGCTCCTTACCTGGGGTTCTCACCTCTTCCCGCTTAACAACAATGGCAACCGGGACTGCCCGGGATTGCCATCACTTAGCAATGTGATTGTGTGATGTTGCGCTTTATGATTGCATTGCTGAGCAGTGGAAATTCTGGTCCCAATTGTAGTCTTAAATCAAGGACTACCTGTATTGTAAATTCATTAGAATGATTGAACTTAGAGTTCAGGTTAGATTATAAATAATAAACATGGTCTAGATATGTGACCCACCTTTCATTTTGGAGAGTCTTGTGTATAAGAAGAAATCCTCTTTGAAATCTGAAATCCTATAGTTGGGAGCAAATGAATTGCTATCCATTTGCAGGCAGAAGGAAAAATCATGTAGACCCTGTCATTTATGACATTGGACCACAAGGTAGAGCACATTTTTTTTTAAAAAAAATTACCTTTGTTGCTTTGCAGATATAGATATCTCCTTGATAATGATGAATATTTTATATCCAAAAATGTGATGAATACTTTGTATCCAAGAAAAATCTGCTCCACGAGAAGGCTTTCTTCCATCAAAGGATACAGGAACCTTGGGAATCTGTTGAGGATTACTGTATAGAAAGGTTGCATGAGAAAATGGAGGCAGAATAAATGAACCTACTAGAGACAGACTGGTTGTAGGCATTTTGAACAAGGCTTTGTCCTAAAAGTTGCAAATAAACACTGTCTTACCTACAGGAGCGGTTTGAACAAATAATTAAAAGTTTGAAGAGATCAAGGTCCTAGTTCTAACCAAGAGACCTGCAAGAGGCTGCAGGAGGTTGCTAAAAGGCTGTAGCTCCCTTCACAAGCCGATAGAAGGAGACAGGCAGAAAGCCTGATCAGACATGTTTCGTCCCATAGTCAACGCAATATATACCAATGCATCTGATGGACTCTAGATGTTCTTGATGCGGAAAAGGGTATGTGTAGTGCGGTGCCTTGAAAGACAAGGAAGAATTGTTTGAAAGAATTAGCAAAGATTCTGCTGCTGAAAACAGACACCACTGGGCAATGCTGACATAAATAAAATTAAGCTTTCAGGCAAATCCAACACTTCATAAACAAAGCCCCAATTCTGCTGTTTTATGATGTCAACCAGTGTGTTGTTATGACTGCCAAGATCAGCAGTGCTTAAACAACATGTCTATTGTTCCAGAGCCCTCATAGCTCTAGAGACCTGGTATTCCCAAATTGAGAAAGAGTGTCTCACAGCAGTGCAGACATATGAATGGTGCTCAAAGTACCTTTATGGGCTTGAATCCTTCCAGCTGTACATAGACCATGAAAGAAATATGTGGGGTGGGGGAGGACAAGGGGGCAAATGACAAACACCTTGTCATGGCACTGTGCCTCAAGCTCCCCCCCCCCCCCCAGTTGTATGTGAATTGTGATATCTCACACATAGGGGCAGAGTTTTTGTCATGGTGGTACAATGTCCATTCCATCATTTTGATGAAAACCTTCAACGCCATGGACACTATTTCGACTGGACACAGTTGGTGGCCTGGGACGGTCAATGTCCACTACACATAAACTATAGGGAATCTGAGTGATTCAAACTACAAAGCAACATCTAGCAAAGGAATATGAATTCTTTATGTTAGAGAGCCATTCCCATCCCTGCAAATAAGAGTAGCCCAGCATAACTAATGATGGCCTGGCAGGTATAAACCCCAATGAACCTTCACTGATTTGATTTCAAGGAATTCTGTGGATTGGATGCAAAAGCAGTCTACAAATTATTTATTTATTTAGATTTTAGATTTTTTTATCCCTTTATTATTTTTATAAATAACTCAAGGCAGCAAACATACCTGACACTCCTTCCTCCTATTTTTTCCACAACAACCCTGTGTGGTGAGCTGGGCTGAGAGAGAGTGACTGGCCCAAAGTCACCCAGATGGCTTTCAATGCCAAAGGCGGGACTAGAACTCACAGTCTTCTGGTTTCTAGCCTGGAACCTTAACCACTAGACCAAACTGGCTCTCTCACTAGACCAAACTATGATTAAGTACATGTATTACCAGAAGTGTAAATTAAAACAGATGATGAGAAGAATGATCAAAGCCAGCTTCTGTGCAGGGACACTGTCCAACATTTCAATCCTATATTGGATTGTTAGGAGAAATAGAAGACACTTGAAGTTCATTTCCCCAAGCACTTCCAGAAATAGGTTCAAGTGCAGAAGGCTTGCCAAGAAATTTAAACTCAGAAGCTAAGTAGTTATCATGAAGTAATGACAATGTACAAACACCATTATCAGGCTTGCTCCCAAGCTTTAAGCAGAGAACCTATAATTTTAGAGACAGAGTGATTCAGAAGCCTTCACATTATAGAGTAATTTGTCGATGTAGAAATAGCCATTATTTATTTGGGCAGAATAAATGCCTGGGATAGGCATCCACAGGAGGGCAGGGGAAGAGGCCAATGAAGAAATGTCTGTTGCAATGTCATGACACAAACCACATGACTTACCAGGTGTTTGACATTGGGACACAAGTATGAAAGCCCAGAGTTTGCTTTGTGATACCACAATGTAAATCTTGTCAGTTTTGCATCATCACGGCTTGTACCAGTGTACCTGTGAACCCAGGTGCTATTAGATGTGACTGATCATCTACTCATCAGAATTAGGAAAATAAACATTAAAGTGCTATTTGTGGATTCCATGTAATACTGAAAGAAGAGGAAATGTAGTGAAATGAGACTGAAATCAGTGAATAAGAGGAGGGACAATGCCTTATATGGCAAGAAACAATCCAGAAAGAACAGAAAGGAATTAATTAAGGGATGAGGTTTTCCCTTAAAAAAACAGTCAAAGAAATGTAAACTATTTATTGTAGTTACTGTAAAGAAATTAAGATACTGTTTTTCAACTGAAAGTCTCAAGCAGTTTTTTAAAAAGATACAGGATATGGGAGGGCATTTTTGTCATTCTCCAAATATTACCAATTGTGGCAGAGCTAAAATTTTGACCCAGTGCTAAAAAAAATAGAAACTGTTTTTATAGCGGAAGTTCTGGTTTTGTTAACCAAATGCTCACAATGACCTACAAAAACCTAAACCAAGCAAAGTCTAAGCCTTTGAGAAATCGTAGCAAATTTAAAATTTAGATTTTCAGATGTACACATGAAAATTAACGGTTTGAGATTTGAAATAAGATGTTTACCCACACTACTTTAATTTATACGATTAGCATAACATGTTTTCTCAAGTGACATGTATTTATGAAAATTCTAGAACCGCAGCATCTGTTTTCTAACAACATGGTAAAAATAAGTAGACACCTTTGCTTGCTCACGTACCTTCCAATATCTTAGAAGTAAAAACAGGAAAGGGTTGTTCTTTCCTCCATCTAAGCTATCAGGTAGCATCGGTGCGAGGTTTCTGAGCCGAGTCTTTCCCAGGCCTATTTGGAGATACCAAGCATTAAATTAGGAAACCTGTATCCATTGCACTTTCCCAAGTTGAATTTCACTCTTTTGAAATTCTAGTATTTTTCTCAAGCAATGGATTGTGGCAGTTTTTTTTTTATTTTATTTTAGGAATGAATTTCCAGCCACAATGTGTTTCCCATTTTTTTCTTTTTTTAAAATTAAAGTTAGTGCTGGCTCAAAGTATTTAGCTCAAGTAAACGTTTTGTGTTTCAGGGATGGATCCAGTATTGCATCTTTCAGGTTAGCATGTTAAGAACTGGATTTTGTCCCATTGAAGGAACAAGAAAGGGAAAGCATAGCTTTGCACAGCTTCATGTTATGCTCCAGTTACACTCATTCCTAGAATGGGAGGCTTTGCTGACAGTCACCCATGCCCTAGTCTCCTCCAGATTGGATTACTGCAACATGCTCTACATGGGGCTGCCCTTGAAGAGTATCCAGAAGCTTCAGCTGGTGCAAAATGCCCCGGCACAGGCAGTTATGTCTGCTTCCAGAACAGCACATGTCACACATCTGCTCTGCAAGCTGCATTGATTGCCAGTTTGCATCTGGGTCCAATTCAAGGTGCTGGTTTTAAACTTTAAAGCCCTTCATGGCATGGGACCAGGTTATCTGAGGGACCTCCTCTCCCCAGGTACATCTGCCCGTCCCATTAGATCTGGCAGAGAAGGCATGCTGTGGGTCCTGTCTGCTAGGGAACTACACTTGGCAGATCCCAGGAGGTGGGCCTTCTCTGCTGTGGTGCCCACCTTATGGAACACTCTCCCCCCACCCAAGTGAGGTTAGCTCCATCCCTTTTAATGTTCCGTAAGTCCCTCAAGACCTGGCTTTGTCATCAGGCCTGGGGGCCCCAGGGGACTGGAGATATTTTAAGATGGCTCTAGCCTTGTGTTTAATCTACTCTCTCCTGTACCTGATGGTTGTATCTTTAATAATGACTATTTTTTAATAATTGGTTTTATATATTTATTGTTTTATTTTAATGGTTGTATGCTGCCCAGAGTCACTTCATGTGAGATGGGCAGCTATATAGATTTACCAAATAAATACTGCCAAGGAGAGAGGAAAAAGATCAGCACATGTAACACCACTGCTCCATGAGCTGCATTGGGTACCAGTTTGTTTCTGGGTCCAATTCAAGGTGTTGGTTATTGCCTTTAAAGCCCTACATGGCATGGGACCAGGGTACCTGAGGGACCGTCTCATCCCGATTACATCAACCCGCCCCACTCGGTCATTCAGAGAGGGCATGCTACGGACCCCATCGGCAAAAGAATTTCATCTAGCACCCGCCCTGTGGAATATCTTGCCCCCGGAGGTGAGGCGGGCGCCCTCGCTCCTAGCCTTCCGAAAGTCTTTAAAGTCCTGGTTCTGCTACTTTGCTTGGGATGAAAGAGGTAATAGTTCCTCCTGGGGGTGGTTAGCCCCATGATATCCTCCTTTTTAAGATCCTACCATCCTCTGGATTTTCTTTCTTTATTATTATATTGTATTTTAAAGTGTATAGGTTTTTAATTTTGATATTGTTGTTGTAAACCGCCCTGAGTCTATTGCTGTTGAGATGGGCGGTGATAAATCTGAATAATAATGAAAGAAAGAAAGAAAGAAAGAAAGAAAGAAAGAAAGAAAGAAAGAAAGAGAGAGAGAGAGAGAGAGAGAGAGAGAGAGAGAGAGAGAGGAAGGATTTTATTGCGATTAGAGCTCTTTAAATATATATTGTTGTACTTCTAAAGTGAATGAGAATAATGTAGAAAAGGAGGTGTTTAGCCACAAAAATACAGTAGATCTGAAGACTGGTTTGATCTTCAACAAGGTAGATGGATTTAGAGAATGGGGTCAAGTTCTTAGTTTTGAGGATAAAATGGCCAATGTTTTATTTTATTAAGACTCCACCCCCACCCTTGCTGCTATTCCAGGTAGTAACTTGGTACTACAGCTCTGTGATGGAATTCTTTTATGTCCTAATGCAGCTTTGTTCCCAGGCATGTTTTGGGGGAGAAAATGGCTGCTTTCATTATGATTAGCATAGCCCTTAAAACAGTTTTTTCCCCACAGAAGTAAGTCAGTTCTGTAAAAGTGTATGTAGTGGACGTATGTGGTATTCATTGTACCTTTAAAGAGAACATTGTTTCCCTTGGTTAAAGATGAATTAGTCAAATGTAATTGTCCTACAATATGTTTTAGAATATAAATCAATAGGTACAATGAACTGTATACTGCATGGAATCCTAATGCTCATGTATTTCTGTTTTTGTGCATCTGCAATAGAATTACAATGTGTTCACCCACCATAGTAGGCTAGATTTTTATAAACTCAAGGAAAGAAGAGATGATTTCATATTACTGTAACAATATTTGATGAGATATCTCCAAAAAGGAAAACATGGGAAAACATTGAAGTAATGATTTGCTAAGGGCAAAAGCATCTGAACATTATTAAGTGGCTCTTAAGTAAATAAAGATATTTGTTAATAGATGCCTGTCCTGGGAAACAGAGACATATGGCACTGCTGGGAATGGAGCAAGGGTTTAGAAGACCCAGAGAAACCCAAATGGAAACTTTTGATCCTGATCTGAAGTATTTAATCAGAGAGAGTTGCTTCAGGGAGCATCCCTACTCAATAATCTTCAGTGGGAGGTCCTCATGTTCACAAATCTATTTTCCTCACTTTTTATGGCATAGCTACAAGCTGTTTGTTTCTATTTCTTAATAGATATTTTCTACCCTTAATATATGAACCTCATATTGGAATGCATCATGAACCAGCCCATTGATAATTGGAATTGTTTATATTTGAAGAAACTGCAATTTCTATAATGTCTCTTTCAGAATTAAATATGAATCCATTTTCCATATACATTCAATCCAGAACAAATATAACATAACAAATGAAATCTCATTGCTACAAAGACTGATGATATTCTGAGTGCTTTGTTTGTTCAAACAAATTGTTTTTCCTTGACATTTTAGTGTTATGATCACATGACCCCAGACAATTATTTCCACAAGCTAGTTAGCAGATGAGTCCTTCAGGGCCTATGGCATCTAAAAGTCAATTAATCCTCTGAGTTTTAATGGGATTGCTGGATAATATTTTAGCAGTCTATTACCCAACTAAGCAAATCTTCAGGTAGCTGGTATGACAGAAAGTTGCACAGACAGCTAGACTATAGCTGAGTTGTAAATGTAGCAAACAGATCATACACTTACCCAGATGCTTTCAACACAATTCCTTCTACTAGCATAAGACAAGCCTTCTGGGCATCTTCAGTCTCTTTCTCTCCCTCCTCTAGTACCCTTTGTTAGCACTCCTTTTTCACTTTCCCTACATTCCTGAGTTTTTTAGCACCTTGGTTTGACTAAAACTAATGTCCTTAGTATCTCTTGTTCCATTTCTTGAGAGTCCCAGTCAGGTTCATGTAATCATCATTTGAGTTCTCAAATTCCAGCCAACCTTATTTAGATGTGTTTTTCCTCTGTTAAGTTTGTTTTGCATTGTTTCTATTTACTCACACCCCTTATTCTTTTATTCAATAAAAATGAATTAGATTTATATTCTCCAGAGTTTTAAGATGGGATACATACATTTCCTCCTCCAAAACAGCAATCCTGTTGGATGGAGAGACAGTGACTGTCCCAAAGCCATCAAGTAAATTTCTATAGTAGTAACTGGACTTGAATTTGTGTCTCCCCAGTCCTAGTCCACCTTAACAACTACATCACACTGGCTCTCTTTTTTTACATGCATTTAAATCTTATTCCATAATAATTGCAGAATAATTAACTCTATTAAAATTGAATTGAACTCTGATTCTTTTGTGCTGCTGTGAGTGTCTTAATAAACTACTTAATAAACAGCTTGCTTGCATCAAAGAGTACATGTAGTTATCAGGTCAATTCACCAAGATGTGCTATTGCCAAAATCAAAAGATTCCTTAATAAGCAGCATCTGGGTTGACTTTTTTTGAAAGAAAAAAGAAAAGAAAAGAAAAGAAAAGAAAAGAAAAGAAAAGAAAAGAAAAGAAAAGAAAAGAGCTCCTGGTTGAATACTCAGAGCACCTTCTAGCCTGGTCACAATTTTCAGAGGTAAGTCTACTTGTTTTTTGTGTATTTTCAGTGATCTTGCTTTTCCAGAGAGTTTTATGCACAAATTATATATGCTTTCAGCACAAGAACAATGGAGGAATCATGCTGGTGCTTGACTATAAGCTCTGAAACCTATTTGCTGAACATTGCTATCATAAATATGGAAGGGCACAGACATAGACATTATAACAGCCTTCTACTGCATAGTACCCTCCAGCTTGTTGAACTAACACTCACACCATTCATGACAAAGCATGGCTAGTTTATGCAAGATGGGGAACTGATGGAAGTCCAATAGACCTAGAGGGCACCAGGTTTGGGAAGACTTCACTAAAACATCTCAAAATACATTAAAGAGTAAATACTTTTTCAGCTGTAGCTAAAAAGTATTCTATCTTACAACTGTCACATAGCATAATAGCAGGGAGATAGCAAATGTGTAAAAGACAGAGATTGGAAAAGAGATATTATGTTGTGGATTAGATATATTTTCCTCTTATCTGACAGGGAAAGAGAATAACACTGCTTTTTGTAACAAGTCTTCAATAAACCAATGTTTCAATGGTACTACAATGTCCTAAAAATCACTTCAGGCTTTATTTAGATATTATTGTCAAGCCTCTCTCATTTATCATGTGCCAGTGATGGAAAATTTCAGCATTTAAAGAGCCATGCTCAATCAGTAAACAGGAAGAGTTCTATAATGAACCATGTTCTGGTTTGTTGCATGCTCAGACCTATTTGGCAAAGCCCCTGCAACCTCTTTATAATAAGATTTCACTTTGCTAAGGGGAATCCACATAATTTTTCCTTAGGGGTGTGCATGAAGTGGAAAATGTCTTGTGTTCCATGCATGAAACGCACACATTGTGGCTTGGAAGTTTTTTCAAACCATTATGGGTGGGAAGCAGTTTGGCTGAACCAAATCTGGAACATTTTGGTTGTTTCAGGTTTTGAAAAATGAAATAAAATCCAGAGGAGTTATTTGGGGTGAGTAGAGGAAGTTTAGTATTCCTCACTATCCTCTCTCCTCTTCTTGATGATGGCCTGTGTGTCAACTACCAAGCTTTCCAATGCTTTCCTTCCTCTTACCTGGCGGCTCCTGCTACTGATGGCATTGCCTCTTCTCCATTGTCTTCCACCCTGGAGCATCTCTGTCTGGAACATTCATGTTTTGGAACTGTGCCTGGACAAAATACTCATCTCCTTCCAGGGATGGGCAACTTGAAACTGTCTGTTCTGAGCATAGAATAGTCTGTGAACAGAACATTTTGCCTGTCCCTAATGTTTGTGAAAAATACATTTTAGTAAGATATCTTTTAAAATTAATCATGATTTCAGAAGGGTAAAATCTGCAATAGAGGCCATATTTTCCATTAAATCTGCCACCAAACACAACACCCAAATAGGCTTAGCATTTTTAAACGAGATTGGGCAGGCTCTGTGGGGGGGAAAATTGCCTATTTCTTCTAGGCAATTCCTAATTACATTCTAGTTACTGGAAATCTGCCTGAAATTAAATCTATTTGCCCCCATGCTTTCAGTTCTGCTCTCTGGTTGTCCAGCTTCATATCTGGCATAACATAATCCTCAACCAATGATACATTACAGTATACCATATATTTTGCTTTGCATTGCATGAATGCAAAAAACAAACAAACACCCCAAACAGGCATTTTAACTAAATAAACTCTCTCCCTCATTTACTTACATATGCAGTGATTTTCCTACCAGCTAGGAGTTGACAATCATCCCCATAACAATTGCTTCCACCTAAAAGATCAATAGCATTGCTGCTAACATTACTAATGGCAGAAAATATGCTTAAATATGTTACTCTATTCAATATATTTTACCCTGAAATTGGATTTAAAAACTACCAAAATTTTGAAAGGATTTTCATCAATTTTGCTTGAATAAATCCATATTTTAAGTTCCTTTATGGAGTAATAGTTTTTGGCCCTTGTACTTTAATCTTTGCATGCCAAATAAATTCTGCAGTCTTATTCATACTATCAGTAACATTTTATGTTTTGTCTGTGTAACATTATACTTTTCTTTTAGAGAAATCAAATTTTTGGTTTATAAATTACAATTACAAGCAAAAATATATGTGCAAAATAATTGCAATTCTATGCATATTACTTAGGAGTAAGACATGGTGCAATAAATAGCATTGATTTCTCAGTGAAGAGGTGTAAGATTATGCTGTTTATATAGATTTAACATTGCAAATTCTGTAATGTAAATGTGATGTGAACGGATTGAAATATTCTTGCATGTTAAAAATACAAACACACACAAATGTTGATTCAGTTTATGAGAGCATACCTAATGATGAAATCTGTGCATGAAGATACTTAGGCTTTGAATCATTGTGCCACCAAAATACAGTATATCTTAAATATATAAATGTACTTGAAAACAATCAAAGTCAAATTGAGCAACATTATAGTTGAAATCATTGCCTGTAGCTAGGAAAATAGCAAATGGTATTTCACATAGATTTCACATATCTCTTTGTTGTTCTGTCTCGGTGTGATGGGTCATTGCTTGACGAACAGAACATTTAAGAATGACCTTTCACATAAAAAAACAGTTATGATCAAAAATTCATTACATCTGGGGTAATCAAAAATGGTGAAGAATTTAATCAAATGGATTAATTATTTATGCTTATGTGGTGAAAAACTGTTCATCATTAATATGAGCAAAGAAGGACTTCAGCAGAGTGTAAATATTTCCACAGCTTTGGCTTTTCAGACCTTATCTTAATATTAGATACATTAATACATGTGTATATACCAATAATTCTATTCCCTTTCATAGAATTATAGAGTGGTAAGGCCAGGGATGGAACTAGGGTCTGTGTCACCTGGGGCAAACATGGATTCCACGCCCCCATTTTTTTTTGTCATTTTGGCACCCCCCAGCATGGTGCCCGGGGCACATGCCCTGCTTGTCCCCCCCCCTAGTTGCGGCCCTGGGTAAGGTGCCTTTGAGGTCATCTAGGTCAACCTCTTGCTTCATGTAGAATATCTCTGACAGATGACTATACAGACTTCCAGTGATGGACCATTCACCACATCATGTAGCAGCCTGTTCAGCTGACTGCTAGCTCATACAATCAGAATCATTTTTCCTGACTTCCAACCTGAACTTACATCCTTGCAGTTTTAATTCAATGGTTCTGGTCCTGGTCCTGCCCTCTGGGGCAATAGAGAATAAGTCTACTCCCTCAAGTCCACTGCTCAAGCCAGTCCAGATCTTTTTGAATCTTCTTTTTCATCTCTAAGATACTCCTCACAGCTATATGTCATCTGCAGACTGGATAAGTGTCACCTCAGTCACTTCACTGAAGTCATGTATGAAAACAGTGAACAGCATAGAGTCCTGTGGCACTGCAGTTCACTTGATATTTCCTTCCAAGATGAAGTGAAGCCACTAATAAGCATCTTTGGATGCAGTCATTCAACCAACTTTGAGTCCATCTAACAACTGTATTATTTAGTGCATATTTTACCATTTCATTAATGAGGATATCATGAGAAAATTTGTTGAATGCTTTGGTGAGGTTAAGATACACTATGTGCATGGCTTTCCTCTTGTCTATTAACTTAGTAACTTGTCAAGAACAAAGAATATAAGGTACATTTGGCATGACTTGTATGTGACAAGCCTATGCTGTCTATTGTTAATTGTTGCATTCCTATCCAAGTGGTCCCAATTATGAAGTTTAATAATAATCTGCTTGAGGACTTTTCCCAATAAAGGTATCAAGCTGACAGGTCTGTAATTTCCCAGGTCTTCCTCCTCCCTTTTTTGAAGATAGTGACCACCTTTGTACTCCTCCAGTTTTCTGGAACCTCACTTATTCTCCAGGAGTTTTCAAAGATTAACAAGTAAAATGAAAGTGATTATTAGTTATTATTATCTTTGCTAGTTACTTTCCATACAGGACTCATACTTCACTTCCTGCATATATTTCATTTTTTCCCCTTTTCTTCTATGCTCATTTTCCCAAGATCTAAGTACATATCATACCTTCACCAATTCTCAGTCTTTCATTATAAACAATGAAATCAGTTATGCTTTTAGGTTTATATTCATTCTTTTGCATGTGTACTTATGAATAGACTTATGCTGAAATCGTGTATTCAAAACAAGCAGACTTTTTAAAGCAGATACTCAGCAAACGGTCAGCAACCTATAATTCTTATTTTCCTGTAAAACCAAAGTAATCTAGATGGCATCAATTCATATTATACTTCTTGACATACCTTTTAGTCCTTTAATTCCTAGTTAAACCTACATTAAACTTTTTCTCTGCATGTATTCAGCTCTCTTCACAGCTCAGATCACATTTATGCTGATCTATCGAATCTCTCTTGCACATATCCACAACATATTCCTTTCATTAATTTTCTTGATTAATTTATGCAATTTTCCATTTGCTACTCTTACATTCCAAGTGACAATCTTCCATACACTATGGTCATCACCAGATGGTTCCATAAATATTGATTTTTACCAGCCAAAATGCCTTTGGTCAATTGAGGGTTTCACACAATTATTTTAGCAATATAGAGACATAGTAGTTCAGGTTACAAACCTTAATTGTACCCATGGCACATGCAGCATTTTCTCCTAATTATAAAGTCAGTACTGGTCATTTTGGCACCATCTGACCAGTACAAGCCTAGTTTTATCCCAAACATGCTCATATGTATATATACAAACTAAAGTGTGGAGTCCTTGGTGCTTTCATTGCCAGGCTAGGCAACATATTCAGTGCGAAAAGGGAGTGGGACTTGCTCTTTGTTTATATACCATGGCTTGTCTTGCCTGTGTTGGTGGGGGTGTTGTTCTCTTCTTGGTAGTTCCTTCATTGGGCTGTTGTTTGCTGCTTGGTTGATTGACTGAGTTAATAGTTCCTTGATTAGGGTATTGTGTACTCTTTGATTGTTTGTCTGGTGTTAATCCTGGTGTTAATATTTGCATATCTGGGTGTTGATTGCTGGCGAGGAGGTGTTCTGGTCTTTTAGCTTTTCTATTGTCTCTTTTGAATGGTATGTAAATGTTGTTTACCTCTATGTGTCTGTTGATGGCTGACTTGTCTGAGTGCCAAGCTTCCAGGAATTCTCTAGTGTTTTTGGATTTCGCTTGGTCTAGGATGCTCACAGTTCCCTAGTTGAAAGTATGGTTGAGTTTGTCCATGTGTTGTGAGATTAAAGAGGAACTTGTTCAGGGAGTCTCCAGGAGTCAACATTGTTAACATTGCAGAAGAAGGAGGAGGAGGAGGAGGGGGGGATTTATCCACCCTTTTTTCAGATGAAGCAAAGAAATGTGTTGATCTTTAGCCAGGTTCCAAACAAAGAGAATATTTGTAGCTCAGGGTTGAACTGTGGAGTCCTTGGTGCTGTCTGAGCCTTGTTGTTTTCTTGCAGACATTTCATTGCCAGGCTAGGCAACATCTTCAGTGCGAAAAGGGAGTGGGACTTGCTCTCTGTTTATATACCCTGGCTTGTCCTGCCTGTGTTGGTGGGGGTGTTGTACTCTCCTTGGTAGTTCCTTGATTGGGTTGTTGTTTGCTGCTTGGTTGATTGACTGAGTTAATAGTTCCTTGATTAGGGTCTATTGTGTTGTTTGATTGCTCCTCTGGTGCTAATCTTGGTGTTAATCCTTGCCTATCTGGTTGTTGATTGCAACAGAGAGCAAGTCCCACTCCCTTTTCTCACTGAAGATGTTGCCTAGCCTAGCAATGAAACATCTGCAAGAAAACAACAAGGCTCAGAGAGCACCAAGGACTCCACAGTTCAACCCTGAGCTACAAATATTCTCTTTGATTGGTACAAACAAAGTTTCTAATCTAGAAGCTACTACACAAACCAAGATTTTTGTGCTTATCTTACCAACTAGGAGGTATACGCAGTGTATAGACAGTCAAGATGCATTTCTAATTGTTTATCTAGGTAGTCCTGTAGATTTCTGAATGTCATCCCCCTGTACTGGTTTTTGCTTTTATTATAAATTATTGCCCTCTCCCAGACTATTTCATCTTTGACATCCTTGGGATTAGAAAGCACAAAATTGGTAATGTTTTCACCCATAAAATTTTGGGAACTAAGATACAATCCTTAAATTTTTATCACTTGGTAGAAACAGTGGGGTGAAACATGTATTTATTCAATGTGTATAGCCACCCATTTGTGACTCTGGGCAGCTCAGATAGTTAAAAACAACCAAATAACACAACCAGAAAACAAAATGCAGGAAAAGAGCAATTGTTGGGTGTTCAGAGTACTTACTGGGAAGAGCTAAACTAGAAAGGGCAACCTTTTCCATGCTTGAAAGTGGGCATAAAAGCAGGCTGTGTGAGAAACTTTAGTCAGTAACTATGGAGAGGATTGATATTTTAGTTACTATCTAGTTTAGGATTCTGCAGGGCTTTTTGCCAGCTATGCAAGGAAAGGAAAGGAAAAGAAAGTAGCATGCCTTATACGTAGCTCTGCAGTACTTGCCCTCCCCATCACATATAGTGCTTGAGAAATCTGTTCCTTCATGACAATTTGCATGGCTCCTTCAAAGCTTCCCACCCTAGATACAAAGCGTTCTTATGCATCACCGTCTGATGAGCTGGCACAATGTTGAGTGTCCTCAACCTCCCTAAGAGGGAACACAGCATGTCATTGCAAGAGCCTAGTTGATTGTTGGCTGGGCATTTTGGAGAGGAGATGCTCCAGGCCAGCCCTGAATTACAGGTACCAAAGTGAATGCATCAGTCCTATACTCATAGGCACTCTGGGACCACTAATGATCTTTCATCTCCATTAATATGTGGCCTAATGTCTTCATCAGCCTATGCCATGCGAATGATCACAGGGCACTTCATATGGAGGAGAGGAATTTGCATGGAAACCATTAATCAACAATCACTCTCTCTTAAAGAAATAGCATAGCAGATGGCTGTAGCACTGAGACGAGTGACTGTCTTTTGCCTTAGCAGCCTGGGTGCACAGTCAGTCAGAAATTAGTTTATTGTGGCTGTGATTTATCTAGGCTTCAGCTATGATTTCCCAAACAACTCCATAAAATCGTCAGGTTAATTTTTTTTTTATGAAAATCAGTGTCTCTCTGGTTTTCCAGTAGGTAAGAAAGCAAGTTGTTTGTTTGTTACAACTCTGAGGTTGTGTTGTAATCCAACAGTTTGCTTACCTGTCTGTAGCTTGAATCATGTCAACTGGATTTCTATTTTCTTAGTGGAAACGTTTCACTCCTTATCCAAGGAGCTTCTTCAGTCTGAGCTGCAGAGCTGTTCTCAGAAGGCCTGTGGATATCCAAATTGGGCCTTCACTAAATCTAAGTCTACCAGACCTAAAACAGCGACAGATAGGGCTGAGACTCAGAGTAAACGGAAGAACCTGGTCATTCCTTACATGGCTGGCGTGTCTGAAAAGATAAAACGGATATTTGGCAAACACCACATACCTGTATATTTCAAACCCACCAACACACTGAGACAGAGGCTTGTACACCCCAAAGATCAAACTCCAAAACACAAGGAAAGCAATGTAGTGTATGCAATCCAGTGCAGTGAGGAGTGCTCTGAACTCTACATTGGAGAAACCAAACAACCTTTGTACAGGAGGATGGCCCAACACAGGAGAAGTAACACCACAGGACCAGAGTCAGCAGTTTATCTTCATCTAAAGGAAAAAGGACACTCATTTGAGGACATTAATGTTCACATTTTAGACAGAGAAGATAGGTGGTTTGAGAGAGGGGTCAAGGAATCCATTCATGCCAACTTGGAAAATCCTTCCTTGAATAGAGGTGGGGGCCTCAGGCATAACCTTTCCCCTATCTTCCTTCCTGCTTTGTCTTCTGTGCCTAGGAAGATTAAGACCATTTCACAAGCTCAACAGCAGCAGGGTAATCTTAACGATCCTCCTTTAGATGATAAAGGGACTTAGAAACAAACATCTCAAAATAACCATGACCTAGCCCCAGGTGCAAGGTCACACAGCCAGCCTAGAAGCATATTTAAGGATTCCCTTACTAACTTTACTCAGACTGAAGAAGCTCCTTGGATAAGGAGTGAAACGTTTCCACTAAGAAAATAGAAATCCAGTTGACATGATTCAAGCTACAGACAATTCCACCTGGATGACTGAGAACCTTCATAGACAGTTTGCTTACCTGGAAAAAGAATGTTTTGTCACACCCAAATATGGTTCCAAGGAGACCTCCCCCCAAAAGCAAACCCTATAATTAGTTTCAAGCAGAGCTTGACCCTGGAACATATTATTTGTAGCAATTGTAAAAATATTAGGTAATTAGAAAAAGTATGCAGAGTTCTTCCCAAATTATATAATAACCTTCTTTACATAGTGCTGAGAAATATATTAATTTGAGGCTTACCCTTAGATTTAGGTTGACAAGGCATATCTCTTTGCACTATAAAATGCCTTTGCCATAGGCTTACTGTGACCATCTATTGAAGCAGTAGAAGCACTAGAGATGCTGTTGGAAAGCTCCACCAAAGCAGTTACAGCTTGATCCAAGAAAATTCAGCATTGATCTATTGCAGTGTTTCTCAGTCTTTGCAGCTTGAAGGTGTGTGGACTTCAACTCCCAGAATTCCCCAGCCAGCATGGCTGGCTGGGGAATTCTGGGAGTTGAAGTCCACACATCTTCAGGCTGCCAAGATTGAGAAACACTGGTCTATTGATTTAATTACCTCAGGCAACACCAAGCATACCTTGGTTGATCTAGGCAAACAAACAAACATGCAAAAATGTTGAGCAGGGTTAGATTTGGTTAGTACTTAGATGGAGATCATCTCAAAGCTCTGGATTAGACTGGGATGTTGAAAAAAAATCATGAAAAAAGGCAAGAGCAAACTATTTCTATATTGTTACTAAGAAAGCAACATAGATATATTTGTATAGTGCAGTGACTAGGAGTCACATGGAGCTTTTGACTTTTAAAAATTATTATTAGTATGTGCAAGGCCTTATCACTGGGCAGAGAAAGGCAGCAAATTTTGATATCAAAGACTGGCACAGCTTAAATGTAATTCATAATTATTGAATCATTACTGCTAGAGGTATTGTAGCAGTCCGAAATGCCAAAATAATGTGGATACCTTTGAGAATCATGCATTTTGATAGGAATATCAAAAGAAAAAGGCAGCAAAAAATGTCTCTGATACGCTGTGTATAAGTGTGTCACTCTATGTGTTGGATGGGAAGGAATCTTGTCTATTATCATTGGATTCACAAAGACTCTCTTCATTCCCATGCAATGCAATGCAGGATTTGGAGAAGTATTATGTCCGTGGAAATGCTCACAATGTTATGAAGGAACATAAAACAACAAGAAGGATTTTGTGATTCTTGTTTACATTTCAGATCCTATAGTATTTAAAGCCATTCTACATGGATGTTAAGAGAATGAAAAACTAGGAATTGTTATTATGACAGTGATGATGATGGTGGTAGAGGAAAGCAATGTGGAATCAGACTAATTCCAGCTGTTTTTGCTAGTTAGATACTGCAGACCTGTTCTCTGTTCCTATTATTTAGCATCTCTTTAGTCTCTCCATCTTTACTACCAGAACATGCAGCTTTGTCTGCACAGGTTTCCTGGAGAGTAACTAATAAGGTTTTGAGATTCTAAGCATGCACATCTGTGTAATTCAGACCCGCAGCTGGTCTAGTCAATAATCTTTCCAATAATCTTTCCATTCTTTGCAATGGAATAATAATTCCATTCAATTCTTTGCAATAGAATAATAAAAATGCTTTCTCCAAATAGTCCAGGGAATTTGGAAACATGACCACCAGTGAAGCAATCTGGGGGCAGTCTGCTCATCATTTTCTGGAATCCATTTATAATGGCCCTTGGCAATGTGACATTTTTTGTTGCAACATTTGTTGCCATGGGAAAATAACTAAGGGAGATTTCCAAGAACTATAACCAGTTGGCACGTATTAGTTTAGCTTTGACAAATTGCTGGGAACTTGGAGAAAACAACTTTGCAGCAATCTTTTTTCTTTGTTTGTTAAAAAAAAGCTTAATCTCCAAAATGTCAGACTGGACTCTTTCTAAACAGTTCTGACTGTTTCAAAATGTAAAAAAAAAACAACACCATTAATTTAGAAGGCGTTAGATTAAAGCTTTTTTCCCAGATATATTAATTTTTGTCCACCAAACTTGGTCAAACAGAGAACATGGATTTCCAAAATTTGTCAATGCTCCCAATCAAACTAACGTGGCACCTACAATTTTTCAGTACGAATAAAGTACCACAACTTGCCATTCTTTAAATAATGACGTTAACTGATCCAAAGAATGCTATCTACCTGGAATGCTATTTTTCTGGATTATTTTTAAACTCCAAGGAAGAGGATGAGCCAACTCCAGAGTCCCTGGCTGGTGCTCTAAACTCTAATAAACTCTAAACACTAGTGTGAACAGTCTAAATGTCTCTTTTCAGAGAAGACTAGCTCATACTGGACTTGATATCATCCTGGGCATTACTGGGCTGCCCACTAATATTTGTTTAAATCGGTTTCCTTCCTTGATCCCCTGAAGGAATGGATAACATTCATGAATTTCTTTGCACTATTATTTAGATGTAGCATTCCTTCCCAGTTTGGTTTATAAGGGTCTCTAACAACTCAATCTTGTAAATGGTCCCTCAGATCAAAATATGAATGTTTCTCTTTCTCAAATACCCCAACACTTTAAAGAAAGTGGAGGTCTGTCTAAAATATCATAATTAGACCTGGCTGATTTTAACATCTATTGGCTTAAGTCCCTTAGTCCATATTCAGATAAGTTTATGGAGAGAGTGGTGATACCAAATGTCTAGGAACTCTTAGATGGAATGTATATTCTTCTTCTTCCTAGCGTTTTCCCGCTATTTTAGATGGAATGTATATTGATCCCTTTCAATTATTATCATCATCATTGGCGATCACTCATAGCTGAGTAAGATTGTCTTCCAAAGGTAAAATTTTAACGGTGGATCCGTAAGTGGCTATAAAGGCCAATTCTGGATCCGCACAACCTCCCACAATGAGGGCATAGGTTTCTGGGTGGGAGACGGTCATGATGAGGGTTTGCCTGACGTGCCTTCCTTTTAGCTCTTTTCTCCTTTTCGCCCTGTACTCGTGCTTCTTCAAAGTCCATAGCGCCATTAATAAAGGATGACCTCCAATTGAAACGCTCATGAGTTAGGGCTTTCCAGTTCTCAATGCTGATATTACATTTTTTTAAATTAGCTTTGAGAGTATCTTTGAATCTCTTTTGCTGTCCACCAATATTCTGTTTTCCATTCTTAAGCTGGGAGTAAAGTAGCTGCTTTGGAAGACGATGGTCAGGCATTCGAACAACGAAGTTGATGTTGGATGATCATTGTTTCAATGCTGGTGGTTTTCGCTTCTTCTAATACGCTAACATTAGTCCGCCTATCTTCCCAAGTAATTTGCAGAATTTTTCGGAGGCAGCATTGATGGAATCTTTCAAGAAGTTGGAGGTGGCATTTGTAGAGGATCCATGTTTCACAGGCGTACAGAAGGGTTGGTAGTACAATGGCTTTGTAAACAAGCATTTTGGTCTCCCTGCGAATGTCCCGATCCTCAAACACTCTACGCTTCATTCGGGAGAAAGCTACACTCGCAGAGCTCAGGCGATTCTGAATTTCAGCGTCGATGTCGGCTTTTGTAGATAGAAGGCTGCCGAGATAAGAAAAGTGGTCGACATTTTCTAGTGACACACCTTTAAGCTGGATTGATGGTGCTGCGGAGGGATTGGTTCGAACTTGCTGGTAAAGCACTTTGGTTTTTTTAATGTTAATCGAGAGGCCGAGCTTTTCATATGCTTCTGCAAAGATGTTTAGGATAGTTTGAAGATCTTCCTCGGAGTGTGCACAAACTACGTTATCATCAGCATACTGAAGTTCTATAACAGAAGTTACAGTTACCTTATTTTTTGCTTTCAGCCTACTAAGATTAAAAAGCTTTCCATCTGTTCGATATATAATTTCTACACCAGTAGGAAGTTTCTCTTCAACAAGGTGTATAATCATAGCGATGAAGATAGCAAATAAGGTTGGAGCAATAACACATCCCTGTTTAACACCAGATTCCACTTTAAATGGATCGCTTTGAGAGCCATTGTTATTCAGGATTGTTGCCATCATGTCATCATGGAGTAACCGCAAGATGTTCACAAATTTATCAGGGCATCCGATTTTCAGAAGGATGGTCCAGAGAGCAGTACGATTTACAGTATCAAAAGCTTTAGTGAGATCAATAAACGCCATGTACAGAGGGTGGTTTTGCTCCTTGCATTTTTCTTGAAGCTGTCGTGCAGTGGAGATCATATCCACTGTTCCCCTGGAAGGGTGGAAGCCATTTTGCGTTTCAGGGAGGATGTCTTCTGATACAGATAGGAGATGGTTTGCGATGATCTTTGCCAGGATTTTGCCTGCTGTGGCTAGAAGGGAGATGCCTCGATAGTTTCCACAGTCTGTTCTATCACCCTTTTTAAAGAGAGTGATAATTATGGCATCTCTAAAGTCTGCTGGAATCTCCTCCCTCATCCAGATTTTTTCGATGAGCTTATGAAGTTGTTGTGTAAGTTCAGGCCCGCCTTCTTTAAAGACTTCAGCAGGAATCCCATCAGGTCCACTAGCTTTGTTATTTTTCATTTGTTTAGTGGCTTTACTGACTTCCTCCAAACTAGGGGGTACTGCAAGCTGATTTCTTATTTGTTTTTGCGGGATTTGCAAGAAGACTTCATCGGCCACAGTAGAGTGACGATTAAGGAGATTGTAGTAATGCACTTTCCAGCGCAGTGCAATAGACTCTTTGTCCTTTAGAAGTTTAGCACCATCTACTGAGCGTAAGGGATTTGTACCATGGTTTATCGGTCCATAGATGGCCTTTATGGCATTAAAAAAGCCCCGTGCATCATGAGCATCTGCAAAATGTTGGGTTTCTTGGGCTTTTTTTATCCACCATATGTTCTTAAGTTCTCTAGTTCTTCTTTGGACTTCTGCCTTTGCACTGGCGTAGATTTTTTTCTTAACGGCACAGTTAATATCTTTTTGCCATGTCTGGAAGGCTTTCCTTTTCTTGTCAATAATATGTTCAATCTCACTATCGTTCTCATCAAATCTAATACTATCTAATAATATCTAATACTAAGGAGGGTTGAGAGTATGTTATAATCTCCCTGTTATTATTTCTGTGCTAATTTTGAAGATTTTAGCATTTTTCCTACACGTTGAATCTGCCGTTCCGAACTTTCACTTTCCTGCCGCTACTTTCTCAGGGAACTGTGATCTTATCTTAACTCAGTTCGGAAATTTTCCATTACCTTTTACTTCTGCCAGTTAAGTATCTAGGGGCCGCCATAACTTACTGCTTCAGAAATGGAGGTTCTTAACCAGGCTTTCTCCGATTTTCGCTGGGATATTAAAGCAGATATTAAGCAATTTTTTAAAGATTCCTGCCAAGCTGTTGTGCAGGACATTCGGAGCATTGTGGAAAATATGTGGTCTGAAATGTGCCATTTGATTGGGGATGTAGATGAAGCTGAAGAATCTAACAGCAATGGAAATGTTTCTCCCAAGAGTGAGATTTGGGCTTCTGTTGAAATCTTGGATGAAATTGGCAATGCTGAATTGAAGAACTTAAACAGAGAAATTGAGCCACAAGATATGAGTGAATTTGACTTTCTGATGGCATGTTATGGAAAAGAAGGGGTTATTATGTACGGGAGGTTTTTTGAAGGGAAGTCTGTGTTTCTGAGGGGAGCAGTTGGGCTGTTTGATTTCTTTAAGGAAATAGCTCTGTGCCTATTATGGGGATATGTAAATTTCTTGGTTTATTTTGAAGTTGGTTAAGGGACTAAAAATATTTATCTGGATGGTTATTTGGCTTTGGATGATTTTACTTATCGTTAATGACTGGGATTATGATTATTAATGTTTTTCCTTATTCATGTTTTCTGTATTCATGTTTTTTGTATTATTAACTATAATGGTAGACAATTTACATGCTTTTATATTTTTGATCTTTATTATAGTAGACAGGAATGCATAGAATAGTAGTAGGAAGGGAATAATTAAGTAATTGTTATTTTGGGGGGGAGTTGATTAGGTGATTTATACTGTTTTTTTCTTTTAATATAAAGGGAGGGAGCAATGGTATTTAGTGATTTTTATAATGTGCTAAGGGGTTCACTCAAGGCTTTGTGAATCTGAGCTTGCACTAAAGATAGGTGAAGCTCAGTTTGTTATTCCCTGGAACATGTTAAATATATTTGCTAAGATATTTTTGCCCTTCTGTCCAACTGTTTTTATTTGTCTTCTTTATTTTCCAATTAACTTTAGTGGTGACCCACTGTCAACTTTAACTCTGGTATTTTCTAAGCAAATGGCATACCAACAGCATAACATCTACAAAATTTCAGACAGACTGGACAAAGAACCACTATTTTAGAAGTGATTAAATAACACCAGTTTCATGCATAATTAAAGTATGCATCAATTATTAAAGTATTGAATTTGCTGCCATCAAATGTGCGGCTGGCCCCCAGTTTAGATGGTCTTAAAAATGGAATAGAAAAATTCATGAAAGGATCAAGCTATCAAAGATGCTGTACTACTTCCTGAATCACAGGCAGCAGGAGCTGTGCTGCTTATTCTGGTAAATGGGGCTGGATATCTATCCTAAAGCTCTGCCCAAAGAGCATATCCCTTTGTAATTATTCAATACAATGAGCTTAAATGAAATCCATGGAGTATGGGCTTACCTGGATAGTACCCAGGAAATTCCATATGCAGACTGTAAAAGCATTCAAGTTCATTGCATTTCTCATTTTCATTTTAAACACATCAATTGTCTTGATATGCAATCCTTTAAAAAAAATAATCCATTTATCTTGTGTTATTCACTGTTATTTTTGCTGTTGACTCTTGTGGAAACAGGCTTTGGTGGTGTTAGAAAGTGTCCACCTTCTCTACTGGCGGAATGGCTCTATACATCCCAGAAGAGGCCACACAGAGGGACCTTTAGGGGTTGCAAGGAGATGGCTTACTCTATTACTGATAGAAACAGGCAATTACATTCCAGGTCAGCATTTAAAGCCAATCTAGAGAAGAATTTGACTTGCTTCTTGCTTAAAACTAGAATTAAGAACCCGTAAAGTTAAAATCTGGGCCTGTGTCCATTGAGTTTCACACCCCCTAGTTAAATATTAACTATGCCTATGTACAGTATATAATCCTCACACCCCTAAGAAAGACTAGGGCTAATAGGAATTTATTTCATTTGTCCCTTTTTCTACTTTGATGATCACACCGAAGGACAAAACACATTTAGGATATGCCCTAAGTATGTTTAAAGTTACAGTACCAATCTTCGCTACATGAAATCTTTTTTATTTCCTGTGACAAAATCTGAAAAACCCTAAGTCTGGTGATCTACCTCTGGGCTGGGGAACGGCTCCCCCTCAATGTAATCAGGATCTATGGATACTACGGAACTGTTCCTATCCTCCTGCCCCCACCCCCAAGAAATGTGTCCTCTTTTACCTTGTGTGTCTGTGTCCATGAGATGGGGGGCAGGGAGACACGCAGAGAGAAAGAACTATGAAACCTCACTGTGCTGAAAAAGTCTCTCCATTTTTTACTTTGCTCTATCTATCATCAAACCAAACACCTCTCATATCAGCTGAAGCCCCTGACTGACTTTTTCATGGACTAGTGGTCATTCATTAGAAAAGATTTTTCTACCCCAGCCTACATAATGGAATAAATAGTACAGTGTTTCTCAACCTTAGCAACTTTAAGATGTGTGGATTTCAACTTTAAACAAACCCTGGTGCCAAATCTTCATGTATCAAGGGCATAATGGGTCAGTTCCCTCCCACACCCCATCCTGTGAAATCTAGTAAAAATGAAAATCTCTGTGGTGAACAATAATACTTTTACTATTATTAATATAAAGAAATAACTATACAGATACACAAATGGAAAAACAGTACCATGCTGGCACAAGAATAACTGTAAACCCTATTGAACTCAATGGGATGATGGTCTTTTGTCCAACAGAGAGGGTTTTGCTGTGACCTAGCAGTCTATCCTTTCTCACTAAGATATCCACAGTAGAAGTTTCTTCTCCTTCTCCTTCTCCTTCTCCTTCTCCTTCTCCTTCTGGAGGCGGAGCTACCTGTCTTGTAACAGCTGCAGCCTAGCCAGCCCTTGTTTGGAGGTTTTTGGGGCATTTAGAGCAGTGGGAGGCGGGGCTGTTTGGTAGCCCCGGTTGTGGGAAGGCGTGGGGCACCCCCCCGTCGCAGGGGGGGTGGTCCTGGTCCCCTCTGGGGCGTTTGGGGGCCATTTTTCTCTCCCCCCATTTCCCTGTTTGAGTTTGGTGGGGGCCATTTTGTCCCAGCTGTTTCTCATCTCCCTGGGCTTTTTTGCCTGTTTGTTGGAGTTTGTTTGGGTTTTGGGGGCGTTTTTTTGGGTTTTTTTTTTCCCTGCCCCACGGGGACGGCTCCTTGGAGCAAGGGGGGTCGTTGTTGGGCCCCCTGTCCCTTTGTTGGGGTTTTTTTCCGGGTGCTTCCTTCCCTTTCACTCCCCTTCCTGGTGGCTGTTGTGAGCCTGGGTCATGGCTGCTTCTTCGTTGACGGGCGGGGGGGGTGCGGTGCGGCCCCCCCGCGTGGCAGGGGGGTGGGGGCCACCCCCCCAAGCACTCCTGGCGGTGTCCCCACCTTAGTTGGGCTCTGTACGGGCTCAGTCGGGGTGCAGGGCAGCCCTGCTGCTGTTTCTGATGGGACTCCTCGTGAGTCGCTTACCGAGCCGGCTGGGACCCCTACGACTCACGAGGAGGCCAGTTTGCCTTCTTTGCAGGGACAGGCTTGTGGTCCCTCCCCGCTCTCCTCTTCCCTCGGGCTCGGTGCCGGGGCAGTACCTGGGGGGTCCGCGCTGGTGGAGGGATCTGGTGGTTTGTTGGGGGGGCCCCTGGGGGTGGCGCAGTCGGGCCCGGCCACGCTTGTGGCGGGGGGGGCTGCGGCACCCGGGGAGGAGGGGCAAGCGGGTCCTCCCGCTTCGGGGAGCGCTGGCCCTGCCCCTGCGGGGTGTGTGGGGGCTCCACGTGCCGCCCCAGCGCAGCGTGAGGGGCTGGTTTCTTTCTTGGGGGGCCTCGTCGGCCCGGATGGTGCCCGGCGGGCCGTAGTCTCGGGCCCGCGGGTGTGGGGGCTCCCCTCAGATATGGGGAGCGACTCCTCTCAGGCGGGGGAGAGTATGGGCTGGACAGGGGGCTCCTCACCAGGGTCCTCGATGGAGGATGTGCCGGCCGCTCTTGACCCCTTACGGGGTCGCCGGCGGGAGTTGGGCCGCGCCGGTGGTGGGCGGTCAGTAGCGGGGCGCCGCTGCTCCTCGGCCTCTCCCTCGGGAGGCCGGGCGGGGTCCACTGGGCGGGACCGTTCCCCCCTTCGCAGCCGCTCGCAGGAGGGCTCCGGCGGGTTCGGCCGTTCCACCTCGTGGGGCGATGGCAGTGATGCGGGCGGTTCTTCGCAGGGGACCCCCGGCTCGCGGGAGGCCATCATCCGGGAGGGGTGGTTGCGGGATCTGGCAGCGCCCCTGAGCACGCTGCCCACTGCGTACCTCGCAAAGGAGCAGGACGCGGCGGTGGTCCTCCTCCGCTTCTGGGGGCTGGTGGTGGGTCACGTGCGCCTCCCGCGGATGCCGGTCCCGGCCCTCTCAAAGTGCAGCCAGGCCCGCTTCTGGGCCGTCTTGGAGCGCGAGCTCGAGCCCCTGCTGACCGTTCTGCGGGATGGGCTCCCGGTACCAGGCCCTGCGTATGAGCGTGCGTCGGTGGCACGCTCGCTAACCTTGGTGGCTGTGGAGCGGCTGCTGGTGGGCCGGAAGCCGCGGGGTGAGACATCCTGGCCCCTGTGGCTGACGGAGCAGGGCCTCCTCCGGGCCTTCCAGGAGGTTTCCAGGGGCTGGCAGGCGGCTGCGGGTGCGGAGGTCCCCGTCGGCCAGCAAGCCGGGTCTGTCCTCTCGGCCCTGTCTGCCCCCGACTATGGGGCCTGGCTGGACGCCGTCGTGGTGGCGCTCCAGAGCCGGGGACGACGGATTCGTGCCTCAGAGGAGGGGGCGGTGGCTCGTTCCGGCAGTGAGGGCAGGGCGGTTTAGCCGCCTGGCGGGGGCTCATCTGTGCGGCATCGGCGGGGTGGCCGCCGGCACCGCGGTGCGTCTGGCCAGGGGGCGGCACGCGGCCCCTCGGCGGCAGCTAGCACGCGCTTGTTGCGCTCGGGGTCGGGCGCTGCTGAGGGCGCGTTGGAGGGCCGGGCCCGCCGCAGCTCCGTGGTGGACCGGTTCGATGCACGGCGCCCGGCTTTGCTAGGGGACCGGTCGGACGGGGCTGTCCCCGGGGATTCAGAGACCACAGGCGCGGCAGTTGGGTCGGGGGAGCGTCCCGTGAGCCCGCTCCCGCAGAGGGCCCTGCGGGCTCCCCGGGTGCTGGCTGGGGCCCCTCCGGGGGAGACGGGGGATTTGAGATCGGAAGGGCCGGGGCGCGGCCCGGAGGGACGGCGGTCCGCCCCGGAGCCGCCCGGGACGGGCGCGGGGGAGTCGCATGCAGGCCCGGTCGCCTCCCCACCCTCACCTCCAAGGGCCGGGCCCGCCGCAGGGGGCGCAGAGGAAGTACGGCCGCAGCGTCACGAGTCGGCAACGGCCGGCGAGGGTGAGGGGCCTCCGGGGGCACGGCTGGCGCCGTCGTATGCGTCGGTGGCGGGCGGCGGGGCAGGGGGGCCCGGTGCTGCGAGGCCCGGGCCTTCTCAGCAACCCGCCGGTTTCGGCGGGGGCGGCTCCGCCCGCGATGATCTGGACGAGATCCTCGACTCCGTGGGCGCAGGCCCGTCCTCTGACTGGGGGCCATCGGAGGAGCCCTGGGCAGGGGAGGCTGGCCGGCCGTCGTCAGCGGGCCCCTCGCGGGAGCGGTATGTCCTCCGCTTCCGCTATGTGGGGGGGGACGCAGGCTTCGAGCCGCGGCGCCACCTCGTTCGGGAGGTGATCTGCAAGGGCCTGGATTTCCCCGTGGAGCTGCTCGCCGCCGTCATCAGGCCCCCGGAGTCGAGGGAGGTGGACGTCTGTTTTGTCTCCTTTGCGGCCTTCTCCCTCTTCGTGCTGGGTTGCCGCGACCTGGCGACTGTCCAGCCGCGGCTCTTCGACGGCTTCCGTGTCACCTCACTTGTCGAGGGCGATGTGCGGCAAGTGGTTGTCTTCTTCCGGTCCCACCTCGTACCGCTGCAGGACATCGCCACCTGGCTGGGCCGGTTCGGCACGCTGCTCGCGCCACCGGCCAAGGTGCGGGACGAGGCGAGCATCTGGACAGGGGAGGTGCGCTCCTTGCTCCGCTTCGCCCCGGGGGGGTCCCGGCGGCTCCCCAGGTTCTTTTACCTGGGGGCTGAGCGGGGTGTGATGCGCTACGCGGGGCAGCCGCCCGCCTGCTTTTCCTGTGGCGGCTATGGCCACCAGAGGCGGACCTGTACCACGCCGCTCTGTGCGCGCTGCGGGGCACGGGGGCACGTCGCATCGGCATGCCAGGCAGCGGTCCGCTGCAACCTCTGCGGCGAGCAGGGCCACACTTACGCCAGCTGCCCGCGGGCGGCCTGCAACAGAGGTTCGCAGAGGTTTACGGGCGGTGGGGCGCCAGGGGCGGAAGAGACGACAGATGGGGCATCGGAGGAGGCGGCGGAGCGGCCCGACCCGCGTGGCGGGGCTGCCGCGGATGGCCTGGAGCCGGCGGCGGGGCCGGCGGCCGGCGGGCCTGGGACCTGTGGTGCCGGGCGGGCTGAGTGCCCCGAGTCGCCTGGGGCGGGGCCGCACGTGCTGCCAGGGGGTGGCCCTGAGGAGGCGATGGAGGTGGCTGGCACCGGGGACTTCCGGGCGGTCCGCCGGCGGCGGTCCAGTGATGAGGCGGAGCGGCCCAAGCGCTCCCGGGCCTCGCCGGGCACGCCACCGGGCCGGCCGCAGAGGGTGGCAGCGGGGCCTGCGTGGGCAGTCGGGAACCGCTTCGCCGTCCTGGAGCATGGGTCTGCGGCCTCTGCAGAGCCGGCCGAACCGGCTGCCCGGGCCAGGGATGAGCCTGCGGCTCCCGTGTCCCTCGCTCGCCCGCGGCAGCTGGTTGAGGGGACGCTGACTGGCCGGGTGCTGCGGGCCCAGGCAGGTCCCGGGCCGCCCGAGGGAGCGGAGCCGGCGCCGGCGGTGGCGGTGGCCGATGTGGCCCAACTCCTTCTCCCAGCCCTGGACTACGGACTCTCCTCTGAGGAAGGGGGCTTGTCATCAGGGAGTCCGGGGGCTGTCAGTGGCTTGGGGGCAGAAGCGGCCCCTTTGGGCTGTGCGGCGGACCCAGGGGGGTCACGGGAGCAGGTCTTGGCCGGGCCGGGCGCCCCTTCCGTGGTGGCCGGCTTGGGACTGGGGGAGGACTATATCCCTCCTGAGGGGGTGTGTTCGTCCCGGGAATGGACACCCGAACGCGGGCGGGCGGCAGTGGATGGGCAGACTTGGGGGGGGAGGGGGGGGCTTCACCAGCCACGCCCATCTCCTCCTTTACCTCTTCTTCCTCCACGGCATCCCCAATTCGCTTGTCCCTCCCGTCAGGGTCCGAGAGCCCGTCGTCATCTGGGGGCGCTTCCGAGCCTCCCACGCCGGCCCGAGCTTCTCGGAGTGGCAGGGTGGGTGGGGCAGCCACGGCTGCCGCGGGCGGGGAGGGCCGGTCGGCCGTGTCGCTGGCCGTGTCCGGCGGCTCCGGGGGGCATCTATCTGTCGAGCCTGCTCTGGCTTCGGGGGGCCTTCAGGGGCCCGGCGCCGCCTCCCCGTGAGGCGCTCCCTGCTCATGGCCTGCTATGGCGGGGACACAGCGGGAGTCGTCACTGTCCCCCCCGCGGTCTCGCTCGGGGACGTTCGTGGTGGCCACGTGGAACTGTGGCGGGCTGCGGCAGGCGGTGCGGCGAGAGGAGCTCTTGGGGGCGCTGCGGGAACTCCCCGCAGACATCCTCGTCCTCCAGGAGACACAACTCCTGGACGAGCGCCACCGCACCGCGGCCCAGCGCCTGTGGCCCGCGGGCCCCTCCTTCTGGAGTTACGGAACCGAGGGCTGGGCGGGCGTGGGCATCCTTGTGCGCGGCGGCCCCGGCCTGCGCCTCCAGCGCTATGTGGAGGAGGTGCCGGGCCGGCTGGCCGTCCTCGATTTCGAGGTGGTAGCGGCGGAGGAGGCGGGCAGCACTGCGGCGGGTCCGCGTGGGCCGGACGACCCACTCAGCTGGCGCGCATTCCGCCTCTGTGCGCTGTACGCGTCGGCCTCCTCGGCGGCGGCACGCCGCGACCTGTGGGTGCGCTTGCGCGCAGCCTGCGTGACGTGGCGCTCGCTGCTTGTGGCGGGGGACTTTAACAACCGCACAGTCCCCCAGGACCGCGTCCCACTGCGGGTGGCCGGACGCTGCGGGGGGTCGGAGGGCGCGGGCACGCGCCCGGCCTCGGCGTACAGCCCGCCGCTCTCGACCGAGGAGCGCTATGCGGAGGCCGTCCGCGCGGAGAGTGGGCTGGTGGACGTGGCGCTCACCGTGCCCAATGCCCTGGGCTTCTTTCCAGCTCCACCGGGGGTCGCCCGGGCGGAGGCGGGAGCGGCGGAGGGGGCCGACGAGGTGACGGCGGTTGGGGCGGGGCCGTGCATGGCACATCCGCCGCCCTTCTGCACCCACTACGGGGCGGCGGTGGCGGCGCGGCTCGACCGCGTGTGGGCACCGCGGGGCTGCCCGGTGCGCTCCTGCCGTGTGCTGGTCACACCCTGGTCCACGCACGCATTGGTGCAGGTAGCGCTGCAGATGGCGGGCCGGCCGGGGGCGCGGCGGCCGCTCTGGCGCCTCACCGCCGCCAAGCTGGACGGGGATGCGGGCTTGCGGGGCGGGCTCGCGCGCCTCCTCGAGGAGCGCCTCTCCCTGCGGGACGTGTACGGCTCGGCCCGCCTCTCCGAGTGGTGGGAGCGGGTCAAGCGGGACGTGCGTGTTTTCTGCCAGCGGTGGGAGGGTCGCCGCGTGCGGCGGGACCTGGCGCGGTACCAGCCGGCGGTGCGAGTGTTCCTTGGCTGCCATGTGCGGGTGCGCGAGGGCTCGCCGGTGGAGGGGGAGCGGCTGGAGGGGGCACGCCGCATCATCGCCGGATTCCATGCAGCCCGGCGGCGCGTCCGCTTCTTCCGGCACTTCGCGCGCACGGCGGGCGGCCCGGTGGGCGCCGACGGCTGGGAGGAGCGGGGGCGCGGAGCCCAGCCGGCGGCCGCTGATGAAGACGTGCCCTCGGCGGGCACGGCGGCCTTCGTGGAGGCGCTCCGGGACGACCCTGCCGCGCCGCTGCGCACCGACGAGAGGGGTATGCTGGCGGTGGTCGACCGGTTCTACCGGGTACTGTTCGCGGGGCGGGCGGACGAGGGGGACGCGGGCGTGGAGGAGTTCTTCGTGCCCCTGCGCCTGCCGGGCGGCGGCGGTGCAGACACAGCGGCCCACCTCGCCGCGCTCGGCGGCACGTTCACGGTGGAGGAGGTGCGAGCGGTGCTGCGCGTAGGGCGCCGCCGCTCCGCCCCGGGCCCGGACGGCCTGGGCTGGGCTTTCTACAGGGCGTACGCCAACCTGCTGGCCGCGCCGATGGCGGCGCTCTACGAGGGCTGCGTGGCGGGGGCGCGCGCGGGCAGCGGGCGGCTGCCAGGGTCGCTGTACCAGAGCATCCTCCTGCTCTTCACCAAGCCGGGGGACCTCGACCGCACGCTGCCTGCCAGCTGGCGCCCCATCGTCCTCACCAACGTGGACTACCGGGCGCTGGCACGCATCCTCTCGGACCGGCTGGCCGCCGCGGTGGGGCCGCGCATGGTGCCCACCCAGACCAGCGCACTACCGGGCCGCAGCATCGCGGACTCCCTCTGCCTCCTGCGTGAGGTCTTCTGCCGGGCAGGCCGGGGGGAGTGGCGGGGCTTCCTGCTGCAGCTGGACCAGTCGCGCGCTTTTGACCGCGTCCGCCACGCCTTCCTGTGGCGGGCGCTGCCGTGGCATGGGGTCCCCGGGGACTTCGTGGCGCTGGTCCGGCTGCTGTACGCCAGGGCGACGGTCGTCCCGCAGGTGAACAATGCGCGCGGCGCGCCCATCCCGGTGCGCTCGGGCGTGCGGCAGGGTTGCCCCCTGAGCCCGCTGCTGTACGTCCTCGCGCTGGACGTGGCGCTGTGGGGGCTGGAGCGTGATGGCGGTCTGGCGGGCTTCCAGTGCCCAGTGGGGCTGCGGGGCGGCGCGGCGCGCGGGGTGCGCTTCCTCGCCCATGCCGATGACATCTCCCTCCTGGTGTGTTCGCGCACGGAGGGCCAGCGGGCGAGGGAGGTCTTGCGCGGTTATGAGGCGGCCTCGGGGGCCCAGGTCAACGACCGCAAGAGCTGGGTCGTGGCCCTTGAGCCACCAGCCGCGGGCGACGGCGTGCTGCGCCGCTGGCCGGTCGCGGAGTGGTGGGGGGAGGGCACGGGGCCGAGCGTGGCCCGCGCCGCCCTGGCCGGGGTGGCGGTCGCAGCCATGCCTACGCGCACGGTGCGTGTCCTGGGCGTTCGCTATGGCCTCCACCCGGACGCCTGGGTGGAGAACTGGGACCGCTGCGCCGAGCGCTGGGAGGCACGCTGGGCGCGCTGGCGGCGTTGGCGGCTGCCGCTGTTCAAGTGGGCCGCCTACCTGCGCACCTACCTGCTTTCCTGCGCCGGGTGACTCCTGGGTGGTTCGCCTTCCTGTGGGGCACAGCGTTCTTCCCCCTGGCGCGGGCTGTCGCATACCTGCCGGTGCGCGAGGGCGGCCTTGGACTGCCGGCACTGGACCTGGCGCTGTGGGGGCGCTTCCTGGCGCAGAACCTGGGCAGCGCATCCGAGCTACTCCTGCCACCAGGCGCGGGGCGGGTGGTGCCGCCGCCGGCTGGTCGCGTACCGGCGCTCTGGGCGGCGCTGTTCCTGGCCCACTGGTGGGGCAGCGACTGGGGCGAGACGCGCTGGTGGCGCGGCGGCACCTGCGCCTTCCGTGTCTCGGGCCCGGACCGTGGCTGCCTGCCTGCATTCCTGGCGGAGCTGCCCGCCGTCCTGCGCCGGTACTGCATCCCGGCGGTCCACTTCCACCCCTCTTGGCGGGAGGTGGCGGCGGGTGTGCCGGGCCGGGAGGTGGCCATCCGGCGCCGCACGATGCAGGTGGAGGTGACGGCAGAGGGGCTGGAGCGTGCCATCACGGGGCCGTGGCGGGCGGCGGCGCGGCGGCGGGTGGCGGCGGGCCGCCTGCCAGGCTACCAGGCGCCGCCGGCAGGCCCGCTGGAGCCCTTCACCGACCGGCGGCTCCCATACCTTTACTGGGAGACTCGCTGGCGGGCGTACCACCAGGTGCTGCGGGAGCCGGCGGCGCAGCCGTGGGCGCACGGGGAGGCGCGCCTGTGCCCGCGCGCAGTCTGCACCGCCACAGCGCTGGCGGCCGGCACGGCCGGCGCCGTGCCCGAGGATGACGTGCGGCACTTTGTCGCCGAGTGCCCGGAGGCGCGCGCGCTCTGGGCGGCGGTGGCGTGCCGCTTCGGGCGGCCGGAGCTGGGCGGCCAGCCATGGCTGCAGCTGGTCTCGGGGCTGGAGGACCCTGGGGCCTTCTCCCTCCCCCCCTCCCCCCCGTGGCTGGCCCTTCACGGGCGCCCGTGCCCCCGGCCCCTCTTCCTCTCCCGCTTCCCCCTGCTGTAGGTTCGCCCGGACAGAGCGGCGGAGACGGGGGCCCTGACGGCGGTGGCATCAGTGCGGCCTCTGGCGGAGCCGCGGAGGAAGGCGGCGGCGGAGCAGCCAGCACCACCGACGGAGGCGACGGAGGCGGCGGCGCCGGTGGTGGGGGTCGCGCAGGTGGCTCTGGACTGGCGGCGGCAGCGCAAGTGGCGGGGCGGCGGCGGTGGCGGCGGCTGCCGGCCTTGCCCTGGTCGACGCTGCGGATCCTGAATTATCTCGTCCTCCATGCGCTGTGCCAGCTTCGGACTCGGCACCTGCGCGTGGAGCGGGCTGGCGGCGCCCCGCCAGTGGACTGGGCGTCGGAGGAGGCAGAGCGCATCGCTGACCGGGCGGCCTGGATCCGTGCCGCCGAGCGCGAGCGGCTTCCCGAGGAGCGCTGGCGGCGGCTGTGGCCGTGGCGTGAGCGGGCGCCCTCCCCGCCGCCGATCACGTGAGCGCGGCTTTCCCTGTGGGCCTTCCCGGCCGGACTGACTCTGGGGTTTTCCCAAGGATGACTTTGGTGGGCGGCGGGTTTGCCGGTGGGCGTGTGGGGGTTTTTTGTTGCGTTTCTCCAGTCCGGAGTGTTTTTTGTTGTCTTCATTCCCGTGGGCCCGGCCGCCCGTTCCCACTGGGGGCGTGCCAGGGCCGGTTGTAGGAGGGTTTTAATCAATAAAAAAAATCGTGTCGTTTCCTAAAAAAAATCGTGTCGTCTCCTTCTCCTTCTCCTTCTCCTTCTCCTTCTCCTTCTCCTTCTTCTGTTGAATAAGCATGTTGTCTCATATACTATTCCAGTATTGCTCAACCTTGACAACTTTAAGATGTGTGGGAGTCCACACATTAAAGTTGCCAAGGTTGAGAAACACTGGAATAGTATATGAGACAACATGCTTATTTCAATCAGATTGATTTGTGCCAGTTAATTCTTCATCTTAAAGTTGCCAAGATTGAGAAACACTGAAATAGTATATGAGACAACATGTTTACTTCAGCCAAATTGATTTGAACCAGTTAATTCCTTTCCCATCCCTTAAGTTAACTAAGGACACTGCATTGTTTTTGTACTGTTGCAGTGTCTGCTATATCCCATATACAGTTCTTAATTCTGGAACTGAAAGGATCACAAAGGGAAAATAACTAAATAGATTAGGGCAGTCACAATGTCCTACCCAACAAAACCAGAGCTATAGATACCATGTGCTACTATTGCAATATGCACAGAGATAGAATAATTGCTTTAATCAAAAAGAGCAACATGTTTTTGTTGATGAGGAAAAATCCTTTTTCCTCTGAGAAAAAAGGCATCACGTTTAGCTGGGTTTGGAGTTACAGGGATAGAAGACAAGGATCTGGCAAAAGGCAAATGTGGAAAATACCTCATTAACACTGAGTTCTGCCTCTGGCAATTTATAGATTCTGCCATTATCATAACTTGTATTGGCCTGATTATTTTCAGGTACATATTCAGTTTGCCATATCACACAGTGTAGTGGTTAAGGTGCTGGGCTAGAAACCAGGAGTCTGTGAGTTCTAGTCCCACCTTAGGCATGAAAGCCGGCTGGGTGACCTTGGGTCAGTCACTCTCTCTCAGCCCAACTCACCTCACAGGATTGTTGTGGGGAAAATAGGATGAGGAAGGAGTATTAAGTATGTTCGCCGCCTTGAGTTATTTATAAAAATAATAAGTAAAATGTAAAGGTTTCCCCTGCACAGTCATGTCCAACTCTAGGGGGCGGTGCTCATCTCAGTTTCTTAGCTGAAGAGACAGCGCTGTCTGAAGACGCTTCCACGGTCATGTGGCACATAACGCTGTTACCATCCCACCAAAGTGGTACCTATTTATCTACTTGCATTTGCATGCTTTCGAATTGCAAGGTTGGCAAGAGCTGGGGCGAGTGCGGGAGCTCACTCTGTCATGTGGGGCTAGGGTCCCATGTGAAAAGTCACCGTCTCCTGCATAAATCCACCCATAGTTTTAAAATGTGCACTGTAGTCCTTTCTTTGGGTCTTGCGATCAAGTGGCACTAGGTTAGAGTTAGGGTTAGGAAATCAGAAAAATTTTTAGGAAATCAATTTTTTTTTTGAACATTGGGGTTAGGGTTAGTGTGAGAATACTTGGCTTGTCTCCTATCTGTATCAGAAGACATCCTCCCTGAAACGCAAAACGGCTTCCGCCCTTCCAGGGGAACAGTGGATATGATCTTCACTGCACGACAGCTTCAAGAGAAATGCAAGGAGAAAAACCGTCCTCTGTACATGGCGTTTATTGATCTGACTAAAGCTTTTGATACTGGAAATCGTACTGCTCTCTGGACCATCCTTCTGAAAATCGGATGCCCTGATAAATTTGTGAACATCTTGCGGCTACTCCATGACGACATGATGGCAACAATCCTGAATAACAATGGCTCTCAAAGCGATCCATTTAAAGTGGAATCCGGCGTTAAACAGGGATGTGTTATTGCTCCAACCTTATTCACTATCTTCATCGCTATGATTATACACCTTGTTGAAGAGAAACTTCCTACTGGTGTAGAAATTATATATCGAACAGATGGAAAGCTTTTTAATCTTAGTAGGCTGAAAGCAAAAAATAAGGTAATTACAACTTCTGTTATAGAACTTCAATATGCTGATGATAACGTAGTCTGTGCACACTCCGAGGAAGATCTTCAAACTATCCTCAACATCTTTGCAGAAGCATATGAAAAGCTCAGCCTCTTGATTAACATTAAAAAAACCAAAGTGCTTTACCAGCAAGTTCGAACCAATCCCTCCGCAGTGCCATCAATCCAGCTTAAAGGTGTGTCACTAGAAAATGTCGACCACTTTTCTTATCTCGGCAGCCATCTATCTACAAAAGCCGACATCGACGCTGAAATTCAGCATCGCCTGAGCTCTGCGAGTGTAGCTTTCTCCCGAATGAAGCGTAGAGTGTTTGAGGATCGGGACATTCGCAGGGAGACCAAAATGCTTGTTTACAAAGCCATTGTACTACCAACCCTTCTGTACGCCTGTGAAACATGTATCCTCTACAAATGCCACCTCCAACTTCTTGAAAGATTCCATCAACGCTGCCTCCGAAAAATTCTGCAAATTACTTGGGAAGATAGGCGGACTAATGTTAGCGTATTAGAAGAAGCGAAAACCACCAGCATTGAAACAATGATCATCCAACATCAACTTCGCTGGACCGGCCATGTTGTTCGAATGCCTGACCATCGTCTTCCAAAGCAGCTACTTTACTCCCAACTTAAGAATGGAAAACGGAATATTGGTGGACAGCAAAAGAGATTCAAAGATACTCTCAAAGCTAATTTTAAAAAATGTAATATCAGCATTGAGAACTGGGAAGCCCTAACTCATGAGCGTTTCAATTGGAGGTCAGCCTTTATTAATGGCGCTATGGACTTTGAAGAAACACGAGTACAGGGCGAAAGAGAGAAAAGAGCTAAAAGGAAGGCACGTCAGGCAAACCCTCATCATGACCGTCACCCACCCGGAAACCTATGCCCTCATTGTGGGAGGTTGTGCAGATCCAGAATTGGCCTTTATAGCCACTTATGGATCCACTGTTAAAATTTTACCTTTGGAAGACAATCTTACTCGGCTACGAGTGATCGCCAATGATGATGACTTGGCTTGCTTTGGCTGGTACCCCATTTGTAGAATTCTTTGTCTTTGTTTAGTTTTAGGTAGGCTATTAATGTATACTTTTGTTTAACTTCTGAGAGAATTGATTAGCTATAATATGTTTTTAACACTGCTTTACTTCTCCCCTTGATTTTTCTGTGTGTGTGTTTTAATATTTGTAAATTGTTTGCAGTTCATCTTTGGGTGCACTTCCTGAGCTGAAAGATAACTTAGAAATTATTTTATAAGTAAAAATTGTAAAATAAATTATGTTGACCTGTACTGATGAAATCAGCTTTTAGTCAGGTGTAATTAACTTCAGTTAGGTGTAATTGATGCTGAGAAGACTTAATAAAAAAACCAATGCTCTGATGGAATTCTGTGAATTCTACCTTTCTTATTTAAAAATTTATCATTTTTATCAAAAGTGTTTTCCTACCTTCTGCTGGTTATAAAACCAAACTGTAGCTATAAATTTTTGAAGATTTAGTATAAATTACATGCAGACATTTACAGACTTAAGAAATAGAATGCGTTTTTTTCCCCAAAAATTATAAGGCACAGAGATTTTATTTTGATTCCCCCCATGTCTTAGCACTTTCATATATTATATAAACTATGCCTGAACATGTATGTCATATGTGCATTAACTGACACTGAAAGATATAACTTCCATTATTATAATAATTAGGGAAGAGATTGAGTTGTATGACAGTGGTTGCTTTCAGCCCACAAGGCATTGTCTGGAGACTAGAAATGGTCTGTGCCAAAAAAATGAAAATCACATTTGCTGCCCGAGTTAATCCAAACTCGTGTTGTTGTTTGTTTTTTTGTTATCCAAAAAGAAAACTGTGATCCAAGGTTTTGGAGAAGTTCATAGCCAAATGTTTAGCCATAGACATTTGCTAGTGAGATTTGGTAAGGAGATTAAAGCTACAAAATGTGTCTGTGTGCTGGAGAAAGAGAAAGAAAAAGAAAAACAAATGAAACCCCAGGTTTGGAGCTGTTGTGAGGTAAGAAAAATATGCTGGTGTTCAGCATATCAGAAAGGGAGGACACAGCATAAATTAGAGCTAAAATTGCTTATTTGCCATCAAGTCATTGTTGACTCTTAGTGACCACATAGATTTTATTTGGAATAGAGGTAGAAAGTTAGATGCAAATTGTTGGAAGTTTAGCTGCTGCTGCTGCTGCCCAGACTGGGGAACATATAACCTCCAGAGTTGGGGTCAGAGTAAATAGAGGATAGGGATTAAATGTCATGTCAGGACACAGGTTCTGTGCATGATTCAGTCACGGGGCCTTTAAAAAAGTTATTGAATATTTGAATATTCAGCCATTTCCAAAACTATTTATGAAAGTGCTCTGTATTTATATCAGTTCAGTTGTTGTACACACCGAGCTTGGGCCTGGTTATCATTGTTGAAAGCAGGGACAATATAAACTATGATTTAAAATCAATACGTATTACCAAGTTATTAAAAGGCTCCACCTTATAGCCGTTGCTAACATATGGGTATCCCTAAGTATGCTGCTTCACTTTGAAAATCTACCCTGTAATTTACTGTTCCCCGGTTTGTAGCTCATGGCAATACATTGCCTGTTGTTTTCTTGTGATGCAGCTCCCAGGCTGAAGTTTGGATTTGTGTTGCATTTTTTGAGTAAACAAAGTTGGCAGGCATCCCCTTTCCCAGCCATGCAATATGGGTGGCATTAATCTATGTATCCTTTGTGGAGTGAGCACTCAGGAAGGGCGGTACTTGGCTTGTACTATAAATACTCTGATGTCTAGATCAGACTAAACAATCTGATTCTGGAAATGTATTGAACTTAACCACAATAATCCTCAACCAGCCTTTGGTCAAGCTGGTTGGGGATTATGAGAGAGAGTAGTCCAGTACATTGAAAGGTCACCATGTTGGGGAAGTTTGGTTAAATAAAATATCAATTGTCAAAGACTATTTTGCTTTGAACTGTGTTTTGTTTTTCATTTTTTGATTGGTAACTAAGAGCTAGTTTATAGTATCAGCAAAACAAGGTAGTAAAGATTTCCCTGAACTGAACCAGTTTAGATTGCAAATGGGCATGCGAATCATGTTAGAAAGCTCCACACTAGGGAGGAGGGAAATCCTGAGCCTTTTAATGTAGAAAAAAATAATTAATCTAGGGGCTTCTTAGAAAAACAATACTCAGGAAGACTGGAGGTCAAGGGCAAAATACTTTATGTGAATGTAAAATGTTACAGTTTCGATTCCCAGAACTGGGAAGATAGGCTGGAAAAGTTAACTCACTGATACCTCAAAGTGTGACCAGAAATGGGCAGTCCACAGTGTATTGACCATATGTGGAGTCCAGACTGCTTCTGCACAGCCCACAGATCCTCTTCTGATGGTTCCACCACATTGGGTGGTTTCCCATTGAAAACTGATGACAGTTTGCCACTGTGTAAACCAGAAACATACAAATGAAGCAATTTGTTTTAGGGAAAGGTTATATGAAAAAAGCAGAACAACTGGAAAATTCCTGCTCTGCTGTGATACTTCATATCATAATGCTGTCTGTAGCCCTCAATGCAAAATAATAATAAACAACAATAGGCTTCTGGTTGGGGAAAAGTTGGCTGCTCCTGATGTGTGTAGTACCATAGTTTGAGATATCAATAATCAAACTCTGTAATTGGGTTCATACATTAATTACTTAACCATAATTTACTGAATAATCCATTCTGGACCAATTTCACAAAATACAGTATGTTAAGCATAAACTCTGGTTTTCTAAACCACAAAGTCTGAGTCATATAGTATGCTTACCAAACCACACTGTGGTTATGTACAATTATGCTTGAATCAAGAGTGTTCAAGAGAGCTTCCTTTATTCTTTTTTTTTTTTAGAAAACTTTATTAAAGCATTTTCAAAATATACATAAAAACTAAAAAGATTGAAACAAAGAAGCCTACAAAGAAAAAGAAACAGAACTAAAAAGGTGTGAAAAACACAAAACAAACTACTACAAAGTGACTTCCGACTTTCTATAACAGAGCTTTCCAAATTGTGTGTCGGGACACGTTAGTGTGTCGGCTGCAGTGTCTGGGTGTGTCGCGGCTGCTGCTGCCTCCTGGCTTCCACGCAGGTCCTAGTGCCTGCCTTGTGCCTTGCTGCCTCCAAACCTGCCCTGCCAGGATTCTGTGCAGGTCCTAGTGCCTGCCTTGTGCCCTGCTGTAAGAGTGTGTCATGAAATGATGCATGTCTAAAAAGTGTGTCACCAACATGAAAAGTTTGGAAAGCTCTGAAATAGAGGATAGGGATTAAAAGAAGGGATACATTATCACAGACAGAGATGAGTCTGAATTAGGGAGCTCAGAATGGGAAAGGTTAATTTCCCACGGATTAAGAGGCAGCGACAAAATTTAGGAGAACTATGAAAGAAGAAGTGAGCTGTGGGTATGTAAGAAAGACACACACAGTGGGGGAGAGGTGTGAGATGGGAGTACAGAGTCAAGAGGGAAGGGAAGGGAAGGGAAGGGAAGGGAAGGGAAGGGAAGGGAAGGGAAAGGAAAGGAAAGGAAAGGAAAGGAAAGGAAAGGAAAGGAAAGGAAAGGAAAGGAAAGGAAAGGAAAGGAAAGGAAAGGAAAGGAAAGGAAAAGGTTTCGGACAGGCAGACCTGCAAAAGCAGAAGGCTTTTCTCCCTGCAATATTCCACTTGGCAGGGATCCCCCTCTCTACAGCAGGAACCAGGGGCAGCTTGGGAGCACAAGGAAACGAACATTTTGGCCAGTGGAAGAGGGAAGAGGATAGAGAGCCTGGAAGAATCCCCAGTGGGGAAAATGCCCATGGATCGGCTAGAGGCAGAGTAAGCCCAGGAGAGCCTAAAGGGTTCATGGAAATTGGAGAAACAGACTCAATTAGATAGGACAGGAAAGAGATAGTCTAACCCTGGAGAATGCAGAGAAATGTAAGAAAACTGCTAAGTCTCCAGCTGTTGCATTTAATGTATTGTATGAAGGAAGCAAGAGCCAATTTGGTGTAGTGGTTAAGGCATCAGGCTAGAAACCAGGAGACCGTGAGTTCTAGTCCTGCCTAAGGCACAAAGCCAGCTGGGTGCCCTTGGGCCAGTCACTTTCTCTCAGCCCTAGGAAGGAGGCAATAGCAAACCACTTCTGGAAAACCTTGCCAAGAAAGCTGCAAGGACTTGTCCAGGCAGTCGCCAGGAGTCAACACTGACTTGAGGGAGCATGCGCACACAGAGACACACTCAAAAGGAGGGGGGGATAGCTTCATCTGTTTAAAATATACTGTGGGAATCTTAGTGAAAGAGGATAGACTGCTAGGTCTCAGCAAAACCCTCTCTGTTGGCCAAAAGAGCATCATCCCATTGAGTTCAATAGGGTTTACAGTTATTCTTGTGCCAGCAGCATGGGGGAGGGAATTGACCCATTATGTCTTTGATACATGAAAATTTGGCACCAGGGTTTGTTTAAAGTAAATTGCAAGGAAGCTAGCGAGAAACCACTTAGGAATCTCAGGGGAAAACCAGCTTCTTGAACCCAGAATACCCCCTGCTTTAACACATCGGGTACATTAAGGATGGTACGTTTTTCATAAGTCATTCCATCTAATGTTGCTTCTGTAATTGTAACATTACATGGAATACAGCTAGAAAGTAATTTCAATTCAAGAAAAGTCAACAACTGATAGAAAAAGGAATGGATTTGAATGACTGACAGGTCTACCTTCTAATCATAGTTCATTAGGGACTCTATAGTCACAGTGTTTTACTTGGGAAGTGTTAATTTCTTTGCCTGAAAAAACCAGAGAGCTACATATATTTTTTTAAGCACATAACATAAAGAAGCCTGACTGTAAAACCTTGAACGTATAGTTTTCTAATTTTTCACATTCCTTGCCAAAGAGTGCCTCTACAATGTGGGGGGGGGGAAATAAACCAGTGAACCTTTTGCCCCCCTGCCCATATACAAAAATTTCCCTTGCAGAAAATCTCTGAATTTATCAGTCTTAATCTGATCTACTTGTTCCCTGCAAAAGAAATAATGGTTCCAGCACATGACATCTCATTCTGTCCACAAGCAGGTTTCATTTCCTCAGGAGAGACTACTATAACTACATCCCAGGACATCTGCAGGATGGGGGTCAGAAAAGACAGGATGGTGGCTGCAACAGCCTGATTGAAGCCCCATCCCTTTTTTACAAGTGTTGCATGTGTGATGTAAAAAAAGATGAGGCTATGATCATGTATTTTCAGCCACCTCCCTGCAGATTCCCATTCTATTCAAAAGTAAGCAATTACATATGTGGCCTTCCCTTGTTAGTCAGTGGAAAACAGAAAACTTCAGTTTCTCACATCTTGCCTTATCCCTGGTTTGTTCAACTACCAGTGATTTATAATCTAAGATGGATTATGAATGAGAGTAAATGGAACTTCTGACTAAGATACTATCTTCAGTAAATAGCTTGAGAATTGACCCATTAAATCAATGGGTCTCTCTAAATAATATACATTTCATCTAAAAAAAATCTGTGATTAAAGAGACAAAATGTGCTATCCTCATAAAGCCCTTCAATCACATAAAACCCAAAAGCAAGAGTCTTTTTTAACCAGATTTATTGAAAAGGAAAATAAATTAGGTTACAGAAACCTTGGCAAGTGAATAGGTTTACTTTAGCATCCAATTTATCTTTAACTTCATTATGGCAGAGATTAATTGATCCTCTTGCTAACCACCCATTGATGCACTAGGGAAGTGGCTAGCCATTTTCCTGGTAAAGAATATGAAAGAATATTTCAATTGGAGGTCATCCTTTATTAATGGCGCTATGGACTTTGAAGAAGCACAAGTACAGGGCGAAAGGGAGAAAAGAGCGAAAAGGAAGGCACGTCAGGCAAACCCTCATCATGACCGTCTCCCACCTGGAAACCTATGCCCTCATTGTGGGAGGTTGTGCGGATCCAGAATTGGCCTTTATAGCCACTTACGGATCCACCGTTAAAATGTTACCTTTGGAAGACAATCTTACTCGGCTATGAGTGATCTCCAATGAAAGAATATGCAATTATCCTACAGGTGTAATACACAGCCTATCCTTCTTGCTGAAGCTTTGAGAAGCCTCTTGCAAACCTATTCACACCAATCCATTATTCAGGCTGTAAATCATTTTTTTACTCATCAATGGAAATGAACAGATTTCTACATAAAGCTATTCACTGTTGGAGATTGTTCCCAAATCCACACACCCCTTGCGGTTGATGACTTTCTCCATGAAAGTCAAGCACAAATGGAGCATAATTAAACAGAGGCAGAGAAGCATAAAGTGAGAGAAATCACATCATGCTAATATTTCTAGTTCTGCAGATGGTGTGAGTTGCCAGAAAGGATCAGCACAGGCTTAATTAGAGGAATAGTCTGAGAGATTGTAGGAAGAGAGGAAGATGGCTATGAGTTTGAAAGTATAGCCAGACTATTGTATGAGAAACAGTAATGCTGGCTATCGAGGTGACCAAACTAAAGATATAAAAGCAGCCATTGATGAGCAGAAGGAATGCAGCCTGAAGTTCTTAATGGAGGATGACATTGTATATAGATCATGGTACAACAAGATACCCATGTCATTTATTTTTCCTGTGACTTGCATCTTTCAACAGGTACTTAGTTAATTTAAAATTATATAATAATAAGATTATTATTATTAAACATTTTTACATTTACATTTTTCAATTTATTACAGTCACTGACCAGTACAAATTAAACAATTTTAACAATTATTGTATAAAATTAGTTTTACATTATTATTGAGAGTAATCTTTGTTTTAAGAGACATACATTTATTATTTCATTTTTCCTTCTGTATGTAAGTATGTATGTAAGTATGTGTGTATGTATGTATGTATGTATGTGTGTGTATATATATATATATATATATATACATACATACACACATACATACATACATACACACACACACACACGCACATACACTAGTGCATTCTTCTCAGTCCTCATAATATGTTTTCTCTTCACCTAATCAATTAAAAAAAATCCAGTATAATGACCCAACAGAAATAGAAACAAAACCCATATAACGTAAAAGTAGGGGTGAACATAAAATGAGAAATGTGTTTTGTTTCAATCTTGAAAAAAAAATGCTTACCAAAAGTTCCACCCAACCACTTCAGACTAACCATGATTAATTTAACAAAACTTATTTGTGACAACTTTTTGAGCATTTTAGCTTTGAGAAACAGGGAATGCAGAGGTCCACTAGAAAACTCTACCTCTTTGCTGCCCTCTAGTGATCATCTAGATTTTTGCAGCCCCAGTGTGCTAGCACCAATCTTCCTTGAGCTCAAATACACTATATAATTTGCTCTGGGGTTATGCTAAATGAAAAGAATGTGAGATTATAACTGAATGGGCTCTACATTTCTTTTTAATCAAATATAGACCAAAGGCAAAATCCTTTCAAATCAATTACCTCTTCCATAGCAGAACATCCTGGCAGAAAATATTAAGTTTGAATCAGTCCATTAAGAGATTACTTTAAAAATAAATGTTTTAAAAACCTCTTCCAAATTGTTGTCTATGCCTAAATGTAATCCTACAGAAAGTCAGAATCCTCCTCCTCAGTAGTTAAAGGCTCACTTGCACTGCAGGTTATTTTCCTTTTTGACAGCCAAAAACAAACAAAGAAGAAAAAAAGGGATTGAAAAAAGGGAGGGAGGGAGAGAGACGGAAATTCCTCCCTCTCTGGCTGCCAGCACATACATCATAAATGTAAAGAACCTTGTTTTAACAGAATAAAAGAATCATTGTTCAACAACACAACTCTTCTTTTTTACACATGAAGTTCTAAAGAGACAGAAAAACTGCAAGAAAATGGTCTCAAAGCAACAAATTTAAACATGTCTTTGTGGCAAAATTCAGCAGGGACTTCATCTACAGGAACCAAGCACATTCACAGAGTGTACATGCCCCTAGGTTTAGGAGGCAAGAGTATAGACTCTTTTTGCATTTTTAAATGCACTTTGAAAACTCCACAAAGAAAAAGAGAAAAGAATGGACAGAGTGCAAGGATGATTGAAGACAAAAACTTCAGCAAACCAACCGGAACTGCCATTTGCTTGTCACATGTATCCAACATCAAAAACTACATTGTGTGCAGCAACCCCACATGCAGCAGAAGAGCCATCAAATTTGTGAAGTGCTTTGAAAGGTTATGAAACACTTCAAAGCCATTTTATTTGATTCACTGCTTTGAAGCAAGCCCCCCTTTCAATTTGTAGATCTGTTTAAGCTGTATAAGGTAGAGGCCAGATTATTACTTCTGACAAAGTACTTTGGGGGAAACACCTTGGTTCAGTTTTGAAGCTTCCTGGGAAAATGTGTTTTCTTGTGGATTTAGTGATAATTTATTTTCAGTATCAGGAAAGTAGTCCTAGGAAAGCCTCTCTCTGTTGCCTATTGGAATGAAGCAGGGATTTTTTTCCCTTCTTTCGTTTTCGGGATTTTGGGGAGATAGTTGTATAGTATGCGTTATAAAGAAAAACTAGATTTGATTCTACAGTCCTTTCAAGACACTCTGACCTTTCTTGTAATATGTGAAGTGGGCTTTACTTGATATACTTATCACAGACTTAAGGGAAGTTTGAATACCAACACTCAAACCTACCACTGTAGGTATTACTTGAAAATATTTTGACCACAGGAGCAAAACCAAAAAGCCTCTAAAATCCGTCTCAAAATGTTTACCAAGATGTGAACTGAAGTTTTTGTGGATAAGACACAAAATACAATATCTAATTTTGCTTTCTCTATCTTTGTTTGCAGTTATCTGCTGAGGTATTTTCTATTTTCCAGTTAGTTCCCTGTTTTTGTTACAAGTGACATATTTATATGGCCACCCAACTTGCTAGCAACTCTAGGCAGTGTACAATAAAAAACACCAATAAAATACAGGAAAAAAATACAGATGGAAAACTCCAAACATACAGGAAAAAAAACATTCGAGCCAAAAGAAATAGAGAGGATCTGCCACTCATTCAACCCATGGCCTGGGGGAAAAGCCAAGTTTTTAAGACTCTGAAGGCCTTGGAAAAGATATTCAGATGCTGTGATGTGTCTATACCTACAAAGATCAGAATCGTACAAGCCATGGTATTCCCTGTGACAGTCTACAGAAGTGAAAGTTGGACTTTAAAGAATCAGGATTTGAACAGTATTGATCCTTTTGAACTTTGGTGTTGGAGAAGGCTCCTGAGAATACCATAGACAGCCAAGAAAGCAAACCTTTGATTCATCAAACAAATCAACCCAGAGTTCTCACTCATGGCACAAATGACCAGGCTCAAATTATCACAATTTGGACACATTATGCAAAGACCTAGCTCGGTGGAGAAGGGAAAGGTAGAAGGAAAAAGAAGAAGAGGATGACCAGCAGCAAGGAGGATTGATTCAGTTACAGTGGTGATGAATACACTGTTAGAAGACCTGAAAGACCAGGTTAGAGACAGATCATCATGGAGAAAATATATCTTTGTGGTCTCTAGGAGTCAACAGCAACTTGATGGCACATAATCAATCAATCTATGAATCTCAGGGGAGATGGTGTTCCAGAGGGCCGTTGCTGTGATAAGGAAGTCATTCAGCCCTCTGGAACACCATCCCTCCCTGAGATTCATCTGACCCCCACCTTGATTGTGTTTAAAAGATGCTTGAAAACCTGGCTATTCCAAATGACATCAATACTTGATTTTTATCTTGAAATGAAACACATACAACATTTTTCAAAACACAAGCCTCAGAATAAATATTCATCACCTCTGAGTCTATCAATACAATTCAATAAACAATATTACTGTAAAACCTATCAATGTTTCACTTCCTGAATCAATAAATATAGAAAAATGATTATGTTAAGCAATTTGTATGATGCTTAATTATGTTTTAAGATTATCATTCCTCTTAAAGATTATGAGTGTAATCAAAGAAGTTTGAGAGTTCTGATTGCTTTCATTCACACAATCACTACTGGAGCATCTGAGGTACTATATTACTAGGTAGAATATTTAGATTTTATTAAGAATTTTAAGAATATTAATGTATACTAATTAAGAAATAACTTATGCATAAATATTGGGGTTTTTTTGTTATATGTTATAGTAAATGTCATAAATTCCTTGAATGTTAACATTCACTAAAAATTCTTAAGATTTTATAAGAAGGTATCAAAAATGTCTGTTGTTTTCCAATAAATCTGAATGCTATTAATAAGTTCTGTCATCCTCATTTCCATAATATTGATGATAAAATTTATCCAGACTTGTCTGTAAGCTTTCAAAACTGGTATAAAATGGTAGATCTCAAGGCCAAATTGACACCAGTAGCTGATGAATAAATATGCTGTAACTATTCTGTAATGTTTGTAAAACCCCATTGGCATATGTTAAAACTAGTGTGATGCTAATATCTATGCATAGTATTGATTGATGGGATTTCATTATATGATAAGTAATATTATAAGATGCAACTAACAATGGCGGGGGTTGGCAACAGCCTTGGAATTAATACAACAATTAAGGTTGAATTCTAATCAATGTGAAAGTCTTAGGAAAAGAAGGCCAGATCAGCTATCTTTCTACAAGGAATGATGGATAATTCCATTGCATTGTAGAATGTTATTGGAGCCTTCAAGATGTATTCTTGGGACTTGTTAAATCTTAGAGTCTGGCTAGAATTGGTTTGGCCCATCAAGTGAAAAACAGAGAAAATCATTTTTTTAATGAGTATGCATACTCACTATAATATTTATTATTTAATATGACACTATTTGATCCATATGCCATCAAAAGTGTTATGTTAAATAATAAATATTACAATGAATATCTCATGTTTCCTCCTACCACTAACCATCAATATACTTATATAGATTTTTTAAAATTTCATGTATTGTTAAGTAACAAGGACTCAGAAAGTCTTGCTGATCATTTCTGCAAATGATTCAGAGATCTGTCACTAACATTAGATCAACCTTTTTCTTTCCCATGGACCATGGAATAAATCATTCTGTCTGTGCTATAGGAGGAAAACAAAAGACTTAATTGATAGACTTCCATGTACTTCATTACCTTCCAAAAAAGAAAATGGACTGGTATTAGATACCATAATACTGCCTTTTTAAAAACTACTTTATTGTTTTATGGAGCTATCAAATCTGAGATGCAAAAGTCCAGATGACCCATAGGTGGAAGCTAAGGTTAGATTCCTTGCTGTCATCCAATTTTTACAGCCCAGATTTGCTACAATTTCTGATATCTGGGGAATAATAATAGCATGTGGATTATAACGTGTATAATTGTCCCACAGTGCTACTCCCAAACTTTTTGGTACAGTGTTTTTGTCTTTTTCTCCTTTAAATGGAAGTAGGAAATGAGGTGAGTGAAGATAAGCCACGTGGACTAGAAGATCAATGGGAGGGGAATGGAAAGCTGCTCTTAAACATTTGCATCCAACTCAGCAGAAGGAAGGTTTTTTAACCCAAAGTTTTGGTTGATATTGCACATCACAATTGCTTTTTTAACACTTTTTGTAGCTAAATTCATGAAAACAATGTCAGAGAATTAAGCCATATAAACCTAAAAGAAATTGTTTCTAGGGCACCATCCAGACACAGCTAAGCACTGTGTTAAATCCCACTGGATTATTTTGCAAAGATTTAAGACATAATTTTTCCACTGATCTTGGATGAATTATACTGCTAGAATCCACACAACTTTGTTGTTCCTATAAGAAAAACAGATGAGATTAGGAAGTTTGATCCATAATAAAACATTAGAGAAAACTTGATCTCATCCTACAAAGGTATAAGGTGTTCTGAAGAGGGAACATCCATTTTTAAATTCATAAATCCCTAATTCCCAAAGTCAATATTAGGGGAGGTAAGGAATTTATCTGATTCTTTGTTTTTTCCACAAATGTTGATTCATAAGTCTGTTATAAGTTTGGCTGAAGCAAATTCATTTTACCTTTCCCTGAACATGGGGTGCTTGCCATCAGGAACTAGTGATAGTTGAAATATGGAAAGAAAACAACTTTGTTACTACTTGGGAATGGAAGAGTGTGGTCTGCAGCTGATACATGCTAAGGTCACATACTGATGCATGGAGCTGGGAAGCAATTAAGGTCAGATCAAACAGGGACTGAAGGACAGCAACCAGTGATAAGAGTGTTAACAGTTAACTGCCATGCAGTAACTCACATTGGACACTGCAACCTAACAGGTCAGGTTGAGGTGATATAGAAAGGAATGTATGAAGAACACTTCTGGCAAAGGATAAAAGGACAAGAAATACAGGTGTCTGTTGGAAGACTCCATTGTCTGAACTCTCCACACATGCTATTTAGCTATCTTCCCCAAACCAGATTGAGCTGGGCCAACTCGACCATGGGCAGAGGTATGTAAATTGGTATGAGTGAGTGAATATGTGTTTGAATTTTTTATTTTTTTTCAGAAATGATGAACTCAATAAAGCTTTGTTGTTGCTGAATCTCAGTGACCTGTGTTGCTCACTGCATAAAATTAGACTACCTCTCTGGAGACTTCAGCTAACCCTCTACATAGGCAGGGTGTGAGAATTTAACCCTGTTGAATGAGGGGGGAAAAGGGCCTCTCATTTAAGCTGTTGTTTTTAAAAATGAATCTGCATGAGCCAATGTGGTGTAGTGCTTACATTGTTGGTCTTGAATTGTGGAAAGCCAGGTTCATGTCCATTCTTAGCCATGGGAATTCACTGAGTGACCAATCACTCAGTGGGTGGGCCAATCACTCTTTTTCTCAGCCCAGCTTATTCCATGGGTTGTTGCAGGAATAAAGTGAAGGGAGATCTCCATGTAAGTGACTTAGAGCTCCTGGAGATAGGCAAGGTATAAATCAAAGTATTTTTTAAAAATAACTTCCTAAATATGTATCTATAGAATATTTTTCTCAAGGTACACATTTAATAAGGGGCGTGGTGGCTCAGCGGGTAAGACGCCAGGCTTGTTGATCGGAAGATCACAAGTTCGGAGGTTCGAATCCCTAGCCCTGCATGCGGAGTGAGCTCCCGCACTAGCTCCAGCTCTTGTCAACCTAGCAATTCGAAAGCATGCAAATGCAAGTAGATGAATAGGTACCACTTCGGTGGGTAGGTAACAGCGTTCCGCGTGTGTCATGCGGCCACATGACCGTGGAAGCGTCTTCGGACAACGCTGGCTCTTTGGCTAACAAACGGAGATGAGCACCGGCCCCTAGAGTCGGACACGACTGCACAAATGTGCGGGGGGTACCTTTACCTTTACACATTTAATACACATTTTACATTTCTGTTTTGATAAGAATTGCATTGTGGTATCTGGGAAATCTGAAGAATACTTATGATCATATATTAACAAAGGATTACAGCAGTTTTAATTAGAATTCGAAACTTCATATTCCTCCAGCATCTCTGCTTATAGTATATATCTGTCCTCCCCAGCCCTCCAGATGTGTTGAGGTTGCAACTACCAAAATTTCTAACCAGAGTGCTATTTGGCTGTGATTTTGGGAAATCACAGCCAAATCTCACCTTTTTTCAGTCTGGTACTTGATGTTGTGAAAATGGAGTAGGTGGGTATATGATAAAGCAAAACGACAAAGTAATTAGGGCAGATATATTTCTTGCACTGAAAGTCATGCTAGCAGAAAAATCCTCCTACTTTTTTTCAACCAATTCTTATTTGATTTAATAAAAGAAATTGAAATTCTTTCAGGAAGAGAATTTCAGATAAATTTTCTTGATGGAGCAATTATAGCTTTGTATTTATGTAAGTAAGTGGTGACTTCATTTAATGTGTGAATGTGCTGCCTTTATTTCTACCAACATGTCTCTAGTTATCCATAGCCTCCCTGGCTTCCACATTTGAATTCAATCCAAAAGGAAGACTGCATAAAAAAATATTCTCAACAGCAGTGCTACTACCACTGCTAAAAGGAAGTCCCTTGCCTCTGGACAACTTTGAAGAAATGATCCACATAAATTTAGGTGGGGGGTAAATTCCAAAACGTTATTTGTGCCCAGCTTTAATTGAAAACTCTCTTGTTAACATACAGTACATGACTTTCAACTGCTCCACTAGCAGGAACTTCATTAAGTTCAGCATACATCTGTTCTTTAGATTTAAGAGTAAGCCACAGGCTAATGTTTAGCTTACATTTCTTCTCCTCTCTTTTTTTCCTCCATGCCTGCTATCTTTCCCATCTTCAAGTCTGATTGCTTCTATTTCAAACCCTTCAAAGTAAATTAGACAACTGTTTTGATGGCAACTGCTGCGAAGGGGTGTTCTTGAAGTTTACCTTCAGTGTACTAATTAAATTGTATATAATAGTGACAGAACATTGACACTGCAGAAGTAAATGATCCAATCTGTTGGCAGTTGAGAAACATTTGGAGTTAACTTAATTTCATTTATCTTGACCAATGTGAACATTATGAAGTGGGATATTTGAGGGAGAAAAATATCCTGAAGCGTATTTTGCTGGCTGGATTTTAATCCTTTGTCTTTCTAATTTAACCAGAATGACATAACCAGTTATTATTATTTGAAGATCAATTATCAGTCAAAGTAGATGTTATTGGGCTGGATTGATATATAGTCTTCTTATGACCAGCATCACTGTTGCAAACCATTATTATTATTATTATTATTATTATTATTATTATTATTATTATAAACAACAACATGAAATCACAGCTTCCAGTTCTTTAGCTGGTGTTGGCCTACATTTGCATCGAGTTTTTCCCAAGAACCTAGGATGTTGTAATATATCGGCATGGTAGTAGATTCATAGTATATGTGCAGATCCTTTTGTAATTGACAGATGGAAATTTTGTCAATCCGCAGATTTTCTAAGTGCCGTCCAATGTATTTTGGTATGGCACCCAGTTTGCTGATAACCACTGGGACCACAACACCCAGTTTATGCCATAAACTTTCAACTTCAATTTTCAGATCTTGATACCTTGTGATCTTCTCCAATTCTTTGTCTTCTATTCTTCTATCCTTTGGTATTGCCATATCAATTATCCTCACTTTCTTTTTTTAACACAGATTATTATTATTATTATTATTATTTTTATTATTATTATTATTTCAAATAATAGCTAATAATAGGAGTTAGCTTATTAATAATAATTACTGAGTAATTCTATACTGTTGCTGGAAATAATAAGCAGATTCTAAAGGGACAATCCCTACCTACACTTTAATGTACAGAATCAGCCAAAGAGGTTAAAGCAATCACTGTTACACAATTTCTATTCATTTGGATGAAGCTTGATATTGTTGAAACTACTGCTGTAGAAGTGCATTCAGAAGTGTGACAAATGTTTAGTTCCATTCAACAGCATGGGCCAAAATTGAAAAAGCCATTACAAAAATTCCAAATGCCCGATATATTTTTGCCCTGAGTATTCTGAAGACCAAATGTTCCTATATCTGAAGGCCTAGCCCATCTAAAAGGCGGGTGGTTTGGAAAGCGTTTTTTCATATAGCAGAAGAATGTTTGTATGTTTGTTTTAAAAAAACCCACTGAGATGACTGTATATAAAACCTTTATTTTGAACAGTGTTCAATATTTTTAATAAAATAAAATAGCCATTATTAGAGGTTTCTTTGGAACACAGACAGTGTCTTTGTATCACCTGAACCATCTCATAGACCATATGGATTTTTCTCTGTAGTTATTTCATTATTGGATTTCCTCCTATTCTCATTGGTTTGCTAAATATTGTACTTACTGAACCAATACCATTACAAACAGGTGCTCCCATGCCATGTCGTTGCTTAAATATAAGCTTATTGTGTTATGTAGATTGCTTTTAAGAAAAACATTTTACAAAATGACTATGCTTTGAAAACAAATAAAACGCCAAGTGACCTTTCATTCACCCCCTATTAGCTTCGTAGCATTATCTGACAATTTAGAGCAGGTGAAGATTTGCTTCAGTTATATTTGCCAAGATACTAAAACTCCGAAACATTAAATAAATATTATTATTAGGGCATGGAAACCCTATCAGACAAAAGAAGTAGCCAATTTCTCATCGGTTGGTGTCACATCTGTGCACAATTATCTTTTCTCCTTCCTCCAGATAAACTGCAGTAATAAATAGCTGTGAGAAATTTGCTGAGCAGGAGTCATTTGCTGCCTCATAAACTCACAACCAAGTGAAGCCATCACTTACAAGAACAATTAAACAATCCCACTTCTGCTCTGGAAGAGTTTAAGTGAAGGGGATATTCTGTAGAACAGTAACTTAGACTACCTCCCCCTCCACAAAACATACCCCTCAAAAACCAAACAGAAGGCTGTATCCCTGTTTAAAAAGAATGTTCAGAGTTCTTTAGATTTGACATTATTCTGTGTGCTTCCAAATTGCCTAGATTTCAACACGTTCTCTATGATTTGTGATCTAATTACCATTTCTCATTATATGTGCTACACCAAAAGAGCAAATGAGCATTTGAGGATTTTGTTGTTGCTGGTACTGTAGCTGTTGTCTAATGTAAGTTATTTATGGCAGGAACCTTTCAACAGCCCTTTTGCAACAGCCATCAAATGAAGAATTGCACCTTACCCAAGAATCCAATCAAATAAGGAAAACTCAAAAAGACGAGAGTGAATGATCCACGAGCACTTGAATGTATCAATGAACAGAGGCATTACTTTTAAACCATTAATGAGGCAACTTGTAAACGGAAATGTCCATGATTTCTCTCTGTTTGCTTGTTCATGTCTGCTTTTAAAATAAGTTTTCTGAAAAAAATGTAGAGGATTATGCAGCAACAGTTAGAGATTCCCCACAAAATGATCTTTGGAGGCTCCTAAGAGCCCACTTTCAATGATGGACTTGAAAACAATTCTTAGTTCTCGTGAAGAATTCTTAGGACCTTCCCCTGCCCCATAACTCTTCCCATTAGCACCCAACTGACAGCTTTCCCATCCCTTCCCTTTAAGAGCCAGCAGTAATACGTATGTGATGACAGTGACCCAAGAGTGTGCTCTGCAATTTGGATTTTTTTTTAAGTTTAAAAGTTCATTGCATTTCTTGTAAAACTGGTGAAATGGAGGCTTAAGTAGCTGCCTTGTTTGTTCCTTCTCTAGATAATTTATGAATCTGGACTGAATATAGGGTGAGCCATTTCACTGGATTGCTTTAGATTTAGTAAACATATCCTGTTTTTAAATGAGGAAAATGCAGAATAAATTATGCCTCACAGACAGAAGACAAGGAAGTTTCATCTCCAGTCAATGAGAATGCGGCTAGTTCCCCCTCTGTAAAAGAACTGGTGCACTCAGTGAAATCTCAAGATGAAGAAAATGCCTTTTTAGCTGTGAACTTTGACACGGAGCAGGGAAAGTCTCATTTGACTTCTGATACAATTCAAGCTCGTACATCTAAAGAAGAGCTTGTTCTCCAGCTGATGGTCAAATTGCAGTCTCTCTGTACTATTATGGAATTGAAGCATGGTAAACTATGTTCATGGATTGGGTCTATTTGTGGGGAGATGGTAAGCATGCATAAAGATATCTGTACACTCAATAAGAATATTACTACCATTGAGAGCAACTTGAAATCCCTGTGTGATAAAGTAAAAAAATGATACAGGTTCAATTTGCTAAGTTTCATCAAGAGCTGGGGGTTTTGAAGACAATTATAGCACATTCACATGAGCCAGAATTGAAGGCAGCTATATCTAAAATTCTTCCAACTCTCTAAATCACTCCGAAATTTTGTTCAGAAAGGAACAAACAAATGCTGCCTTAAGCAAACCTGTATGGCCCCACCATACAGAATTGAAAGGTAAGGATTTTTTTTTTAAAAAAAAGAACAACTCTGTAATTATTTGCCTCTGTTCACTCCAACCCATAATATAATTTTAGATTCAACTCCCCACACACACTCTGGTATGTATGTATGTATGTACATACGTACGTACGTACTTATTTATTTATTTATTTATTTTTCAAATTTTGCCACCACCCATCTCCCCCAAGAAGAGGGACTCTGGGAAGTTTACAATAACAAACACATTAAAACAATAAGCATAAATAACATCTGAAATATAAATACAAAATTACCAAATATAAATATAAAGTAAAAATAAATATAAAATCCAAGTGGCCATAAACGATCTAATTCTAGAGGAGAGCTCTAAGGCGCCAGCCACCCCCAAGAATAACTACTCCCCTTCCCACCCCAGGCAAGATGGCAGAGCCATGTCTTCAGGTTCTTCCAGAAGGTCAGGAGTGATGGGCCTTGCCTCACCTCTGGGGGCAGAGTGTTCCAGAGGGCGGGAGCCACTGCAGAGAAGACCCACTTCCTGGACACCACCAAGCGAAATTCTCTTACAGACGGGGTCCATAACATGCCCTCTCTGAATGATCGGGTGGGACGAGTCAATGTCATGGGGATGAGATGGTCCCACAGGTAACCTGGACCCATGCCATGTAGGGCTCTAAAGGTAATAACCAACACCTTGAATTGGACCTGGAAGCAAACTGGCACCCAATGCAGCTCATGTAGCAATGGTGTCACATGTGCTGATCTTGGGGCACCAAGGATTGCCCATGCAGCTGCATTCTGGGCCAGCTGAAGCTTCCAGATACTCTTCAAGGGTAGCCCCATGTACAGCACATTGCAATAGTCTATACGGGAGATGACCAGGACATGAGTGACTCTTCGGGGGGTTTCTCGATCCAGGAAAGTGCGTAATTGGTGCACAACACGAATTTGTGGAAAGACCCTTCTGGCCACGACTGCCACCTGCTCTTTGAGCAGGAGTCGTGAGCCCAGAAGAACCCCCAGATTCTGCACCGGGTCTGTCTGGGGAAGTGCAACCCCATCCAGAACTAAAGATGACTATTTCCCAGATACAGAGGAGCCATTAACCCACAGCCACTCCATCTTACCAGGGTTCAGAAGAAGCCTGTTGTTCCCGATCCAGACCCCCACAGCCCCCAGGCAGTGAGATGGGCAGTCACCGCATCACTTACTTCACCCGGGACAGAGATGTATAATTGGGTATCATCAGCATACTGATGATACCTCATCCCATGGTGACAGATGATCTCACCCAGTTGTTTCATGTAGATGTTGAATAGGAGAGGAGAGGAGAGAGAACCAAAACCTGCGGCACCCCACAAAGGAGGGGTCTGTAGTGACAACCTGCGGAAGACCATTGTATCTCGAGGAGTTAAATGGCATGTTTTGATTTTCCTTCCCCACACCTAGGAGATTAGAGTTTATTTTGAGTTATAATGATGTTTAACTGGCTTGTTTTTATTTCTGTTTGGCATGGGAGGGGGAAGAGAAGAAGAATATACACACTCCTCCAACAGCCCTCCAGAACATATCTTTGTTGGAAGTGGAGGGAGAGAAAACCCCCAGCTTGTTAAGTTTAAGCATAAGTTCACTCCTCCAGCCAGCCCTCTAGTGGCTTGGAATGGGGGGGGGAGGATGATAAAAAAAAATTTATGCTTAGGCGCTGGCTTATCTGATGGCTTCCCAGGTTCTGGGAATGATGTCATGGAAAGGTGCCAGGCCCCAGGAGGAATCCCAGTCAAGGTCAGGCTGGGCTTGGTCACGGGGTTTGAGAGCCAGGCTTTATTAAAAACCTTAGGATTGTCTTGGAGTTTGGGAGTCCACACAGGCCTGAGAGTTGGGTCCTGTGAAAATTGCCACCTTGGGGTATCTCCACTGTCCTTATTAGGGGGCTCCTGGCAGCCTATAGGAGATTAGGTATTACTTTGCTTGGTATGTATGATTTCTTTCTGTATGCTATGCTTGTTATGCTTTGTGTAATCTGTTTAAACTGTGCTTCTGTTTAACTTCGTTTACTTAAGTTTATAATAAAGCTAAAGTCTCTTTATCCACTAGTGTGCTTATTAGGCTGGATCTAAAAGAACCAATTGCCCGAGCACCTGATCACTGCTTGGACTCTTAGCAATACAGGGTTGAGGGTCAGATCTCTCATTCCCTATCACCACCGATTGGGACTGGCCCTGAAGGAAGGAGGTGAACCAGCACAAAACCACGCTGCCCACCCCAGACTCCCTGAGACACCACAAAAGGATACCGTGGTCGATGGTATCGAAAGCCGATGAGAGGTGAAGAAGAGCCAGGATGGATGCACTACCCCATTCCCACTCCTGCAGAGATCATCCATTGTTGTTGTTGTTGTTCAGTCATTTAGTCGTGTCCGACTCTTCGTGATCTCATGGACCATAGCACGCCAGGCCTTCCTGTCCTCCACTGTCTCTCGGAGTTTACTCAAATTCATGTTCATTACATCGGTGATGCTATCTAACCATCTCATCCTCTGCCGTCCCCTTCTCCTTTTGCCTTCAGTCTTTCCCAGCATCAGGGTCTTTTCCAGTGAGTCCTCTCTTCGCATTAGGTGGCCAAAGTATTTGAGCTTCAGCTTCAGTATCTGTCCTTCCAATGAGCAGTCAGGGTTGATTTCCTTTAGGATTGACTGATTTGACCTCCTTGCAGTCCAAGGGACTCTTAAGAGTCTTCTCCAGCACCACAGTTCGAAAGCATCAATTCTTCGGCGCTCAGCCTTCCTTATGGTCCAACTCTCACAGCCATACATTACTATTGGGAAAACCATAGCTTTAACTATACGGACCTTTGTCGGCAAGGTGATGTCTCTGCTTTTTAATATGCTGTCTAGGTTTGCCATAGCTCTCCTCCCAAGGAGCAAGCGTCTTTTAATTTCATGGCTGCAGTCACCATCTGCGGTGATCTTGGAGCCCAAGAAAATAAAATCTGTCACTGCTTCCATTTCTTCCCCTTCTATTTGCCAGGAAGTGATGGGACCAGATGCCATGATCTGGGTTTTTTTAATGTTGAGTTTCAAGCCAGCTTTTTCACTCTCCTCTTTTACCCTCATCAAGTGGCTCTTTACTTCCTCTTCGCTTTCTGCCATTAGGGTGGTATCGTCTGCATATCTGAGGCTGTTGATATTTCTCCCAGCAATCTTAACTCCAGCTTGTGATTCATCCAGCCTTTTCATCCATAAGCACGACCAATGCAGTTTCTCTCCCATATCCAGGCCTGAAACTTGACTGGAAGGGGTCTAGATAATCCGTTTCATCCAGAATCCTCTGGAGTTGCAACTTTTTTATTCTGCAGATGCTCAGAAAACTCCTGTGCATGGCCCTGAAGGTGGGTCACTGGGCCAACCTTCCCCAAAAAGGATTGAGTGATCCTAAACAGGGCCATCGGGTGGCATTCTGCAGACGCAATAAGAGCAGAGAAATATTGACGTTTTGCCACTCTTACCGCTACAAGGTACGCCTTAATAGTGGCTCTAGCTTGTGTTCGGTCAGATTCGGTCTTTGTCTTCCTCCAGTAGTGCTCTAGACATCTCTTAACCCTCTTCAAAACCCTCAGAATCTCCGTGAACCACAGGGAGTGTTGGGTTGAATAGGGCAAAAGAGGTCGCACAGGCATTATCCTGTCCAAGGCCCCGGCCGCCTACCTATTCCAGGCTGTGGCCAGGGCCTCCACTGGACTGTGCAGCAGATCCTTGGGTATAACCCCCAGCTCCCTCTGGAACCCTGCCAGGTCCATCAGTCACCGGGGGTGGACTAATCTAATGTGTCCTGCTTCCCTGCAGAGAAGGGTGGCGTAAGAGAATCTCAGGGCCACCAGGGCATGATCTGACCATGACAATGGGGACAATGGTATTCAATTTCCAGTACAAATAAATATAAATGTAGAGCCTGTCCCATGGTTAAGCAAAATGAAGTCCTCAGCTTGCCCAATGGGAAACTATTACTCCTGGTTTTATGTATGGTTGACAGTGTTAGTTGTCTAATATTGTATTTCTTCTACTCAGTGTGGTCAAATAGCACACTCTGTGGGACCATAAAATGCCGATTTGTGCACCATATGCTTCTTGCTATTCTAACGATTAAACAGGCATTGGGGATGCCAAGGATGTCACACGGTATAGCTGTCATTCTAGTGATTATGTACTTATATGCAATAAACAAAGTAATAAATAAGCATACAAAATAATTTTTCATGAGTGTGATGCTTATGCAATAAAGTATTTTTCTACAGATGCCCACCACAAGTTGCTAGTCTCTAGAGGTTAGGTTCCTAGATATATCTGGTACTTTGATATGTATTCTATCCTTTCTTCAAGCACCCATGACTACATACAAAAGTGCTTTCATCTTTACAACAGTCATGAAATACATTATATTGAGAGTATGTCTATGAAGGTTCTCAGTCATCCAGGTGGAATTGTCTGTAGCTTGAATCATGTCAACTGGATTTCTATTTTCTCAGTGGAAACGTTTCGCTCCTTATCCAAGGAGCTTCTTCAGTCTGAGCAAAGTTAGTAAGGGAATCCTTAAATATGTTTCTAGGTGGCTGTGTGACCTTGCACCTGGGGCTAGGTCATGGTTATTTTTGAGATGTTATTTCTAAGTCCCTTTATCATCTAAAGGAGGATCGTTAAGATTACCATGCTGCTGTTGAGCTTGCGAAATGGTCTTAATCTTCCTAGGCACAGAAGACAAAGCAGGAAGGAAAATAGGGGAAAGGTTGTGCCTGAGGCCCCCACCTCTACTCTAATTTATGCCAACTTGGAAAATCCTTCCTTGAATAGAGGTGGGGGCCTCAGGCACAACCTTTCCCCTATTTTCCTTCCTGCTTTGTCTTCTGTGCCTAGGAAGATTAAGACCATTTCGCAAGCTCAACAGCAGCATGGTAATCTTAACGATCCTCCTTTAGATGATAAAGGGACTTAGAAATAACATCTCAAAAATAACCATGACCTAGCCCCAGGTGCAAGGTCACACAGCCACCTAGAAACATATTTAAGGATTCCCTTACTAACTTTGCTCAGACTGAAGAAGCTCCTTGGATAAGGAGCGAAACGTTTCCACTGAGAAAATAGAAATCCAGTTGACATGATTCAAGCTACAGATTATATTGAGAGAATGTGCTCAGTCAAAATCTACTCTATGGACTTCATGGTTGACTTGGACCTTGATCCTAGATGTCCTTCTATCCTGGGATGCCCAACACGTGGTCAGTGAATAGATATATACCTTAGTTGCAGGTACTTTTCTTGCTTTCTGCTAAGCTCCTGCCTTGCATTACATGTATTCTTTTTTTCTCTACAAAGTAATCAAAGGAAAATTGACATAATACAAAACAAAGTGCCATTATCCTACATCATCTTCAATTATAAGAATTATTGTGAGCTATACATGAATCTCATTGACATGCATATAAAAATGGTCCATTGATTTTTCTGAAGTGTGTCCAAATGCACAGAAGAAACGGAAAAAACTAATTGTAGTGGTAGGAAATATTATGGGCAATTTTTCCTCTAGTAAATGTTGACCATTTTTTGAATATATGTTGCAACCATTTTGTGATGGTGCCCATGCTCCCATAATTCCAAACCAAACATTGAAACACAATTACCTTCAAAAATGCACATATTGAGGAAATTTACAAACAAAAGTTCATATATTAGAAGAAATATGCACAGTCTTTATAAACAACTAAAAAAACCAGTGCTATACAAACTTTACAATTATACATATGGCAAAATAAGAGACAGGAACTGTATTGTAGTACTAACTTTTGCAAGTGAAATTTGTCTTGCAGGGCTGAGAAAGTTGGTCCTGTTGAATTTTTCTCTTTTATATAAAATTGGAAAGGTCAAGACCTTTATTCTCTTTGCATAAGTTTGCTCTACTAAATGCTAAAATCTTCTCAGATTTCTATAACAAATGAATCCTCCTAAACCAAACAAACAAAAAAAAACACCTCAGCTTGCATTAAAACTTTCAATCTATCCACTTCAAATAATTACTGTTACTAGTAATAAGAAGCTACCTTATGCTGAGCTCATAAAGCCTGAAGATCTTCTTCCAGCAGGGGACAACCTAATATCATGCAGATGTTTAGGGCATAGTTCCCATAATAGCCATGGTGACTGACATTTATGAAAGATATGTGGGACATTTGTGGTACATGTGGGTGATTTGCCCTCATCCATGCTGTAGTGGTTCTCCAGCTTTCAAACAGGGGACTTTCCCAGCTACTTGGAGATGTTTGAAACTGAATGTTCTGCATGCAAAGAAGATACTATGCTACTGAGCTATTGTACTTTTCTGATCCCCTATTAGTGATCCCCATTAGTGTTACTACTACTACTACTACTACTACTATTATAGTGTTATACTGTTTTATATTGTAAACCGTTTATACTGTTTTTTACTGTAAACCACCCAGAGTCGCTCTTAATGAGATGGGCGGTGATGAAATATGAAATATAAATAAATAAATAAATAAAAATATTACTGCTACCACTATTCCCACTACCGCTGCTGCTACTATTTCCTTTGCTAATAAAAAAAGGTAAAAACTCATTTGATTTGAGCTCAGTGTCCATGAAGTTTTCTATGCAACATGAAAGTGGTTTGACTTTCACTTCCCTTAGGATTTTCTCCTACTTCTACAGCTCTATTATTATTTAAGTATTAATAGTAGTAGAAATAGTAGTTAATAATGTGGAAGTTGTTTTGAACTAGCACTCCATAAATATTTTTTCCTACTCAGGAAACTTGCACTTTACATTATCTTAAACAAAAAAAAAAAAGCAATGGAAACAGAGATACAGATAATAAATTAATAATGGGTTTCAGTTACAACAGAGTCCCATAGGAACAAATGCTGAAGAAATATGTCTCAGTTACTTATGGGAAGTATTGTAGGTTTCCCCACCCCCCAATAAAAGTCTTTGGATTTAATAATTTAAAAAATCTAAGGAAGATGACCAGGTGGGGCTGACATCAGTCTAAGGTCATCTTCCTTACTCTCTACAGCAGGGCTTTCCAAAATGCCGCCGTTGGCGACACACCAGCAGTGGCGGCGCGCACGCACGGCATTGGCGCAGGGGGCGTGCGGCGGCGCGCGCATGCACAGTGGCGGCGTGGGGGGCGTGCGGAGGTGTGTACGTGCACGGTGGTGGCGGCGGCAGCGGCGGCAGCCTCTGCTAAAATGCAGAAGCACTGATGCCGCGCCGCTGCCACTGCTGCCGTGCACGCGCGTGCTGCCGCTTCCGGGTGGTGTGGCGACACACTTTTGTGTGGCGACACACAGTTTGGAAAGCTCTGCTCTACAGAAACCTTCAAATCTCAAAATTATTCTTTAAAAGAAACACAGTAGCAACTTGAATAATTTCACTTATTTATCTAAAATGTTTGGATGTTATCAGTGCAATATACAATACATTTCTCTTTCTCATCATTGCAATGACACTCAGTGAGCAGTGTATGATATTCACACAAATATCATAAAATGGAAGAAGGGAGGAATGGGGTAGAGCCACTGATCATTACTTCTCCATCAGCTGTATATTTCAAACCCACCAACACACTGAGACAGAGGCTTGTACACCCCAAAGATCAAACTCCAAAACACAAGAAAAGCAATGTAGTGTATGCAATCCAGTGCAGTGAGGAGTGCTCTGAGCTCTACATTGGAGAAACCAAACAACCTTTGTACAGGAGGATGGCCCAACACAGGAGGAGCAACACCACAGTACCAGAGTCAGCAGTTTACCTTCATCTAAAGGAAAAAGAACACTCATTTGAGGACATTAATGTTCACATTTTAGACAGGGAAGATAAGTGGTTTGAAAGAGGGGTCAAGGAATCCATTTATGCCAACTTGGAAAATCCTTCTTTGAATAGGGGTGGGGGCCTCAGGCACAATCTTTCCCCTATTTTCCTTCCTGCTTTGTCTTCTGTGCCTAGGAAGATTAAGACCATTTCGCAATCTCAACAACAGCAAGGTAATCTTAACGATCCTCCTTTGGATGATAAAGGGACTTAGAAATAAACATCTCAAAATAACCATGACCTAGTCACAGGTGCAGGGTCACACAGCCACCCTAGAAACATATTTAAGGATTCCCTTACAAACTTTGCTCAGACTGAAGAAGCTTCTTGGATAAGGAGCGAAACGTTTCCACTGAGAAAATAGAAATCCAGTTGACATGATTCAAGCTACAGACAATTCCACCTGGATGACTGAGAACCTTCATTGACATACTCCATCAGCTGTGCTCCACCACTGTGGTCTTGCCATCCATGGGCTGTCCTTGAGATTTGGAAGCCTGACTATACCAGCACAGAGAAAGGCTGATCACATGCATTTGGTTTTCCTTTCACAGAGATCAGAGTGTGGGAAATAGCCAATAGGTACTTGATAATGGATTTAGGTATGGGGGAACAGACGGCTGCAACCATCAAGTTATGGCTGGTGAATGGAGCCAGGTTTCTTTCTCCACACAGTTATGATTGAAAGCAGGATAACAGATAAGGTCCAGTCATTACAAATGTTTAAACAGATCTGTGAAGATATGTTTCCCTTCTTCAGCTATTCAAGCCACATACTTCTCTGAAGCAACTCTGCAAAGCAAAGGAACATACTGCTTTTTGAATGGCTAGACACTTTGCTTTGCCTGATAACAATGGCTTTGCATAGAAACCTCTGTTGTTGAAGTGGATAGTCAGTCAAGAAGAACTGGTTCTGCTTCAACATTTTGTTAAAGCAAAAGGCTATACCTCTCTAAAATGCTTCACTGCTGCAAGGCAGAGCAATGCATCACCAGAAAGTGAGATGAAGCACTTCCTCAGGGTGGATTATCAACAATCCCCAAACCCTAACAGGTATTAATAGTAATAGTAATAATAATAATATTTTACTGGTTATTGCATTGTTCATAGGTTTGTTTTGTGTGATTTTGGTTTTATAATTCATCTTTTCCCCACCTAGTGGGGGAAAAAGTGAATATAAACTATTTAAATGACTTAAAAATAATATAATATATTGAGTCTGATTGTACTATAGTTGACATGGAAGTTAGTTCTGTTGAATTCAATAGAACATTAGTCTGCAATTGCATGACTTCTTATCTGGGAATGAGATGAATAGGCATACAATTATCTGGGAATGGGACTTGCTTCTGAGCAAATATGCATAGGATTACAGCAATGACAATTTAGTATGCCAAGACAGAACTCTGCAAGTGAACAATTTGGTATTGAAAGGAATCAGATGTCCTTGATCTCCTTTGGCCCTCTTGCCTATATTGGTCAGACTTTCATAAATCATACTTTGCTATTTATCTCAAACTTAATGCCGCTATGCACCAAGTGAGATTCCATTTTTTTTAGCTTAAACTGCAGTGACCAAGCAGCTTTGCATCTTTTTATTTCTTGCTTTTGCCAGAAGAATGAAGTCTTTATCCCTTTACTTCCTTGCTTCATTTGTTTACAGAGGGTCTCCAACCTTTTGGGGGCCAATGGGCTCATTTGGAATTTTGAGTCATAGGAAAATTTAGGCCAGCAAGCAAAGTTAAACCCTATGTAAAATTAAAATAAACAAACAAAACATACATTTCAGAAATGTTATCTAATAAAATCAAGCAGATACTAGTATCAGTTGATTGATAACTGGCAAATAGAGGGAGAAAAAGTGGAGGCAGTGACAGACTTTGTATTTCTAGGCGCAAAGATTACTGCAGACACTGTATACAGCCAGGAAATCAGAAGACGTCTACTTCTTGGCAGGAGAGCAATGACAAATCTTGATAAAATAGTTAAGAGCAGAGACATCACACTGACAACAAAGATCCGCATAGTCAAAGCAATGGTATTCCCCGTAGTAACCTATGGCTGAGAGAGCTGGACCATAAGGAAGGCTGAGCGAAGGAAGATAGATGCTTTTGAACTGTGGTGTTGGAGGAAAATTCTGAGAGTGCCTTGGACTGCAAGAAGATCAAACCAGTCCATACTGATATTAAAGGCAAAACTGAAGTACTTTGGCCACATAATGAGAAGACAGGATACCCTGGAAAAGATGCTGATGCTAGGGAAAGTGGAAGGCAAAAGGAAGAGGGGCCGACCAAGGGCAAGATGGATGGATGATATTCTGGAGGTGACGGACTCGACCGTGGGGGAGCTGGGGATGGCGACGGCCGACAGGAAGCTCTGGCGTGGGCTGGTCCATGAAGTCACGAAGAGTCGGAAGCGACTGAACGAATAAACAACAACAACTAGTATCAGATTATTTTCCCTGTGAATCCAATGTCTTTCAAAATATGAAAACATTTTATGGAAGACTATCACAGAGGATACCAGCTCTGAGAGAAGAAGGTGCGTAGGTTCGGAGTAGAAATGAGAAGACTCAGTTTTGTTGTTTTGTTTCCCCCAAATGGATTTTTCAAATTTGTTAGTTTTCTGTATTAATATTCTGTTGCTAATGGATCTTGTGCCTGATCCTATATAATTTTGTAGATGTCTAGCAAATAAAATAATAAGCAAAGGCAGTATTCAGAAGAAAAGCAAATTTATATTTTGGCTGGCAGCCTTTAATGCTGTTAGCTTGGTCATCTTTGAAAATCAGAGGATAAGTGAATTGTATTTTCATGCAGCCTGAAAAGCCACAGTTAAATACAGAAGAATGAAATAGTAAATGTGTGTATATAAACTTCTTCATGCCTAAGGAGATGTTTGGATTCTGGCATAAAAGACAACATTTGGAAGGCACAGCACTTCAACATGTACTTCCCATTGATGTCTAATCTCTTCTTCTCCTTCAAGAAACATCTTGGAGGAAAATAACTATTCTTGGCCAATTTAGCATGTCTGGTATTAAATCTTCAGAAAAAAATGTGTATGTTATTGAGTGATTTTTTTTTCTAAGTGTCATATTGATTTCTGTAGTGGAAGCAAAGAGTTCCCAGATGTTAGCTTTTCAAGTCACTGACATTTCAGAGTTTTGGGGGGGAAATGTTCACAGCTCTCTATCAAGTAAAACTAGTGAAAATGCTGTAATATATATGGAAGGAAAACTGAGCCTGTAACAGTGCTACTTCTGCTCATATTTCTAATATTCTCATGCTAAAATCCATTAATACAGCAAATCCAGCAAATCTTAAATATCTAATTCAGTGGTGATACACAAATCTATCCTTTTGCTTTCTGTTATATTTGTTTTCCTTTTTAAAAAAAACTCAAATTCTTCACTTACTATATACTGTATGAAGAAACTTATTCTTGAGATAGGTTGGGCTAAGAAAGAGAGTAACAGGCTCAAAGTCACCCAGTAAGTTTCCATAGCTAACAGTGGGCTTGGACCTTGGTTTCCCCAGTCTTAGTGCACTGTACCACACTGGTCTTATCATGTAAGCTGTAATATTTCATGCTTTATGACCTACCCTGAACTTCCATTCTACAACCTGAAAACTTTGCTCCCTCCCGCACCTCCCTCTCCTTGTGAAATTCTTGGGACTGGAAGGGGAACTTCTTCATTAACCAACCAAATATACATGTAGCAACAGTAGCGGACGTATGTGGACTTGGATGTATTACTTTCAGGGGACCCCTTTGACATCTTCCTCCTTTTCCTGGCAGCAGGGAGAGTTGCACTATATTGGACATTTGCTGTATATACGGTATATACTTGTGTTTAAGCCCATCTGCGGATAAGCTGACCCTCAATTTTTTAACCAAAATATAAAAAACTTGCCACCTGCAGATAAGCCAACCCACATTTTTTCATGGTACTTTGGTTAAAACTTCAAGGGTCTGCTTATCCACAGATGGCTTATATGCAAGTATTTATGGGAAATATAGGTACTTTTAAAAGTATCACCGTATATACTTGCAGATAAGCCCATCTGCAGATAAGCCAAACCCAATTTTTAGGTGTATTTTGGCACCTAAAATTCTGGGCTTATCTACTAGTATATATGGTATACCTTCTTTCCTGAGGGAAGACATTTTGTAATTCTACAATGGTAGCTACCAAGCTAGGCTTTTTGAGGTCTTTTCAATATCCTGTATCTTCTCCATAACTTTTAATGTTCAAGCAAATGTTTTCAGACCTATTGATATGCCATGATTGTTGATGTGCCATATCTTAGATCAGCAAATTAACTGAATTGCTGCAGCCCCTCTCCAGCCACAGCAGCCTTGGGACACAGTTTCCATGAAGTTTATAACTTACATATTTGTCAAGAATCTAGATGCTATTTTAGTAGTGATGATGATTTTTCTAAGATGGCCCACCTCATTTTGTCTTTTGTCTTTCCCTCCATTGCTGATACAGCCCTATTGTTCTTTCAACAGTATGAAAACCTGAAACACTGGAAATGATTGGGTGGTCAGGAAAGTCAGTTTTCCAGACTTGATTTCTGACATGTTTATAATTTACAGCTCATTTCTTTTAGGTGCTGTATCAACCATTGAACAAGTTCTACCTGGCCTCAATCCGTCATCAACCATTGGGTATGGAAATCTAGAAGATAAATGCCACTTGGAGGTTTGCCATCATTGCTTTGCTCACTCACAACAAGAAAATTGGCTGGATTTTTTTATCCATTCTACAGGATTTTTCAGATGAACTTGAGCTTTGTATTTAAATGTATTTGCAAAAGAAGGAAATAAATGGCATGGCATCAGTGATGCAGGCATAATGAGCATTTATTATGTGATGGCACTATCTGATTAGTCCTTTGTTAGAATTATTTTTCACAGATTAATATAGTTCATCATACTTATGTAAAGGGTTGACTGTAGAAAAAAATAGCTTCCTTCTCTGTGCTTTCCTGAAAGCAAACAGTGTTTATATTGTGTTCTGGATGACACATGCAAACATATCACACAATAATCTTCATAGAATGGCAGCAGATGCATGTCTTAGAATGGCCCTATGTAAAGCAACTTAATGAAGTCCAATTCTATGGAATTTAGGGGAAAAATATGCTGGAAAAAATAGCCACAGTATTTTGGGAGAAAAGAACAGCAGTTGTCTTAAAGGAATCTAGAGAACTGGTCTATGGACTTTCTCAGGAAGGAATTTCAAAAGAACACACTCTTTAAAGCACTGCCCTTTAAAAAGCTTTTGCATTAGATCAGCAAGTAACTGAAAAGTCTAGTTGCTCTCTGCCCAAAGGTATACCATGTTTGTTAGAATAAAATCCCCATAGTAGCTCGACCACTGTGCTCTGACTATTCTTTCTACTCACTTCAATGCACTTTCAAATTCTAGGAAACTGTCAAGATGTAAAGTGCATCACTGACCTGTGGTAATCAGAGCTGAAGATGCAGTTCTGAATTATCTTGCAAACAATTGCTCACTTAATACCATTTCTTCCCACAACCCGGAAGAGCTGACTAAATTCAAATTGACATTTTGTGATGCAGTGCTTATTCCGATTCAATTTGCCATTACGTGAGGCCAGTGGCAGCTGATATCCCCAAACGACAGGGATTTCCCTGTCTAATCCATTCTACCTCATTCTCCATTGGTTCCACCCAGTCACCTGCCAGAATCCTGATAATTAGCTTCCGCCCCCTCTCCTTCTGCATAAACACATATGTAACGTATATCCATATGGAAGGACAAGGAGAAAATCTCAAAGCAAGTGTGCAGGTTCATCCTCAGGCAAACCATCTGAGGAATGTCAAGGGAAGACAAAAAGCAGTTTTTATTTATTTCTATTTCATCATTCTGCCAAAAAAAAACCCCATCAATTAAAAACTAAAACTTTTACCCAGTATCAGAAAGGTGACTAATGGGAAGGGGCTGATTAAAGAAGTGGGCTCTAATCATGATTTCCCCTTGAAGGCTGGGGTCTTTTTTCCCCATCTCTGCATGAATACCATCCCATAGGCCAAGGAATTGCAGCCTAAAAATAATTTTAAAAGCCATGTAAAGAGAGATATCTTCCTATCATTTGTATTTTTTTTCACATATATTATTTATAGTCCATTTCACTCTTCTAATGAAGTATTTTTAGGCTCAAAAAGGACCCTTCGTTTGTTCTTATTCTTGCTGATTAGATTACTCTTTCATTTCCTCTATCAAATGAGAACTTGCTTTTAAAAATACAAAGTGAAGGTTTGCTGCTGAAAGCAGAATTGCCATGGGAAAGGCATAATTATAGTGACTGTACATTTGGAGTCTTTGGTTATAGGTTCAGTGTCCCTTGAAGCAGATGGAAAAACAGGTGTGGTGCCAGTGCCATAGCTGCATAACAGATGGTCATTCAATACACACCGAGCAGTGCAGTACCTGGTCATATAAATGGTGCATATTAAAAAGAAGTGCATGGTGGCCTTGAATTCCAGCTCCCACGTCTCTGGTGTCAGTGATGGTTGTAATAGAAATGTCTGGAGAAATCAACATGGCCACTGATATTCCAGCCAGATGTTTCTAGAGAACATTCTACTTTACCCTCAAATTTCTGTGCTGCTCTCGAGGATGGTTGGAGGAATCAATGCAATATATTATTTGAAGGTATTTTTGGTTTGTTCCTCAGGCCCTTACAGCAGGTGCCATCACTGTAACATTGGGAGAATACCAGCAGCCATTTGTTCAGGGATAATTTCTTGTGCACATGGAGTGACTTGCTAAGCAGGTTGTCAGTGAGTAGCTTACAAGGAGAAATTTCCCAGTGAGGAATCTGAGACAGGATTCTTTTTGCCAGCAGAACTGTATAAATGAGTACCTTTTCATTTGGCTCTCTAAGATGTATAGTCATCAGGATTTAACTTACCTACTGAGTGTGAACAAAAATTATAAGAATTATTTTCTTCTTTATTTTTCCATATCTAGCGTGAGATGCAGTAACTATGAGCTCAACCTTTTGCTCCATCTCAGAGGGCCATCTTTGCATTCTTCCTTGTGTTAAGCTGCTTAATATCCTTTTCATTCAATTTCAACTTGCCTTAGTTATTGTTTTGTATCAAGGCTGGAGTACTGTATTATTATTATTATTATTATTATTATTATTATTATTATTATTATTATTATATTATTCCTGTCAACCCAACAGTTCAAAAGCTTTGCAAGTAGATAAATGGGTACCACCTTAAGTGGGCTAATTTGCTGGTGTCCTGTCGGGAAGTCGGCACCACCAGAGGAAAGGATCGGAGGAAGATCGAATGGCAGGCGGTGACGACGGACCCGGATGCAACAGCTACAGGACGTCAGCAGCCGGCTCAAGGCATCCTGGGAATTGTAGTCCAGAGCCTGGAAGAGTCGGTTCCCTTACCCCCTCCCCTCACAAGCAGTGAAAATGGTGATTTATGAATTGTATAATTAAATGTATATATATGCTTGTAAGCCGCCTAGAGTCCTCCATTAGGGAGGGGATAGGCGGGGTATAAATACCACAATAAATAAAATAAATAAAAATAAAATTATTATCAATCTTGCAAGTGAATCTTCAGAATTTTTTGGTGTGGGGGGGTTATCATTTGAAGGTACAAAGAATCTTGTTTAGCATTCTGAACTTCTTGGCGGAAGTTTCTCCCAATATCATAGTATCATAACCAGTACCAATCTCTGAATTTCAAGGATAGTTCAGCATTTAGACTGCAGAGCACTCAACACCCTGATATTCAGATATGCACTGTACTCTTAACTATTGATGAATAAGAAATGTTATTAAAGTCTTAATATTGCCCATTTCAAATGAATAACAATTTATATCTTGTAGAGAAAAAAATGGCAATACAATATTTTATCTTTAGGTCAGGCATGCATTTCCCCCAGATCTCAAAAAATGTCCTATATCATTAACTTCATTTACGAAATACATAACACACACCAGACAATTCTAACTCTGTTGCTTAGCCTTGTTATTTTTATCTTTACCACTGTTGATTGTGCAGTAATGAAATCTAGAAAAACTCAGCAATGAAATTTAGCAAAAAGAATTTTTTTAAAAAATAGGAAGGGATCTGAGCCTGTCACCTGAGCTCTAAACTGTTGACATTAACAACTATCCATCTTTATTTTGGATAGCTAATTATTTACTTATTATGGTAATTAGCTCTTGGCTTGGAACTACATGGCTGGGAGTAAAGCGACATATAAATTTAATAAATTAACCTCTTGAACTTCTTCAGTCCACTTGCTAACAGTGAAATTGAAGTGAGGCGTAGGAAACTGGAATTTCACCAAATTTCTCCAGAAAAATTAGGAATTCTCCAATTATTTCTAAAGGATACCGCTCACCATTAGCAATGGCACATCACAACTTTTTTTCATCTTCTTAAGATGATTTGGTTTTGCCATGCAGCAAAAGGTATAAATGTCCTGACAACCATTTTGCATCCTCCTCAACCTCCAGGATGTATCATTGTTCTGGACCACAAAGGGGAAGGAAAGGGCAGCTGCTATGAAAATAGAGAATAGTGACTTCCGGGGAAGCAGTGGTGGACTGAAGATGGCTCTGCAAGAGCAGAGCCGATGACCATGGTGGAAAGGGGAGCTGGTGAATGGATCAGATCCTCAGAATTCCTCTCCAGAGCAAGGAGAGGACCAGGATTGCCCGCAAGTGCTCCATACAGTGGCTCCCTGTGAGGAGACTGTAAGTCAGCAGTTTCCATTCGGTTTTAGAGCTCTTGGAGCCAGAGCAAAGGCTTCTCACCTAAGCTGTGGTTTGGCGCCTTCAAAAGGACACTGGGTTTGCATACTTCCTTTCTTAACCACTTTAGGAAATTGTTTGTTAATGGCTTTTGGGATGTTAAGAACCTTCAGAAGGGCAAGTTTCATTACACCATGTGTGTTTCCTTCCATCCTTGATGAAAGAAGTTTTATGCAAGTTTAAGGACTTTTAAAAAATCTGAATAAACAGCAAAAGGGTGACTAGAATGTTGATTTTGGAAAGTTATAAACAGATTAAGGGGCCAGATGGACTTGAAATAAGATTTTGTAATTAATTAAAAGAATACTTCCTGTGGGTTGTTTAAAATTTTACAAAAACTATATATGAAGATTTTGAAAGTAATTGTAAAAATTCCTTCCCTTGGAAAGTGTTGTTGATTAGGGAAAAAACATGATAAAAAGGTACTTAAAAGAATGACTAGAGGGAACCAGAAAGAACCAAAGATTATAATTAAAGGAGAAGAGACCCATTAATACAGAATGGAGCAATATTATTTGACTGTGGAAGAATTCAATATTTGGGAACCATGCACTCAGAAATTACTCTTAAGATTGTCTGCTATTATAAAAATGGATTCAAAAGAAGTTCCATAAGAGGAGCAGATTTTACTAGATAAAACAGAGACTAAGGCTGATTTGAATGTGGATCTGAAAATGGGTTTTAAAATGTCAGGCTGCAAGAATGATATGGAAAATGATGTTATACTGGATTTACAAATTAAACTGGCTGATGTCTTAATAATTAAAGCAGATATACAAATAATAAATCAGAAGAGTGACTTGGATAGCTTTCTTGTCTTCGATGTACAAAAGAGACGTGTTAAATTTGTGAAGCAGTTTCTGAGAGGAGACAAAGAAAATGATATGAAATCAACTTGTGGGACACTATTTGAAGGGATTAAAGATCAAGATTCTCAAAAGTAAATGGAAGGAATACAAAGCGGGTTTATTTGATCAAAATAAAAAATATATATGTTGTTTCTGGTAGCTCTTAATGGATTTTTCTTGACTAGGTCTGAATGACGAGGCTTTAAAGATTTGTTTATAGATAAGAGGTAAGATATGGGAAGAAGATATTTTTTGTTGAAATTTTAGAGAAAGTGATGTTACTGTATTAAAAGGAAAGGAATATGAAACTGATTTATCTGATTAAGGTTAAAATATGTATGTTGTTATTTCTGGTAACTCTTAATGGATTTTGCTGATTAGGACTGAATAATGAGGTTTTATAATTTGTTTATAAATAAGAGATGAGATATGGGAAGAAGAGACCTTTTGTTGAAATGTTAGAGAAGGTGATAAGTTACTGAAACTGTTTGTACTTGTCTTGATGAAGTGGGAAGTCATTTCTTTATATATCTTTTTTCTTTACTTTTTTTCTTTTTCTTTTTCTCTGTACTTTTCCTTTTTCCTTTTTCCTTTTCATATTTTCTTAGTTTGTATTAGATGTTTATCTTTGTATTTTTGAACTTTAAGAAAAAATATTATTAAAAAAATAGAGAATAGTCAGTGGGAGAAAAAAAATCTGCAGAGCAGTCTTGTTAACATCACACATTTTCTTAGGAAAAATATCCTCAGAGAAACTTTAGCTCAGCTCTATTTGTTACATTTTGAACATTTGTCAAAAGAAGGAACTAATGGAATAGCCAGAGACAGAATTGCCCTAAGCCCTACAAAGGTGATGTCAAGACAGTGCAGTCTTCCAGATGCTGAGAGTCACATACGTTGGTCTCTGGTGTTTCTAGGTCTGAAGTTCAGTTTGTAATCACAAGCCACTCCCAAAACTCATACTCTACTTCATAGCTTTCCAAGCTGTGTGTCGTGACACATTAGTGTGTCGTTACAAACCCTGGAAGTGCTGATGGCATATCGTTGCTGCCTCTGTGGCGGTGGCAGCAGCGACGGCAGTGGCGCGCCATGAGCGCTTCCAGGTTTTAGCACGAAACACGAGGCTGCTGCCGCCATGCGCGCTGCTGCCGCCGCCATTAGTGTGTCGCCAACGGCGGGACTTTGGAAAGCACTGCTCTACTTGTTTCCACGAATGTACTCTTTTTCTGTTAAGGATCTTTGTGCCTGCCTTGTGCCCTCTACAAGACGGCTATGCAGCTTTTTTGAGCCAAAAAGACTGGGGGGTGGGGCAAGACAGAAACTAAATGAAAATTAATTAAAATTTAATTATACTTAATACTTTTCTCCATTATAATAAAAAGGGGGGAAGTTGGGAGGTTTCTGAGGAGCTGCATCCAAGCTCTGGAGATTGGAGTTACTTGGATTATATCTTCCAATTGGCAGAGAGATCTTTGTGATCCTATACTTACTTATTGGAAGGTGAAAAAGCCTGAGGTCTCCCCCTTCCATTCAACAGATCTGTTTGAGTTTGCAGGGTGAAGAAGGAAAGCCATAATGCAAGTGGCTCACCCACGTGAAAGCTGTTTTTTATGCACACATCCTTCATTCAAAAGGCATTTATTTACATAAATATATGCATAACCTGGCAGCTAAATCCCCAAACTCAATCCCATAGTTGATACCAATAAGAGAATCTAAATAATACTGAACACTTTTTCAGAAAGAGGAAAAATCTCCTCTTTCTCTCCTAAAATATTGATTTAATTTTATTCAGAGCAGCCTAATTCAGCATTGGCCTTATTGTCTAAGGAAGATAGAAGCTATAAGTCAATATGTTCAGGGGGATTTGGAGAAAGTCACATTGTTTGGCCAGTGCTTTGCTTAGATAGGTTCTAACAAGGGCTCTTTCCTGGCTTGGCTGATAAACCCAAAGAAGATTTGACCTCAAAGTTGGTCTATGCTCTGGCAGAACATAGTACTGTCAAGATTTTAGACATTTCAGTGCAAAACATTACAAACTGGGATAAGTGTCAGTATGTAATTTCAGCACCCTGTTTAGGCTTAATTGAGGCCTTAAGACGACTAAATAATCAAATGGTTCTTTAGTTCCACAACCTTGTTGTTATTGACTTTGTTTAAAGAGATCCTAACCCATTCAGAAGTCTAAGATTCCTGTACAGCTAAGTCATCATAGACATGATGGCAGAATCTGAATTTTCAGATGAATGGGGTTTTCAGATGCCTGGAAGGTATAAAACAGGATGGAAAGGGCTTCCTTTGAATTAGGGTAAGCTTAAGACTGCCATATCTGGGAAGCAAAATCTAAACAACCATTAGATGGGAGCAAAGAATTAGAGTTTTCAGTATCTCTTTGCTTCCACCTAGTAGTCATTTTGCAGCCCAGATATGGTAGCCATGGATAAACGGGTTGATCATACACGGAGTCCTTAACAGAGTCCCTTTCTGCTCCTAACCCTGGGGATATGACAGGATCCCTGATGTTCATTTTCAGAAAAGCTGCATTTTTGGCCCCTCATATGTATATTTATTACACATGCCCCACCTTTTCCTCCCTCCCTTTTCCTCCCTTCTGACTGTTAAAGTGTGTTTAACTCACACTAACACCATCCTTTGCCAGTGGATTGCATGAGTTATGCATTTGCAAAGAACTTTCTTTTCACTGCTTCAGATTGTCTGTCTGTAATTTCATGGAATGCTAGGTGCTTGAATTTAAAGTTATTTTTCTTTGTTCTACTCCCAACTTTTAATCTATCATGGCTTTCCTCATAAGCGTTGTTTCAAAACCAAATATTGATATGAAAAAACATTATTATCCTTATTGTCCTAATCATTTGGTTATACTTTTTTTCCTCTCCTTTTTCTTGCTTTGTTAGAAGACACTGGATAAAATTTGTCTTTATTAAGGTTAATTGGATAACTAGCCAAAAGACCGGAACTCCTACTTCCCAGCAATCAATACCCAGATATGCAAAGATTAACACCAAGATTAGCACCAGAGGAAAAATCAAACAGCACAATATACCCTAATCAAGGAACTATTAACTCAGTCAATCAACCAAGCAGCAAACAACAGCCCAATCAAGGAACTCCTAAGGGGAAAACAACACCTCCACCAACACAAGCAAGACAAGTCATGGTATATCAACAGAGAGCAAGTCCCACTCCCTTTTTGCACTGAAGATGTTGCCTAGTCTGGCAATGAAACGTCTGCAAGAATACAAGACAGCTCAGAGAGCACCAAGGACTCCACAACTGTTGTCTTATTTACTTTATTGAATTACTCAGTCAACAATCTTTTCAAATCACAGTAATTAATGGTGCTGCTCTATTCTGCATTTCTTGTTTATTTGATCAGTCACTTCCGACTCTTCGTGACTTTATGAACCAGCCCATACCAGAGCTTCCTGTCGACCGACGCCATCCCCAGCTCCCCCACGGTCGAGTCCGTCACCTCCAGAATATCAACCATCTTTCATTTGGTCGGCCCCTCTTCCTTTTGCCTTCCACATTCCCTAGCATCAGCATCTTTTCCAGGGTATCCTGTCTACTCATTATGTGGCCAAAGTATTTCAGTTTTGCCTTTAATATCATTCCCTCAAGTGAGCAGTGTGGCTTTATTTCCTGGAGTATAGTCTGGTTTGATCTTCTTGCAGTCCAAGGCACTCTCAGAATTTTCCTCCAACACCACAGTTCAAAACCATCTATCTTCCTTTGCTCAGCCTTCCTTATGGTCCAGCTCTCGCAGCCATAGGTTACTACGGGGAATACCATTGCTTTAACTATGCGGACCTTTGTTGTCAGTGTGATGTCTCTACTCTTAACTATTTTATCTAGATTTGTCATTGCTCTCCTCCCAAAAAGTATACATCTTCTGATTTCCTGGCTGCAGTCAGCGTCTGCAGTAATCTTTACAACTAGAAATACAAAGTCTGTCACTGCATCTAATTTTTCTCCCTCTATTTGCCAGTTATCAATCAAGCTGGTTGCCATAATCTTGGTTTTTTTGAGGTTTAACTGCAACCCAGCTTTTGCACTTCCTTCTTTCACCTTTGTCGTAAAGCTCCTCAGCTCCTCCTCGCTTTCAGCCATCAAAGTGGTATCATCTGCATATGTGAGATTGTTACTGTTTCTTCCAGCGATTTTAACTCCAGCCTTGGATTCATCAAGCCCAGCACGTCGCATGTGTTCTGCATACAGGTTGAATGGGTAGGGTGAGAGTATACAACCCTGCCATACTCCTTTCCCAATCTTAAACCAGTGCATTGTTCTGTGGTCTGTTCTTACCGTTGCTACTTGGTCATTATACAAATTCCTCAGGAGGCAGACAAGATGACTTGGTATCCCCATAACACCAAGAACTTGCCACAATTTGTTATGATCCACACAGTTAAAGGCTTTAGAATAGTCAATAAAACAGAAATAGATGTTTTTCTGAAACTCCCTGGCTTTCTCCATTATCCAGCGGATATTGGCAATTTGGTCTCTAGTTCCTCTGCCTTTTCTATATCTAGCTTGTACTTCTGGCAATTCTTGCTCCATGAATTGCTGGAGTCTACCTTGAAAGATCTTGAGCATTACCTTACTGGCATGTGAAATAAGTGCCACTGTTCAATAGTTTGAACATTCTTTACTGTTTCCCTTTTTTGGTATGGGGATATAAGTTGATTTTTTCCAATCTGATGGCCATTCTTGTGTTTTCCAAATTTGCTGGCATATGGCATGCATCAACTTGACAGCATCATCTTGCAAGATTTTAAACAGTTCAGCTGGGATAGCATCGTCTCCTGCTGCCTTGTTATTAGCAATGCTTCTTAAAGCCCATTCAACCTCTCTCCTCAGGATGTCTGGCTCTAACTCACTGACCACACCATCAAAGCTATCCCCGATATTATTATCTTTCCTATACAGATCTTCCGTATATTCTTGCCACCTTTTCTTGATCCTTCTGCTTCTGTTAGGTAATTGCCATCGTTGTTTTTGATCATACCCATTTTTGCCTTTAATTTACCTCCGATGTTTCTAATTTTCTGGAAGAGGTCCCTTGTCCTTCCTATTCTATTGTCTTCTTCCACTTCCACGCATTGCTTGTTTAAAAATAATTCCTTATCTCTTCTGGCTATCCTCTGGAATTTTGCATTTAATTGGGCATATCTCCCCCTATCACTGTTGCCTTTTGCTTTCCTTTTTTCTTGGGCTACTTCCCGTGTCTCAGCAGACAGCCATCTTGCCTTCTTGGTTTTCTTTTTCTTTGGGACGTTTTTTGTTGCCGCCTCCTGAACTATGTTGCGAACTTCTGTCCATAGTTCTTCCGGGACCCTATCTACTAAATCTAGTCCCTTAAATCTATTCTTCACCTCCACTGCATATTCCTTATTAATGTTAGTGAGCTCATATCTAACTGATCTGTGGGTCTTCCCTATTCTCTTTAGTCTGATTCTAAATTTTGCAATAAGAAGTTCGTGATATGAACTACAGTCAGCTCCAGGCCTTGTTTTTACCGACTGTATAGATGTCCACCACCTTTGGCTGCAAAGGATGTAGTCAATATGATTTCGGTGTCGACCATCTGGTGAAGTCCATGTATAAAGTCGTCTTTTAGGTTGTTGGAAGAGAGTGTTTGTTATGCACAGTGAGTTGTCTTGGCAAAATTCTATCAGCCTATGTCCTGCTTCATTTTGTTCTCCCAGACCATGCTTGCCTGTAATTCCAGATGTCGTCTGACTACCCACCTTAGCATTCCAGTCTCCTGTAATGAAAATAACATCTCTTTTTGGTGTATTATCTAGTAGGTGCTGCAGATCCTCATAGAACTGATCTACTTCTGCTTCTTCAGCATCTGTGGTTGGGGCGTATATTTGGATCACTGTGATGTTAAATGGCTTACCCTGAATTCGAATTGAGATCATTCTATCGTTTTTTGGATTGTATCCAAGCACTGCTTTAGCCACTTTATTATTAATTATGAAGGCTACTCCATTTCTTCTGTGGTCCTCTTGTCCACAGTAGTAGTTCTGGTCGTCATCTGATGTGAAGTGGCCCATCCCAGTCCATTTCAGTTCACTGACACCTAAAATGTCTATATGTCTTGACATCTCACCAATAACCACATCCAATTTGCCCTGGCTCATCGATCTTACATTCCCGGTTCCTATGGTGTGTTGATCTTTAGAACATCGGATTCGTCGTTCACCTCCAGCACCGTCGACCGCTAGCCGTCCTTTCGGCTTTGAGCTAGCTGCGTCATCACATCTGGGGCTAGTTGAATTTATCCTCTGTTCCTCCCCAGTAGTGTTTTGACCATCTTCTGACCTGGGACTTCCATTTTCCGATTCTATACCAACATATCTATAGTTGTACTGATCCATTTAGTTTTCACGGCAAGAATACTGGGTTGGGTTGCCGTTACCTTCCCCAAGGATCGTATTTAGTCTGACCTCTCTGCCATGACCTTCCCGTCTTGGTTTAGCTCATGGCATCATTGAGGTGCTCAAGCTCTAGCACCATGACAAGGTAACCATCTCCTTTGCTGTATTTTCTGCATTATCAGGCCAAATTTTGACTTTTCTGTCTCATTTAGATGTCACAATTGAAGAAGGACATTGAAGAAGGACATTGTCAAATTAGAGCACCACCTGGAAAGAGTAACTTAGATGTTGAGTTGGCTGCAGACCAAGTCCTGTAAGGAGTGGTTGAAAGAGCTGAGCTGGCTTAAATTTCGGAAAAGAAGATTAAGGAGAAAGTCTTCAATAATCTGAAAGGCTGACATGCAGATGATGAAGCAGACTTGTTCTGTATTGCTTTAATGGGCATGACTTGAACCAGTGGACAGAAATATCAGACAGATTTTGCTTCACTTAAGTATTAGACAACTCTTGATGGTAAAAGCTAATAGCACTTTTACAAAAACTGTTTATGGGCTTGTTTTTCACTGGAGATATTTTGAAACAGTCTGGATAGCCATTTCTCAGATATAGTATGTTGTAAAAACACTCTATGGTGTACATTTTGCACTAAGCAAGGAGTTTGCATCTTCCTCTCTGTGGAATGAAACAGGAATTGCTTAGATAAAAGGTTATACATATTTCTTGAAATCATCACCACCAATAAGGTCCTGTAATTGTTTTTTCTTCATGACCCAGCATATTTTACTAGGATTTCTCTTCTAGCCTCATAAACTTTTACTTGAGGGTGGGGTGATTTGTGTGTGTGTGTGTGTGTTTGTGCGTGCGTGCACGTTTTTGGAGGTGGTTTGCCATTGCTTTCTTCCTAAGGCTGAGTGAGAGTGACTGGCCCAAAGTCATTTAGCTGACCTTGTGCCTAAGTCAGAACTAGAACTCACAGTCTCCTGTTTCTAGCCTGTTGTCTTTAACCAGTTAAATCCAATTTGTAATTCACAGCATTAACACTCTATGCTAATGACCCAAAAACAAACAAGTAGAGACCATGAGAGTAATGAATGTATTTAAATCATTTGCTGAGAAAAATCTTACTGAAGATATAAATGTATAAACTGAAAGCTCCTTTGCTTGGAAACATTGAAGTAGAAGCTGATTTACCATCTGTTGGGGATATTATAACTAGTTAAAAGTTACATTGTAGATTTTGCACTGATCTAGAGGTTGGACCAGATAGCCTTTAAGCTCCCTTCAATGCTAAAATCCTATGTCCGTATAAAAGCTACTGCAAATTGCACATCAATTATGTTGTCTGCAAATTTGGAAATAAAAATTCAAAAGAGGGAATTAGTTCCACTTCGGACAGAAGATGAGTTAATTAGGAACTCTAGAATCAAGGGAAAAATTGATTTGGGTAGAGCATCTGAAGTATACCCTGGAAAGTCATTCCCAGTCAGAATAAAAAGAACTAAACCAGAAAGACTGTTGGTCCAAGAAGCTACATTCATTCACAATAGGCTGTGAGCATCCTGAGAACTGGCTTTTCTGGGCAGCAAGCCTGCATGGGTCTCCTGGGCAGACTTCCCAGTTTCCTTCCTTAAAGGGATAGCTCTCTCGGAAAAAAAATATGGTATTCACATGTAACGGATTAAACAGGCACCCCATTCCTCAAATTAGTATAGCTATCAACTAACAGCATGTAATCATCTATAGCTGAGTGAAATAAGATGCATAGGAAACACATTAAGGATCGTGCAAATTACAGACATATGTGGAAATAAGAAAAGATAACAATAATTCAACATTTATTAATCCATCCCTAGTACCTGGTCATCAAATTACACATTCACTTTGGCTGATTCAATTTATTTATTTATTTATTTATTTATTTATTTATTTATTTATTTATTATTTAAATTTATGTCACCGCCCATCTCCCCCAACGGGGAAAATTAAATGCTCTACCATATATACCTCCATAAGAAATGTGTTGGGATGCATGCTATGCTCAAAATATAGCCTCCTTTTATGGAAGCTACAGTATGGATACCCTATCTGGACTCCAGAAATATGGACAACCACTAGAGTTTTCTCCAAATCTTTTCTGCTACCTAGCTGTTGTTCCAATTTTGCAGCTCAGATGTGACAGCCCTACATAATGGAGCAAAGCCATGTTCAAGTCCCAGATATCATTTATACAGTATAAGGGCTGTTTATGTTGGGCATGGGGAATAGGCAAGAGAATTAAACTGAGAGATTGGAAAAGTGCTATTACCCTGGATATCAAAATCTGGATTCAAGAAATACATAATTTATCAATCTTTTTAAAAAAACCTATTTTTTCTATGAAGCAAACAAGAAAAAAAGACACAATATATTTCCCTTTCTTAGATTTCATAATTTTAAACAATTTTATGTACAATTTGATACATTGTTATTAAATAATTAAATGAATATGTGATATTTAGGCAATCTATATTAAATTAGTAGGTTGGGGGGATTTTTCTGTTAATTTGTTTAGTCTTTTATTTTTTATTTTTTGCTTTTTGGTATTACAATTTCACAACTAATTAATTTGTTGGATATTACAGTTTTTATTTTAGTTTTTTGCATTGTTTTCTCTGTAGTTCTCTTTTAAAAATTGAAATATATTTTTAAATATATATATATTAGGATTGGTTTAGTCGGTGTATCAATTCAAGGATTGATTTTTCAGTCTTGTTTATCTGAACTACATAAACTGCAAGAAGGAAAGCAAAGGGAAGGAACTGCTGTATATTCCAGCTTTTATGTTCAGAGTGACAAGATTTTCTACACTTTTCATTTTTTCTCATTTATTTTTGAAAAGAATTTGCAGTCACAAAGTTTCCAGAGCAAGCCAAAAACTCTGATGGAGAGTGCTGGATTTCTCTATTTTTGTTTTTCCCAGCTTACCTTACCATTGAAATCTGTCTGAGGTTGCTCTAGTGTTGTTGTTGTTCTTTGCTTGTTTCTATTGAAAATCTCTCCAGCTTCCCACAGCTTCACCATCTGCCTATGCTTCCTAATAAGTGTCATACATTACAAAGCAAACAAAGGCACACCGTTCCCAGGAACCTCAGGACAAGTCAGCTCAGCTCAAAAGCCCATCAGCCAAAACTCTAAAAAAAATTCTAAGGTACTGTACAAATAAGACCCTCAAAATAAACTATGTAAATAAAGTCACTCTTAGATCTTAGATCCTTAGGAGGTACCAGCAATGCTGACCCCAAGGTTACTCTTTACTTTACTATAAAGTCTTACCTGTCATAGGGCCAGGCTATTTTGTCTCCAATTGTTTTTGCTTGCCCCACCAGAACTGACAAGCAGGGTGTGCTCTGGGTCCCTTCTATCAAACTATGTCATCTTGTTGGACCCAGGAGCTGTGCCTCCTCTGTTGCAGCACCTGTCTTGTAGAACAGCACACCTACAGAGATCCAGATGCCTCCCACCCTGTTAGCTTTTTGTCAGGCATTCGAAACCTGGCATTGGGATGTTAAACAAGCTCAGTTGTTTGATTGGCTGATTGGTTTTATTGTACTGTGGGTAAACTGGGAATGATTTCTCTTGACCCTGGACTTTGTGGGATTATTGGTTGTTTAATTTTATTGTTATTTGGTTTTATTTTTTTTGTATGCCACCCAGAGTCATTGCTATGAGATGGGCAGCCATATAAAGTGCTTCAATAAATGAATAGTAGCAAAGAGGGATCACTTCTCTGCCTCCTTTGGGCTTGCACTGATGCACAGAAACGGCTGGTGACACCTTTCCATACTGTGTGGCATCTCCTCCATCAAAATCTTGGGGAAAGGGAGTTAGAACAGTCAGAGGCTTGCTGTGAACTTCTTTCTTTCTTTCTTTCTTTCTTTCTTTCTTTCTTTCTTTCTTTCTTTCTTTCTTTCTTTCTTTCTTTCTTTCTTTCTTTCTTTCGCAAACAAAGTTGATCAAAGTTCCTGTGACTTTGACTCCAATGTTGAGGCAGGTTATAGAGAGGTAACGTTCTGTTGATAGGGATTTTTGCTTGTTGTCTTGAAAGTGTGGACAGGATACGTGGAAAGGTGAAGTGAAGGCCACAAACCGTTCGCTTGGCCCTTGCCTCACCTGGTGAATTAAATCAGCAAGGTTGGGACTGGGGTGCATGGTTATGGGAAGTGATTATGCCTCCTTGAGTCAGGGATGTGTTTGCATTTGTTTAAAGGAGGCAGTTATATGACCTTCATAGGAAGAGACCTCCCTAGTCTCCCAGAGAGTCCTATAGACTCCAGACTTTAATGTTCCTTTCCTGGGTAAGGTGATTGAGAAGGGGGTAGCTTCACAGCTCCTGATAGATCAGAATGAAACTGATTATTTTTCGCCATTTCATTTGGAGTTACACCCAGGATGTGGTACTGGGATTGCTGTGGTTGCCTTAGCAGACATCTTATATCAGAAACCAGATGGAGACTTTGACCCTGCTAGTTCTTCTGGATCTCACAGGGGCTTTTAGTAACATTGACCATCATAATCTTCAGGGCCATCTGCCAGGGTTGGCTATGACAGCCTGTTTTGCAGTGATTCCAGTCCTTCCTGTCAAGAGGCACCCAGAACATGGTGTTGAGGGACTGTTATTCAACACCTAAATCACTGATTTAGAAAGTCCTACTGACTTCTAATCTTGTCCCCTGTGCTGTTTAACTTCTAACAAAAGCACTCAAGAAGGTAATTCAGAGCTTTGGAATGGATGTTACTAATATGCTGATGACACCCAGCTCTAATAATTTCTTCTCATCTAATTCCAGAAAACAATTAGTCCCTTTGAATGCTACTTAAACTTGATAATGGCCTTTGGTAGAGAGAAAGTTGGACTCTGGAACCGATAGGAAGCCTGTTTCGGATTGGATTGCATTCCCTCAGAAAGAGCAGGTTCACAGTTTGGGAGTGTTCCTTTAAACTAAGCTATCACTAGATTGCAGGTGGCTGTGACAAGAAGCACATTTACACAGTTATGGGTAATCCACCAACTGCAATCCATTAGATTTAGCAATGGTTAACACCTTGGTTAACTGCATTTTTTTTTAATTCTTATCTTTTGAATTTTTTATTTTTTATTGTTGTAAACAGTTTTGCCTGTTAGATAGAGATGGGATATTACACACCCACATAGTGATAGAGAGAGATTACTTAATCTATTTGTCTTATAAGTTTTTGCATTTGATGATGAAATATGCTGTGTATTAATTTGTGAGAGTAACTATACAAATATCTGGTTCAAAAAAGTGTGTGTGTGTGTACGTGTGTGTGTAAAATGGTATTTGTCCTGTTTGTTCAGACTTTCATGCTCTTCATCTGGGTCTCCTGAAAGCTACTGTTCGGCCATACTACCAAGATCAGGGTATTTTATTTACTCTTTAAGTTGATTCCTGAAATACTACTTTATTTCCTGTCATTTTGTATTCTTGGGACCTGCTAACTAATTCTCCCATTTTCCTGTCCACATTCACTTCTATTCATTGTAGTATATAAGACTGCACATTTTCACTATCCTAAAAAAAAGATTTTCCATCCCAGTGTGTAGTTGTTGGGTATTCAGAGAGAATTACTTCGACATAGGAATGGTTCAGATTGTATTATTAGCTACTAACTTCTTTCCTAACATGTTTGTTTTCTGTATGTGAAGAATTATGTTTATGAATGATCATTTATTCCTCTGCATATCTAAAAAAACTATGGTTAGAAACAGATGTCTCTGGATACATAGCTATCAGAAGCTATGTATTTTATTGCAAAGATCAGAAGGAAAACTGGCTTACATTGCTATTTATTGTTCATATGTGATGGGCTGGATAGTGTTCATTGCTTCTTACCCCAACAGTAATAATCCTTCTTCACACTGGGATTAATACTATTATGAACAAATCCTAAATACAGCACCATGTTTCCTGATTACTAATAAACATTTATAAAGTGTAAATGATCACAGCATGTTAACAAACATGATCCAGCACATTTTTTCTGTGACAAAATACTGATGGTTTCATCAGATGTGTTCTCAGCAACTAAAATAAATAACCAAAAATAAAAGTGTTATATGTAAACAACAGCTTTGCCTTCTATTTTATCAAAAGCAGATTGATTATTTGGTCTTCCTTGTTGTTGTTGTTGTTCAGTCGTTTAGTCGTGTCCGACTCTTCGTGACCTCATGGACCATAGCATGCCAGGCCTTCCTGTCCTCCACTGTCACCCGGAGTTTACTCAAATTCATGTTCATTACATCGGTGATGCTATCTAACTATCTCATCCTCTGCCGTCCCCTTCTCCTTTTGCCTTCAGTCTTTCCCAGCATCAGGGTCTTTTCCAGTGAGTCCTCTCTTCGCATTAGGTGGCCAAAGTATTTGAGTTTCATCTTCAGTATCTGTCCTTCCAATGAGCAGTCTGGGTTGATTTCCTTTAGGATTGACTGATCTGACCTCCTTGCAGTCCAAGGGACTCTCAAGAGTCTTCTCCAGCACCACAGTTCGAAAGCATCAATTCTTCGGCGCTCAGCCTTCCTTATGGTCCAACTCTCACAGCCATACATTACCACTGGGAAAACCATAGCTTTAACTATACGGACCTTTGTCGGCAAGGTGACGTCTCTGCTTTTTAATATGCTGTCTAGGTTTGCCATAGCTTTCCTCCCAAGGAGCAAGCGTCTTTTAATTTCATGGCTGCAGTCACCGTCTGCGGTGATCTTGGAGCCCAAGAAAATAAAATCTGTCACTGCTTCCATTTCTTCCCCTTCTATTTGCCAGGAAGTGATGGGACCAGATGCCATGATCTGGGTTTTTTTAATGTTGAGTTTCAAGCCAGCTTTTGCACTCTCCTCTATCACCCTCATCAAGAGGCTCTTTAGTTCCTCTTCACTTTCTGCCATTAGGGTGGTATTGTCTGCATATCTGAGGTTGTTGATATTTCTCCCGGCAATCTTAACTCTGGCTTGTGATTCATCCAGCCTGGCATTTCTCATGATGTACTCTGCATATAAGTTAAATAAGCAGGGTGATAATATACAGCCTTGTCGTACTCCTTTCCCAATTTTGAACCAGTCGGTTGTTCCATGTCCGGTTCTAACTGTTGCTTCTTGACCCGCATACAGGTTTCTCAGGAGACAGGTAAGGTGGTCTGGTACTCCCATCTCTTTAAGAATTTGCCACAGTTTGTTGTGATCCACACAATCAAAGGCTTTAGCGTAGTCAATGAAGCAGAAGTAGATGTTTTTCTGGAACTCTCTTGCTTTTTCCATGATGCAGCGATCCTTACTGGACTATTTTTCAAAGAAAGAGAGAGGCTAAATAGGACAACATTTTGCAACTGAATATTAACAACCTTGTTTACTAGCTGAAAAATTGTAGCAGGGACACTCTGCCCCAATACAGTGCTTGGTAATCCAGATTTAGGTGTGGGCTCATCTCTTAAAATAAATGTATAGTTGTTTCATTCTAATTCATATACTGTAGTTATTCATTACTTGGGAATGAAAAATTTCCTAGGAGCAATGTGGTAGTGGAATCAATCTCTAATTTCCCAGAAAGATAGTAAAATTTCCTTTACTGGAATTGTTCAAGCAGAGGCTGGACAGCCATGTGTTAGGGATGCTTTAATTTGGATCCATCACTAAGCAGGGGTTTGGTTATGATGGCATATACAGTTCTTTTAAATCCTATGATTTTCTGATTTCATATTAAAGATCATAAAAGCATCAGCATGTATCACAGACTTTGGGAGATGCGTTTCTCACCTAACTTTGACTAATTCATCCACATAAAACAGCACTCTTTGATGTTGCTATTCCTCTCTGTTTCAGTAAAAGGAGTCAAATCAAAATGTATTCAATTCAAATCCTTCTTGAAATTAGTGCTAGTTTTATAACAACACTCAGTCTACTTTACAGATAACTTTAAGTGGTTTTGTTCATTCAAAATGTTGATGAAATGTGGATTTCTATATGAATGGACTGAATGTGGGCTCTATAAATATGTTCTTGTACTGTAAGCACGAAGACATACTTGTCCTATGGACATAAGAAGTTCATTTTAAGGCTTAAACACATGTTTAAGTTGTTTATGCAAAATAATGATTTTGCACTACTTGGCACTTAGCAGTTAGCAATGTTTGGGAAATAAAAGACACTTTACCTTCTTGACCACAAAAATGTACTTACAATATATGAGCATTTAGAGGACTGTAGCTCAGCAGAAAAGTTCCTTTTTGCAACCAAAAGTCCCAATTTTCAGTCTCTGTTTACTAGAGATAACAATTACTAAGTATACCCATGCTCTGACCTGATACAAAGGTATTTCTTATGTTCTTAAAAATGAAAAAAAAAAGTCAGCATGGGGTGCCTACTGGGTGATCTGGGGAGGGATGATATGATGGTGAGTTCTTTGCTGCCAAGAGATTATTTCCTGCTCTAAGTTAAGTTTGTTGCCACACAGATCTTCCATAGAGTGGCAGATCAATTACATGGTCCACTCCAGGCACCTTATGAATGCTGAACATTTCCAGCAGGAGTTTCAGGAGTTTTTCAATTGCAAGGAAGGTTAGCTGGTGTTTGGTCCAATGTTGGGAGCAGGAGGTCATTGGAATTCAAAACAAGATACTTCCTTAGTGGGCTCTTTCTGCTAGTAAATCTCAAGATGCTATCTGGTTTACCCGGGAGCTTCAGGAGATGTAATGGCAAAAAGATGCCTGGAGCATTGGTTGAAGAAGTTTAAAAATGAATTAGCTAAGCAAGAGTAAGAGCTCACATTTGAGCCTATATTGGGGTGATAAGGGTGGAGAAGCTTTCCCGTTTTTCTGTCTCTGTTTTTGTCCTTATAAACATCCAGCAGCTGTGTTTAAGGTTAGGGAGCGAGAAGCAGGGAGATCTACTGCTCAATCACTGCAAGATTTCGCACAATACTTTGCTAATGAACTCATTCAAATTTGCCAAAATCGTGGGTTGTGTCTGAAGTGGTGATGGGGCAACATATCATAGTGTTATCTGGGATTCATTTTGGTTTCATCACTCCAATGAAGTGGATAGGGTGCTCTTTGGCATGAACTCTGATATTTGTATTCTGGCAGACAAGTGTGTGCGACTAACTGAATCTGGTAGTGTGTGATCTTTTGAGTGGATAATGTCCTGGCTACCATTAAGGAGATGTTGGTGGCTATCTCTGGACTCACAAGATATTAGATCGCTATCATCAAGTTTCCAATCTTCTCTTTTTAGGGAAGTTTGTTGAGAATATACTGTGGTTCCAGCTGCAAAGTGCCCTAAAGGAAATGGATTGTTTCACCTCTTTCCAGTAAAGATTCAGGCCCAGTCATGGAACTAAGATGGCATTGGTCACTCTGGTAGATAACTTTTGTCAAGAAATGGGCTGGGAAAGTATGGCCATCTTAATCATACACTTGACCTCTCAGTGGCCTTTAATACCATTGAGTATGGTATCTTTCTGGACTTCCTGTGAGAGTTGGGGATGGAGGCACTGTTTTGCAGTAGTTCCACTCCTTATTTGATTTTGATTTATTATCCAATCTATATGGCCACCCATCTATCCAAAGATACTCTGGGCAATGAACAAAATAAAAAAAACATTCCATTAAAACCAAAACAGACACCAAATTGAGGCCCCAATGAAAATTCAATTCTACTTATCACATGTGCCTATTCCAGAGGTCCAGCAACATACCAACCCTAATGCCTAACTACAGTACATGGTTCCAGTCAATAATAGTGGGGAGGACAGTTTGGTTTCTTTGATGTTCCCATTGGTTTGAGGTGAGATACCATACTGATAATACACAGCTATATAACACTACCCTGGGTATGCCTTGGATAGTGATGATTTGACCAAATGATGGTGAGAGTCTAGGTCAGATGAAACAAGCAGTGGCTGAACCTAAACAAGACAAGAGTTGGTGTTTGTGAAGAGAACATCTGATTCTCTGAGTGCTCTGATGGTTACTCTGCATGGGGTAAACAATGCAGAGTATTTACTCTGAAGAAAGAGTTCTTCCAGTTGGGTGTCATTCTTGATTCACAGCTACCGTTTGATTGGTAGGTAGATGCTGTGGCCAGGAGGGCCTTTGCCCAGCTTTGAATGATGAGCCAGTTACAGCCCCATCTGGAGCAAAAGGTACAATGGTAACTGATACCTCATCACCACCAATATAGACTACTGCAAAGTTTCTACATAGGGCTACCATTGAAAACTCTCAGAAGCTGCAACTTGTACAGAAACAGCTCATGGTCACATGTGAGAGCCATAAAAAGCCAAGTTATACTGATGTGGGAATTGGCCCACATTGGCCGCCAGTAGGCTTCTCAGTAGAATTTCCCCATTTCTGGAAACTCTTCCTGTCTCCTATCCCTGTTTTTTACACTGACTTGCCTCCCTGTGTTGCCACCTGGTGGCCAGCCAGGAGCTAATGGGTTCTTTGGGATTTAGAGGCAATAGGCTCAAACCAGGGTGAAAGGCCAAAAAGGATTTTATTGAATAAACTTCAAGAGAGTTACAGAGAAAAAGATACCAATCCACATCTTGCCAGGAACCCCAAAGATGAAATGGCAGGAGACACACTCTCTGGAAACAGAATCTTAAGTCAATGTTCAAGTCCACTGTATCTGGGGCTTTTGCCACCTTTTCATACTTTTCTTAAGGGGCAGAGAGTACAAACAATAACACTTGGAGATGGCTTGATATCACATCTTATCTTGACCAACTGCCAGGGATATTTTTAAGTAAGGCATCATTTGGGGATGGTCTGATGACATATCATGTCAGTAACCTGAGAACTCAGACAGCTGACCCTTTGCTAAGAATATTTTAAGGGGAAACATTGTTTCTAATATGAAGCCCTGCTTTCCCCCTTGCCCCAAAGAGGTGTCTGATTAGGGAGGTCATATTGTCCTCATCGTCTTTATCTTAATTGTTACAAGTACAGATACAGAGAAAAGGCTCAAAGGCAACATTTCCAGCACCCTGCTACAATCCTCAAAGCTTGCTAACAAACTTTTTCTAAGCACACATGTGAAAGAATCAAGAATAAAACCTTGCTAAATTATATATAAATTGCCTCACCTGATTAAGTAATCTTTCTTACACAGATTTATCTTATATGCACAAAAGGAAAAAGGGTACCACACCACAATCTCACCAGTTTTCTACCATGCCATTACAGGTAGTCCTCAGTTAACAACCCTAATTGGGACCAGAATTTCCATCACTAAGCGAGGCGGTCATTAGGCAAAACATCACATGACCACGCTGCTTAGCAACGGCAGTTCTGGTAGTCCCAGTTGTCGTTGTTAGGTGAGGACCGCACTGTTGTTAGGTGAGGACCTCATGCTTCTCCTGCCCTGTTGAGCTTGCCTCCACTTCAACTCCTCCCAGCCATCTCTGCCCTTTTGGCTGCCCTGCAATCCACCACTGCCACCTACCCCTGCCGCCCCCAGCTGACCTTTGCCATCTTCTTCCTCCTGCTGCTGACACGGTTTGTCCGGCTGAAGCAACTTCTAGCCCTCCATGAGGACATCGTGGAGGCCTTGCAAAGGGCCAGAAGCTGCCTCAGCCAGGCATGCCTCATCAGCAGTGGGAGGAAAAAACAGCGAAGGTCAGCTGGCAATGGTGGCGGCAGAGTGCAGGATGGCCAAAAGGGCGGAGATGGCTGGGGGGAGTTGAAGTGCATGCTGCAGTTGGCAAATGGTGTTTGGCAAAGAGGTGTTTGACATATGTTGTTTATATTTTGATGTTAGTTGTCTGGATTTCCATTTTGTTATTTCTGTTGTATTTTTATTTCTTATTATATTTGTATTTTGTTTTTTAATATTGTGAGCCACTCAGAGTGTGTGTGTGTGTGAGAGAGACTTACAAGGGGGGAGAGTAGGATAAGGAGGAATAGAATATACACACGACAGCTTATCTCAGTGATAGTCATATATTTCCTCTGACCTTATTTCAGCAACTTCACGAAGGGGGTAGAAGTCACAAGAGCATAAGCCAATGAAACAATATGTATTTTTTTCCTCTCCCCACTTATCCCAAACTGCATTAATATAATGAAAAGCTCATAGCACAATGCAGTTATTGATCAGAATGGGCAAAATGTGGCTATACTTGCTTAACAAAATTCCAAAGTCACACTATTTGCATCTTTGTATTTTTCCTTAGGACTGTGCTGTGCAATGCAAATTATGTCAAGAAGTGTGTGTTTCAGAATATGCCAATCTATTGTTTCTCTTGTGCTTATACTAGAAACATCTTTTCTGCTTTAAATATGACAATCCCAACATAATAGTTTCTGAAAGATAATGAAATATTGTAATGCGATCAAAATCAAATACGTTCATTTTTTTTCCTTTCTCTCCCACCCTCCCCTTACAAAGGTAGTGATTTATCTTAATTACCACAAGCTGTTTACAGATGCATCCTATATAAGACAGAAACATCACAATCAGCACATGGCTGGGACAAGAAAATGCAAGAGGAGGACTAGTCCCTCCTTTTTTGTACTGAAGTGAACAGCCACCATTAATTAATGAACATCTGGTATAAAGATTATAAGAAGACAGCATTGTCACTGGTGGCAACTTGGTAGTGCCTGAGGAGTGGCTATGGAACATAAGGCAAAGGATATTTTTAAAAGACCCCAGCAGTTGTATTTCTTTCCATAGAGATGGCACTTGGTAGGACTCTCTCCAGCTGGTCTTTCTTGCTGCTTTTTAGCCAGTGGACAGCTACCTTCTCAAGTGGGGCTTACTCTTTTTGGGAGCTGGGGCCACCTTCCTAATTTCAGGGTCCTCTGCTAGTTGTAGAGCTTGGTTACAGCTGTCCGGTCGGTGTTCTAGAACCCAGAGCTCTACTGCCTCAGGCAGGATGGTAACAAATTGCTTTAAGACTATGCACTCAAACATACTTCTTGGGAAGTCTGCATTTCAGGAGGCAGCCACTTTCTGACAAGCTCTCTGAGCTGGTTCAGAGAGGTCTTGTCAAGGTCCTTCCTCCCCTTTGAACCTATATCCTCAAAACTGTTGTTGATGGGCTCAGCATGGAGTTCAAACCATTGCTAAATTGCAGCCTGAACCAGTTTATAGTTAGCAGACTCCTGAGGTGAAAGACAGCTAAAAGCTTTCAAGCCCCTCCCAGTCAGGTAGGCAGCCAGCCGTGTCACCCATTCTCCTTCTGGCCAGTGGCACACAGTAGCAACTCTTTCAAACATTGTTAAATAAGAGTCTACATCCTCATTCTCCCCCATCTTAGCCAGCTTTATTTCTATGTGAGGTTGTGATGGAGGAACTGTTGTTGTTGAGGCATCCTGTCTGCAGAGCTCCAAAATAGCTGACATCTGCTCCTGATGCCTTTGCTCATAGCGGGGCCTTTCCTCTATGGCAAATCTTTCCCTTTCCAGCTAATATTGGCATGCTTGCTTCCACCAGCATTGTTCTGCATCATCCCAAGCTTGTTGCTGGTGCATCATGACTTGCAGAATGGCTGTGATGGGATCAATTCTGCCGTAGCCTGGTCTGTAGGTGGTGCTGGCTTCTTTAAAAGTGGTCCTTTGATTGGATCATCAGAGGAATCATCCTGATTTGATTTAGCTGCTGTATCTTTTCTGTTCATCTTCTCAGTCAAGGCAAGACCCTGTTGCTGAACCAATCTAGAATAAGCTCAGGTTTTAGGACATAGCTCTGTTGGACCCAATACATGATGCCTTAATTTAGAACTCCAAAGGCTTCTCTCAGGTACTCTTTTCATGAGTCAGTTGCCTGCACTTTGTGGGTGGGCCACTAACTAGGCCACTTTTGTATCCCACTGCTGACACCTACAGTGTGGCAGAGACCCTTGCAGAGAGAGAGGTGTGGAACTGACTAGTGAGTAACAGAAAGCAAACACTGGACTCTCCAAAGATTTAGAAAACCTGCTGAAGTTTATTCTCCCCAGACTGTTCAACGTTCAGGGAGAGGGGTTGTCAACAAAAGCAGACTCTTTGGAATCTCAGCAGTCCAAACCAAGTACTTAAAAGTAGCCCTCAAAATAAAATATCAAACCAAGGATGTAAATTGGTCTGGCCACAGCAGTTTGAGGCTTGTTCTCCTGCTCTTGCACCAACAGTCTCGATGTGCCTTCCAGCCTCAGCTGTCAGCATATAGGCAATTCTTTACATGAGAAGTCTCTGGCCCCTTCATGCCCTCTGAGAAAGGCTTTCTGATGGGAGGAACCAGCTCTATTCTGTGCCTGGAAAATGAACTGAGTCCTGGCCAGGCAGCATAGCAGGGTGGGGGAGTCTATTTATACAGGCCTGATAAGGGTAATCTCAGCAGGCTTCTCCTTGTTGTCCTCTGGTATCTGCTGTCTCCACCAACCTTCTTCTCCAACCCCCATACCTGCCCTTTCCTCAGAGCAGCCTTTATGTTTAGTAAGCAGTGAGTCTGCAAGCACTTAAAGTCTGGAGCTATGACTTACTCACAAGGATACTGATGTTTTCCCTTCACCACACAAAGAATTTCAGTTTTTAGTTCATTGGGATTTTAAACTTTATGCTACACTGGTGCTTTATTGTTAATCACTTTGGATTTGGTTTTTGGTTCCTATTTGATCCCTTTGTTCAGTTAGTGTTGCAAATAACTAAAGAATTCCAGACTTTAGCAAGTTTGAATAACTATACCAGCAAAATGTTATAATAACTGGTCACAGTGACCAGGTAGCATCTCTACTGGATGGTTCTTACCTAGAAGGTAAAGAGGGCTACTGGATGACAACAGGCTGATGTAGTAAAAGAGAAGTAAGAATGTTTCACCTCCCTTATCACCATGGAGTAGGTCTCAGCTTGGGCACCTTTCCATGCTTAATCAGATTCAGTCTTTGTCATTATCCACCTGCTGCTGATGTCCCAGAGCCACCCAAGATTGGCTGAGAGAAAGAAGTTGCTTGGGACTAATTTCATCAAAGGGCCCTTAACCAACTTGCCTGCCAGATAGTCAGGGAAATCCTGAAGTGCCCACCAGAAATCAATCAGATCCATAAGGCACCTGGGGTAAACCATCAGAATGGACCCAGCCCTGCCGAGGGAATAGGTGGCAATCAATGGCATATGGATCAGAATGTGATCTGACCATGACAAAGGGAAGATGGTAATACCCTTCATGTTAAGATCACATAACAGCATACATGTGCTGAAGCCAAGAATACCTAGGACATGTCCATAGTCCCATGGAGGCCATGAACCCCTGAGCTGTGCCAGATCCGGCCCCTCCTGCATGGAGGTTGAAGACCTCCATACCAACTGACAGAGGTCTCCACCACCAAGCCAGCAAGCAGATCAAGTTGCTCAGGGAGGATTCCCAATGATAAGCAGGGCAGCCAGTACATCAAAAGGACACCTAAATTATCTGTACAGTATAGTCCAACATAATACATAGGCATTTAAAGCACACCACCTCAAGAACAGTAATCCTGAGCACAGATAAATTCTCATGATAGATCAGCACCATCCCGCCTTCTTGACCCTGGCATTGATGTTGATGCAAGACCCAAAATCTGCCCAGGCAGATTTCTAAGAGGGTGACATCCCTGCCCTTTCTCAGCCAGGTTTCATAATACATACCAGATCTGCCTGCTCATCCACTACCACATCCTGAAGGGACTTATGACAGACAGGCCTTGTATTAACTAACAACAGCTTTGAGGCTACTTCCCTCTGCCATTCAGCTGCTTTTCTCTATCCATGATCACAGCAGACTCAGTGGGGCTCTGCCCTTGCTCAGTATTCCAACCATAATTCTACTGGAGTCGGTAATGGCAGCCACTGTCCTGAGGTGCTTCACTGCTGGAGCTGGCAGCACCACTACCAATGCCCAGTTAGTACCCTACTATGGAAGACAGCCCACCACAGATCTGCTACCATTGTCACACTGTTCCACACTGAGACCACCTCTCCTGTCTGTCCACCAGGGCCCATGGCCATCCAGAGCTTAAACATTCTTCGGGAGTAATGCATTCCAAATGGTTTCCAATAGCAATACTGCCCAAGCAGCCTCCCACCAGTGATGCAACAGATGTCCCATTCCAGTGGTTCTAGTCACCACCTTAGGCCTCCTAAAACTACTGATCTGCTCTCATACATAACAAAAAAAAAAAAGAACAACCTCCAAACACCCATCCATCCTCATGACAAAAATTCTCATTTCTAGACCTCATAAACTGCCCAACCTCTCAGATGCCATCTTTTTACATACATACATAAGGTAAAGGTAAAGGTTTCCCCCTGCATAGTTGTGTCTGACTCTAGGGGGCAGTGCTCATCTCTGTTTCTTAGCTGAAGATCCAGCACTGTCCAAAGATGCTTCCACGGTCATGTGGAATACATACATACATACATATTTCTGACTGAAAGGGCTGAGAGGAGAATTTCAGAACTGTTATGGGCTTTATGCTAGGAAAAACAAAATTTTGTTCTCAAATCATTGAGAAAGGTATGATATGAGAAAGTTTATTTTACATTTGGTGAATTAGAAAAGGTGTATGATAAAGTAAATAGGCTTGAATTATTGAAATTTTTGCGAAAATATGAAAATGAAGGTTGCTTTCCATAAAAGCAGCATATGATAGAAAATAAGGCATGCATGAAAATAAATGTAATGCTTAGTGAATGATTCAGCTTTGAGCAAAGAGTAAAACAAAGATGTATGATGTACCCTTACTAGTTTAATGTATTTATCATCTATAAGGAATGCTTGTGATAAGATAGAAATGTGTTCTATATGTGTGATGTAAATAAAGTTCTTTCCTCCAACAGAGGCAAAGACCTAAGAAGGGGTTCAGTAGGACTCATCAGAGATCAGTTCCTCTGACAAATCTCAACATCTGCTACCTTAGGCAGTTTCCTCACTTGGCCTAATGGTAGAGCTGCTCCTCTGGGGATGTGTAAAGTGATCTTAGAGAGTAGTGAAAGTGCTTTAGATTTCTCTATCGCAATATGTTAAGATGGAAAAGTTTGACTGTGTATATGTAAGCCATTATTTATTACTCATTACTAAATACGACACTTAGTTATAGCCACTTTTGTTATATTATGAAATAATATTATTTTCTGATGTATATTCACTCACTCGTGAAGTGAATAAAGACACTGAATGAAAGCTAAATGTTTAGTTTTTCATTTATGGAATGTTTAGGAGGAGAAGAAAAAAGCTTACAAAAATACTTCAGCGCAAGGGTATGTTCTTTGCAGTTTCTTGCACTATGGAGCATTTAATTAAAAATTATGAGTCTTGTATTCATAGAAAGATTTTGAAGATCTACGACAAGAATAAACAGATGTCATGACTGGACTTTGAAACTTCCCTGTGAACTCTGCCATGCCAAGTTGCCTCAGGAGTTTCTTTGCAGAATTAAAAGCAGGTATACATATTTTATAGGGGTGTGATGGCTCAGCGGGTAAGACGTCAGGCTTGTCAATTGGAAGATCGCAAGTTCGGAAGTTTGAATCCCTAGCCCTGCGTGACGGAGTGAACTCCTGCACTAGCCCCAGCTCTTGCCAACCTAGCAATTCAAAAGCATGCAAATGCAAGTAGATTAATAGGTACCACTTCGGTGGGTAGGTAACAGCGTTCCGCGTGCGTCATGCCGGCCACATGACCATGGAAGCGTCTTCAGACAACGTTGGCTCTTCGGCTAACCAACGGAGATGAGCACCAGCCCCTAGAGTTGAACACGACCACAAAAATGTGCGGGGGGAACCTTTACCTTTACCTTTATACATATTTTAATGAAGAAAAATCAATCAAATTTTAAATGGGTTTATGTCTTGCCTCTCACCATGAGAAAGAATCAGCATATCTTCTGTAAACAACAGCCTTCTCTTCATACCAAAGAGTATGAAGATTAATCTTTTAAATCAGGAATAGGCAACTTGATTCTCCCCAGAGGTTTTGATCTACAGCTGCCACAATACCTTGCCATGGGCCATGCTATCTGGGGCCTACAGAACTTTATTTGTTAATTTGATTGTAAAAAAATGATATGCTGTCACTCCCATTTGTGGCTTTTGAGAACTTACAAGACATATGGAAGACGCTAGGTTGCCTACTTCTATATCAGGTGTTATATGCTTGGCTTCCAAGAGGTGCATAGCTTAAATCAGATTTAGTATTTGGATTACCTGCATTATTAAAATCTCTTTTGTGAGAGTAGAGATAGACTTGCTCCTTCTGTCCCTTGAGTACCCTATCGCCATCCACACTTCTCCATGAGTTACAGAGTGAAAGTGTGCAGCAAAGAGTCTGTGCTCCTAATGTAATTTTGCTATGTGATACAACATGCTGGAAGATCATATAGCCTGCACACATAGAACCAACACCGCTGAGCTCCCCCAACCACTGCTCCTCCACCATGGAGCCTCTGCAGCAAAGAAAATGCTGCCAATTATTGGCAATCAGCTTGTTTGCCACCTAGGGAGATCTTGATGGGGCCGTGTTGTTATTTAGTGGCTACTCACTCCGCAGCATCACTCTGATTGCTTGCACCACCACAGCTCTTGTCTTCCCCGTTGGCCTGGACAATCTCCACCACCGTTGCTGGTCAGCCCCCACTTTGGCCCAAACCACCAGCTACCTCCACACTCCATCAACAGCATACTCAAAACCGCCAACAAGGGTAACCTCACACCTCATGCATCTGCTGTGGTGCCATCATTCTTTGGGCCAGTCACTCTCTCTCAGCCCTAGGAAGAAAGAAGTAGCAAACTAGTTCCAAAAAATGTTGCCAAGAAAATTGCATGGACTTGTCCAAGCGATCACCAGGAGTCAAGAATGTCTCAAAGGTACTGTTCTGTTCGGAGTATGAGACCACAAGAACTTTAAGAAAATAGTTTTTATTGTTATAAAAAATTATTTACAAAGTTAAGTCCATAAACTCAACTGAAGATTGCTTCGATCAATTGGAGATTCACAACAGATTGCACTTGGAGGTAGGCAGCTACACAGTGGCACAACTAGAGTTTACAACAAGAAGTAGAACAACAGTTCTGGATCAAGATGCTAGGTTGGTTGGTTTCTCCTGAAATACTGGGGAAAGGGGCTAAACTGGTTACTTGGCATGGCTGACTGGAGACTGGAACAAGAAGACTACAAGGCAGGCTGGACAAGGTTCTTCTGGTTCACAGGACAATACTGGACTGGAATTGCAGAGCAGGGCTGGACTGGATTCTTGGCAAGGTTCATCTGGATTCTAAGGATACTGCTGGACTGAATATGCAAGGCAGGACTGGACAGGGTTCCTCTGGATTCCCAGGACTACACTGGACTGGATCTGCAATCATGCTGGACTGGATTCACTGGGCAAACTAGAAGGTAGACTGGACTGGTTCCCATAGGCAACTGGACTGGACCCACTAGATGGCTGGACTGGAATTGCAAGTCAGACAGGACTGGAACCACTAGGCAACTGGACTGGAACTGCAAGGCAGACAGGACTGGAACCACTAGGAAATGCTGCCTGAAAAACCAGGCAGGACAGGGCGCTCCATACTAGAAGACCCCCCAATGCGGCTGCACCAAATGAGCGCAACAAAACACATTAGGATGAATGGAGTACTTAACTGTAGCGTCGAAATGCCGCTTTGCCAAGGATGCTGACCACTGTGAAGCTATCAACGCAAGCTGGTGAATGCCCGAAGCAACCGAAGCCTTCTTAGCTGGGCTTGCTGAAAAACTATGAGACAAAGTTCTGTCTCCTTGATGCTGAAGCAAACTTGCTTTTAATGCAGCTGAGGTCAATTCAGAAATCAGTAGAGGCTCTTGCTCTGGTTCCGCGGCAGCTACAGGGCAGGACTCCAAGGACTGTTCTGGCTGTACTTCTCCCGAAGAAGCTGTTAGCTCAGTGGAACGTTTGTCACCAGCAGCCTGATGCTTGTGCTGGCGCCCTTTTATTCTGTTCTCCAAACACCTATTCTCCTTAGGAGCCAATCAGGCTTCCTTCTGCTTGGCGCACTTCTCCGCCCTTCTTTCTCGTGCCGTGATTGGTGCCCTAGACTTAGTTCCTGGTTCCTGACCAATCAGCTCTCCAGGATTCTCCTGCGCTGCTGGGTCATCTCCAGGTCTGGTCTCCTGCACCTGTTCATCATGAGATGGATCACGAGTATTGCACTTTTGACCCTGCACCTGCCTATTATGAGTTGGTCCACGAGTATCACACTTTTGACCCTGCACCAGTTGCTACTCAGTATCAGTTTTGTTTCTGAGGTAAGTTTCATTTTCCTCTAACTCAGAGTCAGAGTCAGACTAAACTCTGACTGTTACACACATACAACCCCCTCCCCTCCCCAGACAAATCATTGATGAAAAAGAAAGATCCTACACTATCTGGATACAGCAAACATCAAGTATGTCTCAAGATGACTAACAAATATAAGAAACCATAACATATTTTAGAAATACAATGTTCAAACAAAATGATAAACCACAGAGAATAAAAAAAACTAGCAGATAAAGAGTAACTGAAAATATTTTAAAAGGCATGGGAGAACAGGAAAATTTTCATTGGTCCATAAAATTGCCTAAACAATTCAAGGGAGACTGGAAATCCTCTGGTACATTATGTCTTTGCACACTTATTGCCACTATTTGCAGTTATATTTGGTGTAGGAAAGTCATCAGTGGTAACTATTTGGGGGAGAGTGGTACAAGGGGGTAGGGTATTCTTCCCTGTTGCAGAACTATCCATGATTATTGTACAAAGAACATTCATTATGTATAAAGAGCTATAGCAAATGCTCTTGAAACATACAGTAGTTCTCCTTGATGTTTAATTTACTGGGTGTCCAAATACTGAATCTCTTTCTGTGTGGCTTACATATGATTCCAAGGCAGTCCCCACCAGGAATGATCCTCGCCTCATTATATACTGGGGTTTAATATTATTTAAGTATTTATATACTGATACTCTGTTTCCAGCATGTTACATGTTCATCCTGTCTTAAACTACAGCATTAGTGGGAAAGAAACATTTTTTAAAAATGCAGAAACATTATCCTGCATTTTTTACCAGTTCTCGTTTCATTTAATAAAAGAGAATTTGCTTTCAAAATTTCACTGAAATTTTCAATGGTTGGGTGCATCTTGGTTCAGGTATCTGTAAATCTCCTGTCTTTCATTGTAATATCATTTCCCTAGTGATTGGCGGTTTTTCTGGCTTCAGTTAAATCCCAAAGGAAGATGTTTCCATTGTTCTTTCTCAGGTTGAGAAATATGGATAGCTGGGGTGACTTCAAAATGATGGAAAGACACATAACAGAAAGCAGCAATAGTAGCATCTTCTGCTGCTTCCACCAATAAAGTAAGCCCCAACAAAAATTGCAAACCTCCCCATACCCTAAAAATGAGATTGGAAAACATGTGGGGAAATGTTTGAGAAACTGCAATGTAGTTTTTAGAACAGTAGTACAACAAGACAGAACAGATACAGCAGAACAACAAGCTTCCACTCTACTATCCACTGAAACAATGTTTATTTTCAAAATGAGATTTGCAATGCACAGTTGAAATTCTGGAAAAATTATATCATTTCTGCTCAAGCATTCATAATGTCAAAGGTTCTTAAATATCATAAGGCAACTGGTGCTGCAGCCTAGGGAAGGCTGTAGATTGAATTTTCAAACATTTGTTATATAGCTTTGCACTATATAAACTGGTATAAAGTGGCCATAGGAAGCAGTTACAAAGATTGCAATAACAAAGCAGTAAAATGCAGCTACCTCTTGTGTGTAAATGAGATAAAAAGTGCTGAATGTTCACACTTTAGTTGCAATGCATTCAAACCACTTTTTATAGGTGCACCATGCTAATTTGCTCTCTAGGCATACTGTGAGCCATTTACATAATTTCAGCTTCCTAAAATCTGGAAACATCAGAAAATCCATGTGCTCATCTGCCTGCAGCAAAAATTCATTGAACCTCCAACAATTGGTATGAGCTCTTGGAAACATGAAAAAAGGGGGAAAGAAGCCACTTTTCGAAACCTGCATTTTAGCTTTGACAACTAACACCACAATTTCAATTACTGTGTGACCCAAGGCTACTCGCTACAGTGAATGGTTGTTTAAAAATGGCATTACAGTCCAGCACAATTGTTATAGAAATGAAATTATGAAATGGTTATCCACAATAGTCACAGTAGCAAAAGTGATATTTGTGATTCTGCAAATTATAATTTTCTGTATGTTTTTTTTAAAAAAGGGTTCTGTAGGAGGGGCAGAAAAAATATGATCTGGAAATATGTTTCAATTAGATTGTGAGGAAAGTTCATATTTTATATGTATAATTATCATTTTAAAACAAAGCAAATCAATTAGCAGCATTTAGTTGCAGCCATAAATATGTTGAAGCAATTCTAGACACCATTGTATCACAATCCTCTATTTACTCAGAAATACGTTGTCTGAGCTCAAAGGACACCTCCCAGGCTCTCAGTTCATATGATTGCATCCTCATTATGCAATGCTATTTATTTGGACTTAAGTTATATAATTAGTTATGATTACCTTATACCCTACAATAAAGAATACTTTTGTGTAATGAAAACAAGGACCACAATCCCATTAGCTATGCCAAAGGAGAATATACTATTGAATGAAATCCATAGCTCTATGATAACATTCCATGTCTGCTACTTCTGCAACCAATATTCTGTTTCTACCCTGGCAAGTTGTGATTCATATGTCCAGACATTTTAAACATAGCCTTTCTATGATTGATCTTTGACCATCCAATTCTGCTTTTCCCTGAGCCCCTGGATTATAGACTGCTTCCAGCAGAAACAGAAATATAGCTATGCACAGGAGTATGGGGAACAGCAGGCATTACACTTTTGCACATGAGATACATAAGTACCATACTTTCAAACTGTATATATTCAGACATGCAACAGCAGCTTATTCAGCAGAGTTGGGAAAGAGGGTATTCTAATTCCTAAAATTATAGAAGTCCTTTGAAACCTTTTCTATGTGCAGGTTGCAGTATTACAGCCCCAAAGGTTTGTCTGAATGTCAGACTCGCTTTGCTTGCCTGCCATGTTTTTGAGCCAACACGTGTCAAGCAGTATAGAAGCCGACTCATGTCAGCCTGCTTTGTAGCCAGCTACTTTGCACCAAAGAGAACTGCCTCCCTCACATAAGGACACTGATAATACACCTGGACTCTCATTAAACTTAACAAGTTGGGAGGGGGGGAGATCAATTTTATTTTAATAAATGAATTCTTTTAGCATTCTGTTAAATTGTCTAGAGAATTTCTTAAGTTAAGATACTGGCACTGGGACCATCACAGAAAGCTCTGAATCCCAATAAAGGCAACCTGCCCTGAGGACACTGTTCTTTCTGAGACAGCAGTACCTTCTGTGGAACCAGGGTTGTCAAGCAATCTGGAATTATCTGTTATGGATGAGTGGCAAGATGAAGAACTCATCTCAGGGTCTGGAGGTGTCCTCCTAGCGGGAGTAAGACTTTCCCATTCTCCCACATTGGATGTGGGGACTGGAAGTGTCCTCCCAGAAGGAGTAAGACTTTCCCAGTCCCCCTTAATGGATTTGGAGACTGAAGGTGTCTACCCAACAGGAGTATGAGTTTCCCAGTCATCCATGTCAAAACAGGCCATGGTGGGCACTACCATGATGGAGTTACTGGAAGGCTTCTCAACTGAAGAGACCTGGGACACACAAAGAAAAGAGCCCCAGGTGAGGGAAGAACCACAGAAAAGATCCAGCTCCAGAAACAGAGGGGATGTTAGTCATTCCAGGATGGAGTGGCAGAATTTTGGAGCCTGACCCAAAATCCAGTTTGCAGAGATGGAGATGGGTTCAAACTCCCCACTACGGGATGTGAGAGATAGATGATCGACAGCAATTGGACGCAACGCAGATCCAGAGGTCACTCGGCATGTAACCATGGAGCGAGGATCCTGATCCAAATCGGGGCAACGAATCAGGGAGGTTGAACTTTAGGTATCAGAGCTCGGAAATCACATGGAAAGCTTACAAGGCATCATAGAAGCGATGAGTCAACAAGTGAGGCAAATAGCTGTGGCAACTACCGGCCAACAATTCGCCAGAGGCCCCAGCCAACAATTTGAGTATCAGCCAACAGTTTGAGTATCTCGTGATGCTGTTCGGCTTAAATGGAGCCCTGGGGTGCTTTATGGCCTTAATTAATGAAGTGTTGCATGACCTTTTATATAAAGGCGTGCTGGTGTACCTCGATGATATTTTGATCTACACAGGCAACATGGCCAACCATGTACAATTGGTCCGAGAGGTAATAAAAGCTCAACTGTACACTAAGCTCTCTAAATGTGAATTCCATAAAGAACAATTGGATTATTTGGGGTACAGAATTTCCCATAAAGGCATAGAAATGGATCCGGCGAAAGTACAGGATGTCTTGGCTTGGGCACCACTTAAAACTAGGAGGCAACTACAAAGTTTCCTCGGGTTCACAAATTTCTACCGCCAATTCATCCCGAATTTTGCCCAAGTTGTGTTGCCTCTCACTGAATTGTTAAAAACGAAAGGAAAGGTGAATGCTAAGAAAGCTAAACTACCTGGCGCTGCTCTGACTTGGACAGCTGAATGTCAACAGGCTTTTGATCACCTAAAAACTTTATTCACTGCTGAGCCCATCTTAAAACACCTCTACACTTCCCTGCCCCTCATCATCCAGGTTGATGCTTCTGATGTCTCAATTGGTTGCATTTTGCTGCAAAGGGTGAGAAGGGGGCTTTGCAGCCATGTTCATATATTTCTCACAAGTTTACTGACACTGAACGATGATGGCATATTTGGGAGAAAGATGCTTTTGCTATCCATCACGCACTTGTCACTTAGCACCACTTTTTGGAAGGAACTCCTCATCCATTTGAGGTTTGGACAGATCATAAAAATCTCCAAGTGCTCCAATCCCCCAGAAAACTGAATCCCAAACACGTCCGCTGGGTGCAATTTTTTACCAGCTTTAATTTTACTTTGAAGTACATACAGGGAGGGAAAAATTTTCTCATGGACACTCTTTCCCACCAGCCCCAGCATAATGGTCATCGGGAGGAGGTTTTTGACTCCGTCATTTTTCCTGCCCTTGGATTGGTTCCTGTTATTCCAAACACCAATTCCACCTCACCGCTTGCCACGCCTCCTCCCTTGCATCAGCATAACGAGAATAGGGAGGAGCTTGTCAACTTCGGATTGGTTGCAGTCACTTGAAGCACCAACTCCACCTCCCAGCCCACCATGCCTCCTGACTTGCAACAAGAGCTCTCTGTTTATCAGCACCAAGATACGTGGCTGGCTCAAAACAAAACTAACCTTGCGGAACACAATGGCGTTTGGTGGCACGGCAATCAAATGTATGTTCCTGAGCCTTTATGAAAAAAGATTTTGCAACGTTCACATGATTCCAAACCTGCCAGGCATTTTGGTTTTGTAAAGATTTTGCATCTCATACGCAGACAATTTTGGTGGCCATCTTTTTGAAAGGATATCCAAGACTATGTCTCCACATGCCCTGTATGTGCTATGTCCAAATGCAAAGTGGGTAAACCTACTGGCCTTTTGCAAAATGTAGCTACCCCTACCAGACCGTGGGAACAAATAGCCATGGACTTCATTGTTGACTTACCTGAAAGTAAAAAGAAAACCATTGTTTCGGTTGTCACTGATTTATACTTCAAACACATTTTATCCCATGTGCAGGATTACCTACTGCACCCCAACTGGCCAAAATGTTTGTGCAACACATCTACAAATTACACAGTGTACCTTCCAGGGTGATTTCAGATCATACCCCACAGTTCACATCCAAATTTTGGAAAGCATTCCTTAAACTCATAGGGGCAGAGCAAGCTCTAAGCTCCACCTTTCATCCTCAAATGGACGGATCGACTGAACGTGTGAATGCCGTTCTAGAACAATATCTCTGATGTTACATTAGTTATCAACAGGACAACTGGGTGGACTTGCTTCCTTTTGTTGAAGTTGCTTATAATGATTCTGTTCTCCAAAGCACTGGATTTGCCCCTTTTTGCATCGTCTATGGCCAGGACTTCGTCCCTATTCCTGAATTGTCTCAACAACTTGAACCACCCCTCTTAGTTGATGAATGGATCAAACGCATTTGAAAAAATTGGCCTGTGATGCTCCAAACCCTACAGGAAGCTAAAGACACTTATAAACACTTTGCTGATCACAAACGCACTCCTGAATGGGACCTATCTATTGGACAACAGGTTTACCTGTCTTCTAAACATCTTAAATCCACCCAACCATCTAAGAAATTGAGTGCTAAATTCATTGGACCTTTTCCTATTACCAAAGTTATTAATCCTGTCACTGTTCAACTGCAGTTACCTAAGAATATGCGACACATTCACTCTGTTTTTCATTGCAGTCTTCCTAAGCCTTTCAAACCGTCTGCCCACTGGCATCCTACTCTGCCTCCCCCCAGTCCTATTCTTATTGATGGAGAACAACACTTTGAAGTTCAATCCATTTTGAACTCCTACAAATATCATGGCCAGCTCCAGTACCTCATCCAATGGAAAAACTTTCCTAAGAGTGACAGCGAATGGGTTTTCAGTCGCCATGTCCGAGCACCTGATTTAACCCGCTCTTTCCATTCCCATTTTCCTAATAAACCTAAATAATTGTTTCTATTCTTCTTTACAGGGTTGCTGTTTCCCTGCCTGCTGAGGGGGGCTTTCTTTTTTCTGGAGGGGAGGAATGTCAGACTCACTTTGCTTGCCTGCCATGTATTTGAGCCAACACGTGTCAAGCAGTATAGAAGCCAACTCATGTCAGCCTGCTTTGTAGCCAGCTACTTTGCACCGAAGAGAACTGCCTCCCTCACATTCCTTCACTGACTGGGGAAAAACTAAGGACACTGATAATACACCTGGACTCTCATTAAACTTAACAAGTTGGGAGGGGGGGAGTTCAAGAGTGGGAAAATGGTTGTTTTGAAACTAAGAAGGGATGAAGTCAGAGGGATGTTCTTAAGTTTGAATGCTTGGCGCCAAATCTGGTATTCAGAGCTTTGCAGCCATTCCATGTAGCCGTATTTTAATAAATGAATTAAGTTAAGATACTGGCACTGGGACCATCAAACTGTCTTTCCTCTGGAGCAATATGAATTGCATTAGTTCAAACAAAGATAGAATATTGAATAGAATTAAAATGTTGAATAAATGTACATTAAATTGGGTCAGTCATTCTCCCTCACTTCCATATTCAAATTCCAATGGATTAGATAACACAGAAAACAATTTTATAACAGACTACTGTATATTATTTGACCAACTAATCTATTATTATCTGTCCAGGCTGACAGCAATTGTTCGGAATCTGTGGCAGGTATACAGTATATATTTTCACTGCTACCTTAGAAATGTACCCTATGTCTCCCATCCAATACATAGATTTACCAAGAGAAAAAAATCCATAATTTTTCATGCTCAAAATGAGAACTATGTCCTTTGCCACAGTTCTCAGAGAAAATGAGACCACAAAATATAGCTATAACCTTCTTTATGTTCTCATTAAATTATCTGCAGGAAAAAAAGTTACGGCATTGCTATGACGTGGTTGTACAGAAACAGTAATTGCATACTGTCATCATGAAAAGGCAGCTCCCACGTAGCAGGGCATATGTGAATAAAGGAAAAAACAAGTCTTCCTATGAATACTACTCCTTGCTGGCATCTTCATTTTCATGATCATAATCATATCATCTTCCTGTTTCTTCTTCTAACTACTGTACGTATGTGAAAAAATTGCATAAGATTACTGAGAAAATTTACATTGACTTTACCAGGAGGACTTTATAGAACTGACTCTTTAGAATAAGGATTTAATATTTATTATTGGGCAAGTCATGGTTACGGTTCTGGACTAGGAATAGGGAGAATCAGGTTCTAGTCCTGCTTTAGGCATGGAAGCCAACTGGGTGACTTCGGTGCAGTCACTTTGTCTTAGCCCTAAGAAGAAGGCAATAACAAACCGCTTCTGAAAATGTTGCTAAGAAAATTGCATGGACTTATCCATGTCAGAAATCAAGACTGACTCAAAGGAAAACAACAACACTGCACCTGTTGATAAAAAAAGGTAAGGAAAATCTGTCCACTACCTACAGTTTCACAAGATTGACTAGATACAAAAGGCAAGTGCAAACTTGTTAAGTAATGGCCACCCTAGATTTGTAAATCAATCCTGCCTGAAATATAGAAATTTACTAGCATATTTTATTTAAAAAGTTGTAAGAGTGAAACAATTCCATTTCATACCTACTTTAGGAAATTGTGTTGTGACTATGTTTTTAAGGGACTGGTAGGATATAATGAAGATGTGGAATAAAGACCAAATCCTGATAGGATTATCAAAAATGGAAATGAGAAGGAAACTTGAATTATAAATTCAGACTTCTGATTTGCAATTCAGAGGGGTAATACTGATCTAAAAGCACAAGATAGGCAAGGACAGAATGAAACATTCAGTAATTTTATAGGTTGGTCTTCTGCAATTCTGCAATGCAATTTCTAAATGCATTGGACTAGAGTTGTAGTCACAACACATCTAGACGGCATCAGGTTAGGGAGAGCTGGTCTAGGTCAGCAAAACAAGAAACAAAAGTAATATCTGTACCTGAAGACTACAGGCTATGAGCAGAATTTTATCATGAAAATCAGCCAAAGGGAAGGAGAAGGGAAATAAGGAGGACATATTGAAAAAACAATATGATTAACACTGGGTCTTTTCAGGATATATTTCAATATCATTCTACAAGCAAGTACCAAATCAAAGCATTTGAAGGTCTATAGGGAAAAATGCACATCATCACATGGAAAAATGAGATTTAATAAAATAAATCTGGATTTCATGTATGAAACTGGATTAGCTGTCTTCCCTTGAAATCTGGTGAAGGAAGTTGACTTTCACCACAACATTTGAATGCCACGGCAGTAAATCTTCAAGACAATATTTTCAAATTTATGTATTTATTAAATGTGGTCCAGTATTTTAGTGTTATGGCAGCATATTTAGTGTTTAAGGCCAATCTTGGTGAAAGTTGCACCGAACTGATCAGAACAGGAGTCTGTGGACCAGAACTTCCGCCAAACTACACCTGTACTTTCTATGCTAGATCATAATGTGGTAGCCTAAAGCTAAGCAGACATTACATCTTTCTGCTGGGGATATGAACAATGTCAACTTAATATAGAATCGTACAATCATAGAGTTGGTAGGGACCTCAGAGGTCAACTAGTTCAACCTTCTGCTCAGTTCAGGATCTGCAGAAGCATTTCAAACTGATAACTATCCAGCCTGTTTGAAGATTTTCAGTGAAGGGAAACATACCATCCACCTGTTCCTCTATATGACAGCCTTTAGATATCTGAAGACTGCTATAGTTTCTCCCCTTAGTTTTTTCTTCTGCAAGCTAAACAAACCCAGTTTCTTTAACAGTTCCTTATAGTATTTGACTTCCAGTCACTTATTAACTTGGTAGCTCGCCTCTGACCTTATTCCAGTTTGTTGACATCCTTTTTAGACTGCATCTGCCTTTTTAGCTTATGTTGGTTCATGTTAAACATGTGACCTGCTAGAATGCACAAATACCCATCCTATATTGGTGTCCTCCTCTCCTCTCCTCTCCTCTCCTCTCCTCTCCTCTCCCCTCCCCTCCCCTCTCCTCTCCCATGCTGATACAGAACATATATTTTTCCTTCTTAAATTCCATCCTTCTTTTTCAGTTTGTTCAAAGCTGTCTAGAACTTTCTGAATCTTCTCTTTCTCTTCTAAAATATAATAACTCTTCCTAGTTTTGTGTCATCTTCAGATTTGATGTTCATTCCTTTAACTCCTTCACCCATTAAAACGTCGAACAGCACAGGACCCAGGATAGAGCCTTGTCACACTGAACTTGGTATTATCCAAGCTGATGTGGAGCCATCTGAAAGTATCCTCTGGGTGTGGTCATTCAGCTGATTATGACACATCTAACAGTTGTATCATATTTTACTGTTTTATTAGTGAGGATGTCATGAGAGACTTGGTCAAATGCTTTGCTGAGATCAAGGTATATGTGCAGTGTTCCCCCAATCCATTAAAGTAGTAACACTCTCTGCATATGGTACAAAGCATATTTGTTAGGCAACATTTATTTTTGCGACTTTTACTAAAAATGATTTTGAAGAAGCAAGCCCTTTCTTTGTTTTGTTTGGGATCAAACATTTCACAGATCAAAATGCTGAATGATCGAAAATTGTACAAGCTCTGTTTCAGGCACGATCCTTTGCACATTGGACCTTTATCCCACCCATTAGAAGGACAATAAAATCAGACACATTCATGAGTCCCTCTTTTGAGGGAGTTGGGCGGTGATGAAATTTGATAGATAGATAGATAGATAGATAGATAGATAGATAGATAGAACAATTATTAGCCATGCTTGTTAACTGGAGCCTTCAGGATCAGAGCCTGAAGATTAGGACTTGAATGGCAATATACTGTAACTTGAAATAGTATGATGGTGTCCAGAATACTCCAAATACAGGAGTTGCTTCCTTCATCTTCCAGAAACCCATGCCTGACAATTGATAAAGCTGAACAAGCCAGACTTTTGTCTGTCCCAGTAGGTGGCTGGACTCAATTGTCCACCACAAAGAAGTGATGCTAGATATTATTGTGAAATTTGTGGTAGTAAAGAGCATTCCACTTTCAAATATCTGTTCAATATAATGTAATGACTTACATTATATTGAACAGATATTTGAAAGTGGAATGCTCGATAGAGCATCCATATTCTTAAAAATAATTTTAAAAAGACAATGAGTGAGGAGTTGTGAACATCTATAAATAGCAAGTTCTCTTCCAACAGAAGCTGGAAAAGAATCGTGGAGAGGGACCTTCCAACAAAAATCCTTAGGACACTTCTCCAGTGCCATGGTCTCTAACCCTTGTGGGGAGGACATTCAAGGAGGAAAAGAGCATCTGTTCATAACTCTTCTCTCTTACTACTTGCTCATCTGAATGTTCCTGGGGAGCCCTGTGGGCAGATTTCCACCCAATGCGTATTGGTGAGGGAGAGGGTGTGTGCAACGTGGGAGCAGGTGCTATCCGATGGAGTAGTGGCTGCCTCTGTGGGATCACTGCAAGAGTCTGGTTCCTCTCTTTGATGTCAGTGGAAGAAATTTGAGTTACCAGAGAAGCAGAAGGTGATGGTGGCCTCCTAGGTGATATTTTTTCCTTGCTTACTTTGCTCTCATTATATGTGAAGCAGTGCCGATCAAAGAGATAGGGGATGGGGTGGCTGCTTTTGAATAACCAACTCTATAGCCTGTATCACCCACAGCAAGTTGGAAGAGGTAACGATTTACTTTGTAAAAAAAGAAAAGCAATAAGGAGAGAGGGTCCGCAGTTGAGAGAGATTGAAAAGGAAGAGAAAAGAAGCAGGAGAAGACATGCCTTCCTCTTCTTGCAGGCTTCCCTCTTCCCAAGGAGCACTAGAGCTCAAGAGGAAAAAGACTGGATGAGGAATCTTCCATGCTGAGGGATCTCTCTCTTTGTTAGCATCTTCGACTTCATCTTCTCCGAAATAAAAATGGCATTATTGAGCATTCACCCCACCTACCCCAGAGTGTTGTCCCAAACACTTTTTAATTAACTCCTCTGCTTCCCGCTCCAAAGAAAGTCCATGAGGATGCCATCTTCTTCAGTACCTGCAGCGCTGGCCCGGTCCCTGCTGGGCTTGGGGAAGAGGCCTGAAAGAGGAAGAATCACGTCACCCCTAAAATAGCAAACGCCAGGGTTGACCGGGAAGGGGTTGGGAAAGAGAGGCAACGATTTAATTTTTCGTTGTTATCCAGCGCCAGCCCCGCCGCTTTCTCTGCTTCTGAAGGGACGCGATGGAAGGATGGAGGCCGCTGTGTAGGGAGAGGTTCCTTTCCACGACGCTGCAGAGAAAACAGCTCCTCCCTCCTCCGGCAGACAGACAGCAAGGAGATGTCACGTGGGTCTCCGCTAGCCCTCCTTTCTCTCGGCTCTCCTCCCCAACTCTCAGAGATAGATAGAAGCCCGAGCCTGACGCTGCTGAAAAGGCGAGGGACGGCGCTGGCTTTCTTCCCCCCTGCTCCTGCTCCTGCTCCTGCTTCTGCTTCTGCTTGGCTTCTCCTTCCCCGAACTGCCTTATTCAAAGAACCTAGCGGGGAAATGCTCTTGGACCAACGCCTTGCAAGCGAGGAGGATAATCCGCGCAGGTAAACAGCCGGGGTTGGGGAGAGGGACAGGTGTCCGTGTGGTTGCTGGGAAGGGAGGGAAAATGCCCGTTTAGCAGGGATGCTGAACTGTCAAGGCTGCGCAAGGGGCTGGGGGCGGCTTTTGCATGCAGGGTTTGGGAAAGGGAGACGGTTGCAAAGCGGTGCGAGGAGGTGGCGGCGGGGCTGCCGTGGCTAGGAAGTTAAAGCCTGCTCGCGGTGATTTATGAGTAATTTGGGAAAAAATCTTGCCTGGCGTTTTGGAGACTCGGGTGCGCTGAATTGGGGAGGGGTGCTAAGCATCGATCTTATTGATTTTCCCCTCACCTTCCCTCCCCCTCCCCCCCTCCCCCCATTGGTAAAATATGTAGCCGTTTGCCGAAGGGGAGGGCTAGAAAAGTGGAGATACGGTCGGGTGCAGATTTATATTTCGGGACGTTTTAATTGGGACCCATTAAATAGAGAGGGGAAGGGGCGCTCTTTTCTGCTCCCCTTTGCTTATCTCTGACATGTTAGAAGAAACTGTCTTAATCCCAGCTGCTGCCTCATTTTAGAATCCGCGTGTGTTAGTGTGTGTGTGTGTGTGTGTGTGTATGACATAATAAATTGAGGTACAACCTGCAGCTTCCTTGGGTAGCAGAATAAACCCAAATAAGCAAGGAAGCGAAGGAAGGAAGGAAGGAAGGAAGGAAGGAAGGAAGGAAGGAAGGAAGGAAGGAAGGAAGGAAGGAATCGTGTTTGCCTAACAGGTAAAGAAGGGAGGCGATTCTAAAAATAATTAGGTTGGAATATATGAAGAATGGGGGAAGGAGCATTCAATAGATGCAAATGAATATATTAAAAAGTATTTGTTTTTGATGAGGGCACTTCTGTCTTCGGTTGCAGCAGAGGCTATTTTTTTAAAGGGTGTGGGGAGTTCCTCCCCCTTCCCAGCCCCTTTTTATTTCGGCTTGTAATTTGTGCACTCCCCAGGTCCTGCATCTAGAGAAAATCCTTCTGATACTTAAAACAGCAGGATGCTGGTAAGGCTATAGATGCCGAAATGACCTGCTATTAAGGATTTATTGTTGGATTTATTGCCTTAACGCTCTGCCTTGTTTGATTATCCTTTCCTTCATCTCTGTTTCCTACCCTTATTTAATATCCAAGTTGACGAACTGATGACTAAAATGCTATTTTAATAATAATAATAATAATAATAATAATAATAATAACAACAACAACAACAACAGCAGCAGCAGCAGCAGCAGCAGCAATGTACTTTAAGGTGGGGGTATTGAATTCATTGATGAGTTTTGAAATAGGTATTCTCATCTATTAATTAGGCAAAAAGGACAATAGGCTTTTTAAACAAAAACTCTGAGACACCATTTAAGTCATGCATGTTAAATCAGCAGTCCATCTTCCACAATCTATCTGCTACACTTGCTTTGCAAACCACTAGATGTTCACTGTTTATCATTGTATCAGCCATAATAAATTTGCAAATGGCTGTTATTACTAGTATTATTTTGCTACTGTTGTGGTGTTTATATAGGCATAAGAAGGTTGGGCAGCACAGAGAGAGCAGAAAGGTGCTGTCATCAATTTCATGTAAGAAAAATATTAAAAAGGGATCCCCTTAGTTCAGCAGCTCTCTCAGGTGACATTTGCAGGAACCATTCTGCTATTGACTCCTGACTTGCATATATGTGCATGTGCATGTGCACTGAACAGGCAAACACATATAGCCATGCAGAGCTCCCCACTTTCTGCAGGCAGCTTAACTGGCCACTTTCTCTCCTGACAGGCAATTGCCATGAACCAACAACAGTCACAGACCCCATCCCGAAGACACTCCTTTCCTTTAGAAAACATAACCATAGTTTTATGATTCAAATTAACTAATAAGCACACATATCCTAGAGTTCTTTATTAATCCCATTTAATTAATGGATTAATTAAATTAAATTAAATTTGAGCATTAATTCAATTTTCTATTATGGTTTTGGGCACACAGCTCCCATCCACCCCTAGTTCCTGACATTCTCAATAGATCTGCAGTATCTAGAGAGACACAAAGTCTCAGCAGAACCCTAAACTAGATGGCTGTAACTCTGGGAACTTTCTCCAACCTGTTAAGGATATTTATTCTCCCCTTTGCCTCAGTAGCAGTCCTTATGCTCAGACAGTGTCACTTTCTTCAGCTGCACCAGATTCTGTGTTACTTTTTTGCATTCAGTCAGTTCTCCTACACAGAGAGAGAGAGAGAGAGAGAGAGAGAGATCTTTCTCATACACTGAATCCACTCCTCGGCTCATAAACTGCTGCTAATCTGTTTCTCATTCTCAGGCACAATAGCTACCCAAACTTCTATTTCAGTCTTTATTCACCCCATCATGACATCTGCTATAATGAGTTACAAACTTAATTAGGATACATTGATATTATATAACATTTGCAACACCATATTTCTCTAACACGCACACAGAGACGGACACACATTTGCCTTTCCCTCCAGTCCTCCCCCTCCCTTCTTTATGAATGCTCATCCCAATCTTCCCAATCTTAATAGCAACACCCACAAATATCCATTTCTTTTAATTCACGATCCACCATCATGACTCTTGCCTGGGACACCATGATTAGGATCACACACCCACAGTGGTTCTTTCTGTTCTTCCTTTTTTACACACCCACCAACTCTTATCTGAAACACCTTGACATTCCTTGTGCAATGCTCATTTTCACTGCCATACCATCACTGTAGATGGAGGATAATTCTCCCTGCTTTGCTAATAGCTGTCTACTCTGCCCAAGTTACTGATTTTTTTTTACCATTAAAATTGTATTCCTTTCCCACTACTTACACTGTCATGCAAAATACATCCATGTACATATATCCTAGCTTCTTTGTCTAATCTTCTGTCCAATATATATGTACACAAATTAAGCTTTTCTTCCAATTCTCTTTCATACAAAGTTAACTTTAATCTTTTATCTCTACACACACCTCTACTAAACACATGCTCAGGGAATAAATATCTCATGTATACACATATTAATCTCCTTTGTTTACTATTCTCCAGAAAATCTATTCTATTTTATCCATATAATCCTTTCCTGAGTTCTCACATACAATAATCAATTTGTCTTTTAGGTATTTTTTTTTCAATCATTAATTTCCCCTCCTCTCTTTAAACGTTTTTTCTTAATGGAAAAGCATAGAATTTTTAGGCAGGAAAAAAATTGCTTTAATTCTAGGCACCTCCAGTTAAAACATCTCTGGCTGCAAAGCCGGAGAAAGCTCCCCGCTGCTTGTCAGATGAGACACTAGATGGCTAGACAGACAAATGGATCCGGCTTCATAAAGACAAAGCAACATATATTCTCTTGGGACCCCTTTATGGGGGGGGGGGACTCTGTGGTACAGCACTGAGTTTTGCATGCAGGAAAATCCCAAGTTCAATTCTTGCTTGGCATCAGTATGGAGCACACCCTCATTCTGAAGAAGAGGCCGCTGTTCAGCAGCGGAGGACAGGTTTTGCGTGCGGAGGTCTCCACAGCGCCTTCAATTCCGCACGTTATCCGGGATTTTAGGAAGCAAGGCTGGGAAGACGGAGAGTGCTGTTTGAGACCTTGGAGAGCTCCTGCCAGTTGGGCAAGAGAGCGTCTGCTTGGGAGACGCACCGCGTTCCTCAGCGAATATTTATGTTTTTGTGATGCTTCAGTCCCACCCCACCCCTTCCTTTCTCGCCCACATGTAGATAATGAATTCGCCCGTTTTTTGCACAACTCTCCCACACATTCGTTAACACCGCCATCCTGTAATACTTTCGGTCACACACTCCGGCGCTCGTTCTCCAGCACACTCAAACACACACCCTTCCTATTGCTCCCTCCCCCTTTCCCCCGAGCTTCAGCACATCAACCGGGAAACAGGGGTGGGGGTGGGAGCTGGCCGACGGCGCCCGAGTGTTCACTCATTCCCGATCACTCTCTAGCGAAAGCAACCGCACCACGGCAGCGGCGAGCTTTGAAAGGCACTGGGCGCCCAGCTTTCGGCGCGCGCCCTGCCTCGCCAGAGGAGGAGCCCGGCAGCTACCGGTGGGCGCGTGAGGAAGCGTGACGGCGGGTACCGGGGGCAGGAGAGCGAGAGGAGGCTTGCTGCGGAGTCATCAATTTCGCACCCCGCCCACCCCCCGCTGGTCTCCACCCTTCTCCCTGGTGGACAGCCGCTGAGAGAAGGAGAGAGAGAGAGCGCCGCGGTGGCCCTCGGCAGCGCTCCTCTTTCTGCTCGCGACTAGGCGGGAAGGGGAAGCCTCTGCGGGGTCGGCCGCCCCTCAGGAGGTGAAGTGAAGCTTTTTGCTGCTTGCTGCTGCTCTCAGTTGTTGCTGACAGTGGCCGCTGCCTTGCTGATAAGACCAGGCAGAGAGACAGAGGCTTATTACAGCGAAAAACACCAGTCTTAAAGGAAAACATCTGGCCCTTTCATAGAATAATCCTTTAAAAATAATTTTTCTCCCTTCATATATTGTGTGTGGCTAGTCTGCATGGAAATAGATTCTGCAGCCCACATACAGTAAGTGGCCCTATACAGTAATTGAGACTTGGCCATTCCTTTACCTATTTTACCTATTTTACCCAATTTTATTTCCATTCTCCCCTACTAATTCCTTGTTTCAGTCTCTCTCTCTCTCTCTCTCTCTCTCTCTCTCTCTCTCTCTCTCTCTCTCTCTCTCTCTCTCTCACACACACACACACACACACACACACACACACACCAGTTTTTGAGTGTGTTATTTTTTTTTCCTTCTTAACATTGTGTTATCAGGTGGTGCTAATAGTTAAATTGTAAAAAGTTCAGATTGCTCTCCCTCCCCCAAATTCTGGAATTGAAACCTTACAAGTTGCCTTTCCAGAACATGCTGACAAATCCATGATCCATTTAAAAAAAAAGGCTGTCATTTCCCACACTGAAGTCTATTTTGGAACTGATATATTGTCTCACTGTTTGTATTTTTCTCAAAACCAAAAGAACACTTGTCATTTTTAATAGGTGGGAAATGGTTAATGAAGTATAAACAAATACAGCCAATACTGTAGAATATTAAGCAATAGGAAATAGCAGAGCTAAGGAAATGATCCTACATCAGAGTACAGGTTTTTGTAAGGTCTATTTTTTTCTTTAAAATACTGGATAGTATTAACTTCTACAGTTAATTTCGAAATATAGTTGGGATTGCATCCTAAGGGGAAAAATATTGTTTTAAATCTATTCCTACCAACCCTTTGGATATTTGAATATAACTTGTGGTGGTCTATGACGAGACTGGGAGAGAGGAGAGAGGAGAGAGGAGAGAGGAGAGAGGAGAGAGGAGAGAGGGAGAGGGAGAGGGAGAGGGAGAGGGAGAGGGAGAGAGAGAGAGAGATTGGTGTAAGGCATCAGGCTAGAAACCAGGAGACTGTGAGTTCTAGTCCCATCTTCCCATCTTAGGCACAAAGCCTGGGTGACCTTGGGCCAGTCACTCTCTCAGCCCTAGAAAGGAGGTAATGGCAAATCACTTCTGAAAAACTTTGCCAAGTAAACTACAGGGGTTTGTCCAGGCAGTCTCTGAGAATTGGACACAATTGAATGGATTATATATATGTGCATGTTTAGAGACATACAATTAAAGAAATACTTGGTAAAAGGTATCCCAAACTTTGATTTCTTCCCTTAATTTTTGTACTTTTCTTGTAACATTTTGATTTCAACCCACAATGAGGATTATCCTTTGTGTCCCCTAAAATACAAAGTCTTAACAATTCCAATCAATTATTTTCCTCTTGATTTAGTCATTTCTTGCCAAATAGCATCACACCTAATAACAAGGAGTCCTAGATTCAGTTTTTGGGGAAGACTTCTGTCTGAAACTCTGGAGAGCCACAGTGTTGACATGCAAATTCTGTTTTGAAGTTATAAGGTATTAAAATGTAAAAATTGCCATTAATTGACTGTATTTATTAAACTACTATCTTTTTTCTCCCAGCGTTTTTTGAAATATTAACTGCACCAACAATCACAGTATGCTGCCTGCACCAAGAAGTAAACAATATAAAGTGGTTGCCCCCCTCCCCGCCCCTTCAGCTTTGTGCTGTAATGGCATAGTGCTGAAATACTTCTAGTTGCAAAACTATGCAAATTATGGATAACAAGAGGTGGTTGCACTTGAGGTGGATGAAAGTAGTCTATGACATTTGATAGCTTAGGCATAGTCTAGAGAGGGTTATGCTCTGGTATTGCTACTACCTTGAGGCTTTTTTTGATTTGCTGTTGCATGTCAATTAATTTTGCTAGATGACAGCTGTAGCTGCAGTGGAATACTGGTATAGAGATAATGCTGTGATTGAAAAGATACTAGTAAATATGCATTATCCACAAATGGTAGATTTAGCTGGGAGTATTTGAGGTGGAAGGGGAGGATGTACTTTATTTTAAAACATGCAAACTGATGTAACTTGAATTACACAGAAAGATGCACATATAGCTACACACAAATTATGTCTAATGTCAGATCATGAGATTATATGTAGTTCTACGTTTTAGAAGAATGATAGCAGAAATTAATCAAAATTTTGCCTATATTATATAACCAATTAAAATGAATCAATTTTCCAAATTTTGAATTAGTTAAAGGAAGTAAGAAAAATATACAAAGAGATATATCAATAACCATATTTCTTCCAGAAAAAAACAAGCCCAACAGCCATACCACTGAAGAAATTCATTGCCAGTTTGCTCCTACTGAGATTTCATCTACTTTATATGATATTAGAAACATGTTTATTGCATGCAAAATCACTAAATATAGGATATAGCAGGTAGAGATATACTTTTTACCATGAATTTTGTTTAAGGATACCCAAAATGGTAACAAACGTCTTTTGATATCCCTTTGTATTATAACTTTGTTTATTAATGAGGCATTTTGCAATGGTTTTTTTTCATGAAACTTTATTGCTACAAATAGTGTGTAGCAGGCTGTGTCAAAAGAAACCTTTTCAGCACAGGATATTAAGCATGTGGTTCTATTGCAGCAGAAGACCCTCAATTTGCCTCTGGTTGTATTTATATTTGTTGTTACTTTCAGCCCTTTATTTTTCAGGCATGCAGTACTCAAGGTTGTAAACGTAATTTTGTTATCTTTTCAATTTTTGCAGGTTTTTGTAAAACATATTTAAAAAATCATGGTGCAAAATCCTCCAACAATCAAGCACCGGGATCTTTTTAGTTTTGGCTTTGCAGAAGGAAAACAAAATAGGAGCAGCTGTGAGGCTCTGCATAGCAAGTAGCTTCTAAGATACATGACAGCTTCTGGATTTCAGCCCCACAGGGAAATAGGCAGTCTCCTGGTTTATTACATGGCAGGCAGTCCATGGTCTGATGAAAGAATCAACTTTGGAAAGACAGGATTGGAATCTGTAAATTGCTTGCAGTGAAGGTGATAAAATTCCTGGGAAATGCAGCTATTGGATAAGATGACTTCTACACACACTTGGATACTGACTTTTCCATGTATGCTGGGATATTGATTAAATCTTGCTGGATTTGTGGATCTTTCGGAAAGATCTTCTGGGTGGTTTATGGACCCTCCTACATTTGTGTACTTTCCACCCATCCCCAACTTCTTTTCATCTTGTCGACATGGATTTTTAATACTAAAATATTTGCTGACTCACTCTTAGTCTTCACTTTAAGAAGCAGATGACTGAATAACTTTTTATCAGTGCCTTTTATTTTCTAAACACTTTTTACAGTTCAAAGAAAATTGCACATTTGCTGGTGCTTGATCCTTCATTTCTTCCATTATTATTATTATTATTGAAAAAGAGAACAAATTTGCATCTTGGGTGAGAAGCCTGAGCCTCTCCTACTGGGGAGGGCAGCCACATTCTTTTCCACCAACACCTGGAAAGCAAGAATTAAATATCTGTCGTGAGTGGTTATTGGAAAGATTTTACCCTGTCTGCTTCAACGCCCCCACCGCCACTCCCCCCTCCTCTTCCCCCTCTCCCCCACCCCACCCCACCAAGAATGGGGCCCGTGCTCCTTAGGCGGGGAGGCTGCCTCCTCCTCTGGATGGCGCTGCTCCTGGGATGTTGGGCTGAGCTTGGCAGTGGCTTGGAGTTCCCAGGAGCAGAGGGCCAGTGGACTCGCTTCCCCAAATGGAATGCCTGCTGTGAGAGCGAGATGAGCTTTAACATGAAGACCCGCAGTTCCAGTGGCCTGGTCCTTTACTTTGATGATGAGGGCTTCTGCGACTTCTTGGAGTTAATTCTGACCCAAGGTGGGCGGCTCCAGCTAAGTTTCTCCATCTTCTGTGCTGAACCTGCCATCCTGCTCTCTGACATGGCTGTCAATGACAACCTGTGGCACACTGTGGTCATTCGCCGCAATTTTAAGAATACGACACTACTAATTGACCAAGCTGAGGCTAAATGGGTGGAAGTGAAATCTAAGCGGCGGGACATGACGGTCTTCAGTGGTCTCTTTCTAGGAGGGTTGCCTCCAGAGTTGCGTTCACCTACCCTAAAAGTAACACTCTCCTCAGTGAAGGATAGGGAACCCTTCAAAGGATGGATAACAGATGTAAGAGTCAATTATACACAGTCTTTGCCTGTGGAGAGTCAAGAAGTACGTCTGGATGATGAACAGAGCCACCTATGTGCTAGAGATGTTTGCCTCAATGGTGGTGTATGCTCTGTACTCAACAATCAGGCGGTGTGTGACTGCTCCCATACTGGTTTCCGTGGGAAGGATTGCAGTGAAGGTAAGAATCTGTTTTGCCCTTTCCCAGTCAGCTTCCCCCTCAATGAAAGGGGAGGTCAAGAGATGGAGACTGCATGGCTTTTCCTCTGTAGGAGTGAATCTTGCAGCTGTGCTTTCCCCTCATCCATCTCACATTTGAATCTTTTGTTAAATATTCCAACCCCTGTTCTTCCATCTCTTTGAACTATGACATGAACATATTTTGCATTGTGAAGATCAAGTTGAAAATTAGGTTGAGGATCAGAATTTTGTAGAATGGTAAGGATATAGAGAATTAGAAAGCTGAATTGTGTATAGGTGGATGTATTTCCTACCCCACTCAAGGAAAGGATAACTTAGTTTTCAGGAAATGGGCTGGCAAATTGATCTATCAACCAGGTCACTTGAGGTATTACAATTTAACCTGAGTAGTCCCAATAATGGGACAAAATGGAATTAAATAATTCTAAATACAAGTACTTATATTTAAAAGTGTATGGATTTGGTTGCTGAAAGCCTCATTATTGTCTGACTGCATGGGAAGAGAGTTGATTGGATTTATTTTTCATAACAGAATAATAGAGAAATTCAGTATTTCTCCTGTATAGGGCTAGATTAGTAAATATACATAACGTATTTTATTGCATTTTTTAAGACATGGAATGCCCTCAGAGCTAATACAAATAATACTGTATGAGGGAAAATAATGTATATTTTGTATGCTTACACAAATAAAAGTAAATATTACCAAAGGAGAAATGGAAAGGATTCATTGTTTAAAACAGATCCAGAATAGGTAATTTAGTGGCTTCATTTAGTAATGACTTAGTAATTTGCCTTTATCACTTTAATCTAATTTTACTGGCTATGGAACAAATATTTGTGGGCTATGTTTTTATGTAAACTTCCTGTCTCCTTTGTCCAGAATTTAGGCACAGTCATCCAACATTTTTTCTAATTTATTGGCTCTTTATCTGATAAAACTTCATCTGATCTACCATCTTTCTACCATTAGTCAATAAAGCCACTCAGTCTGTTTTACTGTATATTTACAAGTGCTCTTGAAATTGTAATATCTCATATGTTGTATTTTACTGGCTGTTTTTTTAAGATGCTCATTGACCAAAATTAATAAATTCTGTAGCCTATGTATTATACTGGCTCAGGAGGAAATGTCTTTGAATTGGTCTTCTTGGCAAATGCTTAGTTTTAAGACGGTATGAGACTTTAAAGGAATTTTTGCATGAATTTAGGTTTTTCTACTTCAATATGTGGATTATTGATGTAATTCATACTGATAATTAATTGAGAGATTAATTGAGAGATTAACTGAGAGATTAATTTTGATGCTACCACAAGTAACATTTTAGGCAATATTCTAAGATCCTAAGAAAACTGGGAAAGATACATCTCTACATTTGAAACATAAAACTATGACATCTCCCTTCCAGTTATTTATTTCAGGTTGATGCTGGATGCATGTTAAACTCATAAACTATTTTAGAAATCAGCAACAGTTTTAATAGGGTAAGAATTTATTTTTCTCCCATAATTAAATGTATAGTCCCATAGTGTTTAAATCTGCCCAGAAGCAATATTTCTGTGGCTTTGAATTGGACTTACAGGTAAGTGTGCATACAATTGCAGACTTATATAGTATTTACATTCTCTAATTGCAAGGATGCTTTATCTTAAGTGTAAAAGTGCCTTAGGCTGATCACAGAGGAAAAATCATTGTTGTGTAATTATACTGTTACATAAGATAAAGAGACAGACAGACAGATAGATTACAACTTTCTCATTTAATTCTGGAGGACTATTACTTTCCCTTCCTTCCTATGCATTAATAAAAGCAATTTCTAGTAAGTTAAATTGCATATCAGCAACACATTGGTCTGTTCATCAATTAATAGGAAATTTGAATTACTCTGTATGTATAGGAATTAAACATGTACAGTATATATACTTTCTCTTCGATTGGTACATATACATACAATTTGTTGCACTCATTAGGCTGATGAATCAGAACAGCTATTGGCTACAGTATTTTAATTTTTAGAGTGTCTTTTGAAGTGGTAGACGAAAACCTTCGGTGGATTTTCTCCAGAGGTCTAGAAGTTGAAATATGGTATCCATTGCATAGTGGTACCTTTGATATGATTGGTGAAGAGTTGTTCATCAGCCTTATAATGTATTATTCATAGGTACTTAAAAGTATTTTTGGTACCATTGTGCATGCATGTTAATTAGAATTAAAAGTTAATTAGAACATAGTATTTTGTCTTTCTGGCTGTTAAAATTCACTGCATTTTATTAGCGCTACATATCACATAACTATTATTATGGGTAAAATAATAGTTAACAAGATTTCATTCCTTAAATATTTGCAAATCACCAAACAGTGATTTTTTAAAAAAATAATCCAATCCTATTTTAAATACTTATTTTAACAATAAAAAGATAATTACATGTAGAATCACTATTTATCTTGTATTCCATGGTTGTTCTTCAGTATATTATCAATAATTAATGATGATGATGATATTTATATTTGATTTACAATTTTCTGAGTGTTCATATATGCTGCTTCAGTAATCCTTAAAACAACACTGTAAAGCAGGTTACTATAATTGGACTCCAGATTAAAGTTATTAGTTTTAAAGCTTTGGTTATAACAATAATTTAAAAGAAGACAAGAGACTGTCCAAATCTATGCATGTTTACTCAGAGCAAAGTCCTACTGATTTCAATAGAAATTATTCCCTACAAATATGTATATATTTGAATGTATAGAACCAAACATAATTTAAAATACAAAGCATGAACTAAACTGACATGATAAAAGATTAGGAAAGGTCATTATTGTTAGCATTGGCATTCAGTATAGAATTTCAAATCATGATATCTGTAAAATCAATATGTATTAAGTTTTGCAGAGCACTGTTTTATATTTCCAGACATTGTTGCAAATAGCTACTTTATATTAATATAAATATATGTAACAAACCACTCTATTTGCAATATAATTAAAGTAATACCTAGCCAACTTTTGCTGATCTTGAAAAAGCTAAATAGAGTGTTGGTCCTGCTTAGTACTTACATGAAAGAATAAGGAAATCTTAGGCAGAAGTTAAATTGGAAAGTTAAAAAAAAGCAGAAGAAAGCAATGGCAAACCATTTTTATATTGTTGCCAGAAAGCTACATGGATATATCCATTAGTCACCAGGAGTGAGAATTTCTGAAAGAATTTTGTCTTTATTATAAATAGTATATACAGTAGTATGTAATTCATGGTTCAGTATAAAGCATATTTCAGGCTATATTATCCTGACAGTCTGTTCCGTTTAGCTAGTCAGATTAAAAACCTTTCTACAGAATAGGAAAAGGGTATGCTACAAATATCTCTATATCCATAACATAACATCTGCTTTGAAGGACCATAGCAAGCATGGCTTGGAATCAGAGTGCTATAAACTGTCTGCAATTTACAGCTTGTCAGATAATAGACATAATTTTCTATCACATGCCTTGAATTGGAAAAAAAAATCCAAGACAAAAATAAAGATGTCTGAATAACTGACATATCCTATTGCCTAACCACATCTTCAATTCCATTTTTAATTAATGGATTTCTCAATTAAGTGTACTGAAGGATAACATGGAAAACTCATAATATTCTTGCATTTTCAAACATTTAATATATGAAGCATTTCCCTGACATAAAATATCAAAAAATTGCTAACAAAATGAACCATCAAAAGCACTCATTTTTAATAACTTAACACTATTTCTGGCAGTGCAAATCTTGGCTTCAGCCTCTAGATTCAGTAACAACCCAAGATTGCTCCATATTACATTAGTAAAGGAATGGGTAGAAACCCAACTAGTGAGCACGGTGCCTAATTTTAACCAGGGACTAGTTTCTAACTGACAGCTGAAATTCCTAACTACTAAACTACTATTCAGTAGTATTACATTATTACTACACAATAGTTATTGTGGATCTCTCTGTAGAAGGCATTATGAAGATAATATAAACCATTGCCCTGTTCTACATGAGGAGCATAGTAGAGATATATATGAAAAGAATGCTAGGGTTAGAGTAAATGACACAGTGAGAATGTTGATCAAACATGCATTAGCAGACAAAGAGATTAATTCCATGCTAGAGATAATTAGAATTTTTTTTTAAAAAATGATTTCATATAAATCTATGAAGTCATCATATCATGAATACAGTATATATTTCTAGCTGTTGTATCTTGTAAAAATAAATAAGATATACAGAAAAGGACCCAAAAAGGATAAGCAAAACATTTAGGAAATTGGAAAGCCTTCATATGAGGAAGGCCAACACTTTATAGGGTTTTTTGCTTTATTAAAAAAAGGGCAAATAACAGTTAAACAGATTTATAGAATTATGTACAAGAGGTATATATTGCATGTAGCTGATAAAAAAGTTTTTTCTACAAGGCACAGTAGGGGAGGCAATGACGAAACTTACATTGTGATGCAAACCTTGTGATTTATGTATTTGTGTTTGATGTTGGAACACAAGTGCAAAAGGGTGAGGTTTGCAATCTGACATTATGACATATTTTGTTATTGTCATGATTAGGACAGATGCTTATGAGAAGATGAGGGGTTTTCCCCCCAAAATAATTGTCTGTGAATTGGATAGTGGTCTTGCATTCACTAATGAGAATAGAAAAATTTGTTGAAAAGAAGTAAGCATGAAGTGCAAATGATTAAAGAGATTGCTGCTGCAGAACTGAATGCCTTTGAAAGTGAATCTGAAGATTAGCAGCTGCTTGGGTGGGGCTGTATGCCTGGTAAATTTAACTCTTTCTATAATGTCTAACTATAAAGCTTTTCTCTATTTTCTTTATTACTCTGTCCATATCTCTTCCTTTTGCCTCATCTTCATCCATTTTTTTCTATGCTTCCTTTGTCTTTCCCTTCCTGGATCAGTTAACTGTTTTTTTCTTCTTTTTTGCTGTTTCTGCTAACAGAAGAAAGGATATGTTTGAACATTTGTATGTGAAGAGCTTGCCGTGTGAAATACAGAATGGTTGATATGTGGAATGTCTTCATTTTTCCTATTAATAGTTGTTATTCAGTTAATATGAGGGGTTGTCTTGACCATGCTGTTTTGTGAAGTGTGACCTCTGGCAGATACATATCCACATGCATATGTAGAAGTGTGGCACATGCATACATATAGTAGGGGGGGTGGGAAAATCTCTGGGACTGGTTTCAATTGTACTGGACAATCCTAGAATGACAAGGTAGAGAATCTAAGATTCTTTCTGAGAGTTTTTCCCTTTTTGCTTATTGCCCAATCTATTTTGTTTTTATTTATTTAGGTATTTATTTCTGGTGGGTTGCCTTAAATTCTTCCTTTCAGTCTTCCTTTCAGGTAAATATGGCAATGGATAGATAGAATATCCCTTTTCTCTTTCTCAGAATACTAGCATTTGGATTCATCCAAATCCAGGGAAACAATTTGGCAAGATTTCAGAACAGATTAAAAAAGGAAGTCATTCTTCACACATCCCCTTAATTCACTGAGATCTTTTCTTGCCAGACACTGGGCCAATGGCTTATAGTTTAAAAGGAGATTTGATTAATCTTGGAAGACAACTATATTGATAGCAAGTGGATCAACTCTCAATGCAGCAACAGCAAAGCTATCAGCATTATAACATCAATAATGTTTTCAGATAAACAATATATATTCACAGAAATATAAACATAGTAAATCAGACCAGATAATTTTATTTTTTAAAATCCTAGAATGTTTTTATGAAAGCTGAAAAAGAAAACAAATAGTCATATGGTAATGCTGCAAAATTTTGAATTTGTGATGGAAAAGTCTTTATTTCCATGAAAGACAGCTTGATCATTGTTCAGATGTTTTCAGTCTAAACAGGAAATAGTTCATAAGCCCTGATAGTACTGCCTTGCTAGTATTAAAAATCTTGTTCCTTTTAATGAGGCAATGATGGGCATTTGAAGGATGATAAAGTAATAAGAGTTAAAAGCAAACCAATCCATGTTTAAAACAATTACACTATTCATCAAAGTGAAAGTTTTATAATATTATTCCCAAGTTAGTGTGGCACTACCTTTGAGCATTTTAATGACCAGAATATACTGCAGCAGTAGTTTCTAGATAATAAAGTAGTAAAACTGATTTGTTTTATTTATAGTCTTAAGGGTCATACAGTATTTGATCAAATTAAGGAAAAATACCTATGTACTTTCTAAATTAACTTAAATGAGACAACTCAAGCCTCCAAGTTGATGTTTCTCATCCACAATAGTAATTTATCCTTTCCTGTAACATAAAGCTGGAAAACAATATCCTTTATAGCTTTGCTTCCTATTATTATTATTATTATTATTATTATTATTATTATTATTTATTGGACCTCCTCCTCTTCCTTCGATATATTTTGGTGAGGCGATATTCTTCAGCAAAAGTTTCTACATATACTTATAATCTGCCATATAATGTTCTGTTTTAAAATGTAATTAACTTTATAATTGCCATCTAATGCCTTTGCACATACAGATAGGTGACACATAACATTTATAGGGAGTTCAGTACGTAGGATGTTTCTTTCAATACAAAAGAGAGCTGACTAATTTTGTGTTAAACCATTGCTCAGTTTAACTCCCTAATATGTTTGTGGAGTGACCGATAGATCTTCCCTAACACTGTATTCTCTCCTGTAACAGATGCCAGGGATGATTATTCTCTACAGTGAGGTGTTTGTTTGTTTTTTAAATTCAAATCTCATGTTTCATATAGTGAATTGTGTTTTATGTTCTTAGTTTGATTACTGATTATTTTGTTCATGATGTATTTATTTTTGTTTGCTTTTAATCTAAGTTATGGATTTAGGGAATTGTATCCTGCCCAAAGACTGTCTGATTGGAGCGACCTATAAGCCAAGTACATAGGTATAAATACATACATACAAATGTCATCTAAACTATGACATTGAGTGATCATTTCTTAAAATATGGATATACCTGAGTTGGTGTTTTCATATTATTCACTCTCTCAGACAAAAAACTATGATGGAGAGCGACTATATAAGCTAAACTAAAACAGTCACTGGGAAGTGAATGTAAATCAAAATCATAGTTTAGATGGTTTTAAATAAATCTTAATCTTAAAAAGGCAAAACAAAAAACCACCCAACACACAACATGCTGCCACCACCTGTAAAAACAAAACAAATGGTCAGGAATGGAATGGAGTGTCCTAGTGCTCCTTCTACCCATAACATGCTAGAAGAAGGTATGGCTGGCTGAAACAGTAGCATTCTAGCTTGCATTCCGTGTATTCTTGGATAACAAGCAAGAAGTTAAAACTGTCACTGAAAAGCAAGGAGAGATGCTTAAGTGAACCCAGAGTTATGCAAATGTACAAAACATTTTGTTTTCCTGAATGAGGATATGGCTGGCTGGCAGATTGGCTGGAATGCTGCTCAGAATCATGTCTATTACATTTCCCCCCCAAATTGCATTTATATAGTAATAAAAGCCAAATGTTTCTGATGCTAAGCCAACCAAAGATAATAAGTTATTCAGTCTACAGTGCAAATTGCAAACATCTCAGACTTGGGAAAGAAAAGAATATTAGAAATGGTGTAATTTTAGATTAGGATTTGAAGCCACTCTCTCTGGTTGTTAAATTTGAAACCAAGTGCAAAGAAAGGTTACTGAAGATGAAAAAGCTGCCAGGAATGGAAAGCAAAGAAAGTATTTTAGTAAAACTTGGACTCATAACTTTTTATGAACATTACCGGGAAGAACAATGATTATTCGACAGTCATTCATAAATTATTAAAGCTTAAGAAACAATATCTTTAGCACACCTTCTATAATCCACTTCAGCTGTCACACAAATAGGGGTGTTAGAGAATCAGCCTTATAACCTAAATTATATAATATTGATGTTTCTGTCTATGAAAAAGTTACATTTAAACTGTTCCAAATAAAATATATGAAGGCTTTCTCATTGATATCTATTTTTACTGACCAATCTGCTTCTGTAATGACTTTGGAAAAATTACCTCCTACTTGGCCAGCATAGATGTCAAGGACTTACGAAGGAGGGACAAGACTATCCATTCTTTGCCAGCCTGGTCACTCCCTGGAGAGCAAATATGAATGGAATTCTTGTTCACCCAGAATGATTAGAAATATAAATACATTAAAGAAATCATAAGCAATGGAGGTAACAACTGGCATATATTACTTCATGTACAAACAAGCTGCTCACACATCCTCAACATACTTTCTCAGAATAAGAATTCTTTAACAATCACCTTCTCTACTGGCGTGGGAAATGCAATTTGAAATGAAATGAATTCCTTCCTCCATAGCCAGTACCGAAGGAATTAAGATGCTAAAGCACAATCAGCTATTCTGCAAGACAGTAGAAGGACTAGCCTCTTTCTATGTATCCTGCATAGAAATGAACCACTAGATCAGGAACGGAGTATTGTCTGCCTTCTCTATCAGCCAGCAGCAGGATTACTTTACATTTTTAGGCTAGCCTATTTCTACTCATAACAGGAAGCTCTCTTATACTGTATGTAAAAACAGACCAGTATTTTTAATTATTTTAACTGTATTCCTTTTTAGGCAGTAATTTTTTTAGGAGTTATGGGTTATCATATGTGATCAGTACATGGTGAAATGTCAGAAGCCACTGAAATAGTTTAATAATATTTATGAGGAGGAGGAATGGGGCTTCTGAATATGACTCTGTGCATTACTATAGCTGTATACTGTAAGATAATTTAGTTGATGTTTCCTATATTCCCTCTTGTATGTTTTGAATCTTAAACGGAAACTCCAACTCATCTTCCAGACTGATCAATCTGCTGAACAATCTATCTGTCCGTCCATCCATCCATCCATCCATCCATCCATCCATCCATCCAATCAATTAAATCACCGAAATGAATCTAAATGTAATAACTCACTATGCTATCTAAAACAACACAGACATCTACTCTTTAGTGGGTTAATCTATTTTCTTTTCAGTTCTTCATTTTTTACATATGAGTAACAGTGACTTACTTCATATGATTACTGTGATGGAAAAACTGTAAAAAGCAAAACTCATCACAGAATCTGTCTTAGAAAAATCCCATAGAAATGGGTGGGACTTATGCAGGAACAGTTAAGTCAAAGATGATCACTTATTAATTGAAATTTAAAGGCAAGTGTGCACACAAACTCATCTGGTCTTTTTGAATCAGTTACTCTCTGTCCATTGGTGTCCTTTAGTATACCAGTTTGAGCATGGAACTTCCTTCTGAGTTCAGAGATCTTTAGGAAGATTTCCCTTGTTTTTCTATGTCTGTTTCCATCTTCAGTGTCTTACAGTTGTCATTGTAATGCTGCTTCTTGTGTCTCTAACAACTCTGAAATTCTTTGCTAAGTTCATTCTAGATTATATATTTATTTATTTTGGTCTTCCTTGGCTTTGACTTCTTTCCTTGACAAAGAACTCTCCAAGTTCAAGTATTTCATTCCACAGTTCCTCTGGTTACCTAATAATGAAGTTCAAGACTTCAAACCAATTTCAGACATTCTTATTGAAAAAGGTGGGTATGTGCTCTGGTTTCTATTGTGAAAGAAACTGGTTGGCATTCTTCTTCCAATGTAACTTGACTTGGAACTTATACATGAGGAGTTTGTGATCTTTTCCACAATTAGCCCCTGGTGATATCTTTGCTGTTATTATTGAGCATTTCCAGCTCCTTGTACCAATAATACAATCAATTTCAGTGTACTCCATCTGGTAATGCCTACATATATAGGCATTATTTTGGCTGTTGGAAGACTCTGTTATCAATAACTCTGATAACTCTGTTATCAATGAGGAAATCACTGGTTTGGCAAAAACTGCTAAGAACTGCTAAGTTCTCCTGCTTCATGTTTGTTTCCTAGGTCATGCAGTCAAACCACATTTGCATCCTCACTATTTTCAACTTTGGCATTCCAGTCTTTAACCACAAGCCGCACATCTTGCTTGCATGTGCTGTCAATTTCAGGTTGAACTTGACCATAAAATTTGTCAATCTTCTGGCATCAGTAGTTGGGGCATGAACTGGATAACCATTCTGTTAAAAGGTTGTTTTTGGTCTAATGAATGTTATTTGGTCATTAATTGCAGTGCACCCAAGTACTGTCTTTGCTATATTCTTCCTGATTATGAAAGCAACACTGTTCCTTCTTTGTTTTTCATGTCCTGAGTATTTCAGTCCATTTCAGTTCACTGATACCTAAGATGTCAGTGTGTAGTTGATTCTTTTCATCTTTCCTGTGTTGAGCTTTCCCATGTTCATATTTCTTATATTCCGTGTTCCCATGTAATTCTGTATTTGCATGTTTAGTTTCTCTTTTCCTGCATGGCAACATAAACAACTAGACACCCAAAGGCTTTAATCTAGTTCCACCATAAACACCATTAGTGCTCTGAAAGTATCAGCTCTTCCTCAATAGGATGTTGAGTGCCATCTGACCTGAGGGGCCATCATCTTCTCCTTTGTCAACAATCACTTTATGTTGTCTATCCATGTGGGTTTCTTGGTAAAGTGCAGAAGTGGTTTACCATTAACTTCTCCTGCACAGGATGAAACGATATCTTTGCCATTGTCACTAAAATGGTCATCTGCCTACAGCACTACCTGAAAACCTAACCCTAACCCTATATCGCTGCTTCCCAACATAAATGCCTGCTCAATGTAGCTGGGCAGCTGGGATGACCTTCATGTGTTGAGTGACCCTGCTGGGAGTATATAATTTTGATGTATACTCCAGATGCTCTTTGCTAATCTCTCCTAGAAACACCCCCTCCCACACAAACACAATAAGGCAGCATAGCAGGACCTGAGGGGGAAAATATATTGCTATAAAGAGTCAACTAAGCTATACCAATATTGTATTATATCCAGTTTCTGTCCCATTGATGGGAGAAACCATGTGATGATGGAATTCTAGATCTAGCAGAGGTTCTCACTAGAAGAAAACGAGTTATTCCATCTTATCCTGCAAACATTTATGCCTGTCCAGAAACTGTATGACTCTGTAATGATGTAATACATCGTTTCTCCAAATTATATCTTTCATTAATCTTTTCTTGATCAAAGAAATGGATAGCAATTATATATAATACTTCCTTAAAATTGTATATATATTTCCTTTATCTCTTTAATTTAAATGCATTAAAATTGTTTCTGACACTATATGTCATAAAAAATCAGAACTGCCAAAGCTTGATGTCCCAATATAATTGCTTGTTATAAAAGTAATATACTTTTTATTTTATCCTATGGCCTATAAAGATCATATGTGAGTGATATCACATATATAAATTGCCAGGTATATTGGAGCACTTGCGTGTCTTTATGCATGCACAAATTCATGCTGAGTACTTCATGGAAGAAGATAATCAGATTTATGACTGGTTATAAGTACAGAGGATATACACTCCTGTGTCTTCATAGGGATTATTGCCAGCCATATTCAGCCTCAGTAATTCATACTGACATTGTTTAAAAAGCCTAACTTTGATATGAAATCATTCTTAAACTTTTGTATTTTGGGAGGAAGAACCTACTCCAAACTTCCTTTATTGTGGTGGGAAGATTAGTGATGAGTAGAAACAAGGCTTGAATTGAATCCCTAAGAAGGGTAACAGTTCTGCACTTTTAATTTTCAGGGAAAATGCAGAGTGTGTTTTAAGGTATTTAAAGAATACAGCAGTGATTTCAATCTTCATTCTTACTGACCACTGTGTAATTGTGTGAGAGAGCTTAAAAAGGAGTTTGTTTTATTACATTAAAGTTGCATTTTCATTTGCAGTAGTCTTGAATGTAGAATAAAGTATATCCCTATCCTTTCCTATTAATGTATATTCAAGGAAGTTTGGATTGTCCAGTGTGTACAATACAATGTATGTTTGCTCAGAGTGCAATGAAGAACTATAAAAACAAAGGCTGCATATTGGAAATGTGAATGAACCATTATATTATCTATGCTAAAAATATATCCAATCATTTCCCCATAATAGTCTGTTATTGTCATGGTATTTTTAAAATGACCTGTGTTTCACTGCCTTTGTTATATTGTCCTAAGGAAATTCTAGGTGAGTAATTGTAAGTAATATTTTAGAGTAAAGTCTGATACCATTTTATCAATCAATATGCTGTGGATGGTAAAACTGTACTGGGTGAGCTATGAATATAATCCTACACTTTATTTATTTAGTTAGGCAGATTTGTAATTGATTGGTATGGTGCATTACTTTGGGTATTTCCTTTTTTTCTTTTTCTTTGTCACTCATTTTGTACTTCTACTGTTTTAATAATGATATAAGATTTGGGTACATGCAACTCTTGTTCTACCTAGAAACTAGTTTTCTTAATGGATTCTGTGTCAGCTTTTGCTAATGTTTTCTAATGTTATCATAAAGCATTTCAGTGAGAAGATAATGCAGTGTTAAAAAAACAGTGAGCAACAGCATACATGATTGACTTTCTCTGAAGCTGGAATAGTGGTATTTTGTGTAACTGCTTAAACCTCTTTTTGTGTAACCGCTAAGTATACTACACAACTTGTTGCAAGTCCTAAGACTGATTGAGCTAGAATTTTAATATTCTGTGATTGAAGGTATGGTTATAATAATTTAGAAACTTTTTCTTTGCCTTAAACAATTAGAACATAGGGGGGAAACTGTGATGAGGCTTTTTACTCACAAGAATAAAGCTGGAAGAGCTATAGATAGTATCTACTAATCAACCCCCTCCCCCAATCCCACTACCGCTATTTGTCTTTTGTGGGAATTATTTCCCAGTCTGATAAAGATTCAAGAGATCATTATGTAAAAAGCCATCTCTAAACTTCTCCGTGATTAGTGAAGAGACCTGTCTTCTCAACAGTTCATAGGAAGGCTCTGAGAATGAGAATCAGAATGTCTGTTGGTTCTAAATCGAAAATAGTTCATTTGTTAAAATTTGTGTTCACGTACCTTTTCCATTTCAAGAATCTTTCTAAAGAGAATTCTGTGAAAATTGTTCTTGGAAGAATCACTTTGTTTCAGGGAATTATCAAAGATCCTAACACCTGTCTCTGATATATATTATTTTAAGATTGATTGATTGATTGATTATGTGCCATGAAGTTAGTGTCAACTCTTAGTGACCACATAGATTTTCTCCAGGAGGGCCTGTCCCTAACCTGGTCCTTCAGGTCATCCAACAGTGATTATTCATAATGATAGAGTAGAGCAGTTTGCACATTATTAATAAAATATTCCTATCTCACAAATAAACAGGTTAATTAATAGAAATTTCAAGTTTAGTGACATATTAATATTACTTCAATATGAAATTCCAATAGTAAATATTTATTTCCATGATAATGAATGCACACAAATTTTTGATCAGTGGAGAGATAATAATTCATAGAGATTGCAAGACTTAATTTTTAACAAAGCAAAGTAGAAACCTCTCAAGAATTTCTCTTTGGAATTTTCAGAATCACCTCACTGGTTTAATATCTTTAAAAGAGCATCATCATCCAAAAATAGTTACAAAAACAATTGAATATGGCTGAATTTGAAAAACCTATAATACAAAACTCAGAACATCCATTGGGGCTTATTTACGAGTTATTACTAAAATATTCTTCAGAAACCAACAAGTTAAAGACTGTATACTCTTAAAGCAGAATAATTAATTGAAACAGAACTTTAAATACATCAGTGGAAGACAAACATTAAATTTGTCTTTAAATTTAATTAAACTTTAATAAATTAATTAAAAATAAACATGGATATTACTATTACTATTATTAGAGAAAATTGGTACGAGATGGTTTACCACTGGTGTATCAGTCCACTGCTAATTGAAAAAATAGATGATTTATATTCGAAAAACTGCTGGAAGTGCAATAATCAGATCAGATAATTCTTTCAATGTTAAGCTCAACAATTGTGGAATATGAGTTATTACAGAATGAAAAAATCTAAAAGTTGAACTCTCTTTCCTGGCAGCTGTTTTTTCTGTTAAACGAAGTACAGTACTGTGCAAAAGTCTTAGGCCACCATTAGATTTGTTGTTTTAGCATTGGTATAATGACCATATACGTATAATTATTTCTGCCAGTGGTGTTGGCGATATTGTCCCTATTGATGGGATCATGAATGCTGAAAAGTACAGACAGGTTTTAATTCATCATGCCATTCCTTCTGGAAAGCGCCTGATTGGGAATGGTTTCATTTTTCAGCATGATAATGATCCCAAGCACACTGCTAATGAAGCAAAATCATATTTAGCGAGAAAAACAGCTGATAAAACACTGACAGTCATGGACTGGCCTCTGCAGAGTCCAGACCTGAATATTATAGAGGCAGTATGGGATCACCTGGACAGAGAAAGAAATAAAAGACAACCTACAGTACATCTCTGGGAACTCTAGGAAGGGCTGAAAGAAGCCTGGTATAATATACCAGAATATTACTTCAGAAAACTTCTGGACAGTCTCCCCAAAAGAGTTCAAGATGTGCTTGAGCCAAGGGAGGTCACACTAAATACTGACTTTTGCCTGAAGAAGCCATTTTGTTCTGAAAATTGTGTTTGTTTCAATTTTGTAATGGATGGTCATTAAAACTTTGCTAAAACAAAGCTGGTGGTGGCCTAAGACTTTTGCACACTACTGTATATGGAGTTGTCTTTGTATATGGTGTATGGTAAGAGTTGCCATGATACTTTATGCACCTTACTGGAAATCACACACCAGACCAAGCTGTGGGAGTATATATCAACGTAAAAATAACTTTATATTTGAAAACAATAATTTGATTTAACTTGGAAACCATTTATGGTTTATAATTCTGCATATGGACTTGTACCACATCCAACATTTGGGTTTCTCTTATCATAAGGCTTTAAATTATTTGATCTTGCCTGCCTCTTATATTAAAAAGACACCCTTGCCTATTGCTCATTCTAACTGATGATTCTTATTATACTAGCACTCTCTGTTAATTATTGAATATTGACCTGATTTTAATAATGGCTTTGAAATGCCAAATTGATATGAGATCATTTTTATATGCAGTATTTAATGTTTGGACTTTGAGGAAACAGGATAGGAAGAGTATTGATGCTTTTGAACTTTGATATTGGAAAAGATTCCTGGGAATACCATGGACAGCCAAGAAAACAAACAAATGGGTCATTGAACAAATCAACCCAGAGTTCTCACTCGAGGCACAAAAAATCAGGCTTAAATTATGCTACTTTGGACACATTATGTGAAGACCTAGCTCTCTGGAGAAGGCTCTAAAGTAGAAGGAAAGAGAAGAAGAGGTTGAACCGCAGCAAGGTGGATGGATTCAGTACAGTAGTGATGAGTATACCATTAGAGACCTGAAAGACCAGGTTATGGACAGATCTATGTGTTTGCTAAGAGTCAACACCGACTTGATGGCACATAATCAACTGATTTAACATTATTTCAAGAATTCAATAGTAAACAATCTCACCCTTACCCTCAAATGCTTTTTATTATGTGGATAATTATTGCAAGAAAAGTGTAAATAGATATGCAGATATGGTGTATCCAGACTCCAGGAACAGATTAAAGACACAGCAAGAATTATCTGGTGAAGGCCAAAATCTACCATGGTTGATGTATTTACAGATTGCTGTAAGAATAAAAAGTGAACATAAGAAAGAAGAAGGGTTTTTAAACCAAATGACAGAAATTGAAACACTTAAACAGAACCAAGACCACCTACTAGGACATATATATAAATTGCTATTAAAATCTGACAAGCAGACAGAACAAGTAAAAAATTATATGATAAAGTGGATGTAAAATTTTAAACTATTACAATACAACAATGGAAGGACTTATGGAAAAAAATCACGGAATTACGGAAATTTTTTACCACATGCTATAATTTTTTTCAAAATGGTACAAAATGTTTTATAGAAGGCACATAGCTCCTTCAATAATTGCAAAAATAGATAAATCATGTAATAAAAAATGTTGGAAATGTGGTGATATAGAAGGAACAGTTTATCATACATAGTAGTCATGTAAAAAAAACCCTCAAAAATACTGGAAAGAAATACACAACATTATTCAAAAAAATTTAAAAACAAAGTTTAAATTGAAACATCAGGTTTATTTTTTTAAAACTAGGTTTTGTTTTACAACAAGTAAATAAAAGAAAACCCACAATATTTTAAGATATATGCTGATGTCATATACTATATCTGGATAAATAAAGGATCAATCTGTCTCAGCATTAAAAAAGAGACACTTTGCAGACAATATCAGATTGGAAAACCAAACTTGGGGAATACTCAGCAATGGCAAAATTTTAACAAGAATAGCTCCCCTATATAACATATGTCACACAACAAGGCAAAGGCAGATACTTAAGAGTATGGTTTTTAAGAGAGAAATAATTGATGTAAAAGACAGTAATTAGAAACAATTTCAATGTTTATAAATATGTTGATGCAATCATCAGTTGGGTACAATGGAAGGGAATTTAAAACTATGTAGTTTCCCAGTGTTTCGTTTCCTTCCTTCCTTCCTTCCTTCCTTCCTTCCTTCCTTCCTTCCTTCCTTCCTTCCTTCCTTCCTTCCTTTCCCTTTTATACAATTATGTGTGTGTTTATCTTTGGCACAATGACAAATGGTGGTATTATCAATATTAATATCATGATTAGATTTTTCTTTCAGATGACATGAGCTTACTTCTATACATTTATTTATTTATTTTAAATTGTATCAAAATTGTAAACTCTTTATTTACTGATATTTTATTCTTTATCTATATGTTTTTTATCCTTTTTCTTTTATGTCACTATTTATTCTGTCCCTTTAAGTGTTTTAATAAATAAATTATAACAACAACAAAATCACATATTTTTTGGCTATGGCCAAAAGTTTTATCCTTTTTAATAGATCTTCCTTGAGGAATTCAGCTGAGAGCCAGACTCAGTATTGCCTTTGATTAATAGGCTTTCTCCTTAGGATGGTGCCATTTATCTTATATGACACTTATCTTATTAGTACTGAAGCCTGAGTGGAACTTTCCTTCCCCCAGTATGGTCAAATCTTTATGTGTCCTTTTATGGAATACGTCCTCCTTTGTCCTGGGTTTCTAAGTGCAGACATTCACAAATCCATATGAAGGAGTGCTTCAATACATCCCTCAGGTCTTCTTCTCTACATCAGAGATTTGAATGTTTAAGTGCTATAGAAAATTGCACACTAGCCCCAATGCTTTGTCTTCAGAAGTCCTCTGAGGAGAACATTAGAAAAACTAGGAGCAACTGTCCACTCTGGTAAGCAAGGCATCAGAGAGAGAGGCTGCTTCATATAATTTTTGCCTATTCCAATTCTCACTCTGAGTCCTCAGAACAAAAGATTATTGTGGTTGTCATTGTCCATCATCTCACATTGAAGACCGTTCACAACAAGGTATTGGAAGGGTACCTAACTCAGAGAACTATGGTGTGACTATGCGCTATGGTGCTGCATTCTGAGGAAGAGCTGAGGTGACCAGTACTGTAGCTGTACTCTGGTTTCTCCTCAGACCATGTAAATCTTCGCTGTAAGCAAAGTCAGGAGAGTAGCAAACAATAACCTGTCCTCTCTCTACTGCATTATTCCAGAAAAACAAGACATATAGACAATCTCTGCGGAAACAATTCTTTATAAAGTGGCATAACTGTATACATTAAAATTCAAAGAGACTGAGACAAGAGACTTCTTTTCCATCTTTTGGCTGGAATCTAACGAGGAGGAGAAGCACCACAGTGTTTCTCCATCCCTATCATGCACAAATACTTATTTTCACTGCAGTATTCTTCAGGGAGATGGAAATCATGTTTTGTTTTATGTTTTTTTTAAGTTCAATTGTTAGTGCAGTGAGTCTAAGCAAAGTAGGTCAAAATTAATTGACCGTTAAAATGACCACCATTCATTCAGGGTGGTGACTGGAAGTTGATTTTCCTATCACTAGATGATGCTGACTAGGAAGGGAAAATTATGGCAGGGAAGCCACTCCTTTGAAACTACCTTGAACCGAAGTGTTTCTTAGCAGTACCACTGTCTGCTCCCATGTTGAAGAGCAGCAAACGTAGGCTATGGGGCAGAACATTCTATATCAACCCACCCAAACCCTTAGCTGGAAGTAACAGGAACATTGGGAGAAAGTAACAATGTAATGCTGGAATTCTTAATTAAATAAACAAACAAAGTGAGTGTTCTTAGCACATATCTTGGAATTCAAAATGTGGATTCCAACCAACTCAGAGCAATGATAAGTGAGATCCCATGGTAGGAAGAGCTTATGGGAAAAGAAGCTTAAGATGGATGGAGATTCCTATAGAAAGCAATATTAAAACCACACTGCAAAGAACTCCAGTAAGGAGGAAAAATGGAAGACAGAAATCTTAATATATGGAAACCAAAAACGGACATACACAGAACGTGGAAGAATGCCAGTTGACAAAGGAAGACTACAGACAGGTAACCCAGAACAGATGAATTGGTGTCAGGAAAGTGAAAGTTCAGAATGAGATAAGGATAGCAAAGGATACTAAGAATGACAAAAAATGACAAAATATATTCTGATTATATTCAAAAGAAAAGTGAAAGAAAAGAATCAATATACCAATTGCTAAATAAAAAGGACAAAATGCTGACAAGTAACAAAGAAAAGACAAAGCTACCCAACAGCTATATTGGTTTAACCCAGAAATTATGAAGGATGAAGAGGCAGTATTTAAGATTTCGATTGATAGAAACATGATCAGGGTATGCCTCTTCATTTGGAATGTGTTTAAATCTTCATGATAAGATGAATGGCATCCTAAATGGTCTGGTTGAACCCTTATTTATTATCTGTGAAAAACTGGTGAAGTGCCAGATGACTGGAGGGGAGCAAATATTGTCCCTATTTTCAAAAAAGAGAAAAAGGAAAATCTGGCAAATTACCAACCAATGGGAAGATTGTAGAGCAGATCAAAGATTTATCTTGTGGATCATGAAAACAATGAAACAGCATAGATTAGCAGAAATCAGCATAAATTTGTCAACAGCAACTCTTCTAAACTTCTCTCTCTCTCTCTCTCTCTCTCTCTCTCTCTCTCTCTCTCTCTCTCTCTCTCTCTCTCTCTCTCTCAATTTTATAAAATTTAATTGTTTCTATTAAGTGATTGTGGTAATGTTATGAACATAATTTACCTTAACTTCAGCAAAGAATTTGATGAAAGGTTTGGGCTAGATAGCATGTCAATTAAGTATATACATATCTGGTTGCTCATAAAATTGGATAAAGTTTCAAGTAGGATGATGTAAGGATCAGTCCTGGATCCTATATTCTTCAATATTTTCATGAATGACTTGTAAGACAAAGTGGAGGAAATGGTTATCAAGTCTGTAGATGACACAGAATTGGTTGAGAGAGCTAAAGACAGAAATAACATTAAAAAGGACTTTGATAAATGGTCTGAAGTGATTGAAACTCAGCAGTGACAAACGTAAAGTTCTTTGTGCAGGAAAAAATCATACAGGGATACCTGGCTTGGTAAGAGTGCTTATGCAAAAGATCTTGATAGAGTAACTGATTGCAAACTGAATATGAATCAGCAGGTTAATGTGGCATCAAAGAAAGCAAAAGCCTGCATCAACAGAAATGTAATTTCCATATTCTGAGAAGTAATAATGCCATACTACTGTTTTGGTCAGACCATGCCTCAAATAAATGTCCAGTTCTGAGCATCACACTTTAACAAAATTAGGAGAAATTAGAACATGTTCAGAGACAGGCAATGAAAAAGATTGGGAACTAGAAATTAAGCTATATAAAGGAAGTTGGTTGGTGTGTTTCGTCTTGAAGGAAGATGATTGAGGGAAGAACATAAAACTTGTTTTCAAATACCTGAAATGAGGGCATACTGTACAGAAGAAGGTTAGGAGCTATTCTTGCTCATTCCAAGGGGCCAGATACTGAATAATGGATTTAAGTTACAGGAAAGCAGATTCCAATTGAATTATAGGGAAAAAAAACTTCCTAATGGTAGGAGTAGTTTGACAGTGGAACCAATTATCCAGTAAAATTGTGCCTCCCCCTAATATTATTATTATTATTATTATTATTATTATTATTATTATTATTATACTTCTATCACCGCACCATCTCCCCCAAAGGGGACTCTGGGCGGTTTACAAACATAAAGATTAAAATTCTATTATAAAATATAAAAATACAATATACAACTACTTATTATTATAAATTAAATAGAAAATCCAAGAGGGCGATCTTAACCAACCTAATACCAACATGATCTTAAAAGGGCTCTAAGACACCAACCATACCCATGAGGAGCTATTCCTATTCCCATCCCACGCGAGGCGGCAAAACCAGGTCTTTAACTTCTTTTGGAAGGAGAGCAGCGATGGGGCCTGCCTCACCTCTGGGGGCAAAATGTTCCAAAGGGCAGGCGCCACTGCCAAGAAGGCGTGCCTTCTGGACCCCGTCAACCGAAACTCCCTTACCGACGGGGTCCGAAGCATGCCCTCTCTACATAATCGAGTGGGACGGTTTGAAGTTATGGGGATGAGGCGGTCCCTCAGATACCCTGGTCCCATGCCATGTAGGGCTTTAAAGGTCAAAACCAACACATTGAATTGCACCCGGAAGCATACTGGCACCCAGTGCCGCTGGCGTAGCAGAGGTGTCACATGGGCCGATCTACGGGCAACAAAAACTGCGCGCGCTGCCGCATTCTGGACCAGTTGAAGCTTCCGGATACTCTTCAAGGGTAGCCCCATGTAGAGCACATTGCAGTAGTCTATATGGGAGATGACCAGGGCATGAGTGACTGTACAGAGGGACTCCTGATCCAGGAAAGGGCGTAACTGGCGCACAACACGAAGTTGCGCAAAGCCCCTTCTGGCCACGGCTGCCACCTGCTCCTCGAGCAGGAGCCGTGAGTCCAGAAGGACCCCCAGGTTCCGCACTGGTTCTATGGGGAAGCGCAACCCCATCCAGAACCAGAGATGATAATTTCCCAGATCCAGAAGAACCATCAATCCACAGCCACTCCGTCTTACCAGGGTTCAGCTGAAGCCTGTTGTTCCCCATCCAGACCCCCACAGCCTCCAGGCACTGAGAAAGGGCGGCCACTGCATCACTTACTTCGCCTGGGATAGAGATATACAACTGTGTATCATCAGCATATTGATGATATCTCATCCCATGGCGACGGATGATCTCACCCAGCGGTTTCATATAGATATTAAATAGGAGAGGTGAGAGAACCGAACCCTGCGGCACCCCACAGATGAGGGGTCGAGAGCTGGATCTCTCATCTCCTATTACTACCGATTGGGACCGGCCCCCGAGGAAGGAGGTGAACCAGCGCAAAACTACGCCAGCCACCCCCAACTCCTCGAGTCGTCCCAAAAGGATACCATGGTCGATGGTATCGAAAGCCGCTGAGAGATCGAGGAGAGCCAGGATGGACGCACTTCCTCCATCCCGCTCCCGCCAGAGATCATCCATAAGTGCGACCAATGCAGTTTCCACCCCATATCCCGGCCTGAAACCTGACTGAAAGGGGTCCAGATAATCCGTTTCATCCAGAATCCTCTGGAGTTGTAACGCCACCACCTTCTCAACCACCTTCCCCAAAAAGGGGAGGTGGGAGACAGGACGAAAATTGTCCAATATAGTAGGGTCCAGTGATGGTTTCTTGAGTAGGGGGTGCACCAGCGCCTCCTTGAAGGCATCTGGAAACACCCCCTCCCCCAGAGATATATTAACCATCGCCTGGACCCACCCACATGTCACCTCTCTGGCTGCTTGCACCAGCCAGGAAGGGCAAGGGTCTAGATGGCATGTGGTGGCCTTTACAGTCCGGAGGATCCTGTCCACTTCCTTAGGCCCAACAGGATCAAACCTATCCCAGATAACCGGGTAATGACGTTCCCTTGGCATCTCCCCAGGCTCTGCTTCACACTTGGAGTCCAACCTAGATCGGATCTGAGCAATTTTATCCTGCAAATGCTCAGAAAATTCTTCCGCACGGCCCTGCAGGTGGGTCACAGACTCCACCTTACCCAGAAGAGATCGTGTTATCTTAAACAGGGCTGTCGGGCGGCATTCTGCGGATGCAATAAGAGCGGAGAAATATAAACGTTTCGCCGCTCTTACACCACAAGGTAGGCCTTAACCGCGGCTCTAGCTTGTGTTTGGTCAGATTCAGTCTTTGTTTTTCTCCAGCGGTGCTCCAGGCGTCTCTTAGCCCTCTTCAAGACTCTCAACTCCTCCGTGAACCACGGGGAGTGTCAGGTCAGATGTGGCAAGAGATGCCACACAGGCGCGATCCTGTCCAAGGCACCGGCCGCTTCCTTATTCCAGATTGCGGCCAATGCCTCCGCTGGACCGTGCAGCAGATTCTCGGGTATTACCCCCAGCTCCCTCTGAAACCTCATTGGGTCCATTAATCGCCGGGGGCAGACCAATCAAATGGGTCCTGCCTCCCTGCGGAGTGGGGCGGCATAGGAGAATCTCAAGGCCACCAGGGCATGATCTGACCATGACGAAGGGGATAGATCTAACTCTCCCTTCAGATCACTTTGCCACTGCTCCGACAAGAAAACTAAGTCCGGAGTGAGGCCACTGTCTCGAGTCGGGTTTCGAACAATCTGAGATAGGCCCATGGCTGCCATGGTAGCCATGAACTCCCGAGCTGTCTCTGAGGCACGTCCCAGGGAAGGCAGATTGAAGTCCCCCAGAACCATAAGTCTAGGGAAGTCCACTGCCAACCCTGAGACTGCCTCCAACAGCTCGGGCAGGAAGGTTGCTACGCAGCAGGGAGGCTGGTACAGCAGCAACACTCCCAACTTCTCTCGAAAACCTTACTTGAAGAACAGGGTCTCACACCCGGCCACTTGTGGAGCAGGGCCCCTGAAGGCCACTAGAGATTCCCGGATTACAACCACCACCCCTCCTCCCCTGCCCCGGGGTCTCGGCTGATGCCACACCTGAAACCCGGCTGGGCGCATCTCAGAGAGCGCTACTCCTCCCTCTGTGCCCAGCCAGGTTTCAGTAATACACACCAGGTCTGCCCCCTACTCCGTGATCAAGTCACATATGAGGGGGGCTTTATTATTAACAGACCTGGCGTTAAGTAGCAACAGTCGAAAGCCAGGACACTCGAGGATCCTTTGACCAGGGCCTGGGTCTGAACCTGAGGAGCCGGAACACGCCACCGATAACAAACATCGGGGGCGTCTTCCCCGAAGATGGCCTGCCCCTCGGTTCCCGCCATAACATCCCCTACCTGTCACCACTTCGATGGGGCAACCTGCCCTACTGCCCCCAGAGTTTCCAGGCCCAGATGCCTCCACTCCTGGCCCTCCGGAAACCCTGGATTGATATAAGGGTCCCCTCCATGCACACATCTCTCATAAACACTCACCCCTAGGTGGTGAAAGGCCCCCCAGCACACCAGCTTCCGCTCTCGGCACCAGGAGGGCCCCCCCACCTTCCAACATCCACTCTGCCCCCTCACTCCCTCTCACTAGTCGTAAGGGGGCACCATACACTCCTGCCCACCCTATGTCTCTCACTCAGGGGTGGGCACTCATCCATAAATTCACACAATCTTGGGCTCCCCTGACTCTCTCACACTCAGGGAAGACCCTCATTCGCATACCTGGGGACCCTCTCGCCTCTCTGCCGCCTCTAAGTGAACAGGAAGGAATGTTAAAATTTTAAGTTGTTAAAAAAATTCTCCAGGTGATAAAATTCATGGGAATTTCCCCCCTACACCCAACTTCAGAGTTTCTCCAAAGATGTAATATACAGTTCTTAAAATCTATAGAGCACCACCATTGAAAATAGTGCTCTTCTTCACCAGAGAAACACTCACACTCCGCTCTCCACACTGTTGTTATTACACAATTGGGGCTTGTAGGGTCCAGCACAGCGAGACCGGGACACCAATCTCCCGCTCCGCCAGTTCTCCACACCAGGCTCCCCTCCGAGAATCCCCCAAAGGGGTCTGCTGAAAAACGACCAAGTCCGCAGTCGCAAAGAGCCATGAGCTCCGCCCAGTTCTCAGTCCATGTGCTGCGAGAGCTATACTCCGTCCAGCCTACTCCAGTTCGAATATCAAGCTGGAGGTACGGGTTTCCGGGATTTCAGGGCACTCTCCAGTCGCCCCTACCCGTTGGTAAATAATTTGTAGGGGCAAGGGGGTCTTCACTCCGTGTCTGAGCTCCCCCACAAAAATCTCTCTAAAGCAGCTCACAGCGTCTTTCCTCTCGTTGCCTCTAAGCCACCACCACACCGATCTTTCCCATACGTCCAATAGGTCTTCCAGGTGGGGATTCCGATGACAACCAAATTTGGGTGATTCCTTCCTCTCTCCCCCAACCCCTCACAGGGTTTTAGGCTCACAGGGGGAGGCTCACAGGGGGGAACTCACAACGTTCAAAATCTCTCCAGGCCTTGGGCGTCTGCCGGGACTGTTGTTAATTCCGTCGTGTTCCCAAATCCATCCAAAGAACTCCGGCAAACTCCGGCAAACTCGTCCCAGAACCCCAACCAATGGATAATAGGGTTGGGGATCAGAGCCTCTCTAAAAGCTATTGAACCTTCCGAGAGCTCAAAAAGGCCTGAGGCTCCCTCCTTCAAAGCGGGAGCGACCAGCGTCTGCTTCCGATCGCCATCTTGATCGGAAGATCAAGAAGATCAAGATCCAAATTTGATGCAGTTAGTTAAAGGCTAGACTGCCGTTTGTCTGGAAAAATTAACAGGGGATTCCTGTACTGAGTAGAGGATTGAAATCATTGGCCTACATGGTCCCTTCCATTTCTTTAATTTTATAGTTCTGTACCTGAACTACACAATGGAAAGACACAGTTTTTTATTATAGTTCTGATCTAACACAGACTCATTAGATGGGCTTTATGGAGGCTAGTCTTGTCTCGGTCTACACTGAAATATAGCAATAAATAATACTGATAGTTGTTAGGATCCAAAAGCTTTAAAATGGTATTTAAATATTATTATACTTATACAGATATCAGTGAAATGGTGGTGGTAGAAACTGGCTCAGGGATATTTTTTTTACTAAAGCTGCAACAATATGCTTACCAAAATATAATTTCTCTCAAACCTATTTCTGAGTAAACATGCCATATGACTCCAATCCTAAATACAGAATAATATTTATTTATTTATCCATTTATTAAACTTCTCGACCACCCAACTTGTATATGACTCTGGGCGGTTTACAATAATAAAAATAGCATATCATTAAAAAATACAATATGCATATCAATAAATATATATATAAATATAATATACATATAAAAATACAAATATAAAGTATAAATACAAGATGGCAAATCAAGATCTTACAGTTGGCACCATCATGGTGCCAACCACCTCCATGCATAGCCATCGCCCCTCCCACCCCAAGCCATGTGGCATAGCCAGGTTTTAACCCCCTTCCTGAAGGCCAGGAGAGTGGGGGCCTGTCTTACCTCTGGGGCTAACTTATTCCAAAGGGCGGGCGCAATGGCAGAGAAGGCCCTCCTCCTGGACCCTGCCAATCAGCAATCCCTCATGGACATGGTCTATAGCATGCCCTCTCTTCCTGACAGGGTGGGACGGGTCGATGTCACGGGGGTGAGGCTGTCCTTCAGGTACTCTGGACCCATGCCATGTAGGTGTAACATGCCATAAAGGTGATAACCAACACCTTGAATTGGACCCAGAAGCAAACTGGCACCCAATGCAGCTCACGCAGCAATGGTGTTATGTGTGCCCTCCGTGGGACTCCTAAGACTGCTCGCGCGGCCGCATTCTGCATGAGCTGTAGCTTCCAGATACTCTTCAAGGGTAGCCCCATGTAGAGCACATTACAGTAGTATATACGGGAGATGACTAGGGCATGAGTGACTGACAGGAGGGACTCTTGATCCAGGAAAGGGTGTAGCTGGTGCACAACATGACGCTGCGCAAAGGCTCCCCTGGCCACGGCTGTGCATCCAGGAGAACCCCTAGGTTCTGCACCGGATCTGTCTGGGGCAGTGCAACCCCATCCAGAATCAAAGATGATAAGTTCCTGGATACGTGGGAGCCCCCAACCCACAGCCACTCCGTCTTACCAGGGTTCAGCTGAAGCCTGTTGTATATACCATTGAAAATGATATTTTCAGAACCATTTAGATTCTTATAACCATCCAATAGCAGAAAATACATGTAGCTCAGGCTTCAACTCTTGTCTTCTAAGTGTTCTCCAAGCTTGGTTATTTTCCTGCAGATGTTTTGTTGCCAGGCCAGGTAATATCATTAGTGCATGGGAGAATGAAGTTTTCTGATTGCTTATATATAACTAGTTTGCCTTGCTAGACTTGGTATGGTTTTTTTCCTTGATAGTTCCTTGATAAGAATATTGTTTCTTCCTTGGCACCATTTATTTTCCTTTGATATTATAAGACAATTTTAATTTCTGGTATTCATCTGGCTCCTTTAGTTGGTATTTACTGTAAATACTGGATTGTATCTAGTGTCATTCTGCTGGAAGATGTTAGTCCATTAGTGAACTGGATTCTTAATAAATTTGAGCATTTTTCAGATTTCTCCTGCAAGGATGGGAGATGCTGTAAAACCAAATTGGAGTGCAGGGGGCGGGGAAGAGGAGATTGAAACAAGTCCCATTATATAACCTTCTTTTATGCTGAATGTAGTCTACTATCAATACTTTATTCAGATGTTCTCCCTTAGTTTTTTATTCTTCAGGTAAAATTTTTAAGAATCACAATAATTTCAGGAAATATGCCCATAAATGAAGCGGGTGCGATGGCTCAGTGGTTAAGACACCAGGCTTGACGATCAGAAGGTCGGCGGTTCGAGACCTGAGCGCCGTGTGATGGAGTGAACTCCTGCACTCGCCCCAGCTCTTGCCCACCTAGCAATTCAAAAGCATGCGAATGCAAGTAGATAAATAAGTACCACTTCAGTGGGATGGTAACAGCGTTCCGTGCTTGTCATGCTGGCCACATGACCGCAGAAATGTCTTCAGAAAACACTGGCTCTTCGGCTAAGAAAAGGAGATGAGCACCGGCCCCTAGATTCGGACACGACTGTGCAGGGAAAACCTTTACCTTTACCTTTTATGCCCATAAATAAGAAGAGGGATTAAAACACCAATGAGAAAATATATCTTTAAATAAGGAATCAAATAAATAAATAAATAAATAAATAAAAATATGAGATTTTTTTACCACACATATTGAGGTCAAATCACAAGGATACTGTGAAATAGTTTGCAATGGTTGTAGCACTAAAATGGATTTATATTGAAGAATATTTGGTGAACCACTTCATTCCCAAATTAATTCTCCACCCATGAACTGATAACCAGTGGACAAGGGAAGTAGAATGGAGTGACTGCAAATAAGGAGGGAAGGATAGACATGTGTAGAAAGGGTAGAAAAAATCATTCCTATGGCTTGTCTCCACTTCTAAATTTCACAATGATGTCATTGTTGTCTCTACTTGAAAAGTTCTGAAAAGGTGTTATATCTGTGATGTCCCTCTCCTATATGGAAATTATTAAAGTTTACAGTCATTAGTTAATTGATGTGCATCTGTGAACTGATGTAAAGTGAAGATTTAATGCCACAGTCCTAAACAAACTTATTAAGCTTGTTCCCAATAGCCACCACTATCAACATGTGAAATAGGATTCTGATATATTATGCAGTTAAAGGTTTAATCAATTTATAAAGCACATGGATCGTTTGTACTTTATGGTCATGATTCCGAAATTATTCCCTTTTTGTTGTAGGAACAAAATTGAACAATAAGATTTATTTATTTATTTATTTATTTATTTAGAGTGCTTCAATGTTTTTGAGTCTGCTGTAAATTTTTCAGATTCTTAAAAGTCTCCCAATGTTGTCATGCCCTCCTCTCAGCTGTCCTTGAAGACAAATACAGGAAGATTCCTTACTTGGAGAGACAATGCCCCTATGACTCTGGACAAACAGAAACAACAGAGCATGTGCTTCTCCAGTGCCTGTAATACTGAGACATTTGTAGTAGCCTCATCTCACCATTACTGCATAAGTACCCAGGGCGCACAGGACAATTCTATAGCTCCCTGCTGCTTTCAGATACCAACCCTGCAACAACATACAATGTTGCCAGATACTGTGCAACAGCATTCAAAATTCATCAGATGATGACCTGTGCCATAAACTAGACTTAATGAGCACCTAGTTCACCAAATTAGAGTGCTCTGTAATTTGATAGTCTTCCACATACTAAACTTTTATGCTCCCCTACAGCCATCTCATCTTTCTACTCCTTCTTTTAGATTCTTACAGACTTTTATACATACTTTCTGTTTTAATATCTTCTAGTTTTCATAATTTTTTTAGACTCTGATATATTGTCTAAATGCTTTTTAATTGACTGTACCCCACCCTCCTTATGCTGGTCTATGATTGTAATAAAGATTTGATACTTTGATATTCACTGATAAGGAAACAATTTTGAAACTTTTATTCAGCCTTTGCCTCAGATATTTCTAGTATTGTTTTCAGCTTGCTCTCTCCACCTTGCATTGTTCTAATTCCCTTGAAACTTCATTAACTATTAGAAAGGTCACATGAATCACAAAGTAATATGTTTGAAATTATCTGGATAAGACTGAGAATATTGCTGTTGATATTGCTGTTTAAAGCGGAACTTCTTCTCAGTGGAAAGAAATTAGTAGCATTGATTTCCTTTTATACATTTTGGAACAAAGCCAAACTCCAGTGAGAAAAGATGTTCTATTGGGTCATAGGAGTGCGTACTACCCCTTGGTTCACAGGGCAGTAGGAAAGCACTGGCCCAGAAAGTTTTGGGAGAACTCTCGGAATTTTTTGTGAGTGTTTGAATACTTGGAAAGTTTCAGTTTTGTGGGGAGAGTTGATTAAAAGGCTACTTGAGCATTTCCAAGTCAGCTAATGGTTTGGCTTATATTTTGCAGTACGTGCAGGTGTACTGATACTCTGAGAATCAAGATTAATAAATGAAGAGGAGCTATTTAAGAGGCTGTACTTCCACCTTTTATAGCCCATGCCACCACCCATTCCCAAAGGATGTACTTTATGTATGTTTAAACTGGAGATTGCTTTGTGATCTGGCTATGGCAAGTTTAATTCAAATATTTAAAATGTAATCACTAAACTTTAAGTACCATAGAACAGTGGCTAGGTTGAAAGTTGGTTCTCAGACTGATAAAGATTCAACAACCAGCTGCTCACTTCCCTGTTATCAGTAAAGAAGCCATCCTCATCTAAAGGCGTGAGAAAAGAACTTAAAAACTCTCTACCTTTAATGTATAATCAGATATATTTGTTCTAAACTAAAAATAATTCACTAGTTGAAATTAATGTATCACTTCTCCAATTCTTGTTAAAGAGAACTCTATGGGAATTGTGCTTGAAAGGGAATCACTTTTACTTCAAACAGCTCCCAAGGCCTGACTTTAGGAGACCCAGCTTACTTTAAAGAAGATCCCATTGTTGAATCAAGAATTCAGGTCTGAACTTATTAGATGGTTATTAGAAACAGTCCATTGTAGATGACTTCTTTTTTGCAGAAGATTCCAGAACTTGGCAATTCCTTTTGAAATGACTGGATTGCATATGATAAGAAGGAGCTCTGCATGAGACTATAGAACGAAATCACTAAACAGCATAAATATTTCTTGACTAGAAGGACCAATGGGCCTGGTTTGGCATATCATATTTCCTAGGCATAAAAAGTGCTTTCTTTCCAACTAGCCTCCCTTTTTCAATCTTAGAGTAATAATTTGGACTTCCAATAAATAGCTTTGTTTTTCTAAGTTTATTTATTATTTCATAGATTATTTATCCATGATAATAAAAATACATTTTACTGATTTCTATCAAAGCAATGCATCTCTGAGAGAACCTAATTCCTTTTATAGTGGAACATTATTCAAGGCAACTGGTACAGAAAGTACTGTAGCTTGTCACTGGGCTGATTAATCATGCACTGTGACAATATCTGCGTAACTCTCAACATTGATGCATCTGCTGTGTATTAACATGGTTTTGTGTGTAATTATCAAGATGTCTATAAGGGTTCAATTTGTAGCAGGTCAAGAGCAGCAAAAGGGCCAATGTGTCTCACTAGTTTAGATCCCACTCCCTTCTTGGCCACAGGGCATGGCATTCTTCAAACTAATTCAGTGTTCCTATGTTAATTGTGTGAGAAATAAAATATAATGCAAGAGACACTGATGAGAGATCAGATTCTAGGGAGCCTTGATAGCTTGAGTGTTTTTAAGCAGGACAATGAGTTCAATGATAGAGTAAATATTTTGCTGGCAGATAGTCCTAAATTCAGTCTGCAGCACCATCATATAGAGCTGGAGAAACATCTGCCTGAAGCTCTGGAGAGTTGCTGCTGGTAGGCATTGACTATTCTGGGCTATATGAGCCAGTTATCTGACTCTATATCAAACTCTGACTCTATGTTATAGAAGGAGTTTTCAGAGGTTAATGACACATCCTAGGAAGTCAATTCCTTTTTTGAATCTACTGACAACCTGTTTTGGTCTGTGTTTCCAAGTTCAAATGTTACGGGAGAGGGACAAAATTCATATTCTTGATGGTCTCTTTAACACTTAAAAGTGGTGATCCGTAGAAACATTACAGTATATACCCGTGCACTTTAGCTAAGCTCAAGTCCTGATTAAAGTGCATGGGTATATAATGTTTCTATATTTCTAAATTTCTGGATTTCTGGCATAGTTCTAAGCAGTGCTTCTTGAACACAATCCTTCAATATTGATGAAGGATACCTTTAATTATATATGTTAGATAACAAGTGAAATCCAACAATTATGTATTTATTTCTGGGTATAATTATTAGCTGTCAGTCATTTTACTAGTGCATTGAATTCCTTCTCTTTTGGCCACTATTTTTCCACATTAGAGACCACTTCTTTCTGGTATTTTTGTGAAACACTCTATTTTTTAAAAGAATTTTGAAACCACTTCTCTGTGTTGTGAGTAGTTAATTCTAAATACTTCATTCACAAGCATCTGAATAAGATACGAGTTGTAAAGCATTTCTTCTTATTCAGACTTCTTTATATTGGTAATGAATGCACATTATGAAACATAACAATGGAGGTGGTGTGTTAGAGCAAAAGTTCAGCATTCTGCTTGCAGCAACACAGCTGTCCCAAACATTGAGTCAACAGCCTGGATACTGTGATTCCAGAGTTACCTTCCTCAGTTATATAGCTTAGGTCCATGATAAAAGAGAGAAAATATGGGATCACCACTCTCAGGACTCATAGCAGAGATAGTAATGCAACGTCTAGAAAGGATAGCACTCCCACACATACAACCCAAAGTATGGATCCGGTATGTAGTTGACACCTTCATCATAATAAAAAAGGATCAACTGGAGGAAACACATGAAGCCATCAACAACATCTTCAAAGGAATAAAATTCACAAGGGAAAAAGAAAACAACAACACACTACCCTTCTTGGACATCCTCATCAGTAGAGGAAATGATGTTATTCTAGAAACACAAGTTTACCAGAAATCTACCCACACTAACCAAGTGCTCCACTACCAAAGCAATAACTCTACATCTCACAAGAGGAGCTGTGTAAGAACACTATTCAGACGAGCACAAACGCACTGCAGCAACCCAGAACACCAGAAAAAGGCAACAGACCACTTATACAGCATCTTCCAGCAAAATGGATATCCACGCAACTTTATCAAAAAGTGCCTGACCACTCAACCCACCACAGAAAAACCAACAGAAGCTATGAAAAGGATTACACTGCCATACATCAGAAACATCTCAGAAACTACTAATAGACTGTTACAACCACACAGCATCACTGTAGCACACAAACCAACCAAAACCCTTCAGAACATCGTAAGTAAACCAAAAGACCCAGTAGCCCAAGAAGAAAAAACAGGAGTTATCTACAACATACAGTGTAAGGACTGTAACAGCCACTATGTAGGACAGACTGGCAGAAGACTAGCAGAACACATCCATGAACACCAACTAGCAGTCAGAAGACATGATGAAAACTCCTTAATCTCACAACACATGGACAGACTTAACCATACTTTCAACTGGGAAACTGTGAGCATCTTAAACCAAGCCAAATCCAAAAATGCTAGAGAATTCCTGGAAGCTTGGCACTCAGACAAAGCAGCCATCAACAGACACATAGAGGTAAACAACATTTACATACCATTCATAAGAGACAATAGAAAAGCCAGAAGACCAGAACACCTCTTTGCCAGCAATCAACAACAAGATACAGTATGCAAAGATTAACAGCAAGAATAGCAGCAGAGGAGCAATCAAACAACAGAATAGACCCTAATCAAGGAACTATTAACTCAGTCAATCAACCAAGCAGCAAACAACAGCCCAATCAAGGTACTACCAAGGAGAGTACAACACCCCCACCAACACAAGCAGGACAAGCCAGGGTATATAAACAGAGAGCAAGTTCCTCTCCCTTTTCGCACTGAAGATGTTGCCTAGCCTGGCAATGAAACGTCTGCAAGAAAACAACAAGGCTCAGAGAGCACCATGGACTCCACAGAGAAAATAGTGTTATACAGTATATGCTTTGGGGACTGAAGAGGGTCCTGTTGGAGGTTGTTGGGATGTACATATTATACAAAGGAGGAAGCAATATTAAATTTGTTGTTCAGTCGTTCAGTCGTGTCCAACTCTTCGTGACCTCATGGACCATAGCACGCCAGGCCTTCCTGTCCTCCACTGTCTCTCGGAGTTTACTCAAATTCATGTTCATTACATCGGTGATGCTATCTAACCATCTCATCCTCTGCCGTCCCCTTCTCCTTTTGCCCTCAGTCTTTCCCAGCATCAGGGTCTTTTCCAGTGAGTCCTCTCTTCTCATTAGGTGGCCAAAGTATTTGAGCTTCAGCTTCAGCATCTGTCCTTTCAATGAGCAGTCAGGGTTGATTTCCTTTAGGATTGACTGATTTGACCTCCTTGCAGTCCAAGGGACTCTCAAGAGTCTTCTCCAGCACCACAGCTCGAAAGCATCAATTCTTCGGCGCTCAGCCTTCCTTATGGTCCAACTCTCACAGCCATACATTGCTACTGGAAAAACCATAGCTTTAACTATACGGACCTTTGTCGGCAAGGTGATGTCTCTGCTTTTTAATATGCTGTCTAGGTTTGCCATAGCTTTCCTTCCAAGGAGCAAGCGTCTTTTAATTTCATGGCTGCAGTCACTGTCTGCGGTGATCTTGGAGCCCAAGAAAATGAAATCTGTCACTGCTTCCATTTCTTCCCCTTCTATTTGCCAGGAAGTGATGGGACCAGATGCCATGATCTGGGTTTTTTTAATGTTGAGTTTCAAGCCAGCTTTTGCACTCTCCTCTTTCACCCTCATCAAGAGGCTCTTTAGTTCCTCTTCACTTTCTGCCATTAGGGTGGTATCGTCTGCATATCTGAGGTTGTTGATATTTTTCCCGGCAATCTTAACTCCGGCTTGTGATTCATCCAGCCCGGCATTTCTCATGATGTACTCTGCATATAAGTTAAATAAGCAGGGTGATAATATACAGCCTTGTCGTACTCCTTTCCCAATTTTGAACCAGTCGGTTGTTCCATGTCCGGTTCTAACTGTTGCTTCTTGACCCACATACAGGTTTCTCAGGAGACAGGTAAGGTGGTCTGGTACTCCCATCTCTTTAAGAATTTGCCACAGTTTGTTGTGATCCACACAATCAAAGGCTTTAGCGTAGTCAATGAAGCAGAAGTAGATGTTTTTCTGGAACTCTCTTGCTTTTTCCATGATCCAGCGAATGTTGGCAATCTGATCTCTAGTTCCTCTGCCTCTTCGAAACCCAGCTTGCACTTCTGGTAGTTCTCGGTTCACATGCTGCTGAAGCCTAGCTTGTAGGATTTTGAGCATAACCTTGCTGGCATGTGAAATGAGTGCAATTGTACGGTAGTTTGAACATTCTTTGGCATTGCCTTTCTTTGGAATTGGAACGTAAACTGACCTTTTCCAATCCTGTGGCCACTGTTGAGTTTTCCAAATGTGTTGGCATATTGAGTGCAGCACTTTAACAGCATCATCTTTTAGGATTTTAAATAGCTCAGCTGGGATACTGTCTTCTCCGCTAGCTTTGTTGTTAGTAATGCTTCCTAAGGCCCACTTGACTTCACTCTCTAGGATGTCCGGCTCAAGGTCAGTGACCACACCATCGTATTTATCAGGGATATTAAGATCTTTCTTGTATAGTTCTTCTGTGTATTCTTGCCACCTCTTCTTAATCTCTTCTGCTTCTGTTAGGTCCCTGCCTTTTTTGTCCTTTATCATGCCCATCTTTGCACAAAACCTTCCCTTGATATCTCCGATTTTCTTGAAGAGATCTCTAGTCTTCCCCATTCTATTGTTTTCCTCGATTTCTTTGCATTGTTCATTTAAGAAGGCCTTCTTATCTCTCCTTGCTATTCTCTGGAATTCTGCATTCAGTTGTTTATATCTTTCCCTTTCTCCCTTGCCTTTTGCTTCCCTTCTTTCCTCAGCTATTTGTAAAGCCTCATCAGTCAGCCACTTTGCTTTCTTGCATTTCTTTTTCTTTGGGATGGTTTTAGTTGCTGCCTCCTGTACAATGTTACGAACCTCCATCCATAGTTCTTCAGGCACTCTGTCTACCAGATCTAATCCTTTAAATCTATTCCTCACTTCCACTGTATATTCATAAGGGATATGATTTAGGTCATACCTGATTGGTCTAGTGGTTTTCTCTACATTCTTCAATTTAAGCCTAAATTTTGCAATAAGAAGCTCATGATCTGAGCCACAGTCAGCTCCAGGTCTTGTTTTTGCTGATTGTATAGAGCTTCTCCATCTTTGGCTGCAAAGTATATAATCAATCTGATTTCGGTATTGACCATCTGGTGATGTCCATGTGTAGAGTCGTCTCTTGTGTTGTTGGAAAAGAGTGTTTGCTATGACCAGCGTGTTCTCTTGACAAAACTCTATTAGCCTTTGCCCTGCTTCATTTTGTACTCCGAGGCCGAACTTGCCTGTTATTCCGGTTATTTTTTGACTTCCTACCTTAGCATTCCAGTCCCCTATGATGAAAAGGACATCTTTTTTTGGTGTTAGTTCTAGAAGGTGTTGTAGGTCTTCATAGAACCGGTCAACTTCAGCTTCTTTGGCATCAGTGGTTGGGGCATAGACTTGGATCACTGTGATGTTGAATGGTTTGCCTTGGATTCGAACTGAAAGCATTCTGTCGTTTTTGAGGTTGTACCCCAGTACTGCCTTTCCCACTCTTTTATTGACTATGAGAGCTACTCCATTTCTTCTAAGGGATTCTTGCCCACAGTAGTATATATAATGGTCTCCTGAATTAAATTCGCCCATTCCTGTCCATTTTAGTTCGCTGATTCCCAATATGTCGATGTTCAATCTTGTCATCTCATGTTTGACCACATCCAGCTTACCTTGATTCATAGTTCTTACATTCCAGGTTCCTATGCAATATTGTTCTTTACAGCATCGGACTTTCCTTCCACTTCCAGACACATCCACAACTGAGCGTCCTTTCGGCTTTGGCCCAGCCGTTTCACACTTTCTGGAGCTACTCGGAATTGCCCTCCGCTCTTCCCCAGTAGCATTTTGGACACCTTCCGACCTGAGGGGCTCATCTTCCGGCGTCATATCTTTTAGCCTTTTGATACTGTCCATGGGTTTTCTTGGCAAGGATACTGGAGTGGTTTGCCATTTCCTCCTCCAGTGGACCACGTTTTGTCAGAACTCTCCATCATGACCTGTTCTTCTTGACCTGACTTCATTGAGTTATGCAAGCCCCTTCGCCACGACAAGGCAGTGATCCATGAAGGGGCAAGGCAGTGAAATGCCAAGTGCTAAAAATTGAAAATGAGAAAATAGCATCTCAGGGCTGATTCACAGAATCTGGATGTTTTTGCATGACTACAGGCCACTGTTTTTTTTTCTTCAAGAGCTAGAATGCACCATGTTATCCTCTACTCAGCCCTAGGGTACAGTATCAGAAAGAACACCTCTGCCTGTCATTCCCTGCTACATATCAAACAAGTTTTTTGAGTTTTGCAGGCACAAGCATTGCTATCTAGTTTATCAAGCGTACTAAATTTTATTGTTGAAAACTCCTCCATTCCATTTGGCTACTCTGTGGTGTGGCAGGAATGCCCCTCAACTAGCATTTCATCCTGTGTAGCTGGACCAGTGAAACTTTTTTTTTTGAGCACCCTCACTGCTGAATGGTGAGAACCTAGGCTTTCATTTCTTTTAGCCAGTTTACTGATAGAATTATATGACAGTGAACCTCCCTCCCTCCCTCCCTCCCTCCCTCCCTCCCTCCCTTCCTTCCTTCCTTCCTTCCTTCCTTCCTTCCTTCCTTCCTTCCTTCCTTCCTTCCTTCCTTCCTTTCCTTCTCTCTTGTAAATGAATCAGATATGAAGGTAACAGGTATGAAGAGAGTCAACCGAGAGTTTTATTCAATAGAAACCACATGTCCTCAAATAACTCCCCACAGATTTAAAAATGATTTTTATTTGTTTTCTTCACATGGATGGGGGAATTAAAGAAGCACGGCAATCCACCAAAGCAGAGGTTCGAGACCCTAGTCCCGCGTGATGGAGTGAGCTCCAGCACTCGCCCCAGCTCTTGCCAACCTAGCAATTCGAAAGCATGCAAATGCAAGTAGATAAATAGGTACCACTTTGGTGGGTAGGTAACAGCGTTCAGTGCATGTCATGCTGGCCACATGATCACGGAAGCATCTTCGGACAACACTGGTTCTTTGGCTAACAAACAGAGATGAGCAGCACCCCTTAGAGTCGGACATGACTGTGCAGGGGAAACCTTTACTTAAGGTTTAAGTAATTAAAGTACTTAACCCACTCTTTAGCAAATAAATAAATAAATAAAACCCAATTAATACTCTGTTTAAATACAAACAGTGAAAAAATATATATGCCTGCTTGTTGGTTTAGAATCTGAAAGATATGACAGAAAAAGAACAGGAGCAAGTTCAAACACCAGTTCTATTACTTCTTAAATAATGACTGGCTTGAATCAGAAAGTACTAGTTGATGGAACATTTCTCTTGGCAGGGTAGTGGGATGGATCTACATTCCCATCTCATCTCCTTTTAAGGTCCTCTGGCTCATTCTCTGTTATTTTGACCACCAGGAGGCACCACATATCCTGTTTCATCCCTTATTGGGACTTTTCAGACATTGTTAAACAAATCTTATTCTATGTGGTTCAAACTGGGAATTGAACTCATGGACCTTCATACTTTAGATGACTATATACAATGCATTAGCTTTAGGAGATATCCAGGACCCAGCACTCCACAGTTGCAGGAAGGAATATCTAGAAGTGCAGGCATTACATTATGTTATGCCTGGTTTTACTTGAATTATAATACCCATATCTCTCTTCTCTGAGAGCTTAATGGAAGGTGGACTGTATATACCATTCTGACAGAGCTTCCAGATATCCATTCCCGCAACTGCTGAGCTCCAGGACTTGGATAGCTCCAAAAGCTAATGCACTGTATATAGTCATCTAAAGTGTGAAGGTCTGTGACTTAAATTTGAGGTAGAAGGTTTGAACCCTATAGAATACCATCTGGCAAACCCATGTCTGAAGAGTCCCAATAAGGATGAAACAAGTCATGCAGTGCCTCCTGGTGGTCAATGTAACTGAAAATAACACACAGAATATGCACTGTGGAAGAAATAGAGAAATCCCACTCCCACCTCAATCCAAGAGGGGTGTGTGGAAGTCATGTAAAACCCTGTATCTCTCATCTTTGAGAGCTTAAGGGAAGGTGGACTGTATAAACCATTCTGACAGTGATTCATTCTCTATAATGACAGTAACTATGTGACAGAAATCTAGCACTTTTGTGAAGCCTTTATAAAGTTCTGATCTGTCTGGAATTCACTTGCACATTATAAAATATCAGTTCTGGAGATACAAAGGAATTTGGAGTTCCATGGATTCTAAAAATGGTAAAAATCAGGTTTTAAGAATATAAACTTGAAGTCTATTATTCATCTTTAACAACCTAACCCTTTTACTAAAATAGGTTCCATCATTTTTAATGGGATGTTCTTTCAAGCATATTTAGATTTGCAGGTTCAGTTTTAGAAATTGCATTGGCTTAAGTGGGCATTACTGAGCACAGGATTACAGACTAAATGATTAATTGTGTGGGTAATACTAATAGTAATAAAAACATAATCAATTACAATCCCATTTTCACGACTACTGGAGCTTGCCTTGTGATGGTGAAACATCTGGGAAATTGTTTTATGGCTTTTGGGAACCGCAAATTGCATTTTATTTTCTTTCCCTGAGCATTTTTGACTATTGGTATAGAAAGACTATGCCAGCCTTTTCTCCTAAGTTGTTTGCCATCTATTCACAGCTAAATGGGTCAGTTTCTGGAAAAATTCAACGTATGTTTGGACAGTTTGCTAGCTTGCTCTGTCACAAAGAAATTAGCATTACTGTGCCACCTACTCTGTTACTTCATCCATTGCCAGGCTATCCTAAATTCTGAAAAACCATTTTTCATGTCATTTTCCTAGATGAAAGGTTTAGTAGCTTGGTACTTTTAGAAGGATAGGTTGTATGTGAACACAATCCTGTGGCCATTAGAAATGCACTCAAAGTGGTTTCTGCCACAGCATTATTATATTTTTTAGCAACCTTGAAGCTGTTTTATTAAACCAGAATGCTTGACAAAGAAATGTGAATGATTATTTCTGTGAATTAATTCTGCTTTGCTGAAAAACAAATAGGGTTGCTTTTTAGTTGGTTTTTATTGAAGGTTGGGTTATATAAACCAGTGAGCAGGCTAATACAATGTTAAAAATATTAAAGCAGAAGTAGTTAAATATTGCAGCATAAAAGAGCACAAGCATTATAAAGATGAATACAAAAGCAGTATAAAAACAATGCACAAAGAATTTAAGAAAGAAAGCAATGGAGGGAGATGGTCTTTGACTGGCATTAAAATGACATAAAAGTAGATACCAGATGAGCTTCCCTGAAAAGAAAATTCCACACAGTTCCATTGTCAAGTTGACCTATCCTGCAGCATTTGAAGAAACATCTCTTACTGTTTGAATATATGGACAAGCAGTCTTTTATGTATCCTCAGCCCTAAACAATGAAAACCTTTAAAGGTCAAAAACTGTATCTGAAGTAGGCCAGAAACAAACTGAGATCCAGAACAATTGGCAAACCACAGGTATAATGTAATCGTAATGCACAGTCCCAGTTAATAGCCTCACAGGTGCATTTTGGATTAATTGCAATTTCCAAATTGTCTTTGGAAGCCTCATGTAAAGCATATTGCAACAGTCCAGTCTAATTACTAATTACTCAACATTAGTAATACAAGAGTATCCAGAAAGGAGAAGAAATTGTAATCTCAAAGCATATAAATAAGCTCTCATGAACTGAATGCATAGAGGGCAGTAGCATAATAAATAAATATAAATAAATAAATACATATGCATTCTTTGCATATCAACATTACCAGGTTTTACCCTTGGAATCTCAAATTAAAAGATCAGATACCAAGATATGGGAAAGACCTCTGCCTAAGAACTTAGACATGCAACCTATTGGAGAAGATGGCATTTTCCTAACTGATCACTGTTGATACTGTACTGTATACAACAGTTCCTAAATTTTACTCTTAAGAATCTTTAAAGCTTACAAAAATACAACGCAATGCATAGAACAATAGAAATGTATGCACATATGTATACCATTTGTCAAGTTACTGGGAAAGGGCAATGCTTTGTTTGTGGGAAAGAAGGCTGAAAACGAAGAGGCAACTTTGCCTATGTTTTCTCCAAGGTATGTGAAAAACAGAAAACTAAATGTGGACTGGTTGGAAGAAGGTGTAAGGAAATGGGGTAGAAAAGTATTCAGAGATAAGGCCTCAGCAGGATTATCTGCCAGTCAAGAACTCCCTCAGGTTCTGCAGTCTCTGGGGAAATATCATTTTAATGGGTCCTACAAAGGAAGTTTCTCATGGCTAACCTAAACCTCAGGAGGAAGTTATTTGTACAATTATCAGAGAACTCCCCCCATTCCCCAGTCCAGAACCATTTTTTCTACCCAGTCATCAGAACCAGATCCAAGGTATGACCTATCACATATATCAAGCAAATAATGGACTGAAAGAGCTCTAGGTATGTCACAAAGAGCATGAGTTGCTGAGCCAGCTATCAGTTTGGCCTCTGTGTGATTACTGAACAATCAACACCACCTCTGAGACCAATTCAGCCAGCTGCTCTGGGGGCCTCATGGAGCAGAAAAGTAGTTTTATCTCCCTGGCTTAGTGCCAAATACATGCTGTCAAAATTGGTGCTAGAGCAGAAGCATTGCCTTGTGATGAGAATGGAATCTCTATAGATAACATTTGTGCTAGGCCAATAATACCCAGGTGGACTGGACTGGGTGTGATCAACTCCAGCAAGCCCATCCAACAATGACTCAGTAAAAATGCAAATCTATATATCTATCTCTATCTCTATATCATCTATAACTATCTATCTATCTATCTATCTATCTATCATCCTATTAGATTAGATCCTATCTCCTATTAGATTAGATCCTATTAGATCCTATATATACTGTATCCTATTAGATTTAAAAGCTCGTTGGGTAGCGTTGGTTATTTCTGCGCATGCGGAAGAGGCGGGACCTGGGGAATCTGACATTGTCCATGAGGGAAAAAAGGTGGGAAAAACTGTTGGTGGGAAGACATGCACATGTGCAGTCCCGGAAGCAATGAAACCTCTAAATTTTTCTTGTACTGAAGGGGTTCGTTAAGGCTTTTGCGCTCCTTTTTTGCAACAGGCAGCCCCCAAAACCTGTTTTTTAATCCCAAAGTTCATCCTGAGTTAACATGTGGCAGAAACAATTATGGTGCAAACAAAAATGGTCTGAAGACAAAGAAAGGAGGCTCCACATAGCCAACAGCCTGGAATTCTTAGATGGTCCCTATACAATACCTAAACATTTCTGAACCTGCTAGGCTTCTGAGATCAGCCAAGATTGGCCATTAGGTTCTCTGTATATAGTATATGCTGGAGGAGCTGGGTGGAGCTCCCCGAGGGTCCTCAAAGTGGCAGAGCAGTGGAGTGGCAGGCAGCAGGAGGTGGGCAGTTGTGGTGAACTCAGAGGGTGCAGCGCGGTGGCTTGGTGCCACGAGGAGCCCTTTGGGTGGCCTGGTGGACCCAGTGCACCCAGCGGACCCAGACTGAACCCTCCAGAATGGTGGGGGCGAGGTGTGGTGGCCGGGTGGCATTGTGGATACTGGGACGGCACAGCGGAGGTGCAGCATGATGCAGCAGATCCCCCTCAGACAGGTGGAGATGTGGTGCAGTGGCTGGGTGGCACGGCAGACACTTGGGTCAGCCCAGCAGAGTTGAGAGCTCCCTTCGAGCCCCCAGCCCAGCAGCTGAATCCCAAGCTGAACTGGGTGGGCCAATGGACTCCCCAGACTGAAGAGCTAAGCAAGACAGTGAGCACGTCAGAGTGGCAGTCAAGCACTGCAGCGGATGAGAGTGACCTGGTGAGGGGTGGCCCATGAGCTCCTCAGAAAAGTAGAGGCTAGAGCGGAGTCTCCCAGAGGAGCAGGTGCGTGGCCCACAACAGAGTGCCATGGCAAGGCGAGTGGGGGAACGAGCCTGAAAAGTGAAGACCTGGGTGGGCCAGTGAGCCCCTGGAGTGAGGAGCCAAGTCTCTGCTGGGGTCCCCCCTGTGTGATGTGTGGGTACTCCCTCCCTGGTGTGAGAGATGGGGAGGGAGTCCGAAAGTGGATGAGGTATGTGTGTGGGGATCCTCCCTCCTTGAGTGAGAGTCAGGGGGGAGGAGAAGTGAGTGTGGTGCCCCTTTCTGGTTAGTGGGAGAGGCCGGTGAAGGGGGCGCAGTGGATGTGGGGGTGATGGTTGTGTTACCACAGCACTGAGAGTGAGAGCTGAAGTGCTGGGGGGCTCGCCACCACCCCATGGTTGCTTGGTGTGTCTCGATGTATAGTTGGATGGAGGGACCAATAACCAGGGAACCTGGAGGGCCAGGATTGGGGGGAAATGGGATCTCTGGGGGATTTAGGGCAGGGTATTCTATTCAGGTGGTGACGGGTCAGGGTGTCATGGTGGGAGTCAGAGGGTGGGCCATCTTCGGGGAAGATGCCCCCAGTGTTTGGTACCAGTTGCATGTTCCGACCCTCTGTACTCAGACCTGGGCCCTGGACAGCAGACCCATCATGGCCCTGGCTTTCAGCTGCTGCTTCTTAATGCCAGGTCAGTTAACAACAAGGCCCCCCTTATATGTGATTTGATCATTGAGGAGGGGGCAGACCTGGTGTGTATTACCGAGACCTGGCTGGGCCCTGAAAGAGGTGTGCCACTTTCAGAAATGTGCCCGGCTGTGTTTCTGGTATGGCACCAGCCGAGACCCCAGGGCAGGGGAGATAGGGTGGCTGTTGTCATCCAGGAATCTCTAGTGGCCTTCAGGGGCACTGCTCCACAAGTGGCCAGTTATGAGACCCTGTTCCTCAAGTTTGGCTCCTGAGAACCGTTGGGAGTTTTGCTATGGTACCAGCCTCCCTGCTGCATATCACCCTCCCTGCCTGAGCTGCTGGAGGCCGTCTCGGGGTTGGCAGTGGAGTTTCCCAGACTTATGGTTCTGGGGGACTTCAACCTGCCATCCCTGGGGCATGCCTCGGAGGTGGCTTGGGAATTTATGGCCACCATGGCAGCCATGGGCCTTTCCCAGATAATCTGGGACCTAACTCAAGACAGTGGTCTCACACCAGACTTGGCTTTCTTGTCAGAGCAGTGGCAATGTGATCTGAAGGGAGAGTTACAGCTGTCCCCTCTGTAATGGCCAGATCATGCCCTGGTGACCTTAGGATTCTCCTATGCCACCCCCTTCTGCAGGGAGACAGGACCCATTCAATTGGTCCGCCCCCGGCAACTTATGGACCTGGCAGGGTTTCAGAGGAAGATGGGGGTTATGCCCGAGGATCTGCTGCACGGTCCAGTGGAGGCCCTGGCTGCTGCCTGGAATAGGAAGGCGGCAGGGGCATTGGACAGGATCGTGCCTGTGCGACCCATCTTGTTCCATTGAACCTGACACTCACCATGGTTCACGGAGGAGTTGAGGGTTCTGAAGAAGATTAAGAGACGTCTAGAGTGCTGCTGGAGGAAGACAAGGACCGAAGCCGACCGAACACAAGCTAGAGCCATAATTAAGGCCTACCTTGTGGCAGTAAGAGCAGTGAAACATCAATATTTCTCTGCTCTTATTGTATCCGCAGAATGCTGCCCAACGGCCCTTTTTAAGATCACCCGATCCCTTCTGGGGAAGGTGGGATTAGTGACTCACCTACAGGGCCGTGCACAGGAGTTTTCTAGGCATCTGGAGGATAAGATCGCTCGGATCTGTTCCAAGTTGGATGCCAAGCGTGTAGCATGGACTGTGGAGATGCCTGGGGAGTGTACTTAACCAGTTATTTGGGAACAGTTTGATCCTGTTGGGCCTGAGGACATGGACAGGGTTCTCCAATCTATAAACACCACCACTTGTCAATTAGATCCTTGTCCCTCCTGGCTGGTGAAGGCACCTCAGGAGGTAACATGTGGGTGGGTCCAGGCGATGGTGAATTCATCCTTGAGGGAGGGATTTTTTCCGGCTGCCTTTAAAGAGGCGCTGGTGCACCCCCTCTTCAGAAACCATTGCTGGATCCCACCATGCTGAAGAATTTTTGTCCCGTCTCCCACCTCCCCGTTTTAGGGAAGGTGATTGAGAAAGTGGTGGTGTTGCAGCTCCAGAGGGTCCTGGATGAAACGGATTATCTGGACCCTTTCCAGTTGGGTTTCGGGCCCAGATATGGGATGGAAACAGCTCTGGTCACACTTTTGGATGATCTCTGGTGGGATCGGGATGGTGGCAGTGCATCCATACTTGCTCTTCATGACCTCTCAGCAGCTTTTGATACCATCGACCGTGGTATCCTTTTGGGGCGGCTCAGGGAGTTGCAGGTGGGTGGCGTGGTTCTGCACTGGTTCACCTCCTTCCTCCAAGGCCCATCCCAATTGGTGTTAATAGGGAGCGAGAGATCGGGGCTGCGGCCCCTCCTTTGTGGGGTGCCACAGGGTTTGGTACTCTCTCCGCTCCTTTTTAACATCTACATGAAACTGCTGGGTGAGATCATCCATCACCATGGGATGAGGTATCATCAACATACCGACGATACTCAATGATACATCTCCATCCTGGGTGACTTAAGTGATGCTGTGACCACCCTCTCTCGGTGCCTGGAGGCTGTAGGGGTCCGGATGGGGAACAACAGGCTTCAACTGAACCCTGGTAAGACAGAGTGGCTATGGATTGATGGCCCCTTGGCCTCCGGGAAGCTGTCATCTTTAACTCTGGATGGGGTGGCACTACCCCGTTCAGACTCAGTCCGGAGCTCGGGGGTCCTCCTGGACTCACGACTCCTGCTTGAAGAGCAGGTGGCAGCCGTGGCTAGGAGGGCCTTTGCACAGCTTCGTGTTGTGCATCAGTTACGCCCCTTCCTGGATCAGGAGTCCCTCCAGTCAGTCACTCATGCCCTAGTCATCTCCCACATAGACTATTGCAATGCACTCTACATGGGGCTACCCTTGAAGAGTATCCGGAAGCTACAGATGGTTCAGAATTCGGCAGTGCGAGCAGTTTTGGGAGCCCCAAAGAGGGAACATACAGTATAACACCTTTGTTGCGTGAGCTGCACTGGGTGCTAATCTGCTTCTGGGTCCAATTCAATGTGTTGGTTATTACCTTTAAAGCCCTACATGGCATGGGTCCAGTTTACCTGAGGGACCGCCTCACCCCCATCACATTGACCACTCTCACCCAGTCAGGCAGAGAGGGCATGTTATGGACCCTGTCCATGAGTGATTGTCAATTGGCAGGGTCCAGGAGGAGGGCCTTCTCTGCCATTGCCCCTGCCCTGTGAAATAAGCTACCCCCAGAAATGAGGCAGGCCCCCACTCTCCCAGCCTTCCAGAAGGGGGTTAAGACCTGGTTGTGCCACCTCGCTTGGAGTGGGAGGGGGGGATAGCCAATCATGGGGGTGGTGGGGTCCTTGATGGGGCCAATGATAGGGCTTTTTTATACCTTTCTCCTTTAACCTTTCCTGCACTTTAGGATTCCTGCTTTCTAAAACAGGCTTTCTCACTCTACTTTCTCCTTTTGTATCTCCCTTCCAATCATCCTCTGCCCTTTTTGCTGCCAGATAATCCTCAGCTAATTCTACAGCCCTTTGGCCTGTTTTGGGGTGATGTTCCTGCACCCAAAATCTCACTTTGGTAGGGAGTACCTGTAGAAACTGTTCTAAAATTACTACCTCTACCACCTCTTCTTTACTCCTTTCCTCTGGTCTCAACCATTTCCTGCCTAAATCCTCCAGTTGTGCCCATACCTCACGAACTCCTTCATATTTGTCAAATGTGTAGCCCCTATACCTTTGCTTATAGATATAAGGAGTCACATCATACCTATATAGAATTACCTCTTTAACATGGTAATAATCCATTATTTCCCTAGCTGGAAGACTGCTATAAGCCCTTAGAGCTTTCCCTGTAAGATTAGGGGATAACCTGGCTACCCATTCACTCTCAGAGCATTTACACGAGGCAGCAACCCTTTCAAACATTGTGAAATAGGCTTCTATATCTTCATCCTCAGTTAATTTTGGGATTTTTATATCTTTGGGACCACTGCCCCTCTCTATATGTTCAGAAAACCCTAGAGGTGAATGTGCCCCTCCGGGAGACTGTATCCCTTTAAGCAGATCTATCAGCCCCTTAACCTCTTCCCTCCTTGCCTCTCTCTCACTCTTTTCCCATTCTAACCTATCTCTCCTCTCTGTCTCTCTCCAGAGCTGCTCTTCTTGTTGCTGCCTCAACATTTCTGAAACAATGTTAGCCTAAGTTTCTGATCCTAGCCCCTTTTCTGGCTGTTCTACCTCTTTCTTTGGTTTAACAACCGGCTTAGGCTAGATACCTGTTTCTACTATAGTGGTAGCCTCTTGTGTGTCTATAGGAGATTCAGTCCCTTCTGCCTTTTCCATCTTTGTTTGTTTGATGTAGGCTCTAGTGAGGGGTCTGGTTTCTGCAGCCAGAATGTTAGTTAGTGCCTGCAAAGTCTGAGGTCTGCAAGGTCCAAATTCCCTTCCTTTAGCAACCAAAGTTTGTTTTCTTTTCATGCACAGTACCTAAGGAGTCTTTTGAACTGATCAAACTCCCCGTTATACCTTTGGGAATCCCAGCTTTTGGATATCCCACCTCTGCCACCAATTTGTCATGGGTTCTTTTTGTACCCAAGGTTATTTATCCAGACTCAAATGAAAGTCCCCCAATAGAGCACTGCACACACAAAGATTTTAAACCTCCCCTTATAAATTTGGGGGGGTTTACTTTAAACAACTATTTACAATATAAAAGTGTGTTCTGTATAATTACAAAGAGTAATTAGAGTCCCTTTGCAAGGGAGATGGGCGGGGAATAAATTGAAATTATTATTATTATTATTATTATTATTATTATTATTATTATTATTATTATGTGATTAGCTAATGCAATCCTAGCTTATAACTAACTAACCTATATTACTAATGGACTTATACTATACAACTATTTCTATCCTTATCTAATGCACATATAAACTAACTATTCTTATATTACTACTACTACTACTACAAACCTACTCTGCTGCTACTATATCTAGTACACAGAACTTCTTTAATTTCGCACACTTGCCCCTCTCCAGATGTTTGCTGCAGGACTTTTCTTCTGCTTGTTGTTTCCTCTGGACCTTCCAAGTCTCTGTGGGAAAACAAATGCCATTTTGCTTCTTTGGTTGCTTTATTTCCTTTCTGGCTGCCTGCTGCAAAATCTCCAAACACACACACCAGCTCTGCACTCTCATCCTGCTTTCTCATGCCTCTTCCTCTCCCAACTGTTACACACGAAAGCTTTTATCAGCCGCTCCGCCATCCCAACGCTGAGAGAAGGTTTGAAGTAGAAGGGGGGGGGGACAATCACAGGTGCCTGTAATTTTCTTACAGCCTGCTCTCCCACAGATGAGACCATTATTCACCACCTTGGCTTTTATATTCTATATTCTATATTCTATATTTTATATTTTGTATTTTTATATTTATGTGTACTTATATTTATACTGTATGGTTTTTAATGATATTTTAATCTTTTATCTTTAATTGTTTGTAAACCGCCCAGAGTCACAATATGAGATGGGCGGTAAAGAACTACAACAAATAAATAAATAAACAAATAAGTAAGCCAGCCAACTCCATTATGACTCTGGGTTGCTCACAGAATAAAACAATATGAAATAATAAAATACACAGCCTAAAAAGTGGGGAAATGTCATGTACTACTTCTTCTTCTTCTTCTTGGCGATCACTCATAGCCGAGTAAGATTGTCTTCCGGGGTAAAATCTTAACAGTGGATCCGCAAGTGGCTATAAAGGCCAATTCTGGATCCGCACAACCTCCCACAATGAGGGCATAGGTTTCCGGGTGGAAGATGGTCACGATGAGGGTTTGCTTGATGTGCGTTCCTCTTAGCTCATTTCTCCCTTTCGCCCTGTACTCGTGCTTATTCAAAGTCTGTAGTGCCTTTAATAAAGGCTGACCTCCAATTGAAACGCTCATGAGTTAGGGCTTCCCAGTTCTCAATGCTGATATTACATTTTTTAAAATTAGCTTTGAGAGTATCTTTGAATCTCTTTTGCTGTCCACCAATATTCCGTTTTCCATTCTTAAGTTGGGAGTAAAGTAGCTGCTTTGGAAGACGATGGTCAGGCATTCAAACAACATGGCCGGTCCAGCGAAGTTGATGTTGGATGATCATTGTTTCAATGCTGGTGGTTTTCGCTTCTTCTAATACGCTAACATTAGTCTGCCTATCTTCCCAAGTAATTTGCAGAATTTTTCGGAGGCAGCGTTGATGGAATCTTTCAAGAAGTTGGAGGTTTCATTTGTTGAGGGTCCATGTTTCACAGGCGTACAATTATCATTTGTATAACTATAGATTATGGACACAGTGTATGTGCAGGTTTGGAATAACTGAATACATATGATTCTGGGGGATCACAAGCATACAAGTTCTTCATTTTAAGGAAAATAAAGACAGACTAGTCAGATTTTTACTTTAGACTTCAAAAAATAGATTTTAGTGCATTTGGAGAAATAAGAAACAGAATTCCATGACTTGAGAAGGTAATTGAAAAGTTGCTCAACATGGATGGAAATTCCTAAGGAAAGAGATACTTGCATAATTATAAATAATTCCAACAAGGACAAAAAAATGAGAACAGCAGAGGAAGCCAAAGTGTTACATAAAAATACATAGTAAAGATCTGAAAACATAAAAAGACACATATAGGAAATTGAAAGAGTGTCAGGTCCCACACAGAGTACAAACAGATGATCCAGTATTGTAGAGCTGGTGTCAGAAAAGCAAAAGCTCAGACAAAGCAATGGTTAACTAAGGATACTAAAGACAGTAAAAGGCTTTCTTTAGATGTGGTTATAATAAAAATTAAGGGAGTGTGGTGGCTCAGCGGGTAAGACGCTTGGCTTGTTGATCGGAAGATCGCAAGTTTGGAGGTTCGAATCCCTAGCCCCGCGTGACGGAGTGAGCTCCCGCACTAGCCCCAGCTCTTGCCAACCTAGCAATTCGAAAGCATGCAAATGCAAGTAGATGAATAGGTATCACTTCGGTGGGTAGGTAACAGCGTTCCACGCGTGTCATGCGGCCACATGACCATGGAAGCGTCTTCGGACAACGCTGGCTCTTTGGCTAACAAACGGAGATGAGCACCGGCCCCTAGAGTTGGACACGACTGCACAAATGTGCGGGGGGAACCTTTACCTTTTATAATAAAAGGAAAAGAAAAAATAAATATCTTAGCAGCTGAATAAAACAAAGCAAATTACTCATAGGTAACAAAGAAAAGACAGGGCTATTCAATGGCTATATTAGTTCAGTCTTTTTGAACAAAAAAACTCAGTGTTTCTCCAGAAAACTCTGAAGGTCAGGTTGAAAGGGCAGAATTAAAGCTTGAGATGGATAGAACAGGGGTACCTCTTTACTTTAAATTATTTTAAATCTCCAAGATCATATGAATTTTATCCTAGGGTACTGAAAGAACTTGCTGAACATCTGATTTCACCCTTAGCTATCAATCTGTGATAATCCTGGAGGATTGATAGTGCCATATGTCTAAAGCATAGCTTTCCAAACTGTAGCTTTCCACACTTTAGTGTGTCGCAACACACAGTTTAGTGTGTTGCGAAGTGGCGGTGCGGGGGCGCACGCAGCGGTGGTGTGGGGGCGCGCACGCAGCGGCAGTGTGTATGGTGGCAACAGCAGCAACGACGGCAGCGGCATGCCATCAGCGCTTCTGCGTTTTAGCGAGGCCGCCGCCGTGCATGTCACCACCGCTGCGCGCCCCCCTGCGCTGCCACCGTGCACGTGTGTGCCCCCCCGCGCCACTGCCGCTGCTGCCGTTGGTGTGTCGCCAACTGTGGCACTTTGGAAAGCACTGGTCTAAAGGATAGCAAATGTTCCCTCAGTCTTCTATTTTCAAAAAGGGGAAGAAAGATTCAGCAAACTATAGGTCAATCTACCTGACATCAATATGTGGGAGGATTCTAGAGCAGATCATAACAAAGCTGATTTGTAAGCACCTTGAAAATAATGTGAAATTACAAAAGCCAATGTGAGCTTGTAAAAATCTTGCCAGGGTAACTGTATCTTATTTTTGATTGGGTAACTACCTTAATAGACTGTAGGAATGCTGAAGATGTAATATTATCTTGACTACAGCAGAACATTTGACAAAGTACTACATGACATGCTGATTAAAAATCAGTTGGATGGCATGCTAATTACAGTATGTGTATATATAACTAGCTCAAAAATGATGCTCAAACAATATGGTTCCTCATCAAACTAGGGAGAGGAAATGAATGGGATGCCCCAAGGACCAGTCCTGGGTCCTCTAATCTTCATTATTTTTATTAATGACTTTGATGAAGAGATGGCAGGAATACTTATGAAATCTGAAGGTAATTCTAAACTGGTTAGGATAGGACAGTGATAAAATTCAAAATGTTCTTGACTGAGAAATGGACTGAAAGTAACATAATTAAATATAATAGAGATGAGTGCAAATGGAACTTTTCAGAAAGAATTTGGAATAGTAATAGCAAAGTTGTAGTAATTAGCAATGTAATGTGTATGCAAAATAAGCTAAATACAATTTTAGGGTGCATCAATAAAATAGTATCTTTCAAATCACGGGAGGTAATTATTTTATTTTATACTGATTTGTTCAGACCTCAGCTCAAATACTGTTTCTGGCTCTGCCATTATATTTAAACATGGATTCAGAGAAATTGGAACCAGTTCAGAGAAAGGCAGTAAAAATGATCACGTGACTAAAAACTAAGACCTAAGATTGAAGGAACTTTATATTTTTACCCCTGAGAAAAGATAACTGAGAGGGGTTTTGATAGCACATTTGAATACCAGAAAGGGTGTCATATAGAAGAAGATCAAGATATGTTGTCTTTCATTCCAGAGTGCAGGAATGGAATAATGGATGTAGGTTACTGGAAGGCAGATTCTGATTGAATATTAGAAAATACTTCCCAACAGTAAGAGCAGTTTGATAGTAGAACCAATTATCTAGAGAGATATTGGACTCCTCTTATTTGGATGTATTCAAAAGGAAGCTAGGTGGCCATCTGTCTGTCCTTCCTCTTTCTTAACCCTTAAACCCAGCTCTAATAAAACTGATTAACAAGAGATTGAGGCCAAACAAAAAGTGAACTTTTTCATATTTGTATATAGCATTAAAGCAATAAATAATTTAACAAATTAAATTAACTCATTGATACAAAGAAAGGTAAGCTTTCCATTACAAGTTTTCAACATGGAATGTTCTCTCTCTCTCTCTCTCTCTCTCTCTCTCTCTCACACACACACACACACACACACACACACACACTACCCTAAAAATATATAATCTCTTTTGTTTCATATACATAGTAAAATAAGAAACAAAAGAGATACAATAAAACTAAACAACAGAGCTTTGGCAGCAGAACAGAGGAATGCTACCTAACATGCTTTTTGCAATCAGGGGCCTCTCAATGGATTTATACTGCAAACTCCCAATATTTTAGCAACAGTAGTGGCTGGGAATTCTGGAGTTGCATTCCAATGTATTAGAAGTGTGTGAGTTGGTGAAAAAACTTATCTAAACTCTTATGGCAATACAGGTAGTCCTTGGATTACAACCATTCATTCTGAATGTGGCATGAGTTCCAGGAATGAGAACGCTTTTTAAAGATGTTTCTCCACTTCCCCATCAAAATTGGCATAGGGAGATGATGGAACATCACTGAAGCATGAACACTGTTGTGCCCTTCACTTTTAGCCTCATCAATTAATTGGTAGGCAACTTTTAAATCTGTGATTAAAGCTTTCATTTGATTAATGTACTAATTAATCAATTAAAGTTCTTAGCCATAATTCCTAAGGGAATATTCCCTGTCCCCACATCTATTAGCTGCAGAAAATTTAGGAAAGTTTGTATTAATTTTGTTAGGACTGCAAGTAGCTGTGTTTCTATAAGTCTGAGTCACTATGGAGAATATACACATAGAGTGCCCCATTGCAGGTCAGACTATCTGTCAATCCTGCCTTGGGTGTCAGGGAGAGGTATTTTACATCATACGCAGCTTGAATATTTTCAGCTGAAAAGGCTAGGGTGGCATCTGGCCGTTACGTATGTAAAGCTTGTGCTTCTGTGCAGTCATTCCTCTCTTCAGTGAGAATTATGGACTTTTATTTTAAAGGATTCTTGTTAGTCTTAGACATTTCTGCTCTAAATGGGAGCTTGGCAGAATTGTGATATAGTTGCACAAAGTCATATATTGGAGCAAAAATGGTTTTGGAAGAAGTGGCTATGCTATTTGAGCTTAAATAGTCATTTAATAAAGTAATTATCTTATGATTAATGATAGTGAACTTTTGGGTAGGAGTGAGTCAGAGCTATCTGGCTAAATTTGCAAACACAACTAGTGGCATAAGGATTATGAACAGAATTCATAATGACAGAATGTGTCTTCATGAGTCAATAGAGTGATTTGCCCAAATCGTCTGGAATTAGAACCAGGATGAAATGCAGTTGCTTTGTACATTTTGGCTTTTATGCCTAAGGCTCAATTAATTCTGAATTGCTTAGGTATCTTCAAAAGATGGGTCCAATAATCCTGTCTTAGCTTGGAGTTAATGGATTTTATAATCCATTCAAATGCATATTTACACTTACACATTATACATAGATATACAGTATAACACATCTATTGTCACCACGGACAGAGCACCATTAATGTGTATAGCATTTTACAGAGTTGAAAGGAGATGCTTACAACCAAACATGATATGAGAAATTGTTTGAAGAAGTAGAGAATGGCTGAACATTTGTTGTTGTTTATTTGTTCAGTCGCTTCCGACTCTTCGTGACTTCATGGACCAGCCCACGCCAGAGCTTCCTGTCGGCCGTCACCATCCTCAGCTCCCCCACGGTTGAGTCCGTCACCTCCAGAACATCATCCATCCATCTTGCCCTTGGTCCGCCCCTCTTCCTTTTGCCTTCCACTTTCCCTAGCATCAGCTTCTTCTCCAGGGTATCCTGTCTTCTCATTATGTGGCCAAAGTACTTCAGTTTTGCCTTTAATATCATTCCCTCAAGTGATCAGTCTGGCTTGATTTCCTGGAGTATGGACTGGTTTGATCTTCTTGCAGTCCAAGGCACTCTCAGAATTTTCCTCCAACACCACAGTTCAAAAGCATCTATCTTCCTTCGCTCAGCCTTCCTTATGGTCCAGCTCTCACAGCCGTAGGTTACTGCAGGGAATACCATTGCTTTAACTATGCAGACCATTGTTGTTAGTGTGATGTCTCTGCTCTTAACTATTTTATCAAGATTTGCCATTGCTCTCCTCCCAAGAAGTAGACGTCTTCTGATTTCCTGGATGCAGTCAGCGTCTGCAGTAATATTTGTGCCTAGAAATACAAAGTCTGTCACTGCCTCCACTTTTTCTCCCTCTATTTCCCAGTCATAAATCAAGATGGTTGCCATAATCTTGGTTTATTTTTTGAGATTTAACTGCAACCCAGCTTTTGTACTTTCTTCTTTCACCTTCATCAGAAGGCTCCTCAGCTCCTCCTCACTTTCAGCCATCAAAGTGGTATCATCTGCATATCTGAGATTGTTAATGTTTCTTCCAGCAATTTTAATTGCCATACTCCTTTCCCAATCTTAAACCAGTCCGTTGTTCCGTGCTCTGTTCTTACCGTTGCTACTTGGTCGTTATACAGATTCCTCAGGAGGCAGACAAGATGACTTGGTATCCCCATACCACCAAGAACTTGCCACAATTTGTTATGATCCACACAGTCAAAGGCTTTAGAATAGTCAATAAAACAAAAATAGATGTTTTTCTGAAACTCCCTGGCTTTCTCCATTATCCAGCGGATATTGGCAATTTGGTCTCTAGTTCCTCTGCCTTTTCTAAACCCAGCTTGTACATCTGGCAATTCTCGCTCCATGAATTGCTGGAGTCTACCTTGCAAGATCTTGAGCATTACCTTACTGGCATGTGAAATAAGTGCCACTGTTCGATAGTTTGAACATTCTTTAGTGCTTCCCTTTTTTGCTATGGGGATATACAGTAAGTTGATTTTTTCCAATCTGATGGCCAAATTTTTCAAATTTGTTTTTGTTTTGTGTTTTCCAAATTTGCTGGCATATGGCATGCATCACCTTGACAGCATCATCTTGCAAGGTTTTAAACAGTTCAGCTGGGATACCGTCGTCTCCTGCTGCCTTGTTATTAGCAATGCTTCTTAAGGCCCATTCAACCTCACTCTTCAGGATGTCTGGCTCTAACTCACTGACCACATCGTCAAAGCTATCCCCAATATTATTATCCTTCCTGTACATATCTTCCGTATATTCTTGCCACCTTTTCTTGATCTCTTCTGCTTTCGTTAGGTCCTTGCCATCTTTGTTTTTGATCATACCCATTTTTGCCTGGAATTTACCTCCAATGTTTCTAATTTTCTGGAAGAGGTCTCTTGTCCTTCCTATTCTATTGTCTTCTTCCACTTCCGCACATTGCTTGTTTAAAAATAATTCCTTATCTCTTCTGGCTGACCTCTGGAATTTTGCATTTAATTGGGCATATCTCCCCATATCACTGTTTCCTTTTGCTTTCCTTCTTTCTTGGGCTACTTCCAGTGTCTAAGCAGACAGCCATCTTGCCTTCTTTGTTTTATTTTTCTTTGGGACGTTTTTTGTTGCAGCCTCCTGAACAATGTTGCGAACTTCTGTCCATAGTTCTATTCTTCACTTCCACTGCATATTCTTTAGGAATGTTAGTGAGCTCATATCTAACTGATCTGTGGGTCTTCCCTATTCTCTTCAGTCTGATTCTAAATTGTGCAATAAGAAGTTCATTATCTGAACTACAGTCAGCTCCAGGTCTTTTTTTTTACTGACTGTATAGATGTCCGCCACCTTTGGCTGCAAAGGATGTAGTCAATCTGATTTCGGTGTCGACCATCTGGTGAAGTCCATGTATAAAGTCGTCTTTTAGGTTGCTGGAAGAGAGTATATATTATGCACAGTGAATTGTCTTGGCAAAATTCTATCAACCTATGTCCTGCTTCATTTTGTTCTCCCAGACCATGCTTGCCTGTAATTCCAGGTGTCATTTGACTACGTACCTTAGCATTCCAGTCTCCTGTAATGAAAATAACATATCTTTTTTGCATATTATCCAGTAGGTGCTGCAGATCCTCATAGAACTGATCTACTTCTGCTTCTTCAGCATCTGTGGTTGGGGCGTATATTTGGATCACTGTGATGTTAAATGGCTTACCCTGAATTCAAATTGAGATCATTCTATCATTTTTTGGATTGTATCCAAGCACTGCTTTAGCCACTTTATTATTAATTATGAAGGCTACTCCATTTCTTCTGTGGTCCTCTTGTCCACAGTAGTAGTTCTGGTGGTCATCTGATGTGAAGTGAACAATTCCAGTCCATTTCAGTTCACTGACACCCAAAATGTCTATATTTAATCTTGTTTTGTTGTTGTTGTTGTTGTTGTTCAGTCGTTTAGTCGTGTCCGACTCTTTGTGACCTTAATCTTGACATCTCACCAATAACCACATCCAATTTGCCCTGGCTCATAGATCTTACATTCCAGGTTCCTATGGTGTGTTGATCTTTAGAACATCGGATTCGTCGTTCACCACCAGCACCGTCGGCCGCTAGCCATCCTTTCGGCTTTGAGCTAGCTGCGTCATCACATCTGGGGCTAGTTGAACTTATCCTTTGTTTTTATTTATTTATGTTTCGACTTCTATCACCGCACCATCTCCCACAAGGGGACTACTGTTCCTCCCCAGTAGCATTTTGACCATCTTCCGACCTGGGAGTCCCATCTTCTGATGGTATACCGACATATCTCTGGTTGTACTGATCCATTTAGTTTTCACGGCAAGAGTACTGGGGTGGGTTGCCATTACCTTCCCCAGGGATTGTATTTAGTCTGACCTCTCTTCCATGACCTTCCCGTCTTGGGTGTCCCTTCACGGTTTAGCTCATGGTGCTCATTGAGGTGCTCAAGCTCCAGCACCGTGACAACATAGCTGAACATAGGAACAGAAATACACATTTCATATGGCTGAACATAGGAAACAGAAATACACATTTATTTGGCCTTTAGCTAAAATTTTAATGAGAAAAGCTGTTTTAAGGATTCCAAATATGAAAACGATGATTAATAACCTTGATTATTAATGTATTCTTTGAAATGTGCTAACCTTTCAGGTACAGTAATTCTCAGGATGTAGCATCCTTACAGTATAAGTGATAAGTGTATAAGTGACAGGTTTTGTAGTATTTGTATTAGCAGACCTGCAGTAGCAGGTGGGTATGGGAGAAGCAGGATTGTTGAGATCCCCAGGCATCTTCAAGGCCAGCATGGCTGGCTTATCAGTGCTCATTAGCAATGAATGTTAGAAAGGGAGTAGAGAACCGTTAGAAGGTAGAATGGAATTTTACTCTTAGATAGATTCAGCAATTAAGGGGGGGATTTAGCTGTTAGAAGCTGTAGAGAAGAATGCAGCCTTTAGGGAGGGGTTAGAGTAAAAGTGGGATTTTATCTTAGCATTTTCATGCACTTTCCTTCAGACTGATCTTTGGCTTGGTCCGAGCATCTGTATTAATAAAGAACTCTTCTACCTCATCTGACGGAGTGTAATTGAGAGTCTCTGAATTAATAACTGTGTACCAGTTCATCACAGAAAGATCAGTCTCAAAATAGATACCTTACACGGAGACACCATGTCTACTGATGAAGGTCAGCAGGAAAATAATCCACAGCCAAAAGCTGCATGTCCCAGAGTGGGAGAGGAAGAAAGCAGAGTGGAGCTGTTTGAGACAGCGGAGCTATTTGAGAAAGCCTCCAAACAGACAAGGAAAGGACGGTTGGAAGCCCAGGGGGCCAGGAGGAAGATTCTTCCCACCCCTGAGCTAGATGTGCCTATACCCAGAGTGGCAAGGGAACCCAAGCATTCCTGGGCTTGGATGTGGGGTACAGTACAGAGAAGGACCCCGCTTGATGGGTAACAATGCGAGGAAGGGATTCCTTCCCCTCCTTGCCAGTGCCAAGAAGGTGATGGGAAAAAGTAGAAAGGGAAGTGAGTTCCCTGAGGAGTCAGGTTATGAGTCTGCAGGAAACAGTTGAGCAGCTGCTTCGAAATATGAGCCTGGGGAAGGCTGATGGTGCTAAAGAAGCAAGTTCCAGTGTGGATGTCCCACAACCCAGAAGAGGAGGGGGACAGCGATGCTGAGATGGATGGAGGATGCTGGGCAGCCGGGGCAGTGGCCGCTCACCCCCCTTATGGCAGAGCTCTGGTGAGGCCAAGAGAGCCCCTTGGATGGAATGAGCCCTTCGGGGGAAGAGACTTGAAGGTAAAATTCTCTGGGGACCCTAAGAACCCAGCTTGTTTCCTGACCCATGTGAAGGGTTTTATGGATGAGTTCAAGGGGTGTTTCCCTACAGAAGATTCAAAAGTGCGAAACATTTTAGCCCAACTAGAAGGGGAGGCAGTGGAATGGCTCGTAGAGCTGCACAATGCCAGGTTGCCCAAATTGAGAGACTTTGAGAGTTTCATGACCGCTTTGCAGACGAGATTTGAAGACCCCGTTTCCCAAATGAGGGCTAAGACAAGCTTACAGCATATCAAGCAAGGGATGCGGTCTGTGTCTGAATATGCTATGGAGTTCAGGAGGCTGGCTGGAAAATTGGTGGACTGGCTGGAGTCCCTGAAAATATAATACTTCCAAGAGGGGTTGCACCCGGAGATTCTAGAATGGTCTCTAGCCAGAGGTGACCCAGAGTCCCAAATCGGGAATATTTGTCTTGCTGGTGAAGTGGAAGATAAGAGGCTATGTATCAAGAGAAAGCAGAGGCAACAGGCAGGAGGAGGGAGACCAGCTGTAACAGTCACCCCAGTGAATAAGGGAGTACATAGATCCTGGGATGTGGAGAAGGAGCGAAGGATGAGACGGGTTGTGTTTAAAGTGTGGATGAGAGGGCCATCGCATAGCCAATTGCCCACAGTCAGCTGCTGCTGGGAGAAGCAAGGCTGGAGCCAGCAGCACTAGAACCCTGACGCCGAAGGACAAAGGAAAAGTGGCAGCCACTACAGAAAAAGAAATCTACTCCTGTCCTGCTGAGGAGGGGGCCACAGCTGAGGAAGAAGCTGAACTGTCGGGAAATGATGAGACCCTGCCCGAAATGGTGCCGAAGGGCAGGCTGTGGAGAAGGATGGGTGCACGGATCTGATGGTGAGTGGAACCTGCCCAGCAATGTTGGTGGGATTACAAATAAAAACGCTGGGGAACCATAGTAGTATGGACATGGTGGGCATGATAGACTCAGGGTGCACTAGTTGCTTCATGCACCCTGCTATAGTAACTGGATTAAGACTTAAGGTGGGAAAGCTAAAGAATCCAATCATTTTTACCCAACTTGATGGGTCGGAGATGCAGGGTGGCCCTATGGAATATTACACAGAAAAAGTATGGATGCGAATAGGGAGCCATGAAGAGATGTTGAGGTTTGTGGTGGCTCCTATTTCTAACCAACCAATAGTGTTGGGGATAACTTGGCTAAGGGTGCAAAACTCCCAAGTGAAATGGAGCACAGGTCAAATAAGGTTTGCTGATGGTAATTATGGAGTTTCAACTCCACCAAGACTGGGGCCTGAGCTGGTAGGGGCAGTAGCTGAGATCTTAGGAGGGGAGACAGCACAGAATGTTTCTTCCATTCCTCTAACTTGGAGCAGGGTTTCATCTGCCCGGTCTCCTCATTGATGGCTGCACCTGTTTTGTTCAGAACCAAGAAGGATGGGTCATTGCAGTTGTGCACAGACTATTGGGGTTTTAATGCCATTTGTACTTCCAACAGATACCCCTTGCCGCTAATGAAGGACATGCTGGCCCACCTATCAAAGGGAAAATTTTTACTAAGTTGGATTTAAGGGAGGCATACTTCTGAGTCCAAATCTGGGAAGGAGATGAATGGAAGACAGCATTTAATTGTCAATTGGGGTCATTTGAATATTTGGTGATGCCTTTTGGGTTAAAGGGGGCCCCTGGGGTCTTTATGCATTTGATAAATGAAGTTTTGCATTATTTTCTGTACAGGGGGGTGTTGGTTTATCTTGATGACATTCTGATTTATTCTGAAACACTGGAAGAGCATGTAACCTTGGTGAGAGAAGTATTGAAGCAATTATTGCAGAATCAACTGTATGCCAAATTGTCAAAATGTGAATTCCACAAGGAACAGTTAGACTACCTGGGATACCAAGTATCGAGTAAGGGGATTTAGATGGATCCAGCAAAGGTGCAGGATGTGGTAAATTGGGAACCCCCAAAATCTAGAAGGCAATTGCAGAGTTTTTGGTGTTCACCAACTTCTATCAACAATTTATCCCCAACTTTGCACAGGTGGCCCTACCCCTCACTGACTTGTTAAAAAACTGAGGGAAAGGGAATCCAAAATAAGTAAAAAGGCCTGGGGCAAAATTTCCATGGACTGACAAGTGCCAGGAGGCCTTTGAAAGGCTAAAGGCTTTGTTTACCTCAGAACCAGTGTTGAAACACCCTGACCCCTTGAAGCTTCTAATAGTGCAAGTAGATGCTTCAGACATGGCAATTGGGGCAATTCTGCTACAAAAAGATGAAGAGGGACATTTGAGGCCCTGTGCTTACCTCTCCCATAAATTCAATGACACAGAACGCTGCTGGCACATGTGGGAGAAGGAGGCCTTCACGGTGCGGTGGGCATTGATGACATGGAGGCATTTGCTAGAAGGAGCGGCTCAGCCTTTTGAAGTATGGACAGATCGTAAAAATTTAGAGGCCTTGCGCACTCCAAGAAAGTTGAATCCTAAACAAATCAGATGGGCCCAATTTTTCAGTAGATTCAATTTTACACTCAAATATTTACCTGAGGGAAATAATTTTTTGGCCAATGCATTGTTTTGTTTACCCCAGCACAACAGTCAAAGGGAAGAGGTGGTGGACTCAATATTCCCACCTCAACAGTTGGGGATGGTAGCAGTTACAAGGAGCCAGAAGTCAGCACCAATCTGAGAGGTGGAGGAGAGTTTGCAAAGTGACCTGCTTGCCAAGTTGAAGGAAGATGGGTGGTTGCAGGCCAATAAATCAAAACTGGAAAAGAAGCAGGGATTGTGGTAGATTGGGGATAGATTGTACATTCCGGAGACCTTGAGAATAAAAATACTCGAAATATGTCATGATGCCAAGTCAGCCGGGCACTTTGGAGTTTTGAAGACTTTGCATTTGTTGAGGCAACAATTTTGGTGGCCCTCTTTATGCAAAGATTTCTCCGCTCTTATTGCATCCGCAGAATGCTGCCCAGCGGCCCTGTTCAGGATCACCGATCCCTTTTGGGGAAAGGTGATTCAGAAAATCATCTGCAGGGGCGTGCTGAGGAGTTTTCCAGGCATCTGCCGGATAAAATTGCTCAGATTCGCTCTAAGTTAGACTCTAAGTGTGAAACATGGTCTGGGGAGATGTCTCAGGAGCATACTTACCCTGTTATCTGGGAACAATTTGATCCTGTTGGACCCGAGGAAGTGGATAGGATCCTCCGGACTGTAAATGCCACCATGTGCGAATTAGATCCATGTCCCTCCTGGCTGGTTCAATCAGCTTGGGAGCTGATTTGTGGCTGGGTCCAGTCAATGGTAAATGCATCCTTGCAGGAGGGGGTGTTTCCGGCGGCCTTCAAGGAGGCGTTGGTGCGCCCCCTCCTCAAGAAACCATCACTGGACCCAGTTGTACTGGACACTTTTCATCCAGTCTCCCACCTTCCCTTTATGGGGAATGTGGTTGAGAAAGTGGTGGCGTTGCAGCTGCAGAGGATTCTTGATGAAACGGATAATCTAGACCCCTTTCAGTCAGGTTTCAGGCCGGGATATGGAATGGAAACAGCATTGGTCGCACTTATGGATGATCTCTGGTGGGAGCGGGATGGAGGCAGTGCATCCATCCTGGCTCTCCTTGACCTCTCAGCGGCTTTCAATACTATCGACCATGGTATCCTTTTGGGATGACTCAGAGAGTTGGGGGTGGGCAATGTGGTTTTGCGCTGGTTCACCTCCTTCCTCCAGGGCTGGTCCCAATCGGTGTTGATAGGGGAGGAGAGATCGGGTCCACAGCCCCTCCTTTGTGGGGTGCCGCAGGGCTCAGTGTTCTCTCCTCTCCTCTTTAACATCTACATGAAACCACTGGGCAAGATCATCCGTCTCCACGGGATGAGGTATCATCAATATGCTGATGATACACAGTTATACATCTCCATCCCGGGGAAAGTAAGTGATGCTGTGACTACCCTGTCCAAGTGCCTGGGGGCTGTGGGGGTCTGGATGGGGAACAACAGGGTTCAGCTGAACCCTGGTAAGACGGAGTGGCTGTGGATTGATGGCGTCTCGGTGTCTAGGAATCTATCATCTTTAGTTCTGGATGGGGTTACACTACCCCAGACAGACCCGGTGCATAACTTGTGGGTCCTCTTGGACTCACGACTCCTGCTTGAAGAGCAGGTGGCAGACATGGCCAGAAGGGCCTTTGCACAACTTCATGTTGTGCGCCAGTTACACCCTTTCCTGGAGCGAGAGGCCCTTCGAACAGTCACTCATGCCCTGGTCATCTCCCAGATAGGCTATTGTAATGCGCTCTACATGGGGCTACCCTTGAAGAGCAACTGAAGGCTTTAGCTGGTTCAGAATGCAGCCGCACGGGCGATTTTAGGTGCCTCAAGTTCGGCACATATAACACATTTGCTCCGTGAGCTGCATTGGGTCCCAGTTTGGCCATCTGAGACAAATTTCCCCACCCGGGATGTCCCAGTACTCTGTGAAAATAATGGATGCATTTATGATGTGGGGGAACATTGGACACACAATTTCCAGCCACAATCTCCTGCTTAGGAAGCATCTCATACAATTGATTTACTAATTATCCCCTAGCACACTCAATTCCATCTTTTTCAATAGAACATCCAGCACCCTTGAACACAACAGTATACCCAGACTTGACCAGGGCTGGAACACTGAGGAAGGAAAAATCAAGTGTAGGAACACACAACACATTTTGCACACTTATTCCCAAACAAGGGATATATACTTCACCTTGAAAAGATACATCAGCCATAGATCCATCAGCTAGAGCAACTTGCTGGATTTTAGGCTTGCATTTTGTTAACAGTAATTGTTCATTGTTTACAATAATTTGGCTGCAAGCCGAGTCCAATAACCAAGTCTCTGAAGATCGCTCACGCACAGCAGTCAGCAGAGCAGAAACTTGGGTACGTTGTCTAGGTGGCTTCCCCTTCTTGCGATGAGTAAACCTCTTTCCACTGGCACCATCCGCTGGACGAGGTGGCTGGGACAGTCTTTCAGTAAATGTTGAGAAGAATTACACCGAAAACATCTTCTTACAGCACATGCAGATTCTATTCCAGCAGGAACGCGCTGTTTAGAATTCTCAGGAACAACAACAGATGGCTTACCCTGCAGCTTCTCGAGGTCACGAGCCTGTTGTATCTCCTGGAGCCCGTTTGTAAGATAATCCACAGTAAGATCCTGGGGATGCAACGTCTGTGTCGCCTCGACTAGCATATCAAAACTAACTTGACAATATGATACATGATCTTTGATTATCCAACAACAACATGTCTCTCTCTTCAAGTTCAATAAACAAAGTCTTGAGTTTATGAAGGTGGGTCATCACATTCCCACCCGGCTGTAACTTTAAATTGTAAAGCTGATGTGACAGTCCAACAATGGCAGCAGAGGTTTGTCTTAACTAAATGGCTCTAAGAGCTTCCCAGCACCCATGTGCAGTGGCTAAGTGTCTGATATGCAGTAACTGAGATGATTCAAGTCCCAGAATCAAATTGCCATAAGCACGGTCCAAACACAATTGCACTTCCTCAGAGGGATCCGCTGGAGGTGGGTTTGCCACATACTGCCACAAGCCTTCTTTTTAAAAAAATGATTTAATCTTCACACACCAGGTCAGATAGTTTGTGCCGTCTAAGTGCTCAAATGGCAGACTAGCCAGACCCGTAGCAGCCATGCTGACCACTCAAAGTAAAACATGTTTACTCTGAAATCAGCCTCTAAAAACAAATTCCCTTTTACAGCCAGGAAAAATGCAGCAAAAAGCATAAATTCCTCTCTGGGCAACCATAACCTGTTAGGTAGGTGGCTGGCTTAGGGAAAGAGGTGCAGAGTAAATAGGCAAAGAACAGTTGTTCAAAGCTATAAAATCTTTACTTGTGGTTAAAGCAGATTATATACATATAATAATATACAGCTTACATAATCTTCTGTGTTGCTTCCACTGACAGATGTGAAGGAGCACAAACCTATGAGAGCCAGGTATAGCTATACACTTCTCAGTCCTCAGGAGCAGAACACATGAATATGGCTAATAGATGAGCAGAAGTCAAGAAGCAAAGGAAACCATTTTCACAGCTAGAAATACAGTTCTAATCAAGTTCTGATTGGTTAAAACTTAGGTGTGAAAAACACCAAGCACAAAGCATAGATCATGGCACAGAGTATAACCTACCATAGGATGGCAGTGTGGCATCTAAGTGAGCATGCTGTCTCCCCCTCCCAACTTTCCCAGGACAAGCTTCCCACGAAGCATCAGGGCTAGACATAATAATAATAAGCACGTGACATCACTGGCCACCTGGCTTCATTATCACTATGTGAAAGCTTTGTTTTGTACAGAAAGCGATTTGCCGTTTCCCATGAGAAATCTGACACATGCTTGGGGAGGGGAGGGGAACAGCCAGTCTTGGGGTTGGCTGGCCCCTTAGATCTGCCGTATCCAGCCTTATCAACTGATGGGATGAGACCTACCATCCCTGGATCAAACTGTGTAATATATATATGTACATTTTGTTTTTATTAATATTCATAGTTTTTATTGATTTTAAATTTTTGCTGTGAACCGCCCAGGGTCCCTCCTTGTGGGGGAGATGGGCGGGATACAAATGTGATAAATAATAAATAAAGATGTGGAGGAATATGTGGTTAGTTGCCCAACGTGTGCCATGGCAAGGAGAGTGGGGGGCAAACCTAGAGCACTATTACAGAATGTAGCGAGCCCTACCCAGCCTTGGAAACAAATAGCTATGGACTTCATAGTGGACCTACCAGAGAGCCAAAAGAGAACAGTGTTTTGGGTGATAACCGACCTGTTTTCGAAACAGTCACATTTTATTCCTTGTACCAGTATCCCCAGTGCAGCAGAGTTGGCCAAAATGTTTGTGCAGCATAATTATAGACTGCATGGGGTTCCTGAGTGCATTATAAGTGATTGAGGTGTACAGTTCACATCAAAGTTTTGGAAGGCATTCCTGAAGATGATTGGTGTGGAACAGGGGTTTAGCTCCACCCACCATCCACAGACAGATGGAGCTTCTGAGAGGGTGAACCAGGTGTTGGAGCAGTACCTCAGTTGCTATGTCAGCTATCAGCAGGATGATTGGTTGGACCTGTTGCCATTTGCAGAAGTGGGTTATAATAACTCAGTACACCAGAGTACTGGATATTGTCCGTTCCATGTGGTGAATGGACAAGAGTTTGTAGACTTCCCAGAGTTACCTAAAGACCAGACCAGAATCATTCCTTTGGATGAGAGCATAAGTTCTTATATATATCACATAAACATTTGCATATAAATATCTCCCCAAAGTTAATTTAAGTATGTGTGTGGGTGGGTTAGCCAGATTTTTTTCTTAATTACATTTTCTTTTCTTTTCTTGAGTAGCTAAGTTTCACCCTGGCCTTTAAAAATACATAAACCCAGAGGTTTTACTGTTTTTTCAGTCATCTGACTTATCAGGGTTTCACCCTGACTAGAAAATCTTCTTTAAGTGTCCTGGTTTTCAGTGACAGTCCTGTTAAAAGAGTCACAATGAATATTTCTAGCAATGAATCTTCAAAATTTAAGTCAAGATTCATATGCATAACACAGAGATGGCAAAACATACCTTTTCGTTCACACTGCACACCTTTAATTGGAAATGTTTGATTATGCCATTAAAAAAATAGAAGAATGCACTTGGTACATTAAAACAAAAGTCCATCAGTATGGCATTCTGCTTTCAGTAACTCAGTTGGCTGAACTGGATTCAAGAGCTAGACCCTTGGCTAGAAAAGATCTAAAAGACAGAAAATTTGATTTGCTGCATAGGTGCTAAAATATGTGAACTCTGGTTCATTTTTTTTTAAATTACTTAAAAGTGAATGCAAGGAATAAATAAATATACTCTAATTATATTACTAATAATAATAGCTCTGGGAATAAATGATTTTTCACTGATCATTGCTTAGATTTGATAATCCAGCCAATTGGAGATTGAATGATATCCATAACATTCTGGACAGTTGATTCAGAGGGTCATTCAACAGTGGAACACTGCAGCACCTAGCCAAAATATATACCACATATCTATGGGGAAAACTTTATGTGGACTTTATAAACCTGAAGGCAGCATTCAAGCAGCATTCAGCTCAATCTCCAGAGGCAGGCTGTTGAAAACTGGCTGCCTCATCCATTGATCACTTGTCTTCTCATGCTAATCATGAAGATGTATGAGGAAAACACTATGCAAATTCTCTGCAGCTCTGCAGGACACCTCATTTTTTCCTCCAATTTCAATCCAAAAGGATTGAAATCTTTTGTATGAATCTTTTGTATCTTTTTTGTATCTTTTTTATATGAATCTTTTGTATCTTAGCCCTAATTTTATTTACATTGACTCTATGGTAACTGCCATATCAAGAAAGGAACTTCATGTACAGTACTTATCTTGGCTAAAAAAAACCAGTTTCAGTCCTTTTAAATGTGATCAGTACTACCAGTTTTCTATATCTTAGATGGGCTTGAGATAATCCCTTTGGGCCATTGCTTGATACTGTAAAGAGGACAATGTCACTACCAAGTATGAAAACCTCCCCCCACAAAATACTGTATGCCATTTTCTCCTATCATTCATGGAGAATAGATAATACCACCATCCAAAAGACTAAGTCATTCAAATATCCCAGAAGTTCTTTCCATGCCTCAAGGCCTTGGTCCAAACAGCTGAGATCAGTTTCCCTCTATGTTTCCCACATTACCTCCATGTGATGAATACCATAATTTTTTTTTGCCTCCTGCAATGGTGGTAGGCATGTCACAGACATGATGAACTCTTCAAAAACAAGGGCCTGAGCTATCTGATCAATGGCATGCAGGTTTGTTGTTATTGTAGTATGGCCTTCATAGAAGTTGTGTAATCTAAATTCTTATGGGCCTAGATGCATGCCTAGGGGTGTCTCTAACTCTCTACTAAGGTTAGAGGTAGGCCTGATTTCACTAGAATCCCAGATTGAACTTTATTGCCTGTGATACTAGCTCAAGTTAGTTATTTTCAAAAGCCCCCTGGTCTCCCTGGTTCTGCAGGATAACTTTGTCCCTTTATGACTTAAGACATTCTGGCCTCCCCACAAAATACATGATTTCAGTTAACCATGAGAAAGTTTGTTCAGAGGTAAAACAGCTGATCTTTGATCTGGATCTACAAAAGGATGTAAATTCCATCCTATCAAGCCCCACACAGCAGGCAAGTTCAAGGAGTCCTGGGTGCTCTCTGGGCCTTGTTGTTTTCTTGCAGACGTTTCACTGCCAGACTAGGCAACATCTTCAGTGCGAAAAGGGAGTGGGACTTGCTCTCTGTTTATATACCCTGGCTTGTCCTGCCTGTGTTGGTGGAGGTGTTGTTCTCTCCTTAGTAGTTCCTTGATTGGGCTGTTGTTTGCTACTTGGTTGATTGACTGATCAAGGAAGCAGAAATAGGAGGAGGAAGGAATATTAGGTATGTTCTCTGCCTTGAGCTATTTATAAAAATAATAAAGTCGGGGGAAAAAATCTAAAAAACAACAACACAGATTTCAGTAAGGAATCTTCAGTGCTAGCCCCAGGCAAATACAAAATCTTTCCCACCATCATTTATAGAGAGCTCATTATGGCAGAGTATCTTTGAATGATTTGAAACACTTTTCCCAGGTTTATTGCCACTTGGCTAAGTTGCCATTTAATGAGATAAGCTTCCAATGGATTCACCTTCTACTTCTTGTCTACTCTCCCTTTCATTCTTTTTTCAGCCTACCTGGAATTTTCATACATCCCCAAAATATGCAGCATTGGCAAGTTAGGAAGTTCATTCTCAGTAGCCAGGTATCCTCAACATCTTTTTAGTGTACACATTTAGTGTACACTAAAATATTTATTGCTAATCTAAAACATAATGCTAGAATGTGTTCAGCTCTGTTCCAAAGAAGGTTAGGAGAAGTCAATGGAGTTTTTCTCATTTTATCATCAAAGAAACTAATAAATAATAATAACTAATAATACATAAATCAATCAATCTAATAAATTAGATGATGACTGGCCCTAAGTCTCCACATGAACTTAACAGCAGAATAAATGTTTAAACATATATCTTGAGTTTACCAAATCTGACATGTTTCTAAATACAGTCTCTCAAATAATTTTAATTCCACATGCTTATAGAAATAAGAGTTTTAATTATGGCTATATAATACCTTGATTTTTATTACAGGATTATCTATCTGTTGGATTATTCCCTTTTTGTGGGGGGTACCTTCGACTCAGTGTTGACTCCTGACTGCTGCCTGGACAAGTCCCTACATCAGGGCTTTCCAAAGTGCTGCCGCTGGCGACACACCAGCGGCAGTGGTGGCGGCGGCGCGCACGCACGCACAGCGACAGTGCAGGGGGGCGTGCGGCGGTGTGCGTGTGCATAGCGGCCGCCGTGTGCACGCGCGCCGCTGCTTCCGGGTGGTGTGGCGACACACCACGCTGTGTGTGGCGACACACTTTTGTGTCATGACACACAGTTTGGAAAGCTCTGCCCTACATATTTCTTGGCAAGATTTTGGAAGTGGCTTGCCACTGCCTTCTTCCTTGGGCTGAGAGAGCATGACTGGCCCAAGGTCACCCAGTTGGTTTCGTGCCTAAGGCAGGACTGGAACTCATGGTCTCCCAGTTTCTAGCCTGATGCCTTAACCACTAGACCAGTCTGGCTCTCCTTCTTTCCATATATTCCCATATATTCCAAATTACTGTGTAATGGGGTACCTTAAACTGAAACTAAAAGTGCTGCATAATGGTAAAAAACACCCTATAGGAAAAGGTAACAAAGTAAGCAGGTCTATTTCTATTCTGGATTGTGGAAGGTACCATCTAATTCAACTGCAACTATACAACAGAAAGAAATAGAAATGCAATCCTACTGGTGGAAGAAACAAATCTATTAATTGCACTAGATTATATTGTACATTTTAATTCTGAACAAGCAGTTTATTGGGGGAAGGTTCTTAGATATTGAACTTTGAAAAGACATATTGGTAGCTTCAGTGGTAGCTGATTTCAAACTAGGTTCATTTGGAAAGAAAAAGAGAGAAAATACTTTTAACATTTATCATTTTTTTTATCATGACTCAGTGAAGAAGCAATGTTATTTTAAGGTGCTGAAAAAGTATCTGACAATATTGAATGGGCATTTTTCTTTTGAACTTCTGCAATATAATTTATTTAGAACCTGAACTAAGGGTACATACAAATGCATACCATATATGCAGAGAGGGCAATCAAGTTTGGGGGGTTGGACAAGGGTACTATCTGGGAGCCCTCGTTTCCCATTTGCTGTTAGCCTGCTTTTGCTTGGTTGTGGTCAAGCATTCCTCCTTCTTATCAGCACTTTTGTTGCAGTAGAGACATCACTCACCACCCAGAATAAGTCTGCAACAGCCATAACTTATTTTAAGCAGTTTTTTCCCCCAAGTGAGAGGGCAGGCAGTTGAATCAGTCACTTCTAGCTAAGGATTTGTCTAGGGTTTCTTTAAGGGCTTCCCAGTCTGTGGGGCCCTGGAACTGTAATCCATGGCCAAGTCCTAGGACTTTTTCCAAATGATTTCACATCTGTAAAACTATCAAGCTTTACAAGAAATGGGGACGGATAATAAAGGGATTTGGACATTTAGCAAGATACAAATTAAACTGCCCAGAGTCCCCTTTGGGGGAGATGGTGCGGTGATAAAAGTCGAACTATAAATAAATAAATAAATAAATAAATAAATAAATAAATAAATGGGCAATAGAAATGATGTGAATAATTGTAAGAAGTAAGTAAGTAAGGTAAGGTTTCCCCTTCCAGTCGTATTCAGCTGTAGGGGGGCGGCGCTCATCTTCGATTCCTAGCCGAGGGAGCCAGCATTGTCCATAGATGCTTCCATGGTCATGTGGCCAGCGTGACTAAACGCCGAGGCACATGGAACACTGTTACCTTCCCACTGGAGTGGTACCTATTTATCTACTTGCATTTTTACGTGCTTTTGAACTGCTAGGTTGGCAGGAGCTGGGAGAGAATGGGAGCTCACCCCATTACGCGGTGCTTCTGGGTCTCAAACTGCCGACCTGCTGTCCTTTCATTCAACAGTCGGTAGTCTTAACCATTACACCACTGCGCCGCCCTTAATTGTAAGAAATAAATGATAATAACAGTATGTACTCTGTGTGTGTGTGTGTGTGTGTGTGTGTGTGTGTGTGTGTGTGTATTGTATGGCATTTTTCTTGCTGGGAAATCCCTTGTGAGGTCCAGCAGCCGTATGTGTAGACTATTTAGCCACGACAAGTCATGTTGCCCGGGGTGCACCACGAGGAGGCTAGTCTACATTGCACCCGCTGTTACCTTCCAGCCAAAGCGGTACCTATTTATCTACTCGCATTTGCATGCTTTCAAATTGCTAGGTTGGCAAAAGCTGGGGTGAGTGCAGGAGCTCACTCGGTTGCACGGCACTCGGGTCTCGAACTGCCGAACTTGCAACCCTCCGGCCGACAAGCCTGGCATCTTAACATATAACACATAACACATGACAGTATATGATAACTTGGGATAAATTTTAATAATAAATAATAATAAATTAAACTTGTATGCTGCCTGACTCTCAATGACTCTGGCTGGCTCAGAACAAACAAAGTTATGACAATAAAATCTATAAAACATACAAGATAGGATAAAAGATGGCAAGCGTGATGAAGCAGGGGCTCTCCCTCCCCCTCTCTGTAGGCCTGGGTGAAGAGCCAGATCTTCAGAGCTTTTCTAAAAATCAGCAGAGTGAGGGCCATCCAAATCATGGGGGAAACTTAATTCCAGAGGCCAGGCACTTCTACAGAGAAGGTGCACTTGGGTGTCCCAATAGATGCTATTGTTTAATCACGCCAATCCTGCAGAATCAAATGAGCTGGGCAGATGTTATGGGAGGCAGGTTGTTTCTCAAGTAACCAGGCCTTATATAAAAAACCTTATCATTACTGTACCTAAGTAACATATTGTTAAATATGTAGAAAATAGCTGCAATAAGGATAGTGGAGGAAAAAGCCCTTCAGATTATATTGTCATCGCCTGAACAACTTTTGATTATTATTATAAAGTAACAAATGAAAACATTTTATACCAAATGGAGAGAAAAACCATAATATTTGCAGAAAGATGGGTAGAGTTAGTTGCCAAATTTAAATTATAGTGCAAATCATGCTAAAGACATTTTAAAGCAGTACCATTCTGTGAGGACCATTTCTCAGAGAGCCACAAGTAAATAACCTGATACCAGATCAGTGGGAGAAAATGGTGTAAGAATTTGAAGTTTGATTTCACTAAAAGTAGATCTTGAATTTAATTTGCAGCAGTCACTGGAATTCATTTGTAAAGACTTCTTTAGCATTTCTACAATTAACCAGCTTATCTGAGCTTTTGTGTCTTGGAAATCTTGCCTAGCTAGTTGAAAAAAGTTAGACACATTCTAAGAAATAAGAAGGAAATTTACAGTACAGTTGCATATCTTCTCAGAAACAAATCTTATTTATTTCAGAGTGGCTTATCCTATATAAATTGCTATAATATTGCAAACCTTCTCAGTGGTTTGAACATTTTAAAATTTACCACTTATTACTGATTACTTTAAAAGAAATTAGTGATGAAAAGATTTGACAACTTTTGAAAGGTTAATGAAGAAATAAAAATAAATTTTATCAACTAAACTATAAAATGTACTTTTATGATACAGAAACAGAACAGGTTTAAGATGGTATGACTAATAGGACCCATTCCACTCTGGAATCAAACCTCAAGATGAGATTGATTCAGCCTTGGTCCTATTCAGATCTGGTTGATGCTGAACTTTTTCAGTTTTGACCCCAGCTGAAAAATAGCCCTTCATTTCATTATGATTAAACTGGTATTGCTGTGCTGGTTAATAACAATCTGGTTTGCTGTTGCACTATATCAAATATTGTAAGGTGTTTATACTTTTAAACATGCTATTTTAGAGTTTGTATTGAATTAATAATATTGTATTGATTTTTAATTTATCATAAATTATTTAATGGCTTTCCATTTGGTGATCTTTTGTCATTATTAGATAAAAAATACTTGTGATGACTGTCTACTGGTAACAGAAAAATACATAGGTAAATATAAAATATTGAATGTATCTCAGAAGGATAGATACATACATTGAACATTTATTTATTTATACTTTTTCATTCTCCATTAATAATGACAAATTATATAAATATGAAGTTATATATAAACTGAATATATCAGATAGATAGAGCATTATATGGATAGTTTTATTTCCCAGATAAGGAATTATCAGTTTATATTATAACAGTATCAATAATATTATATTCAAAAAATTGAGACTGCAAACATCATCATCATTTCATCATCATCATCATTGGCGATCACTCGTAGCCGAGTAAGATTGTCTTCCAAAGGTAAAATTTTAACGGTGGATCCGTAAGTGGCTATAAAGGCCAATTCTGGATCCGCACAACCTCCCACAATGAGGGCATTGGTTTCCGGGTGGGAGACGGTCATGATGAGGGTTTGCCTGACGTGCCTTCCTTTTAGCTCTTTTCTCCTTTTCGCCCTGTACTCGTGCTTCTTCAAAGTACATAGCGCCATTAATAAAGGATGACCTCCAATTGAAACGCTCATGAGTTAGGGCTTCCCAGTTCTCAATGTTGATATTGTTGTTGTTGTTCAGTCGTTCAGTCGTGTCCGACTCTTCGTGACCTCATGGACCATAGCACGCCAGGCCTTCCTGTCCTCCACTGTCTCTCGGAGTTTACTCAAATTCATGTTCATTACATCGGTGATGCTATCTAACCATCTCATCCTCTGCCGTCCCCTTCTCCTTTTGCCCTCAGTCTTTCCCAGCATCAGGGTCTTTTCCAGTGAGTCCTCTCTTCTCATTAGGTGGCCAAAGTATTTGAGCTTCAGCTTCAGCATCTGTCCTTCCAATGAGCAGTCAGGGTTGATTTCCTTTAGGATTGACTGGTTTGACCTCCTTGCAGTCCAAGGGACTCTCAAGAGTCTTCTCCAGCACCACAGCTCGAAAGCATCAATTCTTCGGCGCTCAGCCTTCCTTATGGTCCAACTCTCACAGCCATACATTGCTACTGGAAAAACCATAGCTTTAACTATACGGACCTTTGTCGGCAAGGTGATGTCTCTGCTTTTTAATATGCTGTCTAGGTTTGCCATAGCTTTCCTTCCAAGGAGCAAGCGTCTTTTAATCTCATGGCTGCAGTCACCGTCTGCGGTGATCTTGGAGCCCAAGAAAATAAAATCTGTCACTGCTTCCATTTCTTCCCCTTCTATTTGCCAGGAAGTGATGGGACCAGATGCCATGATCTGGGTTTTTTTAATGTTGAGTTTCAAGCCAGCTTTTGCACTCTCCTCTTTCACCCTCATCAAGAGGCTCTTTAGTTCCTCTTCACTTTCTGCCATTAGGGTGGTATCGTCTGCATATCTGAGGTTGTTGATATTTTTCCCGGCAATCTTAACACCGGCTTCTGATTCATCCAGCCCGGCATTTCTCATGATGTACTCTGCATATAAGTTAAATAAGCAGGGTGATAATATACAGCCTTGTCGTACTCCTTTCCCAATTTTGAACCAGTCGGTTGTTCCATGTCCGGTTCTAACTGTTGCTTCTTGACCCACATACAGGTTTCTCAGGAGACAGGTAAGGTGGTCTGGTACTCCCATCTCTTTAAGAATTTGCCACAGTTTGTTGTGATCCACACAATCAAAGGCTTTAGCGTAGTCAATGAAGCAGAAGTAGATGTTTTTCTGGAACTCTCTTGCTTTTTCCATGATCCAGCGAATGTTGGCAATCTGATCTCTAGTTCCTCTGCCTCTTCGAAACCCAGCTTGCACTTCTGGTAGTTCTCGGTTCACATGCTGCTGAAGCCTAGCTTGTAGGATTTTGAGCATAACCTTGCTGGCATGTGAAATGAGCGCAATTGTACGGTAGTTTGAACATTCTTTGGCATTGCCTTTCTTTGGAATTGGAACGTAAACTGACCTTTTCCAATCCTGTGGCCACTGTTGAGTTTTCCAAATTTGTTGGCATATTGAGTACAGCACTTTAACAGCATCATCTTTTAGGATTTTAAATAGCTCAGCTGGGATACTGTCTTCTCCGCTAGCTTTGTTGTTAGTAATGCTTCCTAAGGCCCACTTGACTTCACTCTCTAGGATGTCCGGCTCAAGGTCAGTGACCACACCATCGTATTTATCAGGGATATTAAGATCTTTCTTGTATAGTTCTTCTGTGTATTCTTGCCACCTCTTCTTAATCTCTTCTGCTTCTGTTAGGTCCCTGCCTTTTTTGTCCTTTATCATGCCCATCTTTGCACAAAATGTTCCCTTGATATCTCCGATTTTCTTGAAGAGATCTCTAGTCTTCCCCATTCTATTGTTTTCCTCGATTTCTTTGCATTGTTCATTTAAGAAGGCCTTCTTATCTCTCCTTGCTATTCTCTGGAATTCTGCATTCAGTTGTTTATATCTTTCCCTTTCTCCCTTGCCTTTTGCTTCCCTTCTTTCCTCAGCTATTTGTAAAGCGTCATCAGTCAGCCACTTTGCTTTCTTGCCTTTCTTTTTCTTTGGGATGGTTTTAGTTGCTGCCTCCTGTACAATGTTACGAACCTCCATCCATAGTTCTTCAGGCACTCTATCTACCAGATCTAATCCTTTAAATCTATTCCTCACTTCCACTGTATATTCATAAGGGATATGATTTAGGTCATACCTGATTGGTCTAGTGGTTTTCTTTACATTCTTCAATTTAAGCCTAAATTTTGCAATAAGAAGCTCATGATCTGAGCCACAGTCAGCTCCAGGTCTTGTTTTTGCTGATTGTATAGAGCTTCTCCATCTTTGGCTGCAAAGTATATAATCAATCTGATTTCGGTATTGACCATCTGGTGATGTCCATGTGTAGAGTCATCTCTTGTGTTGTTGGAAAAGAGTGTTTGCTATGACCAGCGTGTTCTCTTGACAAAACTCTATTAGCCTTTGCCCTGCTTCATTTTGTACTCCGAGGCCGAACTTGCCTGTTATTCCGGTTATTTTTTGACTTCCTACCTTAGCATTCCAGTCCCCTATGATGAAAAGGACATCTTTTTTTGGTGTTAGTTCTAGAAGGTGTTGTAGGTCTTCATAGAACCGGTCAACTTCAGCTTCTTTGGCATCAGTGGTTGGGGCATAGACTTGGATCACTGTGATGTTGAATGGTTTGCCTTGGATTCGAACTGAAAGCATTCTGTCGTTTTTGAGGTTGTACCCCAGTACTGCCTTTCCCACTCTTTTATTGACTATGAGAGCTACTCCATTTCTTCTAAGGGATTCTTGCCCACAGTAGTATATATAATGGTCTCCTGAATTAAATTCGCCCATTCCTGTCCATTTTAGTTCGCTGATTCCCAATATGTCAATGTTCAATCTTGTCATCTCATGTTTGACCACATCCAGCTTACCTTGATTCATAGTTCTTACATTCCAGGTTCCTATGCAATATTGTTCTTTACAGCATTGGACTTTCCTTCCACTTCCAGAAACATCCACAACTGAGCGTCCTTTCGGCTTTGGCCCAGCCGTTTCACACTTTCTGGAGCTACTCGGAATTGCCCTCCGCTCTTCCCCAGTAGCATTTTGGACACCTTCCGACCTGAGGGGCTCATCTTCCGGCGTCATATCTTTTAGCCTTTTGATACTGTCCATGGGTTTTCTTGGCAAGGATACTGGAGTGGTTTGCCATTTCCTCCTCCAGTGGACCACGTTTTGTCAGAACTCTCCATCATGACCTGTTCTTCTTGACCTGACTTCATTGAGTTACGCAAGCCCCTTCGCCACGACAAGGCAGTGATCCATGAAGGGGAATGTTGATATTACATTTTTTTAAATTAGCTTTGAGAGTATCTTTGAATCTCTTTTGCTGTCCACCAATATTCCGTTTTCCATTCTTAAGTTGGGAGTAAAGTAGCTGCTTTGGAAGACGATGGTCAGGCATTCGAACAACATGGCCGGTCCAGCGAAGTTGATGTTGGATGATCATTGTTTCAATGCTGGTGGTTTTTGCTTCTTCTAATACGCTAACATTAGTCCGCCTATCTTCCCCAGTAATTTGCAGAATTTTTCGGAGGCAGCGTTGATGGAATCTTTCAAGAAGTTGGAGGTGGCGTTTGTAGAGGGTCAATGTTTCACAGGCGTACAGAAGGGTTGGTAGTACAATGGCTTTGTAAACAAGCATTTTGGTCTCCCTGCGAATGTCCCGATCCTCAAACACTCTACGCTTCATTCGGGAGAAAGCTACACTCGCAGAGCTCAGGCGATGCTGAATTTCAGCGTCGATGTCGGCTTTTGTAGATAGATGGCTGCCGAGATAAGAAAAGTGGTCAACATTTTCTAGTGACACACCTTTAAGCTGGATTGATGGCGCTGCAGAGGGATTGGTTCGAACTTGCTGGTAAAGCACTTTGGTTTTTTTAATGTTAATCGAGAGACCGAGCTTTTCATATGCTTCTGCAAAGATGTTTAGGATAGTTTGAAGATCTTCCTCGGAGTGTGCACAGACTACGTTATCATCAGCATATTGAAGTTCTATAACAGAAGTTGCAATTACCTTATTTTTTGCTTTCAGCCTACTAAGATTAAAAAGCTTTCCATCTGTTCGATATATAATTTCTACACCAGTAGGAAGTTTCTCTTCAACAAGGTGTATAATCATAGCAATGAAGATAGCGAATAAGGTTGGAGCAATAACACATCCCTGTTTAACGCCGGATTCCACTTTAAATGGATCGCTTTGAGAGCCATTGTTATTCAGGATTGTTGCCATCATGTCGTCATGGAGTAGCCGCAAGATGTTCACAAATTTATCAGGGCATCCGATTTTCAGAAGGATGGTCCAGAGAGCAGTACGATTTACAGTATCAAAAGCTTTAGTCAGATCAATAAACGCCATGTACAGAGGGCAGTTTTGCTCCTTGCATTTTTCTTGAAGCTGTCGTGCAGTGAAGATCATATCCACTGTTCCCCTGGAAGGGCGGAAGCCATTTTGCGTTTCAGGGAGGATGTCTTCTGATACAGATATATACCCAGCTGGGTATAAAATTTTTCCTTGATATCCTCATCTGCATCTAGTGTTGGTGCGTAAGCACTTAGGAGATTTGCCTGTTGGTTTTTGGTGAGTTTTATTCACAGAGTTGAGAGTCGTTCGTTAATCCCAGTGGGAACTTCTGACAAGAGCTTCACAAGGTCGTTTTTGATAGCAAAGCCTACCCCATGTATTCGTCGTTCTTGTTCAGGCAGTCCTTTCCAAAAGAAGGTATAACCTCCTTTTTCTTCCTTCAACTGTCCTTCTCCTGCTCTTCGAGTTTCTTGGAGTGCTGCTATATCAATATTAAAACGTCTCAGCTCCCTTGCAATAATGGCAGTCCTATGTTCAGGTCGTTCACTATCCATATTGTCTTGCAGTGTCCATATATTCCATGTTCCAAAATTCATGTGTTTTTTACGACCGCTAGATGGTGACCCCACTGGTTGCGGTAATCCAGTCAGGGAGAAAATGAGGCAGACTATGTTTAGGGCACCTTTTCTAGCCCCCTTCCCATATGGGGTGAGCAGAGTGGATCCTAAATAGGGCTGCTCAGTCGTGGATACAGCTGCCGAACTACTCAACTGCCTCGATCCTTGAGTCCGGGTGACTGAGTCCGTATCCACCGCCCATGTGCTGGTCCATGACTAGGAGCTTCCGGATTTCACAGTCCTGCCCCCGTTGTCATTCGTCAATCGCCATGGGACTTTTGGTTGTTTTGGGTTTGGTGTGGTTGGAAGACGCCTGTGCGTGAATTTGTTTTATGTGTGGAGATCGGTGCACAACGATCAGCACACAACCTTCACAGAAAAAGGCTCTAATCCAATGGCATGGATACCATGACGATTGGTGACCTTTTGTCTGCTGCAGCCTTCATCTGCCTTCGCAGCCGTTGTAACAATACACCTTTTTATCTTCCGCCTGTTCTGCCGTTGAGGACTTTCTTGGATCGTTCTTTGTCTGGTTCCTTCCCCTGGACCTTACCGCCATGGGTGACCCTACCAGGAGTACATGACTCCCGACAGCTTCGCTCACAGGGTTCATTGGGAACACACAAGCCCACTCACCACAACAAGGTGACGATCCAGCGAGTGAGGGCAATATCACTGTGCTTTTATTTATATCTTGAATTTCTATGCTGCTTTTCATAAAATTATTACAGAAATTATTACAGAGATATTTTCAGAACTAAAATGATGTAAAAAAAACCATAAAGAATTAAAAGGAGTATCAAAACCATACATTTAAACTTTCCACAAGCATCCAAAGAACCAAAAGCATAGGTAGGTAGTTTTTGAAATATAAATATATATTCTGAAACCAAGCTATTGAATATTCCTGATACATATTAATTGTATCCAACGGAGTCTGGTCATATAACAGCCTCTGCTAGTAGCAGGAATTTCTTCTTCCTGAAACATCTGTTTGTCCCTCAAATATTCTATCAAGGGATGAATAACCTTTCAGTAGATATGAGGTGTCTGTGCTGGGGTGCAGGAGGGAAAAGCAAAGGCAAATCATACTGCATGATTCAAAAGGCCACTGGCCTAAGGTTGAATTTAGTCATATATTTAAGTGGCAGAAAGGAGTTGAACAAAGATGTAACAAATTTGCAGAAAGCTAGTCTTTAAATTGATTTTTATACAATTAATAAATCCAGTTCTGTACTCACTTAGCTAAGAATAATTCTCACTGAACACAGTAAGAAATACCAGTGAGAAGGTGTATAAAGAGTCAAATTGTAATGAAGTTCAACACCATGAAAATAACAAAGCATAATCTAGGCAGCCTTCATACAACAATATGAGGCAACAAGGCCGTAAAAAGTAGAATTGCAGCAATAAAACCAACTTAAAAAGCCTGGGCTTATAAAACTTTTTTGACTTGGCATCAGAAAGATTGTAATGTCAGCGCCAATCAAGTTTTCTTGGGAGGCAATTCCAGACATGGATATTTACAGTAGATTATTTCTGGTGGGGACAAAACAGAAAAGATTTTCTTCTCTATACACACACCATATAGTCCACCAACTGTAATACACTTGGAGAAGGAACTCAGTTCAAGCTCTTATTCGACAACCAGGACAAACTGTTTATGGGTCCTAAGGGTTTTGAAATAAATTTAAAGCAAATAGGCAGCCAACATTCTTTAATAATTTGTCCTAATTTTCACTATGAAACTTTGTATTGAAGCTTCTGAATTTTCATGGACAGCCTCTTGAATAATGCATTACAGTAATCCAAATTTATTTATTTATTTATTTCTCATATTTCTACACCATCCATCTCGTGGTGTAGACTCTGAGCGGTTTGCAATTTAGTTAAAATTACAAGAGACTAAAAACATAAAAGCAAATACATCATAAAAATATAAACATGAAATATAAAATATAGAAAAATATTTAAAATTTATATAAAATATAAATTCCTTGGAGCCACATAACGACACCAACCACCCCCAACTCCCCTCCCATCCCAAGCAAGGTGGCAAAGCCAAGTTTTCACTCCCTTTCAGAAGGCTGGGACTGTGGGGGCCTGCCTCACCTCTGGGGGTAACATGTTCAAAAGGGCAGGGGCCACTGCAGAGAAGGCCCTCTTCCTGGACCCTCCCAATTGACAATCTCTCATGTACAGGGTCCGTATCATGCCCAATCTGCCTGACTGGGTGGGATGGGTCAATGCAATGGGGGTGAGTTGGTCCCTCAGGTAACCTGGACCCATGCCATGTAGGTCTTTAAATATGACAACCAACACCTTGAATTGGACCCGGAAGCAAACTGGCACCCAATGCAGCTCATGCAGCAAAGGTGTTATATGTGCCATCCTTGAGGCTCCTAAAACTGCTCGTGCGGCCGCATTCTGAACCAGCTGTAGCTTCCGTATGCTCTTCAAGGGTAGCCCCATGTAAAGCAAATTGCAATAGTCTATAAGGGAGATGACTAGGGCACGAGTGACTGACTGGAGGGCCTCCTGATCCAGGAAGGGGTGTGGCTGGCGCACAACAGGAATTTGGGCAAAGGCTCCCCTGGCCATGGCTGCCACCTGCTCTTCAAGCAGGAATCGTGAGTCCAGGAGAAACCCCAGGTTCCGCACTGGATCTGTCTGGGGCAGTGCAACCCCATCCAGAACCAAAGATGGTAAATTCCTGGATACTTAGGAGCCCCAAACCCACAGCCACTCTATCTTACCAGGGTTCAGCTGAAGCCTGTTGTTCCCCATCCAGACCCCTACAGCCTCCAGGCACTGAGAGAGGGTGTTCACAGCATCACTTAAGTCACTCGGGATGGAGATGTATAATTGGGTACATACCTCATCCCATGGTGATGGATGATCTCACCCAACAGTTTCATGTAGATGTTAAAAAGGAGCGGAGAGAGTACTGAACCCTGCAGCACCCCACAAAGGAGGGGTCGCGGGCCGGATCCCTGATTCCTATCAACACCAATTGGGACCGGCCCTGGAGGAAGGAGGTAAACCAGTGCAGAACCACACCACCCACCCCCAACTCCCTGAGCTGGTTGATGGTATCGATAGCCGCTGAGAGGTCAAGAACAGCAAGGATGGATGCACTGCCCTCATCTCGCTCCTGCCAGAGATGATCCAAAAGTGCGACCAATGCTGTTTTCAACTCATATCCGGGCCTGAAACCCAATTGAAAAGGGTCCAGATAATCCGTTTCATCCAGGCTCCTTTGGAGCTGCAACGCTACTACTTTCTCAACCACCTTCCCTAAAAAGGGGAGGTGGGAGACTGGACGAAAATTGTCCAGTACGATGGGATCCAGCAATGGTTTCTTGAGGAGGGGGTGCACCAACACCTCTTTAAAGGTTGTTGGAAGCACTCCCTCCCTCAAGGATGAATTCACCATTGCCTGGACCCACCCACACGTCACCTCCCAAGGTGCCTTCACCAGCCAGGAGGGGCATGGATCTAATTGGCAAGTGGTGGGAATTATAGTCTGGAGGACCCTGTCTACTTCCTCGGGCCCAACAGGATCAAACTGTTCCCAAATAATTGGGTAAGTAGATTCCCCAGGCATCTCCACAGGCCATGCTCCATACTTGGCATCCAACTTGGTATGAATCTGAGCGATTTTATCCTCCAGATGCTTGGAAAACTCCTCTGCATGGCCCTGTAGGTGGGTTACTGGACCCACCTTCCCCAATAGAGATTGGGTGATTGTAAACAGGGCCGCTGGGTGGCATTCTGCGGATACAATAAGAGCAGAGAAATATTGATGTTTCTCTGCTCTTACAGCCACAAGGTAGGCCTTAATTATGGCTCTAGCTTGTGTTTGGTCGGATTCTGACCTTGTCTTCCTCCAGCGGCACTCTAGATGTCTCTTAATCCTCTTCAGAACCCTCAGCTCCTCCGTAAACCATGGGGAGTGTCGAGTTCAATGGGACAAGAGTGGTTGCATGGGCACAATCCTGTCCAAGGCCCCGGCCACCTCCCTATTCCAGGTGGTATCCAGGGTCTCTGCTGGACCATGCAGCAGATTCTCGGGTATAACCCCTGGCTCCCTTTGGAACCCCATTGTGTCCATCAGTTGCTGGGGATGGACCAATCGAATGGGTCCTGTCTCCCTGCGGAGGGGGGTAACATAAGAGAATCTCAAGGCCACCAGGGCATGATCTGACCATGACGAAGGGGACATATTTAACTCTCCCCTCAGATCATATTGCCACTGCTCTGATAAGAAAACCAAGTCTGGAGTGAGGCCACTGTCTCGAGTTGGGCCCAGAATAATCTGGGACAGGCTCATGGTCACAATGGTGGCCATAAACTCCTGAGCCACCTCCGAGGCACGCCCCAGGGACAGCAGGTTGAAGTCTCCCAGAATCATAAGTCTGGGGAACTCCACCACCAGCCGTGATATGGCGTCCAGCAGCTCTGGCAGGGAGGTTGCAATGCAGCAGGGAGGCTGGTACAGTAGCAACACTCCCAACTGTTCTTGGGAGCCCAACTTGAAAAACAGGGTCTCACAACTGGCCACTTGTGGAGTAGCGCCCCTGAAGGCCACCAGAGATTCCCAGATGACAACAGCTACCCCTCCTCCCGTGCTCTGGGATCTTGACTGATACCATACCATAAACCCAGCTCTGCACATTTCTGAGAGAACTACCCCCCACTTCAGGGCCCAGCCAGGTCTCAGTAATACACGCCAGGTATTGAAATGAAAGCCAGACCACAGATCATTGTAGTTTTACAAAATCTGACAAGAAACAGCTGCAGCTTTAGAATATGCTAAAGCTGATAAAACATGTTTCATAATACCCTGCTGATAATTCTTTATTGTGCTATAAAAGATTTATGGTATGATATTAGTATATAAATGGACTGTTTCTGTAGTTTTAACAAATCTCTTTGTTCTGTCAGAAAATATAGAGCTTGAAATGAATCAGTACAAAAATCATACAAAATGAACAGCTGATTCCTTTTGATTATTGATGTCCCACTTATTTGAGAATAAATTACTTTGTGTGGAACATCTTATAGATACTTTTGTTAATGTTACTACAAGTGAGCTGGGAAATAAAAAATAGCTAAGAATTACTCTGTGTACAGTTCTTTTTTTTTTATGGATATGAAATCAAATGTTGGATAACAAAGATTTGAGCTTTACATCTGCTTAATTCTCCAATTTACATGATAGAAGGACTATTTTTATTTTATCACTTTCTGCAATAAAATAAAATAAGAATCAGGTGATAAAGCAGCAAGGGAAAATTGCTCTCTCCCTTTTATTCAGCTGGACTTGTCCTGACTTTGAGTGAAGGAACACGCTGAGACTTGGTGTAAAAGCTCTAGTTTTTTATTGTTCTACTCTGCTATATAGAATCCAGCTAAACTGAAATGAATTCGTGATGTTCAGAGAAAAGGCCCATGAAACTAGGGAGGGGCCTTCTTTAGCCTCTTGTGAGGAAAGCAAAGTGATTCAGTACTGCACATGCATTTATCACCCTGGAGGGAGCCCCCTCCTTCTCCACCAGTTATCTGTCTCACAGAAATCTTCTGTGCAAATTCTGTCTGAATGCCTTCTTCATAATTTGATTTTTATGTGAATAATAGCTGGATAGAGAACTCTATATTTCCCAAGGTTTTGCCTAGAAATCACACATTTCCAAGTGGTTTTGACTTGAATTTACACCCCTCTGCAACTAACTTCATACATGTATGCCTCCTAACTTTATGAATTGTATTTTCTATGTATTCTTTATAATCTATATTTCTCATGACCCTCAAATCCTCTCTGCTTTCTTCTTTGTGATATAGTAATATATTTTGTTTATAATATACTGTATATCCATCTGATGTCAGATGAGATGCTTGAGAGATTTATTTATTTATTTATTTATTTATTTATTTATTTATTTATTAAATTTCTATGACTGCCCGTCTCCCCCTCAAGGAGGGACTCTGGGCGGTTTACAACCACAACAAAACATAATTTTGTTGTTGTTCAGTCGTTTAGTCGTGTCCGACTCTTCGTGACCTCATGGACCATAGCACGCCAGGCCTTCCTGTCCTCCACTGTCTCCCGGAGTTTACTCAAATTCATGTTCGTTACATTGGTGATGCTATCTAACCATCTCATCCTCTGCTGTCCCCTTCTCCTTTTGCCTTCAGTCTTTCCCAGCATCAGGGTCTTTTCCAGTGAGTCCTCTCTTCGCATTAGGTGGCCAAAGTATTTGAGCTTCAGCTTCAGTATCTGTCCTTCCAATGAGCAGTCAGGGTTGACTTCCTTTAGGATTGACTGATTTGACCTCCTTGCAGTCCAAGGGACTCTCAAGAGTCTTCTCCAGCACCACAGTTCGAAAGCATCAATTCTTCGGCGCTCAGCCTTCCTTATGGTCCAACTCTCACAGCCATACATTACTACTGGAAAAACCATAGCTTTAACTATACGGACCTTTGTCGGCAAGGTGATGTCTCTGCTTTTTAATATGCTGTCTAGGTTTGCCATAGCTTTCCTCCCAAGGAGCAAGCGTCTTTTAATTTCATGGCTGCAGTCACTGTCTGCGGTGATCTTGGAGCCCAAGAAAATAAAATCTGTCACTGCTTCCATTTCTTCCCCACCTATTTGCCAGGAAGTGATGAGACCAGATGCCATGATCTGAGTTTTTTTAATGTTGAGTTTCAAGCCAGCTTTTGCACTCTCCTCTTTCACCCTCATCAAGAGGCTCTTTATTTCCTCTTCACTTTCTACCATTAGGGTGGTATCATCTGCATATCTGAGGTTGTTGATATTTCTCCCGGCAATCTTAACTCCGGCTTGTGATTCATCCAGCCCGGCATTTCTCATGATGTACTCTGCATATAAGTTAAATAAGCACGGTGATAATATACAGCCTTGTCGTACTCCTTTCCCAATTTTGAACCAATCGGTTGTTCCATGTCCGGTTCTAACAGTTGCTTCTAAACCCGCATACAGGTTTCTCAGGAGACAGGTAAGGTGGTCTGGTACTGCCATCTCTTTAAGAATTTGCCACAGATTGTTGTGATCCACACAATCAAAGGCTTTAGCGTAGTCAATGAAGCAGAAGTAGATGTTTTTCTGGAACTCTCTTGCTTTTTCCATTATCCAGCGAATGTTGGCAATCTGATCTCTAGTTTCTCTGCCTCTTCGAAACCCAGCTTGCACTTCTGGTTGTTCTCGGTTCACATACTGCTGAAAACATAATTAAAATACAATAAATATAACAATAAAAAGACAAATACAATAAAATCCAAGTGGCAGGTGGTTCATACAGTGAAGATAAAAATATTTAAAATATTTGAGGTGGCTCTAAGAGATCAGCCATCCCCAAGTGTGACCACTTTCCTTCTTGCCACAGGCAAGATCACAGTCAAGTTTTCAATTTTTTAAAATTTTTCCTGAAGTCCAGGAGTGAGGGCGCCCATCTTATCTCCGGGGGGAGATATCAGTTATCTAAATTATCCTTAGATTCAAATTATTTATATCTTGAAATTAATACAGCTATCTTATGTAAAGAAAAAAATTAATGAGTAGAGTTTACAAAGCAGTTTGGCACATGTTTACAATGATAAATCTCATTGCAGAGCCAGTGTTATAGATTGATTGGTGCATTACATAGTATTTATTTAACCTAATTTATGTACTTAGTATATTGGACTTCCTCTTTATTTTTATAAAAAATATATTATCACTGTGATCCCATCACAATTTTTGTTGTTTATTCATTCACTTGCTTCCAACTCTTCATGACTTCATGGACCAGCCCACGCCAGAGCTTCCTGTTGGCCGTCACCACCCACAGCTCACCGAAGGTCGAGTCCGTCACCTCCAGAATATCATCCATCCATCTTGCCCTTGGTCTGCCCCTCTTCCTATTGCCTTCCACTTTCCCTAGCATCAGCATCTTCTCCAGGGTATCCTGTCTTCTCATTATATGGCCAAAGTACTTCAGTTTTGCCTTTAATATCATTCCCTCAAGTGAGCAGTCTGGCTTGATTTCCTGGAGTATGGATTGGTTTGATCTTCTTGCAGTCCAAGGCACTCAGAATTTTCCTCCAACACCACAGTTCAAAAGCATCTATCTTCCTTCGCTCAGCCTTCCTTATGGTCCAGCTCTCGCAGCCATAGGTTACTACAAGAAATACCATTGCTTTAACTATGCGGACCTTTGTTGTCAGTGTGATGTCTTTGCTCTTATCTATTTTATCGAGATTTGTCATTGCTCTCCTCCCAAGAAGTAAACATCTTCTGATTTCCTAGCTGCAGTCAGCGTCTGCAGTAATCTTTGCACCTAGAAATACAGAGTCTGTCATATTCATAAATATACACATATATGAATTTAATGAAAATAATTTGGCTATGTTTGCATATAAATAGGTAGAGTGAGTTGGGTAAGAACATACAGGGTCTGTTTATCCAATGCTGCAGAGCATTTTATTTTCTATTAAACTAGCTATAATAGTTGTACTATCTTGTGCTACTTTTCCATAGAGATAAATAGTGAACAGTGTTTTTTGCTTCATTATTACTTCTGATTTCCTGCAAGAAAGGCTACTTTAAGTTCCTTTTTTGCTTGAAAAATGCTCATCTTAGATTTTTATACAGATGCTGAAAAGCAGACTCCGCTAATTTTAGCGGAAATATTCTCCTTCCCTAAACTGAGCTTTGGGTCAGGCCCACAGAAATCACAACGGAAATATCAGCACTAAGTGTTAACAGAAGCCTTAGTGATTGATTATGTGCCATTAAGTTGTTTTCAACTCCTATAGACTACACAGATAGATTTTCTTCATGATGATCTATCCTAACCTGGTGTTTCAGGTCTCCAACAGTGCATTCATTGCCACTGTAACTGGGTCCATCCACCTTGCTGCTGGTCATTCTTTTCTTCTATTTCCTTCTACCTAAGAACGCTTGGTTACCTAGGCTAAAAGCTAAAGCTCTGTGAATTTGGACTGTTCAGTATACATAAGTGCTTAATTTGATTCAGCAGCATTGTTCATGTGTTTTGCCTTACCTAATGTCATCTCAGCTATTTGCCTTTGCTTCCTAATAGCACTCAAACCTTTCCCTTCCCAATCACTACCACCTTCACTACTATCTGTGAAACTGAGATGGTCTATGAAGGTTCCTCAATATCTTGCTAATGTTTCTGCTTCACTGGGAACATGTTGATTTCTCTGCTTTCACAGTTGTTTGGCTAAATGGCCTCTGGTGCTCTTTTGAATTTCTAAGAATCTAAACTGTACAAAACTTCTGTACAGGTAGTCCTTGAGTTACAATGGTAACAGGGAGTGCCAGGATTGCCGTCGCTAAGTGATACAGTCATAAAGCTTGACATCACGTGACCTCATTGCTTAGCGACGGCAATCCTAGCAATCCCTGTTATTGTCATTAACTGAATTCCACCGGTCATTAGCCAGACTCAACTTGATCCAAGCCATTCCCAGCTTGGTCCTTCCCAGCCCCAAGCCTTGGTTCTACCAAAGTAAGGGTAGCTGCACCTTCAACTTCCCCCAACTGCCTATCCCCCCCATCTCTGCCCTTTTGGCCACCCTGCACCTTGCCTTGTGCCCCAGAACCACATGGCTCTGGGGCTGCTTCTCACACTGAAGCTTTTTGGCATGCTGCAGCTCTGGGGCTGCAAGAAGCCCCTGAGCTGCAGTGCAGCATGAAGCCCCAGCTGCCCCAGCCCAGCCCAGCAGTGCAGCATGAAGCCACAGCCGCCCCGGGAAGCCCCAGCCCAGCCCACCCCAGCCCAGTCCAGACCCAGCTGCCCTTGCCACCATGCACTACAAGGCCCCTGATGCCCCGTGCTCTTCTACCCCAGTCAACCTTTGCTGTCTTCTTGCTCCCACGGCTAATGAGGTGTGCCCAGCCTGGCCCTTCACAAGGCGGCTGCTGGCCATGTGAAGCCTTCTTCCCCAGGTGTTGTGAGAAACCACCACATGCAACTTCGGGAAGAAAGCCTTGTGAGGCCAGCAGCTGCCTCACGAAGGGTCAGGCCGGGCATGCTTGGTCAGCAGCAGGAGCAAGAAGATGGTGAAGATCAGCTAGGGGTGGCAGAGCACAGGGCAGCAGGGGCCGTGGAGTGCACGGAGCCAAAAGGGCAGAGATAGGTGGGTGGGGGGAGTTGAAGTGCCCCTGGGGTCATAAGTGTGGGCGGGCTGCCAAGCACCTGAATTTTGACTGCGCGGGCACTGCAATGGCCATAACTTCGGAAACGACTGAACGAATAAACAACAAAAACAAATTCTTCTTGGCTCAAATATATACTGTATATAAATAGATTTGATACTTCAGTTTGGTCTTTGTTTGCAATAGGGAAAATATTAACATTGCAATTATTATTACCATTATGTAAATCAACTACAAAAACTTTTATTTCATTTTTATTATACAGTTCTTAAAACCAATAGAAAAATTAAGATATAATGTTCAAATTAGGTAGGCATAATTGCAATCTCTAAGTTTTATGCATTAATTTATTCAGCTTCTGTTAAATTAAACTATAATCCAAATTCTAGAAAAAATATAGCAGCAATTCGAGATATTCTAATAGCTGAGCAATTCATAGCACACATATAGCATCCAGAATGCCTATTTGCAGTCCCCAGAATCATTCATCAATGCATCACTCTGTCAGCAATTTATAAATATTTAAGGCAGCAAGCTGCTGTTTTAATTCCTACATTGCTTACATTTTATTATAGTGATAAAATTTGTGTTTTTTAAAGTCTTAAGCATTTTATAATCCCCCCTGATTTTGCTGTGTATCATATCATCACCATAGCAATCATGACACAATCACACACACAAACATAAACACATATGTATGTTTGTGTGTGTCTGTGAAAAATTTTGATTAGTAATTTCCTGATTTGTGAAATGCTATCAAATTATGTATTGAGGATTTTTTAATAGCCACAAATACATTTTCTTTACAATGAGGGAGAGAAAGCAGTGGAGGGTAGAGGGAAGAGGTTAAACTTTATATTGTCAACAGCCAACTGGAAGCAACCAACTTCAAAAATCTTTTACATTTAAAAGACTGTCCTTGTTCATTTTTACAGGTGAAAGGCAGTATAAAAATGAATGAATGAATGAATGAATGAATGAATGAATGAATGAATGAACGAACTACTTTCAAGTGTACCAATATTTAATATACTTAATACAGTACACATGTGTACAGAGTCCTTTATTAATAAAAAGAGGGGGATAGGCTGTGGGAAGAATGATTTTGGGCAAAAATCTAGTGCCCTCCAAGTTTCAGTATTAATGGGCAGGTAAAAGATTAAGGATTGCTCTTTGCTTATGTTGTTGTTCAAAACTGCATCTCCTAAAGCTGTGCTCTTTAGAAGGAACCATATTAGGGCTGATCATACTTAATATATTATTAGAATCTTAGTTTAGTATTAAAGAGGCTAGCATGAACATTAATAAAATATTGCTGATAATGAAAACATGACATAGGAAGTTTATTCTGTGACTTGGAGTTAGAATACATTACATGAGCAGAGAAACAAATGTGAGTGAAAAGAAGCTGTTATAACAAGAGGAGGAAGGAACACAACAGATACACATTTCTGATTGACTGCATATGCATGAACATCTAGGCTTGTTGAAAGGCCCCTCTCAAGACGTTTGTTGGCATGCAAAGCTTACTATTTTAAAATTAGTAATTTTCCATAGAGAGAACATTTTCTTGTAGCCCAAATGGTAATCCATGCCAGCAATGCCTTTGCAGTTCTCTCTAGTTTTGTGTACATAGTCAGCTGGTAGGAATCCTAACAGGAGTAAAATAAATGGATTGTGGCCTGAAATTGATGATTAGAAGTAAATAGATGACCTACCCTTGGGAAGAAAGTATTTTTTTATACAGTAGTTTGAAATATTCACTAGATTTAACTGATGATCTAAATGCAAAATCATGGACTTGGTTTCCTAAAATAATAATTGATACTGCCTCAGAATTAATTGATATAGTGTGCATCTCTTTCTCTCTTTCCTTTCTTCTCTCCCCTTCCATTTGTGCTTCTCTCTATGTCCCAGATTTTGTGAAACAGAGAAAAGTAGGCCAATATTTTTAATTGCAAATAGGTTACTGGGTTTTATGATAAAAGAAGTGGTTAAAATACATTTAAGAATATTGATTACATCTTATTATAGTGAAAAATATGCATTGCATTGCTGGCTTTAGCTTTATAGATGTTTCAGTCTTACTGATCAGTGGCATTGCATTGTTTAGACAAATATCTATAAAATTATCAATAAATGCAGGTATGCAGTTTCTACAAAACTAAAATGTTCAGAATTGTATTCTGTACTAGTATGTCTATGAAGGTTCTCAGTCATCCAGGTGGAATTGTCTGTAGCTTGAATCATGTCAACTGGATTTCTATTTTCTCAGTGGTAACGTTTCGCTCCTTATCCAAGGAGCTGCTTCAGTCTGAGCAAAGTTAGTAAGGGAATCCTTAAATATGTTTCTAGGTGGCTGTGTGACCTTGCACCTGGGGCTAGGTCATGGTTATTTTGAGATGTTATTTCTAAGTCCCTTTATCATCTGAAGGAGGATCGTTAACTGTACTAAGTCTGTACTAGTATGCTCATGGCTTTCTTTAAATTATTTTCTCTTATTCAGAGCAGGATTAGACATATGAATTTAGCTTATCTGTCTTGCATGGCAGATACTTAATAACCTCTGTTTTATTTAGTTTTTTAACGTCAAATAGTAGAAACACTAGGTTTGTTAAATCTCACATATACACAGGTAATTGTGTTCAGAAAATAATTTGCATAGATGTGCAAAAAGAAAATATAAGTCTATCAAATCTGTAGGATTTTACATGTTATTACTTGCTATGGTAGTCAGATTGGCTAAGCCGTCATGTAGTGAGACTATCAGCTCTGAAAAAGAAACCAACACATTTTGTATCTATCTGGTGGTAGGCCAGCTGAACTTGTTTGAATTTTGGATTGTGAATAGGGAGAAGGAGGAAGGGGAAGAAGAATAGGAAAAAGCTCCGCCCCCCATCATTTTGCATGGAAGAGTAAGCAGTATAGGTCTTGTTAATCATCAGAATGTGGTGAAATTTATAGGAAGGCTAGATTGCTATTAAAAGATAGCAAGTCAAATTTCAGAAAAATCTGCAGGTGTTTTTTAAGCTTTGATGTTGTTAAAAAAATACCCACAGTTTTCTTTTGCAGGGGTGTTAAACAAAATATAATGTTTTTGCAGCAAAAATGAATCCCTTTATAAGGAATATATATATGCAAATTTTAGAAGTTAGGTTGGTGGGTTCTTGTGCAATGGGAAGGGGGGCGTCAAGTAATAAAATCCCCCTTCCTAAATACAGCAATCTGTTGGGGGTTAGTGGTAAAAAGAAATATTTATCTCTCCCTTAGTTCCATCAGACAGACAGGAAGCTGAGGAACATATTTTTATGAAATATGGATAATTGGGGGGACCAAATATTTAATGAAAGGATTCGGTATGTTCTCACTACCAAGGTGCTGTTATTGAAGGAAAGATAGTTTAATCACAAGAATCATTCTGATTTGGAGAAAAATTCATCAAGCATGGAATCCAGTACTTCTATTCCATATCTTTCCTACTAAGACTAGAGCATCTTTTAAAAAATCCTTTTTTATGAGCAGCAGAGTTCTCAAGCTATAGATCTGAGGCAGAGCATCATGGAGAATTTTGAATTGGGAACAGAGGACAGTAGAGTCATTTGTTTTAACTCAAATGAAGTGCTCTGAACTGGCCATATCTGCTTAGATTTTATGAGTCATGCCAAGTAAGTGCACAGTCTGAGGGAACCGTATAATACTGAGTATGTAAACAAATAATGACAGTAAATATCAGTCAAGAGAATATGATCAGAAGTAGCAATCACTATCTCATAATTTTGGAGTCTTTTTGTACCATATAGTATTATAGGCGAAGAAGAAAACTTGGAACGTAAGTGTGAATTTAAAACTAGAAGAAAAAGCATCAATCACCTACACTGTGTTGATGACACTACTATGAAAATACAAATGATCTACAAGCTCTAGTAATGAAAGTCAAGAAGCACAGTGAAAAAATGGGTCTGCCATTAAATATACATAAAATCAAACTAATGACAACAAGCATAACAACCAGCCTCAGAACTGACAATGAAGACACTGAAATAGTAGATAGCTTCTCCCTTTTAAGATTGCCTATCAACTGTAAAGGAACCAACCATAAAGAAATATGCCACTGATTAGCATTTGGTAGGGTATCAATAAAGGGCTTGGAAAAGATATTCAGATGCCATGATATGTCTATACCTTCAAAGATCACAATAACAGAGGAAATTATTTTCCCTGTGACACTCTATAGAAGCAAAAAGGACTTTGAAGTAGTAGGAGAGAAAAAGAATTGATGCTTTGGTACTTTGGTGTTGGAGGAGACTCCTACGAATACTAAGGATATCCAAGAAATTCAATTCAGAATTCTTATTCAAGGCACAAATGAACCAGCTCAAATTATTATATTTTGGACACATGCATTAAAACCCAGCTCCTTTGGGAAAGGTAGAAGGAAAGAAAAGAAGATGACCAGCTGCAAGGTGGATTGACTTAATTCCAGCAGTGATGGGTACACCATTGGAAGACCTGATCTGCTGGGGACAGATCATCCTGGAGAAAAGCTATCTACGTGGTCACTAAGGGTCAACTCCAACTTGATAGCACATAAGCAACCAACCAACCAACCAACCAATCATGTTTTACTTTCAGGAACAAAACTTCCTTGAAATCCTTATAATAAAAATGTTCTTGGTAATGGTCCAAGAGTTCTCCTATTAATGAGCTCTTGAGAAAAAAAATGGGTCAGCAAAAACAGGACTATTTGCTTATACATTATTTAATTATAACATTATTTAAAGTATTTTAATTCCATTGATGAAATATTTCAGAGTCCATATACTCTTAAGTACATTACATTCTTGAAGGGAAAACTGAAGTGCATTCTCCTGTACAATTATGAGAGAAATGTTTATTGTGCAGTCTTTTGTATGTTTGTAAGAGGAAAAAAGGTAACCACATCTGCATGGGGGGAAACCTGTTCATCAACTGGATTTTGTTTTTGAAGCTGTAAATGAATAAATTCTAAGTTTACAAAAAACATGGGAACAAATCCCAGTATTCTGAAGGTATTAGCCTTTTTTTACAGCTGATTATAAAATGCATTTAGATTTTATTTAAAAAAGAAACTGCTAGCAAATTAAAAATATCTAAATTATTTCTGTAATACAAACTCTACAGCAAGGAGTTTGTGAATCTAGGTGGGCTCGCTGTGCCCAAGTAAATTTGGTTTGCACACTACTCAGTTGTTTTCATGCAAGTCTCTTGGCAATATACGAGGCATTTGGCAAACTTGCAGCTTGGCAGCACTCACAAAGAAATACTAGTTGTGTGAAGTGACATACATATATATTTTTAGTCATTATTGATTGCACAGCTGCAGTGCACATGAACCAGTTGCCAAGTATACTAACTGTGACTGTTCTATTAATGTGAGATTAACCAATCAAATCCTTCTTTTTTGTTAAATTTGGATTGTTATGAATATTTATTTATTACACTATTAGTATACTGCCAACTCTAGTTGGACTCCCAGTGGTTTACATACAGACAAATGTGATAAATAAAATCTACCTGAAAACATTCCCTTAAAATATAAGAAATATTAACCCCCATGATGTCCACACTTATCAGTATCACAGGTCAAATGCCGTTTGGAACAGTTCTGTTTTGACTGCCTTTCTTAAAGCCTTTAGGGAGGATACCATCAAAATTTCCCGGGACAGACTGTTCCATCTCAGTGGCACATAGTGAAGAAAAAAATGGTTTCCCCAAATCTCATATTCAGGGGGACTCTCAACATCCCTAAACAGGAAGCATGCACTGGATGAGTCAGCAGTATGAGAAGCAGTCAGTCTTGAAGATACTCAGGTGCTAAGCTTTGTAGGGCTTTGTAGGAAATGACCACCACTTTGAATTGTACGAGGAAGCCTACTGGCAACCAGTGCAGTGCTCGTGTTACATTATTCTGGTGGGCTTTCACCTACCAGCATTTTGTATCAATTGAAGCTTCCAAGTAGTCTTCAATAGCAGCCCCATGTGAAATGCACTGCAAAATGGTAAGCGCATGGGTAATTGTTGCTAATATCTTGTGTTCCAGGAATGGTCTGGTTTGAATCACATCTCATGGATCATTAGCAATCGTACAATGTGCCACCATCACAACCAAATTTTACCAATGACAGTTTGATCTCAAGCATTCAATACAGATTCATGTTCACCAATCACACTACTCCCTTTTGAGCTAAACAGTATTATGCAAAATGCAGAAAGAGAGTAAGAAATAATAAGCCAAAGAAAGTATGCACATGAATAAGAAAAGAAAAATAAATATAGCTAAATCCAGTTTATACAAGCATACTTCTCAAACTTTTCTAGCCTTGCAAACCATCCTTGTTTCCACCATGTCCATATACCACTTGTTTTGTTCTTTAAACTTCTCACCTCTTTCTTTTTGAGATTCTCATCAACTCCAACCAATCACTACTTTCTTGGTCTTGCCTTTCCTCTTCCTTACTCTTCCTTCATCTGTTTATTTTGTGAAATGATCCTCATTCATTCTCTCTATATAATCAAACCACCTCAACAATTTTTTTTTCATATTGGTAATTCACTTTTGTATTCACTCAATGTATATTTATTCAGCACCCATTCATTCTTGCCTATCTCTCTTTTTGTTTTACCGCATATACTTCTTAAGTAGCCCATTGTGATTACACTCAGCTTACTTTTACCTAAATTACATACCAAACTCTCACTTCCATATTACAAAGAGGGCAAAAGAGGTTTTAGACACAGCCATTTTAGCTTCTTTTGATAACCTTTCATTCCTTGCAACAGATCACATACTACCCACTATTCAGGATTTGTGTGTGGTAGTTAACATGTTGGTCTAAGAGTGGAGAGACTCAGAATCAATGCACCCCTGGCCATAGAAGCTCACTGGACAATTTTGGGCTAGTCATGCTTTCTCAGTTCCACCCATCATACAGGGCTATTGTTGGACGTTAGTTTCTAAATGAAAGCTAAATGAATGAATGAATGAATGAATGAATGAATGAATGAATGAATGAATGAATGAATGTCTAAAAGTTTCCTTCCACTTTCACATATTTAGAAAACATTCTATCAAGGTGCACCAATTCATCTATTTATTTTGTTTTTTCATTATTTATATATACCCACCAACCATATACTGTATACACATACTGTACATTTAGATTCCCAACCAACACACTTCTACCATAACTTCAAGAATTCCTTATCTATTTACCCATTTAAAAAATCCCTATTTTACTACTTGCTCAGTGTTGAACTATTGGCTATTTCCTTTATTCTCACATATGCTTTATTTCCATAGTGTACTAATCGCATCATATTCAATGATCACCATCAGCTCTATACTCATGCAAAACTTTCCATAATTCAAGCCTATTTACTTAATCATATACTTTTTTCAATCAATGTTGTACAGTAAATTTGCTCACTTTCATACATTTCTTGATGTTTTCAATATTCTGTGCAGAGTGTAATGCAGGGTGTGTGGATGAAGGATAGTAATCATGTGAGATATGATGAACGTCAAGGTTAGAGTCTTGCATTTTTTATAAGTGCTGTCATATTTTAACTGCCTCTAAATGACCCTGTTTTTTTCTCCTTGTTCCTTTCTTAAACTGCTCTTATTTGGGGTCCAAAGTGATAGCCCCTAATTTGCTGAGGTAGGTTGAGAATAGCCAGTATCATTTCAGCAATTGCCAAAGCAATAACATTGGAGAAAATAGAAGTTGTATTTAGAGAAGATGAGCAAGAAATGATCCATGCCAGTCCTGAGTCTGAGCAGATGTAAAGAAGGGAAATAAAAATCCTGGCATCCGATTATTCAATCAGCATTTAAACGCTAATGAACAACATTGCCCCAAATAGGTAGATTTGTTGTAAAAGTAACCCATGAAACCTCACTCTTTATAAGGTAAATACACATTCCCATTTGAAACATTTGGTAACTAGAGACAGTTTTCTCTTTGACAATAGAGATTAAGAAACCTACATAGCAAACAGAAATGAACTGAATGAGAGGAAATAGAAATCAGCAGAAATAGCATACTTAATACAATTTAGTTAATGGAATTACCCTGATCTCAATGCACTTTCTCTGTTTTTTAAACCTAGATGATGGAATTATTCCAAGGAATTAGGCTTTGAAGGCCAGAAGGCATCCACACCATTTATATTTCTATTGTGTCAGATATGTAAATGATGTTAATCATCAAAATATTGCACTCACATGAGTTTGAGGAATAAGAAAACACTAAATTGTTTTCCTTTGAAACGATGTATCTGTGTAAACAAAAGCATTTTTTTCTAAACATGTTTTTCAATTATAGCTTCATAATTATTGTGGTAAGTGTGAACATTGGTTCTCACTTTGATAAGAAGGCTAGTAGCTATTTACAAACAATCAAAACAAATCAGCAGTGTAGATTGCCCCATCCCTGTTGGCCTTTTGTAAGGCCTTGAAAACCTCGCGGTCATGTGGCCAGCATGATGCATGCGGAATGCTGTTACCTACCCACCAAAGTGGTACCTATTAATCTACTTGCATTTGGATGCTTTCAAATTGCTAGGTTGGCAAGAGCTGGGGCTAGTGCGGGAGCTCACTCCGTCACGCGGGGCTAGGGATTCGAACCTCCGAACTTGCGATCTTCCGATCGACAAGCCTGGCGTCTTACCCGCTGAGCCACCACGCCCCTAAGTAAGTAACTAAGTAACTAAGTAAGTAACTAAGTAGGTAAGCCACCTAGAGTTACATAAAAGTGAGATGGGCGGCTATATAAATCAAATAAATAAATAAATAAATAAATAAGTAAGTAAGAGATAAGCCTACTCACTGAACCTTTTATCCCAGACACTCTCAGTGGACATCCCAGATAGAGTCATAACATTTTGGCAGAAAAAATATTGTATCAATGTGTTTTAAATAATCAGAATTGAGAATTAATAGAAATATTTTATGTATACCTTGGAATATAGGAAGATGGTCCCACGTTTGAAACTATATTATCAAGCAGCGCAACTAATGTATACCTTTCCATTTATTATGGGAGATTTGACAAAATAGTGGACACAAATAAAAAATAGTCAATATTTAGATAAACATCTAGACTGTAGCATCTTCCTCCAAAACATTCTCTATAAAATGAAGAAATTAAATAATTAGTTCACTCAAGTTATGATCCAATTGTTGAGGAAGAGGTATTTGACTCTTACAATAGGCTTCCCTTTAACTCTTCTGATGATAACCTCAGGACTTTATATTCAGGATAGAATAGCACACCTAAAATTTTGGAAAGAGAACAATCTATATAACATAAAGGATTTTTATAAAAAATTGGTAACTTACTGTAAAGAGGAGGTAGAGCAACACTTACGCTAGGAAATGTCATTGCTATTTTGGTCTCAGGCAAACTCTTTTTTATGAATATAGAGAATGGTGGAACTTGTTCAACTACTCACTGTCCAATTTTGAGAAACATTTTTTTTGCACAAATTATAGATATTATATCAAAATTGTATTTGCATTTGTGGGAAACAGATATAGATAACCCTATACTAGGCTTGAAACTAGTTTTGGGAATCAGATTTAGGGAAGCATTTGGATGATGCAATATTGTAACCCTTGAGGAGGTCTGGGGATTAGGGTTGCTTGAAAAATTATCAGATAAGATTTAGTCAGTTGTGCTGCTTGAGAAGGTCTAAAGTTAACTTACTTTTAAAAAGTGGAAAATAATTATGTTAATGAGATTGGCAGGATTTCCTCTGTTTTATAAATGGTAAAATGAATACTGTCAGGATGTATGGAAAAATTAATAGGCTCAAAACAACACTGTTTAAATGTAGAAGTGGTTATGCGTAATGTATTGAAATGCAAGCATAAAAACCCCACCACTTTATAATGCACATATTATAAAGCCTTTTCCCCTTTACACCAAAAGAAAAAGAACCAGAATCTTGCTGCCTTACAGTATTTTGCCTATAGATGGGTTTTTAATTTGAAAGCAGATACTCATTGGAATTCTTATGCTGAAATTTTAATATTGGCAAAAAATCTTATAATCAGCAGTTAAAATAAACTAAAACCATTACACAGTTAACAACCATCTATGGTATTTTCTGATATTCTTAATGGAAAGAATCCATTAAGAGGACATTTTTATACATACTGTACATACATACATACATACATACATACATACATACATACATACATACATAGAGTCAGGCAGCTTATCTCTAATTTACTAAATTTAGTCTGTAAAAATGCATGTACTGTATGTAGGCAAACAGTTTAAATATCTGTTTGGCAAGATAATTGTTTATTCCTTGTCTTTTTACAAACAAGGCCCCAAAAGTAAAATATACAGTAATGTGCAATACTATTGATAAGTGATATTAGACAAGATGGAATGATGGAGTTACTAGTTACTATTATAAATATGGGGAAGAACATTGTGTCATTTTTAAATTGTGGAACACATAATTTTTAGAGTATGAATTTTGGGTGTTCACTAAATGGCTGTCATATAGTAGGAGTGGCCAGTACTGAAATATAGATTTACCAGAAGCCATTCTAGTGAGAATGAAACATTAACAATCTCAGATATGCAGATGATACCACTTTGATGGCTGAAAGCAAGGAGGAGCTGAGAAGCCTTATGACGAAGGTGAAAGAAGAATGTGCAAAAGCTGGGTTGCAGTTAAACCTCAAAAAAACCAAGAATACGGCAACCAGCTTGATTGATAACTGGCAAATAGAGGGAGAAAAAGTGGAGGCAGTGACAGTATTTCTAGGCGCAAAGATTGCTGCAGCCAGGAAATCAGAAGACATTTACTTCTGGGGAGGAGAGCAATGACAAATCTCGATAAAATAGTTAAGAGCATGGGGGAGCTGGGGGTGGCGATGGCTGACAGGAAGCTCTGGCATGGGCTGGTCCATGAAGTCACAAAGAGTTGGAAGCGACTGAACGAATAAACAACAAATTCTAGTGAGACCAAAAGACAAATAATTTGACCAGAAAGTCTAAACAGATGTCAGATCTGAGCCTCAAATACTAAATCACATATTTGTGTACTTGAAATACAACAAAATATCTGTTTCATAGAAAGCAAACGGGCTACTCAGAGAACTTTTAATGCCTAATGGTTCAAGAAGCATTATTGTAAATAAAAATAATACTAGAAGTTGGTGTATTTATTTATTTATTTATTTATATTGATATTTATACCCTGCCTATCCCCTCCCTAACGGAGGACTCTAGGCGGCTTACATACATGTATACATTTCATTTTTATACATTACATCTATTAATCCGCACACTAAGGGAAGGGGTAAGGGAACCGACTCTTCCGTGGCTACTGGACTACATGTCCCACAATGCCTTGCATCGGAGCCGGCTGCTGACGTCCTGTAGACGTTACTGCTTTGAGATCCATCGTCACCACCGCCATTGAAGATCTTCCGTTCGGTGGCCGACTCCCGACAGGACGCCAGCAAATTTGCCCACTTAAGGTGGTACCCAATTTATCTACTTGCTAAGCTTTCGAACTGTTGGGAATACTGTTGAGTATTGCTTTGCAGAATGCACTTCCCACTACAGACAACCCTCAAATGTAATGAATTTCAATTTTCTGTATTGTGTAAGATAAGAAGATATTATAATCCAATGTACCTTACCTTCAGAACAGCAACAGCAGCAACTTGAATCACATGTAAGTGATGATTGGAACTTAGACAACTTTTTTTTTTACTGTCATAGAGAATAAGGTTTTATACTACTGTGTTCAAATACTTTAGAATCTGTTACTGGAGTATTTATAAACTGAAGCCTCTTCTGAAATCAAGAGTCTGTAAGCTTTTTACAGAGTATGCATGTCTGATTAAGTTGCAAAAGAAATGTCAGAATCCATCATGTGTAGGAGGAAGAGCTTGACAAATCTCCAATAGCCTGATGTACAACTGACAGATCTCTGACACTAAGAGAAGTATCTTATTATCTATTATACTGAAACTGTGTGTTACCTTTTTTTAAAAGAACCATCAATTTAAAAATGCTGATAGTATAAGCCGATTCTCCCCAAATGCATGCATATAATTGTATCTGACCTCATTTCACTGGAACTTCAGAAGTAATGAATTTCATTCCATCTTAAATCTCTAGCAATGACTTTTCTGTTTGCTGCTCATTGTTTTTAAATCCTATGCAGTATCTTTAAACAACAGTGCTAAACACAGGAATAAATATGAATTTTGTTCAGTTGGTTTGTTATTTTTATTTTAAAATAAAGACTCAAATTCATACATTTATTCAGCCAGAAAAAATAGATGAGATTTTAAAAGAATAATGTACGGAAATATGAAATTAACAAATAGATCTCTAGTTCCTCTGCCTCTTCGAAACCCAGCTTGCACTTCTGGTAGTTCTCGGTTCACATGCTGCTGAAGCCTAGCTTGTAGGATTTTGAGCATAACCTTGCTGGCATGTGAAATGAGCGCAATTGTACGGTAGTTTGAACATTCTTTGGCATTGCCTTTCTTTGGAATTGGAACGTAAACTGACCTTTTCCAATCCTGTGGCCACTGTTGAGTTTTCCAAATTTGTTGGCATATTGAGTGCAGCACTTTAACAGCATCATCTTTTAGGATTTTAAATAGCTCAGCTGGGATACTGTCTTCTCCGCTAGCTTTGTTGTTAGTAATGCTTCCTAAGGCCCACTTGACTTCACTCTCTAGGATGTCCGGCTCAAGGTCAGTGACCACACCATCGTATTTATCAGGGATATTAAGATCTTTCTTGTATAGTTCTTCTGTGTATTCTTGCCACCTCTTCTTAATCTCTTCTGCTTCTGTTAGGTCCCTGCCTTTTTTGTCCTTTATCATGCCCATCTTTGCACAAAACGTTCCCTTGATATCTCCGATTTTCTTGAAGAGATCTCTAGTCTTCCCCATTCTATTGTTTTCCTCGATTTCTTTGCATTGTTCATTTAAGAAGGCCTTCTTATCTCTCCTTGCTATTCTCTGGAATTCTGCATTCAGTTGTTTATATCTTTCCCTTTCTCCCTTGCCTTTTGCTTCCCTTCTTTCCTCAGCTATTTGTAAAGCGTCATCAGTCAGCCACTTTGCTTTCTTGCATTTCTTTTTCTTTGGGATGGTTTTAGTTGCTGCCTCCTGTACAATGTTACGAACCTCCATCCATAGTTCTTCAGGCACTCTGTCTACCAGATCTAATCCTTTAAATCTATTCCTCACTTCCACTGTATATTCATAAGGGATATGATTTAGGTCATACCTGATTGGTCTAGTGGTTTTCTCTACATTCTTCAATTTAAGCCTAAATTTTGCAATAAGAAGCTCATGATCTGAGCCACAGTCAGCTCCAGGTCTTGTTTTTGCTGATTGTATAGAGCTTCTCCATCTTTGGCTGCAAAGTATATAATCAATCTGATTTCGGTATTGACCATCTGGTGATGTCCATGTGTAGAGTCGTCTCTTGTGTTGTTGGAAAAGAGTGTTTGCTATGACCAGCGTGTTCTCTTGACAAAACTCTATTAGCCTTTGCCCTGCTTCATTTTGTACTCCGAGGCCGAACTTGCCTGTTATTCCGGTTATTTTTTGACTTCCTACCTTAGCATTCCAGTCCCCTATGATGAAAAGGACATCTTTTTTTGGTGTTAATTCTAGAAGGTGTTGTAGGTCTTCATAGAACCGGTCAACTTCAGCTTCTTTGGCATCAGTGGTTGGGGCATAGACTTGGATCACTGTGATGTTGAATGGTTTGCCTTGGATTCGAACTGAAAGCATTCTGTCATTTTTGAGGTTGTACCCCAGTACTGCCTTTCCCACTCTTTTATTGACTATGAGAGCTACTCCATTTCTTCTAAGGGATTCTTGCCCACAGTAGTATATATAATGGTCTCCTGAATTAAATTCGCCCATTCCTGTCCATTTTAGTTCGCTGATTCCCAAGATGTCGATGTTCAATCTTGTCATCTCATGTTTGACCACATCCAGCTTACCTTGATTCATAGTTCTTACATTCCAGGTTCCTATGCAATATTGTTCTTTACAGCATCGGACTTTCCTTCCACTTCCAGACACATCCACAACTGAGCGTCCTTTCGGCTTTGGCCCAGCCGTTTCACACTTTCTGGAGCTACTCGGAATTGCCCTCCGCTCTTCCCCAGTAGCATTTTGGACACCTTCCGACCTGAGGGGCTCATCTTCCGGCGTCATATCTTTTAGCCTTTTGATACTGTCCATGGGTTTTCTTGGCAAGGATACTGGAGTGGTTTGCCATTTCCTCCTCCAGTGGACCACGTTTTGTCAGAACTCTCCATCATGACCTGTTCTTCTTGACCTGACTTCATTGAGTTACGCAAGCCCCTTCGCCACGACAAGGCAGTGATCCATGAAGGGGTAGGCAGTGATCCATGAAGGGGAGGCAGTGATCCATGAAGGGGACCTTTACTTTACTGTAGGAAAACAGCCAGCACCAGCCCTAAATGTTTTGCTCTGTGGGGGTCTTCAGAGTGGGACATCATAGAAGCAGTGGCTTGAGCAGCCATTTCAGCCATGATAATACAAGTGGCTGACAGAGGTATAATCAAGAGGAATGAAGATAATTTCAGCTATTTCTAAAGAATCACCAATGCTCAGAATCACAAGAACTTCCAGAAACAGTTTCAAGTACAATAAACCTGTAAAGAGACCATAACTCTGAAATACAGTATCATCAAAGGATGAGAACATCCAATAAACATCATTAGATTCATGTTCCTTATCTTCAAGCACAAAGACTGTGACTTTTAAAAGCTGAATAATCTAAAAGCCTGCATATAGGGATTAGTTGATGTAAAAAGAACTGGTAAGCATTAATTGGGGTAAATAATTCCTAGGTGCTATTAGGTGTAACTGATAGTCTGCTCATCACCTCAGATGTAGAAGTCTGAAAATTCTAATATTGTTTCTTGTTTATTATGTATGACTCAATAGTGAAATATAATAATAATCAATGAATCAGAGCAGGGTTAGTATTCTACATGGCAAGGAAGAATTTGAAAAGAACAGAAGCAGAAGTTAGCTGGAAAGGGAAGCTGTCTATTGAGATAAAAGAGGCGAATGGGCCATTTTTAATATTGTAGAAGTGTTCCATCTCCCAAATTAACCATTTGACGTTGGAACAGACTTTTTTTCAGAACATTTTATGGTGGACATTTTGCATACCCCCTTTTATATATTTATTTGAACTAAACTGATGTTGCTCAATGGAAAGTATTGCACCACTTTTAATGAGTCAGATATGCCATTGCTGGAGTCTGGATTTGATGCCTCTGAACCTGCACTTAAAAATCTGTCTCTGTTGGAACATACCCAGTTGTATATAAGTATATATACATTGTTTTCCACCCAAAGTAGTTAACATAAATGACAGACCCTACTATCAGTTTTATAACCCCAAAAATGACAAGACACACAATGGAAAGGGACTGAAGAGGAAATGTAGTAGATAGGAAATTACTGAATTGTTATTTTTGTTGAAGAAAAAGAAGCTGGACCATAAACAGATTTATATCTATTTCTGGCCAGTCTGACCTTCCTTTGCTAGTGCTATTGGATGAATAACAATTGATGGATCTTGTTCCTTTGGTTTAATGTTGAGACTAGTGTGTCCTTTCTGCAGTCCAGAAACAAACAGTTCTGTATATGGGTATGGTATATATACGGTAGTCCTTCGGGTTCGAAGAAGATACACTGTTGTGCAGTTCATCTGCGAACATGGAGGTGGCTCTGCAGTCCCAGTCTGGAAGCGCAGAGTTTAGCCCAATGGGGGCACTGGAAGTCCATTTTGGTAGTAACTGTGGGTGTTATTCTGTGACACCGCTCATGGTTTTCTATCAGTTTTTGGCGGTGCCGGTCTTCAAAGCCACTGAAGCCACTTCATAGCACAGGGCTCACCAGCGGGTTCTGTCAGCAGCCGCAGCTTCTAGTTACCTTGGCTGAATGTCACAGTGGCATAGGGTTTCTTTCACAGAATCTTTGTAGCTCTTGTGTGGACAACCTCAAGGTCATTTCCCAGACTCCAATACACTACAGAGCAACTGGCAAGGCATATGGTGATCATCCATTCTGATGATGTGTCCCAACCACCGCATCTAGGCTCTGATAATCAATGCTGGTGGACTTCGCATGACCCCAGACCTCCAGGGTGGAGACACAGTCTTGCCAATTAATACCAAGGATGGAGAGGAGAGCACACATGTGAAATTTATCCAGTTTTTTTATGTGCCTGTATAGGTATAGGCATAAGGATAAATAATTTGTTTTAAAATGAATTTTGGTGTGATATTTGAGCCAGAAACTCTCATTTTGAAAATGCACAATACATGAAAGAATGGAGGTAGCCTTATTACGTCTAGTCCTGTGTTACGATTAAGGGGGAAAATATTATATCCTTTTCAATTAAGGATTCCCAGTCACAGGTGGTTATTTAGGGCTTTACTTGGAATTCTATTTCACATATTTAATGTGCATAATAAACATATCCAGCATTTTCTAGAATGCTCCAGGCACATGAGGTTGCATATCCAATTTGGCTGTTCCGCCATTCTCAAATTATGCATGCTCTAATACAAATAGGATGTTTTGCATGCCTACAAAAGGCCCATTCAAATGCACCATCTTGCTTCAATATTTCAGTTATTTTAGAGGAAGGGAATGGAGAAAGAGGGTCTTGCATATAGAGATTTTTTTGGAAAAGCTAAACAGTTTGAATGAACTAGGCTATTCTGTACATGTACAATGTATATACACAGGAAAACAAAACAGTCTATAGAAATAAAGTCAGATTTTGCACACTCCCTAGTCAAATTTTTATTTTTTACTTTTATTTAAAACTTTTAGTAGTATAAAATACATTGATATATGAATCCCAGCATTTCTCTTGGGAGATCAGAGTAGTGCAACACTGTAACAACCCTCTGATTTAATGGAGAAGATAGGTGGATCTTCAGCATATATCAGCTTCCATGTCTCATATTTTGAATAATATTCAAAGGATGGTATATGGGTCATGTTTCAACTAGAAAGATGGCTAATTTCTAGATTTATCATTGATTTTCTTTTGGGGCTCAAAACATATATCAGACCTACTTCTGAAATAACATTGATGGTTCATAATTACTTTCTGCATTGAACGAGGAACAGGCATTTTGCAAACAGGTTATAGACATTTGTCATTGCTGAGTCAATGTGTGGGATAAAGCTTGATGATTTCTTGTTTTTTAAAATCCTTGTAAGTCTAAGTTAAAAATATACTACTTCTCACATTATCTTTGTATCTTCAAATACAGATATGAGTCAGAGGTCTACATTTATATCTTTCAAAGTAAGATGCTTTAAAGAGTGCTACATCTTTTTAAACTTTCATGTGCTAACTACTATCTTGTCATACATTTTAATACCTCATTTAAGAAAATGGCATATTTATTATTCTCTGGTTATACTCAGTAAAGAAGAAAATGTTAGCAAACACAATTATATTTGGGTGACCAGGCACTTAAGCTTTTCTTGCTATGAAACTCTGTGCTTTCATTACTCATATCAGATTGCTGATGTGATATGATGTTCATAATTGTGTATGTATGTATGTGTGTCTATCCCCTGAATTTCCTGATTTTATTATTTGTAATTTATTCATTAATTTTGTTTTCTGCCATTTTGCTCTGTTGAATATTCAAGTCAGCTGTTAATAAGTAAGAAACAAAACTTTAGTAAAAAAAATACTAAATTAATTATTGGCCATGTCAAAAAGGTGAATACTGACTGATGTTTGAAATGCAGAAAGAGTAAGATCCAAATACATCTCCAGATGGAACAGATTGTCAGATAGATCATCCCCATCCACAAATCGTTTCTTTTATGGTGCAGAATAGAGGCAGAATCACCTGGTGTCCAATTTTCCTTCTCTGTTTGTGTACATAAAAGAGTTAAGGCTGAAATAACTAATTGCTAATTTATTTATTTATTTATATTTCAAATTTTGCCACCGCCCATCTCCCCAAGAAAAGGGGGACTCTGGGCGGTTATTTTATATATAATTGCCTAGAGTACAGTATTATTTTCAGTGCTTGACTTCCAGTGGCCACCCCATTTCTAAATCACTCGATTTACAGTATATTTGTTTTAAGTAGGCGTACCCTAAGAGAGGCTTTCTACAGCAAGGAGAAGCGGGTTCTCTTGGTGCTTATCGTTATTTTTGGGATCAATTTTTTTTAAAAAAATCTTTTTAAGTTTTGGACTTTGTTTTCCATCCAAATATTAAGAAGGATTGAGAGTAAATCTTCCCTTTGGGAAGATTGGCGGTAATATTAATTAATTAAATAATTAAATAATTAAATAAATTAATAAAGGATTGGGAATTTCTTAAAAATTGTCTCCCTGTTATTATTTTTGTACTAAATTTGAAGAAATTAGCATTTTCCTACACATTGAATTGGCTGTTTTGAACTTTCAGTTTTCTGCTTCTACTTTCTCTGGGGAACTGTCTGCATATCTCACTTTCGCTTGTGTAAACACATTTCAGAATTCTTTCATATCTTCAACTTTCGCTGGTTAAGCTCCTAGGGGGCGCCATAATCTACTGCTTGAGACATGGAGGATTTTAAACAGACTTTCTCTGACTGCCAACAAGATTTTAAACAGATTCTTTCTGATTCCTACCAAGTTTTTATGAAAGGCATTCAGGACATTGTGGAAAATATGAGGTCTAAAATGTGTCATCTGGTTGGGGATGTCGTGGATGAAACTGAGGAATTTAACAGCGACAGAAATGTCTCTTCTAAGAGTGAGATCGGGACTTCTGGATGCTGGATGAAGATCGGATGGTCGAGTTGAAGAAATTAAAGGGAGAGATTGAGTTGCAAGCTATAAGTGAAATTGATCTTCTGATTGAACGCCATGGAAAAGAAGGTGTTAATATGTATGGGAGGTCTCCTGAAGAGAGGTTGGAGCTTTTGAAGGGGGCAGTTCGGCTGTTCAAATTTTTAAAGAAAAAAGCTGTGTGTGCATTGTGGAGATATGTAAATGCTCTGGTTTATTTTGAAGTGGGATAAGGGTTTAAGAATATTTATCTGGATTGTTTTTAGGGTTTGGTTGATTTCATTTATCTTTAACAATTTGGATTAAGATTATTAAGAATAATAAATGTCTGGTTTTGGGTTTAATATGATTAAGATTATGAAAATTGTATGTTGTGGGTTTTCCGGGCTGTGTGGCCATGTTCTGGCAGTTTTTGTTACTAACGTTTCTCCAGTAGCTGTGGCTGGCATCTTCAGAGGACAGGAGCACAGCTAGAAGATTCTCTCTGTGCCCAAGTGGAGGGTGTGTGTTCCTGCTGGTGTTTATAGCTGCTGAGAGGTCATTTACAAGAGATTGGGAGAAGGTTTTTTGTGGTGATTAGGGGGTGTGGTGCTGTCGTGTGTGGGATTAGCACATTTATTGTGTGAGTTGTTTGTATATTTCTGTGGTTGAGTAGAGTTTGTTGACTTTTTGCAAGCTGTGTTTTTCACGACTGGGAGCCAGGTTTTGCTGATCTTTAGGCTTTCTTCTTTTTTATTGAAACTGTGTTGGTGTTTATCTATTCCTGTCCTCTGAAGATGCCAGCCACAGCTACTGGCGAAACGTTAGGAACAAAAACTGCCAGAACACGGCCATACAGCCCAGAAAACCCACAACAACCATCGGATTCCAGCCGTGAAAGCCTTCGACTATACATTATTAAAATTGTTGTATTATTAAGTACAATGGCAGACAATTTATATGTTTTTTAGTTTGATCTTTATTATAGTAGACAGGAATGTATAGAATAGTAGTAGGAAGGAAATAATTAAATAAATGTTATCTTTGGGGAGGAGTTGATTAGGATGTATATGTATATGTATATGTATATGTATATGTATATGTATATGTATATGTATATATTTTCTTTTAATATAAGGGGAGGGAGCAACTGTATTTAGTGATTTTTATAATGTGCCAATGGAATTATTTATAGAAATAATGTGAACTTGTTTTAATATAGAGTAAGGGATTGATTATGGAATATTGATGTATATCCTTGCTTTTAAAAGTTGGAAGTCATCTCGTTTTGTAATTTTGAAAAATTTTCTCTTGTGTTTCTACACTTTTTTAGTTTTTTCTTTTCTTTTTGTTTTTCTGTAGCTTTGCTTGAAACTTAATAAAATTCTTATAAAAAGTATTATTTTCTGTGGCTCTAGAAACTTCTATGTCTTTTGATATAGCTATATACAGTAGATAATGTAAATTCTCGTCTATTCACATCTTATTTTTTGCTCTTGCTTGCCTTTTATCCTGTTTTGCTAATTAACTATTTTGTTTGCTGATGTTTCATAAATAAACATCAACCTGTATTTTACTAGCTGAACTGAGTAGCATCAGCCGAGACACCGGGGTAGGGGAGGAGGGGTGGCAGTGGTCATTCGAGAGTCTCTTGTGGCCTTCAGGGGCGCTGCTCCACAAGTGGCCGGGTGTGAGACCCTGTTTTTCAAGTTGGGTTCACGAGAACAGTTGGGAGTGTTGCTGCTGTACCAGCCTCCCTGCTGCATAGCAACCTCTCTGCCTGAGCTGCTCAAGGCTGTCTCGGGGTTGGCAGTGGAGTTCCCCAGACTTATGGTTCTGGGGGACTTTAATCTGCCATCTCTGGGACAGGACTCGGAGGCGGCTCGGGAGTTCATGGCTACCATGGCAGCTATGGGCCTGTCTCAGATTATTCGTGACCCGACTCGGGACAGTAGTCTCACCCCGGACTTAGTTTTCTTGTCTGAGCAGTGGCAATGTGATCTGAGGGGAGAGTTACATCTTTCCCCATTGTCATGGTCAGACCACGCCCTGGTGACCCTTAGACTCTCTTGTGCTGCCCCACTCCGCAGGGAGGCGGGACCTATTCGATTGGTCCGCCCCCGGCGACTGATGGACCCAGTGAGGTTTCAGAAGGAGCTGGGGGTTATTCCCAAGGACTTGCTTCACGGTCCAGTGGAGCTCCTGGCCACGGCGTGGAACAGGGCCACGGCTGGAGCCCTGGACAAGATTGCGCCTATGCGACCTCTCCGGCCCTACTTGGGCCGCCGCTCTCCGTGGTTTACTGAAGAGTTAAGGGCCTTGAAGAGGGTTAAGAGACGTCTAGAGCGCCGCTGGAGAAAGACGAAGACTGAATCTGACCGAACACAATCTAGAGCCGCAGTTAAGGCCTACCTTGTGGCGGTAAGAGCGGCGAAACGTGAATATTTCTCCGTTCTTATTGTGTCCGCAGAATGCCATCTGATGGCCCTTTTTAAAATTACAAGATCACTGTTGGGTCAGGAGCAGGGGGAGACCCACTTACAGGGCCGATCGGAAGAGTTTTCTGAGGATCTGCAGGATAAAATCGCCCAGATTCATTCCAAGTTGGACTCCAAGCATGAGACAGGATCTGTGGAGATGCCAGGGGCTCGTACTTACCACGTTATCTGGGAACAGTTTGATCCTGTTGCGCCTGAGGAAGTGGACAGGATCCTCCGGACTGTGAACGCCACCACATGTCAGCTTGACCCTTGTCCCTCCTGGCTGGTGAAATCGGCCAGTGAGGTGACATGTGGATGGGTCTAGGCGATGATTAATCTGTCCTTGAGTGAGGGGGTGTTCCCGGAGGCCTTTAAGGAGGCGCTGGTGCACCCCCTCCTCAAGAAGCCGTCCCTGGACCCTACCATCCTGGGTACTTTTCGCCCCGTCACCCACCTTCCCTTTTTGGAAAAGGTGGTTGAGAAGGTGGTGGCGTGGCAACTCCAGAGGATTCTGGAGGAAACGGATTATCTAGACCCCTTCCAGTCAGGTTTCAGGCCGGGATGTGGGACGGAGACCGCATTGGTCGCGCTTATGGATGATCTTTGGTGAGAGCGGGATGGAGGGAGTGCGTCCATCCTAGCTCTCTTAGATCTCTCAGCGGCTTTCGATACCGTCGACCACAGTATACTTTTGGGACGGCTCAGGGAGTTGGGGGTGGGCGGCGTAGTTTTGCACTGGTTCACCTCCTTCCTCCGAGGCCGTTCCCAGTCGGTGTTGATAGGGGAGGAGAGGGCTGACCCGCGGCCCCTGACTTGTGGGGTGCCGCAGGGGTCGGTTTTCTCTCCTCTCCTGTTCAACATCTACATGAAGCCGCTGGGCGAGATCATCCGTCACCATGGGATGAGGTATCACCAATATGCTGATGATACCCAGGTATACATCTCCATCCCAGGTGAAGTAAGTGATGCGGTCGATGCCTTATCTCAGTGTCTGGAGGCTGTGGGGGCCTGGATGGGGAACAACAGGCTTCAACTGAACCCTGGTAAGACGGAGTGGCTGTGGATTGATGGCCCCCCTAGATCTGGGAAGTTGTCATATTTGGTTCTGGGTGGGGTGGCACTACCTCGCTCGGATCCAGTGCGGAATCTGGGGGTCCTCCTGGACTCGCGACTCCTGCTCGAAGAGCAGGTGGCAGTCACAGCCAGGAGGGCCTTTGCACAACTTCGTGTTGTGCGCCAGTTACGCCCTTTCCTGGATCGGGAGGCCCTCCGAACAGTCACTCACGCCCTTGTCATCTCCCGTATAGATTACTGTAATGCGCTCTACATGGGGCTACCCCTGAAGAGTATCCGGAAGCTTCAGCTGGTGCAGAATGCCGTGGCGCGAGCAGTTATGGGTGCCATGAGATCGGCACATGTAACACCTCTGCTACGCGAGCTGCATTGGCTACCAGTTTGCTTCCGGGTCCAATTCAAGGTGTTGGTGATTACCTTTAAAGCCCTATATGGCATAGGGCCAGGGTACCTGAGGGACCGTCTCGTCCCGATAACGTCGGCCCGCCCCACCCGTACATGCAGAGAGGGCATGCTTCGGACCCCCTCAACAAGAGAATTCCATCTAGCGGGGTCCAGGAGACGTGCCTTCTCTGCGATAGCGCCCGCCTTATGGAACATCTTGCCCCTGGAGGTGAGACTGGCCCCCTCACTCCTGGCCTTCCGGAAGGCCCTCAAGACCTGGCTCTGCCACCGGGCCTGGGACGACAGAGGCGGCAGTGCCTCCTGGGGTTGGCTGGCCCCGTAGTAATACGATCGATACTATGGTCCCCAATCCATCTTGGATTCATGTAATTTATTATTGTATGTATTTTAGATGATGTTTTTGTATAGTTTTTAAACTTTCAATTGTTGTAACCCGCCCAGAGTCCCTTGCAAGGGATATGGGCGGGGAATAAATTGAAATAATAAATAATAAAAAATAAATTTGTGTTTAATCTGGACAGAAGAATTGACTGGGAGTGTGCTAGGTGCAAACTAAATTTTGTGGGAAATTACCCACAACAATTTCCCAACATATCTTGAGAATGAGGAAAGAGGTTGACTTCCTAACACTAAACTCTTAAAAACAGGGGCATCTTCAGAAATACAATTCTTGCAAGTCTTAATATCTGGAAACATTCATTGTAGGATAGTATAGCATGAACGTTCTTTCACACTTGCTTAGCATGTTTATGGACATCTTTATGTTAAGTAAATGTTAAGATAGATTTTACAGAACAAACCCCAAACCTGATCCAAGTCAGCTAGACATTCTATTAGCTTTAGGACAGTTGTAGGTATCCTGATAACTTCAGGGATATCTAGGGAATTCATGCTCATGACACATAAGATACATCACTCTGCACTATCCACTTTCCTCTTGTCACAAGAGTATGCTGTCTTCATTGTGGGAAACTATAATAAAGGGTAGTTTAGTTTTTAGATTTGTGGAATTTGAATGCCAAGGAAACAGACTTTGTTTCTATTACAACAGCTTAGACTGCACGCAGAAACAGAATGGAAGAGGGCAGCTATCTAACTTTAATTTCTCATGGAGGTTATCAAAATAAACATTTTTTACTTTTGCAACCACCGCTACCATTTGGGAAGGCCAGGGGCATATTAAAAATGCGGAAGGTGTAAATAACAGAATAAATTTATTGTGTAGGAGACTGTGAGTTCTAGTCCCACCTTAGGCATGAAAGCCAGCTGGGTGACTTTGGGCCAGTCACTCTCTCTCAGCCCAACTCACCTCACAGGGTTGTTGTGGGGAACATAGAGGAGGAAGGAGCATTAGGTATGTTCCCTGCCTTGAGTTATTTATAAAAAAAATAATAAAGGTGGGATAAAAAGTCCCCCCCCCAAAATATTGCTTTCCTTTTTATATATGTTCAATGAGCACCAATAACTATTCCTTCTGCTTAACTTTTTGCTATCTCTGTTACAACAACAACAGGTTGTTGACTGCAGCTGTTTTAATCTGTCTATGGCTACAACTGACAAGTAGTTAACATCCTATCCAGCCTTTCCTAACTTTGTAATCTTCAAAGCATGAAATTTTGGCTTGGGATGATGGAGGATATAATCCAGCACCTTAGGCTTGTACCAGATAGGGGGAAAGCAGTGCTGGCCTTGTAGTTTCCAGTTTTGTAAAAGGGCACTTTATCCTTCAAAAGCTTTCCCTTTCAATTGTTTCTATTGTAACTAGGTTGATGATACAGGTGGTCCTTGCTTAATGACTACTTATTCAGCAACTGTTTGAATTTACGACAGTGCTGTACAAGTGGTACTTATGACCAGTCCTTGAAGTTCCAGCTATCACAGCGTCCCCACTGTCACGTGTTTGTGATTCAGGTGCTCACCACTTGTTATTAAGTTTGAAAAAAAGATAAAAACTACAAAAAACAAAAAACTACAAAAAGAAAGAAAAGAAAGAAAAAAAGAGTGCAAAATGCAGGCAAAAAGAATTTTGAAGATTACATAAGGTGACTTCCAAATTTCAACAACAAGAATATACAGCAATTTCCATATTCAAACCCTTAATCTATATCAAACCAAGATCACATTATTTCTATAAATTATTCCATTAGCACATATACAAATCACTAATGCAATTGCTCTTTCCCCTTATAGAAAAAACAAATATATTATCTATCTATCTATCTATCTATCTATCTATCTATCTATCTATCTATCTATCTATCTATCATCTATCTAAATCAATTTCCCTCCCCTCCAAAAACACATTTATTTAATGATTTCATTCCTATCACTATTCTATATATTTCTGTTCACTACCACAAAACCCAAATTATAAAAACTTTTATAATTAATAATACTACAATAATCTTAACCCTATTAAACCTAAAAACCATATTACACCTTGTTTGTTGTTGTTGTTCAGTCATTAAGTCACGTCCAACTCTTTGTGACGCCATGGACCATAGCACGCCAGGCCTTCCTGTCCTCCACTGCCTCCCGGAGTTTACTCAGACTCATGTTCATTACATCGGTGATGCTTTTTCATTTGTTTAGTGGCTTTACTGACTTCCTCCAAACTAGGGGGTACTGCAAGCTCATTTCTTATTTGTTTTTGTGGGATATGCAAGAAGACTTCATCAGCCACAGTAGAGTGACGATTAAGGAGATGTTGATGTTAGTTTCCAGTAGGAAAGTTTCCTACTTTATTTACTTTAATCAAAAGAGTCATTAAAATGTTTTGGATTGGGATCAGTATCAATGATTCTCATTATTAGTAAATAAGATCATGTGCGGTAGAGGTTAATGGATTATTTTCTGTCACCGAGGAAGGGCTGAGATTGGGGAAGCATGCCCTCTGCTGGGAAGCATGGCCTTTGGCCTAGGAAGTAGTTCGTTCTCATTATTCAACAAGTAGTTAGAGCAGGAGGCTGGATGTGGAAGTTTTTAGCTAATAAAGACATTCAGTATGAAATGGAACAGGTGGATCTGCCAATGTCTTGACCCTGTGTCTTGAGGCTGTTCGGGTCTTGATGGGGTAGAACAGACTTAGTTAATGGTGCTTTCATAAACACCTTCATGTAATTCCTAGCTGTAACCAGCTGAATAGAGGAGGAACTGTATGTTAAATTCTTCTTCAATCTCTGCCTCTGAACCAACATAAAAAGACTCTGTGGTCCAGATAAGACTCCAAGTAAAATATGCCCTCTAAGAAGCCAACCACATCCTCTGCCGTCCCCTTCTCCTTTTGCCTTCAGTCTTTCCCAGCATCAGGGTCTTTTCCAGTGAGTCCTCTCTTCGCATTAGGTGGCCAAAGTATTTGAGCTTTAGCTTAAGTATCTGTCCTTCCAATAAGCAGTCAGGGTTGATTTCTTTAGGATTGACTGATCTGACCTCCTTGCAGTCCAAGGGACTCTTAAGAGTCTTCTCCAGCACCACAGTTTGAAAGCATCAATTCTTCGGCGTTCAGCCTTCCTTATGGTCCAACTCTCACAGCCATACATTACTACTGGAAAAACCATAGCTTTAACTATACGGACCTTTGTCGGCAAGGTGATGTCTCTGCTTTTTAATATGCTGTCTAGGTTTGCCATAGGTTTCCTCCCAAGGAGCAAGCATCTTTTAATTTCATGGCTGCAGTCACCGTCTGCGGTGATCTTGTAGCCCAAGAAAATAAAATCTGTCACTGCTTCCATTTCTTCCCCATCTATTTGCCAGGAGGTGATGGGACCAGATGCCATGATCTGGGTTTTTTTAATGTTGAGTTTCAAGCCAGCTTTTGCACTCTCCTCTTTCACCTTCATCAAGAGGCTCTTTACTTCCCCTTCACTTTCTGCCATTAGGGTGGTATCGTCTGCATATCTGAGGTTGTTGATATCTCTCCCGGCAATCTTAACTCCAGCTTGTGATTCATCCAGCCCGGCATTTCTCATGATGTACTCTGTATATAAGTTAAATAAGCAGGGTGAGAATATACAGCCTTGTCATACTCCTTTCCCAATTTTGAACCAATCGGTTGTTCCATGTCCGGTTCTAACTGTTACTTCTTGACCCACATACAGGTTTCTCAGGAGACAGGTAAGGTGGTCTGGTACTCCCATCTCTTTAAGAATTTGCCACAGTTTGTTGTTATCCACACAATCAAAGGCATAGTCAATGAAGCAGTCTCTTGCTTTTTCCATGATCCAGCGAATGTTGGCAATCTGATCTCTAGTTCCTCTGCCTCTTCGAAACCCAGCTTGCACTTCTGGTAGTTCTCAGTTCACATACTGCTGAAGCCTAGCTTGTAGGATTTTGAGCATAACCTTGCTAGCATGTGAAATGAGCGCAATTTTACGGTAGTTTGAACATTCTTTGGCATTGCCCTTCTTTGGAATTGGAACATAAACTGACATAATCAATCTGATTTTGGTATTGACCATCTGGTGATGTCCATGTGTAGAGTCATCTCTTGTGTTGTTGGAAAAGAGTGTTTGCTATGACCAGTGTGTTCTCTTGACAAAACTCTATTAGCCTTTGCCCTGCTTCATTTTGTACTCCGAGGCTGAACTTGCCTGTTATTCCAGTTATTTCTTGACTTCCTACTTTAGCATTCCAGTCCCCTATGACAAAAAGGACATCTTTTTTTGGTGTTACTTCTAGAAGGTGTTGTAGGTCTTCATAGAACTGATCAACTTCAGCTTCTTCTGGTTGGGGCATAGACTTGGATTACTGTGATATTGAATGGTTTGCCTTGGATTCGAACTGAGATCATTCTATCATTTTTGAGGTTGTACCCCAGTACTGCCTTTCCCACTCTTTTATTGACTATGAGACTTCACCACAACAAGGCAGTGATCCATGAAGGGGCTATTAAATCTAAAAACCAATTATTATTCTACCTTATAAATCTTATAAATCAAACAAACCTTTAAAAAATCCAGTCAAATCATTAAAGAAAAATGAAATCATATAAGCCTTAATATCAAACCAAATACTTATTTTAAATTTTTTATCCTACATCAAAATATACCAGAACATTTACTTGTCTCCATATTGATCACTATAGTGTGTTTGTCACCTGGTATTTCTTCAGAAAATCCATTCTCACTGTCAGGAAAAATATCTCCCTCTTGGTGAAACTCTTCTTCTCCCAGCAGAATGTCCTCAACCAATTGACACATTTTAGAGCTGATATTTTCTACAATATCCCAAATATCTTGCAGAATGACTTGACGGGTATCATGAAAAATCTGTTTGAAATCACAATGAAGCTCAGAATGAAGCTCTGAGAAAATTTCCTTAAGGTTGTCCATGTTTCAGGCAGTAGATTACGGCGTCCCCTGGATACTTGGCTGATGCAGATAAGAGCTAATGGGTTAATGAAAGGCTTCTCTTAAGTTTATTTATTTATTTATTATTTATTATTTCAATTTATTCCCCGCCCATCTCCCTTGCAAGGGACTCTAATTCAAGTTATTGAATTATATTGACAAAAGGGAAAGTATGTGAACCAGCAACTGCAACACTGAAGGAAAGTGAACAGAAAACTGAAGACTCAGAACAGCAGATTCAATGTGTAAGAAAATGTCAAATCCTTCAAATTAAATACAAAAGTAGTAACGGGGTGATATTTATTTATTTATTAATTATTTAAATTTATATCACTGCCCATCTCCCCCAACCAAGGGTCTCTGGGCAGTTTACAATAAAATTAATAGTTAAAAGTATAAACATGAAATTACAATAACCAGTATAAATAGAATAAATAAGTATAAAATCCAAGGCCTAATACAGTAGATCTCAAATAATAGGGAGGGCACTACAGCACCAGCCACCCCCAGGAGGAGCTATTGCCTTTCCCATCTCAGGCAAGGCGGCAGAACCAGGTCTTCAAATTCTTCCAGAAGGCCGGGAGCGAGGAAACTTGCCTCAGCTCCGAGGGCAAGATGTTCCAAAGGGCAGGCGCCACTGCAGAGAAGGCTCACCTCCTGGACCCTGCTAGATGGAATTACTTTGCTGATGGGGTCCGTAGCATGCCCTCTCTGTATGACCAGGTGGGGTGGGTTGATGTTATGGGGATGAGACGGTCCCTCAGGTAACCTGGTCCCATACCATGTAGGGGTTTAAAGGTGATAACCAACACCTTGAATTGGACCCAGAAGCAAACTGGTACACAATGCAGTTTGCGCAGCAGTGGTGTCACGTGTGTCAATTTTATGGCACCAATAACTGTCCGCGCAGCCGAATTCTGGACCAGCTGAAGCTTCCGGATACTCTTCGAGGGTAGCCCCATGTAGAGTGCATTGCAATAGGCTTCAGGAGTGCAGATGGGTTAATTCTGAGCGTTTTCTGTCCATGAGAATGCTCTAGGGCATCAGGAAAAGCCTTCCTTTGCCCCCAAAAAAACCCGACACTGCCAGATCTGCCCAGGACAAAGCTGGGCAAAGCTGTTCAGTCGGCCATCTTCCCACTGGAAGTCCAGGTGCTCACCATCTGTGACCTTCACTGCTGGCTTCCGACAAGCAAAGTTAATGGGGAAGCTGGCAGGAGGTCAAAAATGGTGACCATGTGGTGTCACACTTAACAATGTTGCAGGATTCGCTTAACAATGGCAACCAGAAGTGCCAGAACTGCTGTCACTAAGTGGCATGGTCATGTGACATTGCGCTTTACAACCATGTCACTTAAGCAATGGAAATTCAGGCCCCAATTACCATTGTTAACCAAGGACTATCTGTAGTAGGTGAGAGGCAAAATTAAGATATTTTGTTTTGTTTTTTAAAAGATTGAAGCAACTCATAAATATTAACTTGAAAAGCCTAATTACCAATTAGGTTTGTATTTGTATTGTATTTAAAATAATCGACTCTTTTACTTCTGTCATTCTTTTCAGCAAAAAGGATATAGTTTTCAAGCAGTGTCAGTTAAAAATGTTAGGCTCGTATCCTACTTTCCTGGATGAGAAACATTAAGTGAACTTCAGTATAGTTTTGATAAGAGGTTATTTTCTTAACTGTATTTTCATTGGAGTCAAAATAATCCCTTAGTAATTTTTGTTTCATAGCAGCTGAAGGGTGATTGCTGGTTTAACATGCATAAACATTTTTGAAACATAGAATTTGAAAATTATGACAAGTGCCTGAAGTCTTAGCAATGTTTACCTTTGGCATGTAGTTTATGGGGGGAAATGGCTTTGATCTCTTTTTATTGACAGTGCAGAGGCAGGGGGGAAATGTGTGTGCATTCACTACAAGTCTCTAAATCAGTCCTACAAATCTCCCAAACATAGGATTGTACTGTATATTCAAGCTGAAATCAAAGTACTGGTTTTGAACTCTAAAAGCTCAAATGACTACTTCCACCCATACAAGCCTATCCAGACTTTGAGACTGCAAGTAGATACAGTTAGGTTGATAAGGATGTAAGAGTGCTTCTGACAATGAAACAGTCTATGAAGAGATGTATTTGCCCTTCTCTTTGTTTCTCCTAAAACTGTTCCAAAAGACATGCTTGTTTTCATAGGATTTGGTTGAGAAGTTGACTTAACTGTGTTTTTTGTTTGGGAATAACTGAGCTTGGTGACTAGGCCACCACAATATTAGGGTTTGGCATTTTTTTAAAAAAAGTGGATTTAATTTTGCAAATTATTGTTTATCATTTCTTGATTACAAGGTTTGTTAAATGAACTGCTTAGTCTTGAAAAGCAACTTAAACATTTCTTAAATAAAAATCAAGCATAAAAGTATCTAGACAAAAAGAAATTAAAGGCTTCAAATTGATTTTTCAATGTAGATAGCCTCTATAGAAGCAGATATGTATAACACTGTAACTTTGAACATATATAATTATATAAGATACTGCTGTAATGTTTTTTCTGCCACTCTTCTATTTAGCTGGTGATTCTCTAGTTCTCCAGTTAGTGCTGATCTCATATCCCTGACAATTAATCATGAAGTTTGAGTTTGAGGGACATTATACAACAGTAGCATGTGAAAGAATCATTCTCTTGGGGAGGCTTACTCCAAATGAAATTAGAATGTTGTTCTTGAGAAAAAAGGGAGACAGGTTCTTTGAATATTATAATGTGGGTTTAGGTGTGTACTATACTGTATGTGCATGCATGCACACAAGTATATTAGCTTTTAAGTCAAAGATGGATTATCCATAGCCCATGGGCTGAATATAGTCCTGCTAGCCCTTCAAGGTAGTCCAAACAAGAAGCGCAAACCATGAGGACTAACACCACCTTTATTGTAAGGTTACAGTAATAGAATCTTGCAATTCTGAAAGCACTTCTCCCCTGCCTTACTTTGACTTTCCAGAAAACTAGGGAGGGTCCCTTCTTAGATGCTTCCCATGTCCCCTTTCCTTCTGTGGGCTGAGATATCTTTTGCATTATAGTTGTCTAGGCTACAGCTCTTATTCCTGTCTCCCAAAGTTATTCTCACAGACCATTACAAGTCTTTTCTGTGGCCCCAGATTCTCCTGAAGAAATAAGATATATTAAACTTTTGGTTAGAATTAGTGTACCTAAAAGAGCAGAAAGCAAACCAAAGTCCCATCCTCCCCCACTCCAAATCCTCCAGAACAAGGTTCATTTTGCCTATTACAACCATATGAGATCATCATCTTTTACCTTATAGCCTCTTTGATTGATTGATTGATTGATTGATTGATTGATTGATTGATTATGTGCCATCAAGTCATTTTTAATTCCTAGCGACCACAAATATATCCCTAAACTGGTCTTTCAGGTCTTCCAACAGTGCACTCATCAATCGAAGAGGTCTTCCAACGATGCACTCATCATCACTGTAACTGAGTCTTTCCACCTTGCTGCTAGTCATCCTCTTCTTCTCCTTCCTTCCACCTTTCCCAGCACTAGAGCCTTCTCTAGGGAGCTAGGTCTTCATGTAATGTGTCTGAAGTAGGGTAATTTGAGCCTGGTCTTTTATGCCTAGAGTGAGAATTCTGGGTTGATTTGTTGATGATCCATTTGTTATAGCCTCTAGCTGCTGAAAATAATGCAGTGCTAAAAGTGAAGTTTCACCCCTAGCCATCACTGCTTTAAGTGATATTTGTTATAATGGGAAAAACTGTCCATAGGTAAAATGTCAATCCTTTTCATGAAAAGGAAGCTATTCAAATAGTTGTGAGTGTTCCTATCCATTACACGATATGACTTAGCTTTTGTTACACAAAGCAGACGGCAAACTCTATTTTCTAATTCGAAAGATACGAGGTGAAAAATTCTACATAAGATTTAGGAAACAGTGATCCTAGATTAGCAAACTAACTGGATTAGACTGCTGCACATTTTGACAGGTATAAAACATTTTCCTAAATTAGGAATATGTTTGTTGTTTATTCATTCAGTCGCTTCCGACTCTTCCTGACTTCATGGACCAGCCCACGCCAGAGCTTCCTGTCGGCCGTCATGACCCCCAGCTCCCCCAAGGTCGAGTCTGTCACCTCCAGAATATCATCCATCCATCTTGCCCTTGGCCTCTTCCTTTTGCCTTCCACTTTCCCTAGCATCAGCATCTTCTCCAGGGTATCCTGTCTTCTCATTATGTGGCCAAAGTACTTCAGTTTTGCCTTTAATATCATTCCCTCAAGTGAGCAGTCTGGCTTGATTTCCTGGAGTATGGACTGGTTTGATCTTCTTGCAGTCCAAGGCACTCTCAGAATTTTCCTCCAACACCACAGTTCAAAAGCATCTATCTTCCTTCGCTCAGCCTTCCTTATGGTCCAGCTCTCGCAGCCATAGGTTACTACGGGGAATACCATTGCTTTAACTAAGTAGACCTTTGTTGTTAGTGTGATGTCTCTGCTCTTAACTATTTTATCGAGATTTGTCATTGCTCTCCTCCCAAGAAGTAAACATCTTCTGATTTCCTGGCTGCAGTCAGCATCTGCAGTAATCTTTGCGCTTAGAAATACAAAGTCTGTCACTGCCTCCACCTTTTATCCCTCTATTTGCCAGTCATCAATCAAGCTGGTTGCCATAATCTTGGTTTTTTTGAGGTTTAATTGCAACCCAGCTTTTGCACTTTCTTCTTTCACCTTCATCATAAGGCTCCTCAGCTCCTCCTCGCTTTCAGCCATCAAAGTGGTATCATCTGAATATCTGAGATTGTTAATGTTTCTTCCAGCAATTTTAACTCCAGCCTTGGATTCATCAAGCCCAGCACATCGCATGATGTGTTCTGCGTGCAGGTTGAATAGGTAGGGTGAGAGTATACAACCCTGCCATACTCCTTTCCCAATCTTAAACCAGTGCATTGTTCTGTGGTCTGTTCTTACCGTTGCTACTTGATCGTTATACAGTTTCCTCAGGAGGCAGACAAGATGACTTGGTATCCCCATACCACCAAGAACTTGCCACAATTTGTTATGATCCACACAGTCAAAGGTTTTAGAATAGTCAATAAAACAGAAATAGATGTTTTTCTGAAACTCCCTGGCTTTCTCAATTATCTAGCGGATATTGGCAATTTGGTCTCTAGTTCCTCTGCCTTTTCTAAACCCAGCTTGTACATCTGGCAATTCTCGCTCCATTAATTGCTGGAGTCTACCTTGCAGGATCTTGAGCATTACCTTACTGCATGTGAAATAAGTATCCCTATTAAAGGGAGGCGCTGTGGCATAACAGTTAAGACTACCGACTGTCGAATGAAAGGACAGCAGGTCGGCAGTTCGAGACCCAGAAGCACCGCATAACAGGGTGAGCTCCCGTTCTCGCCCAGCTCATGCCAACCTAGCAGTTCGAAAGCACATAAAAATGCAAGTAGATAAATAGGTACCACTCTGGTGGGAAGGTAACAGCGTTCTGTGCACCTCGGCATTTAGTCATGCTGGACACATGACCACGGAAGCATCTATGGACAGCGCTGGCTCCCTTGGCTAAGAATCGGAGATGAGCGCTGCCCCCTAGAGCCAGATATGACTGGAAGGGGAAACCTTACCTTACCTTATCCCCTATTAAGTTATCATATGGTCATTTTTTAAGACATACCATTATCTGTAAGTAAAACATAGATTTAGCATGTATCAGTTAAACATAATATTAGAGAGTGTTAATGTTTGATACAGCTATCAACAGTTGCCATATAAAAAAATGATAGTTTAAAAGAGCATCTCAAATATAGTACTTTTCAATAGAATGATTTCCGACAAGTGTCATCAGATGACAGACCATCAAATAATGATGTGACAAGCCCAAAGTAAAAATAATATTTTGAAAGGAATGAAGTTTTAGAGTTAGATAAATCATTACTAAACTTATATCAATTATTGTCAGTAATTCTATTACATATCAACATGTCATTATAACATATCTTCCAAATTTTAAAAAAAAATTACTCTGTCAATCAGCTGGACATGAATATAAATTTGGCTTTAGTACACATTATCCCAGTGCATCTTTCATTCTTTAAAAATTGCATTATATTTCACTACAGTACTCTAGCTGCAAGTTTTCCTACTTTGGGTTATTTTATTCTAGTTTCTAGATTTGGAACAACAACATGATAGTTTGGTATAGCAACATTTTAAAAAACTGCTAGCATTTGGTAGAAATGTTCATGTTCATTTTGTCAAGCCCCAAATTGCAATTTGTTTTTACAATGATTCTTTAAAATCCAGTGGTCTGCATAACTTCATGAAATACCAAATAAAGTATTCATTTTAAATGTGAAATATAAGTTATAGTACAAATAATGCAGCTTTTCTGTAAAGCTTGCCTCCCTCTTGTAATTTTTAGGTTCTTCCTTGCTCCCTCCAGCATTACCACTATGAACTTTTTATCAAAATAAGATATTTGCTTTGCTGAAAAGCATAGTGACAAAAATGAAAATAAAGGCTTGACACTTTGCAAAGGAATGCGGTAGTAGATACAACTTATGGAAAGTGTTCAACAAAGCATATTGATGGACCACTTTTTACGGAAGTTAAACTAGGACAAAATGACAATTGTCGCAATCATCAGGCCTACTTTAGAAAGGGACATGGATTTAAAAATCTTTGAAATGCCAAATTTTATATAACACCATGATCACATTTAATTATATAAAACTAATAGGCTGTATGTAACCTTGGTGCTCCTAAAATGGAAGAACTCCTAGGAAAATTAAATACTTTGTAGTATAGGCTTGGGGATAGAAATTCAGCCTCTTTGTGTGTTTTTTTCCATAAGTTTTATTAAATTTTAAAATACATATTAAAAGTTCAAAATAGAAAAAGAAATAGAAATACAAAGTAAAGAAAGAAGAAAAAGAAAAAGAAAAAATGAAGTAAAGTAATAAACATAAGAAAGTATGAAAAATAGATGACTTCCAATCTATCTCTGGTCATTAAGTACAATATTCTGCTTTAAATGTTAGTCTTTCATACAATACACAAGAACATTTCTTTGTCTAATACATTTTAATTTCTATATTCTAATATTCTGATCTTCATATAAACTCCGCCCTTCTTACAGTTCTCCAATAGTCCATCTGTGGTTTCCACTCCTTGAAGTGATAACAATTTAAGTTCTCTTTTCATTTAAATATATCGTTTTGACATCTTTTGATCAATCCTTCCATTTTTGCATTCATATCCATATCCTTGGTAAAGTCCAATCTTCTTGAGTTATACATAAAAGGAAAGTCTAAAATATATTTCTATTTATATATATCCACAAAGACAATTCTAGTTTAAACATAATCTATATTTGAACCACATTTATACTATATTCTACATCTTCATGCACATTTAATTAATTAACAGGTTTTTATAGCTTCCTGTTCCATTAATACCTAACCTTATAACAATTTTCATTGATATTCTTAATAATAATAATTTGAACTTAATCTTCATTAATTATATGTTTCACATCAACATCTACATTCAAAATGACAATTCAACTTATAACAATTTTTTTGTTTTAATATTCTTAACAATAACAATAACAATATTAATTCTAGTTTGAACTCAGTCTACATTTATGTTTTATAATACATTTCACATAAAAGTATATATTTAAATCCCTATTTTCTTTACATCCTTATACATCTAATTCTAATAAAATATTTTCCCCTTTATATATCCCCTTAGAAATAGTTCTAATTTAAATTTAATCTATAACATCAACGTGTATTTGTATCTCTGATTTTAAAACTTTGTATCCTTCACTTAAAATATCAAATTTTTATATATATCTTCAATACATCCTCTTATACCAATTTTTAATATTTAATATTCCCAACAATTATATTACTAGTTTAAACTTAATTTGCATTCATAAAGTAATCTATTTCCAGTTAGAGTCCGTGGTTTTCTTATTACCTTTTATCCCTTCATGTCTTCCCCTGAGATCTTCTGTTCAAGTCACACCAAAATTATAATACATAATCTGTTTTGTCATCTGTCCCATACAAAATGCCAAGGCATTTCTCTGGACTGTTCCCTGTCCGACACCACACCTACTCTGAACCTCTCCTTGTCCAGCACTAGGTAAATCAACTCCAAAATATGTATCAATCTCTAGACTCGAATCTCTCTCCCTTCCTCTCAGCTGTAACAAGGTACCCAAAATCTCTTTCTCCCTTTTCTCTATTTCAGTGGCATCCCCTTTTCGCTGAATATATGTCACAACCTCTTCTAGTTCAGATCCTATCCTTTATATCTGACCCTGCATATCAAGCATAAGATTTTTCAGTGTTTCTTTAATTTCCTGAAATGCCTCTCTAATCTCCTGTTTAAAGTCTTGAATTAATTCCCCTATTATATTTGCCATTCCCCCCCCCCCCCTCTTTGTTCCCTCTACTGGCTCAATACTGTAAAATTCCGTGACGTCTCCTCTACACTCTAGCACACAGAAGCTTCTGGAGACACAACAAATGAATTTCCCAGAGGGAAGGTAAACAGCTACTCCACTCAAATGGAAGATTACCAACAGGATCTAATAGGTTCCAGATATAAAAAAATGGATTGTTGCCTAAATTCAAAAGGCTGTTAAGAAAAAAAAACCCAATATACAAAAATAGGAAAGAGAAAAGTACTTCAAACAGTTGATATTCAATACAAAAAAAAAATTCAGCCACTATAGAAAAAAGAAAAAGAAACAGGTTCACTAATAATTAATCCAATGAAATATATTCAATAAAAAACTCAACCACTGTATATAAAGATTTTCAAGTCACTAGTCATTAATCCAATAAAGGGTTTAAAGAAAGTTTCTACTTTCAAGTGGGAGGCAAACCACTCTAGTACAATAAAAAAATGAAGATGTTACACTGTATTTCAAAATGCAAAATCCATCTCAATCTTCCACCACAAATATCACAGCAAAGAAAGCAAAAAAATTCACCAACATTTTGAGCATTGTCCAAGGATAGACTTTAGATAGTAATAAGGCAATGTAAACTAAAAAGAAAAGTAAAATAATAGTGATCTAAGAGTCAGTTTCTTGCGCTTGCGTCTCTATTAGGAGACTTACGGTTCCCTGCAGAGCTAGCTGGCTTCTCTTGCCGTTCTCTCCGCTTCCACCCCCTGCTCCTTCCGTGGTGGAAAACAGCCGAAAGAGCAGAGGGGAGCAGCCTTAATGGCTTGATGAGTAATCTTCTGCCCCCCCCTCTCCAGGGAGAGACACCGGTGGTCTTTCACCTTCTGGGGACCACCACAAACAGGGAAAAGTTAGCCAGGTTCTCAACACTCTGAGAAGCTTCGACTTGTCACGCTGCCAATCCGACCGGAAGTCCCAGAAATTCAGCCTCTTTGTGTTGAGGCTGGAATACTCCTGAAAGAGCAGATAAATAACTTGGACAGCAGATGTAATGTTTTAGGAGGGTTTATCAGGGTTGTCCTGGTAGAAAATATGACACCTTCCCCATTTGTATTTTGTTTCCATTACCATATTGTTGTTTTTTAGATTTATATCTTTCCCTTCATGACTCAAGGCATTTACATGGGGACAGTTTCCCTTCATATTATCCCAGCTACTCTGTGATTTAGAATGGTGTGTGTTTGTGTGTGTGAGAGAGGGGGGGGAATGATCCAGAGATATCCAGACACTTCCCATCCTTCAAATCTCCTGTTTTGCTCTATAGAGCTCCAGATCATGTTTATCTTCAAAACCTATGCCTGAAAACACATCCTTTGCTTTGCTTCATAACTAAAACCCACCTCTTTCTAACCAAAGAACATTACAGTTTTGATACACAGTGTGCATGGTATTTTTTTCCCCTCATTAGAATTCATGGTAGAGATAGATGAATTTTATTTTTGATGTGATAAATTTATCTTCAACCTTGTATTGGCATATAATAACAGGATAAATAGTATTCCTAAAATACTAGCTATAAGATTGTTTAATCCACAATAAAATGTATATCAAAATATTCTGAACATATTTGAAATACTGTATATTCATTTGAGGTGCCAATATGCAAACTTACTCATGAAGCTGTTAATTGGAATCCAGCTGGTGAGAGAAAATGAAAGCACTAGAGGGACATCTTAAGATGTTCTCTTACCATAAAGCCTAGAACAATCAATCCAGGCACAGATGGAAGCAAATGTATTTGGCAGAGAAACTGATTCCCTCCCTGTGTAAAAATAGTGATGTGGAATCATTTTAATGAGTTTAATTTTATATTCTTTTAGCCAGATCAACGCTGAGATGATCTAACACTGCACATACTGTGTGAAAAGAAACTAAAAGATTCAAATGCCTTCCTCCCTCCCTCTTCCTCTTCCTCTTATGCTATAAAACTGAGTTGATACAAGATTTTCATCCTAAAGTAATAGGAAATTTTGTTCTCAGTAAAGTAATTGAAAAATCTGAGAAAAAGAGTTTGATAAGGCTGGCAACAATTTCCAGTCAGGATTGTGTATCCCATAATAAATTTAAACTTCTTCAGTTCAATTAAAACCAAGGAGATGTAATTTACTTTTATAGTAAGTATACTTCTCAGATTCATATTTTATTCTGCCATGGGTTCATCATGTGGTAGTGTATGTAAACTGTTATTAATTGGGGCCTTGGACTCAATCTTGTGATCAGTTCATACGTTTAAAGTCTAATATATATTAATGAAATATATGAAGAAGTTTTAAATATGCTATATATTTGCTGCACAAAAGAAAATAATATTTCTGTGCCACAACCTACTTTGAGATCAATTATTCTGTAATTTTTTTAAAAAAATTATCCCACCTTTATTGTTTTTATAAATAATTCAAGGTTGGGAACATACCTATTACTCCTTCCTCCTCCTATTTTCACCACAACAATAACAACACTGTGAGGTGAGTTGGGATGAGAGAGTGACTGGCCCAAGGTCACCTAGCTGGCTTCCATTTATTTATTTTATTTATTTTATTTTATTTTTTTATTTTATTTTATTTTATTTTATTTTATTTTATTATTTTATTTTTTTATTTTATTTTATTTTATTTTATTATTTTATTTTATTTTATTTTATTTTATTTTATTTTATTTTATTTTATTATTTTATTTATTTTATTTATTTTATTTATTTTATTTATTTTATTTATTTTATTTTATTTTATTTTATTTTTTTATTTTATTATTTTATTTTATTTTATTTTATTTTATTATTTTTTTATTTTATTTTATTTTATTTTATTTTATTTTATTTTATTATTTTATTTTATTTTATTTTATTTTATTTTATTTTATTTTATTTTATTTTATTTTATTTTATTTTATTTTATTTTTATTACCTCCCATCTCCCCCATCGGGGGACTCTAGGCGGTTCACAATAAAACAGTAAAAACATAAATAAAAATTTACAATATTAATAAATAATATAAAATCCAAGCATAACAGATGTTAAAAAGATGGTAATACTGGGGAGCTTCATGGGACCAGCCATCCCCAAGAGGAACTGTTGGCATTTCCCTCCCAGGCAAGACGGCAGAACCAGGTTTTTAAGTCTTTTCAAAAGGTCGGGAGTGAGGAAACCACCAGTTGTTCCAAAGGGCGGGCGCTACTGCAGAGAAGGCCCACGTCCTGGACCCCACTAGATGGAACTCTTTAATTGATGGGGTCCACAGCAAGCCCTCTTTGACTGATCAGGTGGGACGGGTCGATGTTCTGGGGATGAGACAGTCCCTCAGGTAACCTGGCCCTATGCCATGTAGGGCTTTAAAGGTGATGACCAACACCTTGAATTGGACCCGGAAGCAAACTGGTACCCAATGCAGCTCGTGCAGCAGAGGTGTCACATGTGCTGATCTTCTGGCTCCAATAACTGTCCGCGCAGCCGCATTCTGGACCAGTTGAAGCTTCCAGATACTCCTCAAGGGTAGCCCCATGTAGAGTGCATTACAATAGTCTATATGGGAGATGGCAAGGGCCTGAGTGACTGTTCGGAGGGCATCTCGGTCAAGGAATGGGCGTAACTGGTGCACAAGCCAAAGTTGCGCAAAGGCCCTCCTGGCCATGGCTGCCACCTGCTCATCAAGCAGGAGTTGTGAGTCCAGGAGAACCCCCAAATTCCACACTGGCTCCGAGTGGGGCAGTGCCACCACATTCAGAACCAAGGATGACAACTTCCTAGATTCCGAGCCGCCATCAATCCACAGCCACTCCGTTTTACCAGGGTTCAGCCGAAGCCTGTTGTTCCCCATCCAGGCCCCCACAGCCCCCAGGCACTGAGATAGGGCGGCGACCGCATCACTTACTTCACCCAGGATGGAAATATACAGCTGAGTATCATCAGCATATAGATGGTACTTCATCCCATGGTGATGCCTAAGGCAGGACTAGAACTCATAGTCTCCTGGTTTCTAGCCTGGTGCCTTAACCTGCAGCCTCAAAAATCTCCCAAATTCCCAAGAAGCATACTGGTTTGGAAAGTATAGGAGCTGTATCCAAATACAATGAATTACTTCAATCCATACTCTCTTCCTTATTTTTTCTCCCCTCAGATGACTGCATATGGGCAATCCATTGACATTGGTCTTAGCAATTATTCCTGAACGGCTCATACTTCCCCCAAAGAGTTCATGACTTTATTAATTTATAAAGCACATTTATAAAACCACCCAATGCACAACAACTCTGGAGTCTTGGCTAATGCTGAAGTAGCAGAAGGAAGCTGTGATGGGGAGCCTTTCCTAGCTTCAGCTGCTGTGCCAGTTGCAACACTAGCTCAACCAAGGTATATGTTGTCAGTTACTTATGCCCTGATCATCATCTGATTAGATTACTGCAGCGCACTCTATATGGGTTTACCTTTGGAGATGACCTGGAAGCTGCAACTAGTACAGAATGCAACAGTAAGGTTGCTGATGGGGCTACCCCATCAGTGCAGGAAAACGCTGAACTTGAAGTTGCTGCACTGGTTACCAGTAGGCTTCTGGGCATAATTTAGAGTGCTGGAGTGGAGCCTTTTTGTTTTGAGCTGTCATTACACATACAGTCAGCTACAATCTCAGGGTGTTTATTGCAGTCATAAATCTTCAACTGAAGTAGAAAAAAAAGCAAGTTGGAGACTATCAATCCAGTTTAAAGTGTGCATAAAAATATTGGCACAAGAGCTTACTTTTCCAAACCAAAAGAGTTAGGAAATACAAATCACTGGTACTAGGAAAATCCAATAGTAGTCCATTTCCAGTCCACAGTTCTAGGTAATCCAGTGTACAGAGTCTCGGGATGGTGGGAAGAATATTATTTGCCACAAACAGCTGGTCAGACTGACACCCCAAGAGAGTCACATACCTCTCTTTCAAGAAGATGGCTTGACTTTCTCTTCTCTACTCTTTGTAATACATTGCATGGCTTATGACTTTGCATAGCTCAGATCTTGGGGCAGCCTCCATCTGTGTCTCCTCAAGTACACTCTCTTCTGTTAATACCTACTGTGCAGATTGAGATCCTGTCTGGTCAGGCCCTTCAGCTTCTGAATCTGAAAAATCAAGGCTGATCCCTAACCGATTCTCACAAGGGAGAGTGATAACCAGTAACAATCAAAACATGTTTATTTCTGTATTTTACATATGCTGTTGCTATTTTCCTCAAGATGTTAGTGTCAATATGTGGGTCCTCTTAGGTGGTTTTATGAATCTGATAATAGCTTACCTATGTATGGAGAGGAAAACAATAAAAAAATGAAATTGTAGCAGCAGCAGCAGGGCATCCTCTTAGTATGGGCAGTAATAGTCATTTTAGTAATTCTTTCTTGGAAATTTGTTCAAGGGACATAAAAATGCACCGTGTGGTCATATATCCTCAACTAAAAGAACAAAGAAATAAGGTTTCCTAGCATGGTTATTTAAGGCAGAAAAGAATGTTGGATTTGACTTACATATTTTTGCTGGAGGTGGGAAACTAGTGCACAAAAATCTTATTGTTTAAATAAGGGCCACCTTTAAATTTTTATTGTTATAATGATAAAATAAGAGATTTCCCTCCCTTTCATAGGTGCCATTTTAATCTCCAGTGAAAAGTGATTTTCAGTGCATATATATGAAGCAGAATAGAGGTCTGTTGGGGCAGGAGGGTTTTGAAAGATTATTTTTAACCATGACATGCCTGTTTTATGACTTATATTCCAGTTTCATCTGTTTCATATTTCAACAAGTTTTAAAAGATACTTTTACTTTTAGCAGCCACAGTGGCCATGAGTTCATGGCCACTAAAAGGGGCTTTGGGGTTTCAGGTTACCCACACCAGATCTTAACTGTGGGCAGGTTGGAATGGTAGAGGAATTCCTGTTATTAATATTTATTTTTTAAGTGCAGTGTTGCAGAAGTTTGATAGAGAGAAATCAATAAAAATAAACTTTTGCAGTAAAAATATAGTTGCATTTATTCAAAACAACAGAACATATTTACAGGAATCTGTTTCACCCCAGAGAGGCTTACAGGCAGAAAAATAACTTACATCTGAATAGGTTGAGATAAGCATAGCCTGCTGGCTTACACAAAATATCTCTTTTCTATACAAATTAACTTGTTGATAACAAATCAGGTGGCATAGTAATCAATGTGACATGTGACTACCCAGCTCAGCCTAGCTGAAGCAATTATCCCTTTTATGGTAACAAGCATTTGAGGAATTTGGTACTAGCAGACTTTTTGGAGCCTGTCAGGTAAGAGAAAAAAAAACATCTCAGTTTGTCCTTTTTTAAAATGACACTTATCTGAATCTTGTGACCCAGATTCTTTTTAGATCACAAAATAAAAAATACAACATTCCTCTTCTTTTATGATAAAAAGAATCTGAAAATAAACCTAACTTTTCACTTAGCTCTCTATGTCTCAAATTCAAGAGAGGCTTGGTTAAGATACCTGCCAACATATTTTTTGTGTCACAATATTTTAAAATGAACTCTTTTTTGGCAATAAAATCTTTGACAAGTTAAAAAATGAATGTCTTTGTGTTTTGTTCTCTGTCTCAAGCCTTCTGACGTTGATATATGAATGCAGGCCTGGTTGTCTTCAGAATTAGTTACTGGATGGTGTAAATCTATTGCTATATCTTTTAATAATTGCTTGAACCAGACAATTTCATTACATATCTGGGCTAAGGCATAGAATTCAGCCTCAGCTGTTGAAATTGCTACTAGAGATTGTTTTCTAGAATTCCAAGCAATAGAAGACCCAGCAAATTTAATTACAGCTCCAGAAGTGGACTTACGATCTTTGAGATTTCCAGCCCAATCTGCATCAGTCCAGGTTTCTAATTTTTCCTCTGTTTCAAAAGCAGATAACCTCAAACAGTAGTCCTTGGTGCCCTGTAGATACCTGAAAAGCCTTTTTAATCCAGCATTTGCAGCAGATGTAGGATTCTGCACAAATCTGCTCAAAATAAACACACTGTTTGAAATGTCTGGCCTTGTATGATTTGCTATATATAAAAGGCTACCAATTGCAGACCTAAAGCCATCTGCTTGAGATGACTCAGCTTCTCCCTTCTCCCCCTCCTCCTTAAGAAATTCAAGAAGCATGCGGGTGGAAATAGACTTACAATATTGCATTTTAAAATCCTCCAGCAGTTTTTTAATCTTACCTTTTTGGCATATCAGAAAATTTCCATCTTGTTCTCTCTGAATTTCCAAACCTAAATAATTAATAACTTTTCCTAAATTTTTCAATGTGAATTTAGTTTGCATGTATTCCTCAAAGGCATGTCTTTGTTTATCTGATGAAGTAAGCAGCAATAAATCATCCACATACAAACATAAGTACATAAAACCTTGCTTATCTTTCTTTACATAAACACAAGGATCAGCAATTCCTTTCTCAAACCCAAACTTTTGTAAAGTTTCATCAAGCTTGATATTCCAGCAACGAACTGCCTGCTTCAAACCATAGATGGATTTTTCTAATTCACACACAAGATGTTTACCTTGTTCATATCCAGGAGGTTGATGCATGTACAATTTCTGTTCTAATTCACCATACATAAATGCAGTTTGAATATCATAGTGAAAAACAGACATCTTTTTAATGGCAGCAACCTTTAAGAGCAACATGATTGATTCACCCTTTGATACAGGAGCAAAAATTTTATCAAAATCTATGTTTTCTTTGAGTAAACCCTTTTGCAACAGATCTTGCTTTATATTTCTGAATTTTGCCATCTGCATCCTTTTTTAATTTGAAAACCCATCTACAATCCAAACAGTGCTCATTTGGAGGTAGATTTACCAATTTCCAGGTTTTATTTTCCTTCAAATCTATTTCTCAAAACACCATGATGGAGGAAAGAAGAAAATATTGGATTCAGGCTGATTATTGCAATCAACACTTCATTGATCATGCTAATTATGGCATGTTGTGAATGAAGAGAAAGATTTGCCACAGTTCTGATACTTCCTGATGGCCTTCCTGATTTGCCTACAGCTCTGATACTTCTTGATGGCCTTCCATCCAAGAACTAATTAGACCCAATCCTACTTAGCTTTTTTGAGATCCACCAAGATCAGCTAGATGATCGATGTAATGATTTATTTTATCCAAAAGAATAGTGAATTAAGCCATTATATTTCTGCTGACTTCCCAAATAGTCAACTTTATTACATCCAAAAAGGGTTGGCATCATACTTAAAGAAGATCTTTTTTATTATTTGCACAACTCTCAGACATTAACCTAGCTAGCTTAAGTTTAGAACAAGTTTTCTCTGTACAGAACCATTTCATGCCATTCTGCCTTAAAATCAACTATCTATAAATTTGTGCAAGAGAAAGCTGGGTATAGTCATCCTAGAGTGTATATTTTAAATTGTTATTTATTGTGTATTTTAATCTATTTAATTTTATGTTAATGATTTTAATTTTGTTGTAAACCACCCAGAGTCCCCTGTGGGGGAGTTTGGCGGTGATAAATTTGATAAATACAAACAATAAATAGTCAGATTATAAGATTCCTGCTCTCTGTGCATCAAGGCCTCACAGAGCCTTTACTTTGGAGTCCTTGGTGCTCTCTGAGCCTTGTTTTCTTGCAGACATTTCATTGCCACGCTAGGCAACATCTTCAATGTGAAAAGGGAGTGGGACTTGCTCTCTGTTTATATACCATGGCTTGTGTTGTTGTTGTTGTTGTTGTTCTCCCCTTAGGAGTTCCTTGATTGGGCTGTTGTTTGCTGCTTGGTTGAATGACTGAGTTAATAGTTCCTTGATTAGGGTATATTGTGCTGTTTGATTGTTCCTCTGATGCTAATCCTGGTGTTAATCTTTGCATATCTGGGTGATGATTGCTGGCAAGGAGGTGTTCTGGTCTTCTGGCTTTTCTATTGTCTCCTATGAATTGTATTTAAATGTTGTTTACCTCTATGTGTCTGTTGATGGCTGCTTTGTCTGAGTGCCAAGCTTCCAGGAATTCTCTAGCGTTTTTGGACTTGGCGTGGTTTAAGATGCTCACAGTTTCCCAGTTGAAAGTAAGGTTAAGTCTGTCCATGTTTTGTGAGATTAAGGAGTTTTCATCATGTCTTCTGACTGCTAGTTGGTGTTCATGGATGCGTTCTGCTAGTCTTCTGCCGGTCTGTCCTACATAGTGGCTGTTACAGTCCTTACACTGTATGTTGTAGATAACTCCTGTTTTTTCTTCTTGGGCTACTGGGTCTTTTGGGTTACTTACGATGTTCTGAAGGGTTTTGATTGGTTTGTGTGTTACGGTGATGCCGTGTGGTTGTAACAATCTACGTTCAGGACAGAAACCTTTGACTCTCTGTTGCCAACATTTCCATATCATTAGAAGTAGCATGCTGGAGACAAAAATATAAGCACTAACTTGAAGAGAAACTTTCAAATTGGATTACTCTATACAAAAGGGGGATGTTCACTTTTGAGGTCCCTCTCTCAAATATACAGTATATCCCATTACTCATTACAAATATTGTGTTCCTGGGTTGATAGGTGGCATTCAAAGAGAAATCTGTATTCACCAGTTTAAGTAACTGGGTTTTTTTGAGTATGTAGGCATAAATACTGAATTGTTGCTCGAAAGTGAAGGCCCAGAAATAAAAACCAGGGGGAAAAAAGAATTAAAAATCGCCTGCCCCCTACAACCCACAGTGTATTCTCAACCTTGTAAGTTGTTGCTTTTGTTTTGTTTTGTTTTTCTGAAGAACTATTTTTTATTTATTTATTATTAGATTTATATTACCGCCCATCTCCTCCAATGGAGGACTCTGGGCAGTTCACAATAAAAACCATGATAAAACAAAATAATAATCAAAACATCAATAAATAAATATAAAATCCAAGTGCAAAGATGTTAATACTAAAAAGGGTTTCATGGGATCAACCAGCCCCAGGAGGCACTGTTAGCATTCCCCTCCCATGCATGGCGGCAGATCCAGGTCTTTAAATTTTTCCGGAAGGTCGGGAGTGAGGAGACCTGCCTTAGCTCCGTGGGCAAGATGTTCCAAAGGGCGGGTACTGTTGCAGAGAAGGCTCACCTTCTGGACCCCGCTAGGTGGAATTCTTTGGTGGGGTTTTGTAGCATGCCCTCTCTGCATGACTGGGTGGGGCGGGTCGATGTTCTGTGGATGAGACGTTCCCTCAAGTAACCTGGTCCCATGCCATGTAGGGCTTTAAAGGTGATAACCAACACCTTGAATTGGACCCGGAAGCAAACTGGTACCCAATGCAGCTCGCGCAGCAGAGGAGTTACATGTGCCAATTTTCTGGCTCCAATAACTGCACGGCTGCATTTTGGACCAGCTGAAGCTTCCAGATACTCTTCAAGGGTAGCCCCATGTAGAGCGCATTGCAATAGTCTATATGGGAGATGACAAGGGCGTGAGTGACTGTTCGAAGGGCATCCCAGTCCAGGAAAGGGCGTAATTGGTGCACAAGCCGAAGCTGCACAAAGGCCCTCCTGGCCACAACTGCCACCTGGTCTTCAAGCAGGAGTCGTAAGTCCAGGAGGACCCCCAAATTCCACACTGGCTCCAAATGGGGCAGTGCCACCCCATCCAGGACCAAAGATGACAACTTCCTGGATTCCGAGAGGCCATCAATCCACAGCCAATCCATCTTACCAGGGTTCAGCTGAATCCTGTTGTTCCCCATCCAAACCCCTACAGCCCCTAGACACTGAGACAGGGTGGCGACTGCATCACTTACTTCACCCAGGATGGCAATGTATAATTGAGTATCATCAGCATATTGATGATACCTCATCCCATGGTGACGGATGATCTCACCCAGTGGCTTCATGTAGATGTTAAATAGGGGAGGAGAGAGTACTGAACCCTGCGGCACCCCACACAGCAGGGGTCGCGGGTCAGATCTCTCCTCTCCTATCACCACCAATTGAGACCGGCCCTGGAGGAAGGAGGTGAACCAGCGTAAAACCACACCACCCACCCCCAACTCCCTGAGCTGACCCAAAAGGATACCATGGTCGATGGTATCGAAAGACGCTGAGAGGTGCAAGAGAGCCAGGATGGATGCACTACCTCCATCCCGCTCCCGCCAGAGATCATCCATAAGTGCGACCAATGCAGTCTCCGTCCCATGTCCTGGCCTGAAACCTGACTGAAAGGGGTCTAGATAATCCATTTCCTCCAGAATCCTCTGGAGTTGCAATGCCACCAACTTTCTCAACCACCTTTCCCAAAAAGGGAAGGTGGGAGACCGGACGAAAATTGTCCAACATAGTAGGGTCCAGGGATGGTTTCTTGAGGAGGCGGTGCAGCAGTGCTTCCTTAAAGGTTGCTGGAAACACCCCTTCACCCAAGGATGTATTAACCATCGCCTGGACCCAGCCACACGTCACCTCCCGGGCCAATTTTATTAGCCAGGAGGGGCAGGGGTCTAACTGACATGTGGTGGCATTTACAGTCCAAAGGATCCTGTCCACTTCCTCAGGTCCAACAGGATCAAACCGTTCCCAGATAACAGGGTAAGTACGTTCCTCTGGCATCTCCCCAGACTGTGCTTCATGCTTAGAGTCCAACTTAGAATGAATCTGAGCAATTTTCTCCTGCAGATGCTCTGCAAACTCCTCCAAATGGCCCTGCAAATGGGTCACTGATTGCATTCGGCCCAGAAGCGATCTAGTAATCTTAAACAGGGCCGTCAGGTGGCATTCTGCGGAGGCAATAAGAGTGGAGAAATATTTACGTTTCGCTGCTCTTACCGCCACAAGGTAGGCCTTAACAGCGGCTCTAACTTGTGTTTGGTCAGATTCAGTCTTTGTCTTTCTCCAGCGGCGCTCCAGATGTCTCTTGACCCTCTTCAAAACCCTCAACTCCTCCGTGAACCATGGGGAGTGACAAGCTGAATGTGGCAAGAGAGGTCGCACAGGCACGATCCTGTCCAAGGCCCCAAGGGGTCGCACAGGCACGATCCTGTCAAGAACTGTGCTTTATTTGATACAGTGGAAGACAAAGTTCAAAATACACCCTCTTTCATTTTAACTCAACCATTGATTTTTTTCCCCCATTTGTTTTCAGCTTATTTTTGTATGCCTGCTCCTCCTATAAGAAGAAATGAAATGATTTTACATTCCTTAAACAGTTTTTTTTATTATATTTAATTGGTAACAAATTAAACACATTTTAAAATAATTTCAGTCAAATCTTAATTATTGCCGGAACAAATGATGCCTTCAATTTCATACACCAAGCATTATTTATGAGCAAACCAACTGATGCATAATGCATTTATAAAGCCGAAACATTTTTAATCTTCATTAAAACTATATAAAATAAAAATTAAAACCTTATTTTTTAAAAATAAACATTGTCTATATTTCAATTTCCTCCTCCCATTTTTAAGCGGGGATTACTTCCTTCCCCCTACCTGGTGGGAGGGAAATCTTTATCCCAATATTATCTATTCTGGCTTTCACGTTAATAGTTTGGGGATTATTCCTGTGTTTTTCATGTCACAATGTTTAATGCAAGTGAATGATCCTTTGGTTGTTTATTTCCAGTAAAGTCAGTGATAAGGCTGACAGTGGTTTTTCAAATGATTATAGTTACAGTTGGTTCTCCTTTGGTCCTCCAAAATTATTTTTTTAGCCCTGATTTTTTAAAACATACAGATATACATTAGGGATTTCCAAACCAAGGATTATTTGTTTCAGTAACTGCTTCATATCAAAGAATGGATCTCTTGCACATGTATTCTACATGTAAAGAAGTCTCTTTGGCACTAGAATGAATTGAGCATTCCCAATATTTGAAAGCAGATAGGTTTCATTTAAGTGCTGAAAGGTGTGCACAACTCTAATATTTAAATATTTTATTTATTGATTTATATAAAAGTCTTATATGGTCACCCATCTTAAGAGATATAACTCTAAGAAGCTATTGAAGTATATTTTAATTGTAGCCTCTTTTATTTCCAGAGAAAGGAAATGTAGTTTGTGCTCTGTATATATTCTGAAAAATGAGTTGCCGCACACCAATAATATCCATTTTCTATTTTCTATTTATTTGTTTGTTTGTTTGTTTGTTTAATCTATATGACCGCCCATCTCCCTCCATGGGGAATTCTGGGCGGTTCACAATAAATAAGTTAAAATAAAATCTAAAAATATATAAAGCCACAATATGTACAATACAATAAATAATTATAAAATCCAGATGGACGAGGTATTCATTAAAAGAAGGACATTAAAATTAGGGGATTAGCCACCCCCATGAGGAACTATCCCTTCCTCCTTCCCATGCCAGGTGGCAGAACCAGGTCTTTAGCTCTTTCCTAAAGGTCGGGAGGGAGGAAATCTGTCTCAACTCTGGGGGCAAGATGTTCCACAGAGTGGGGGCTATCACAGAGAAGGCCCGCCTCCTAGACCCCATCAGATGACACTCTTTAATTGATGGGGTTCACAGCAGGCCCTCACTGAATGACCGGGTGGGGCGGGTCGATAACATGGGGATAAGACGGTTCCTCAGGTACTCTGGTCCCATGCCATGTAGGGCTTAAAAGGTGATAACCAACACCTTGAATTGTACCCGGAAGCAAACCAGAACCCAATGCAGTTCGCGGAGCAACGGTGTTACATGTGCAGATCTTGGTGCACCCAAAACTGCCCGTGCGGCCGCATTCTGCACCAGCTGAAACTTCCGAATAGTCTTCAAGGGTAGCCCCATGTAGAGCGCATTGCAATAATCTACATGGGAGATGACGAGAGCATGAGTGACTGTACGGAGGGCATCGCGCTCCAGGAATGGGCGTAACTGGTGCACTAACCGAAGTTGTGCAAAAGCCCTCCTAGCCACGACTGCCACCTGCTCTTCGAGCAGGAGTCATGAGTCTAGAAGAACCCCCAGCTTACGCACCGGTTCCGAATGGGGTAGTGCTACCCCATCGAGAACGAAAGATGATAATTTCCCAGAAGATGCTAAGCCATCAATCCACAGCCACTCGGTCTTACCAGGGTTCAACTGAAGCCTGTTGTTCCCCATCCAGGCCCTCACAGCCCCCAGGCACTGGGACATGGTGGACACTGCATCACTTACTTCACCAGGGATGGAGATATACAATTGAGTATCATCCGCATACGGATGATACCTCATCCCATGGTGTCGGATGACCTCGCCCAGCGGTTTCATGTAGATGTTGAATAGGAGAGGAGAGAGAACCGAACCCTGCGGCACCCCACACAGGAGCGGACGCGGGCTGGATCTCTCCTCCCCTAGTAGGGTCCAGGGATGGCTTCTTGAGGAGGGGGTGCACCAATGCCTCCTTAAAGTCAGTTGGAACCACCCCCTCCAACAAGGATGTATTAATCTGTATTAATCATACCCCGGACCCATCCACCTGTCACCTCCCTGGCCGATTTCACCAGCCAGGAAGGGCAGGGATCTAAATAACATGTGGTGGAATTAACAATTCGAAGGATCCTGTCCACTTCCTCAGGTCCAACAGGATCAAATCGTTCCCAGATAATAGGGCAAGACCACTCTCCCGGCATCTCCCCAGACTGCAATCCATGCATGGAGTCCAACTTAGACCGAATCCGAGCGATTTTATCCTGCAGATGCTCAGAAAATTCTTCCGCACGGCCCTGCAGGTGGGTGGTCGATACCACCCTACCCAAGAGAGACCGAGTAATCTTAAACAGGGCCGTCGGATGGCATTCTGGGGATGCAATAAGAGCGGAGAAATATTCACATTTCGCCGCTCTTACCGCCACAAGGTAGGCCTTAATAGCAGCTCTAGATTGTGTTCGGTCCAATTCCGTCTTCGTCTTTTTACTGTCATTGCACTTTCAGAATTATTGTGCATTCCATAAAGGTCATTCCATCTGGATGAAACTGATTTTCTGGGTCTGTTTACCTGGGGATTTATCCAGGATGTAGTATGAGACTGTTTGGGTTGCTTTCTCCTACATGGCTTCTAAGCTAGGGAATGTGCTCTCTAGGGAGGCACCGTGGCTTCCACTCTCTCAAGATTTAGAAAGGTGTACAAATACATCCCTTTTGCCAAGCTTCTTAAATTGTTAATTATTTTAATGATGGGTTTTAATTTTGGGCTTGATTTGGATTGTATTAATTGTATTGCATTTAATATTCTGTTTTTTATTGTTGTAAGCTGTCTTCAAGGTTGGAATAAACAGAAATGAAGTATACATTCAATAGTAAATTTATCAACACATGACATTTTCCAGAATATATTACATACAGTGGGTGGGTCATGCAAACTTATATAATCTAATAAGAATGCGGACTGTGAAATATCTTTTTATTATATATTTTGGTCACAGACTGCAATAATGTATTATTAATATCATCACTTTTATCATGATTGTTCCCTGATGTAAGAAATAGATTAGTGAAATACAGTTTTATTGAAATAAGTTTTTGATTGAGCCATCAGCCACCTGGATTTTATTATATTTTATATTTATTGTCTGTTTATATTGCATTTTAATGGTGTTTTATTGTAAACCGCCCAGAGTCCCTCCTCGGGGGGAGATGGGCATTGATAAAAATATAATAAATAAATAAAATAAATAAGTTATACTTCCTTGAAACATTGTTTAAAATTATTTTATTTTATTTTAGAGATGTTCTAACTCATTTTCCAGAATATGCTTATGATTCAAATAGACTCAGCACCACATTTTTAATATCATTCTATTCTGGGTAATAAATAGTTTGCTTATTACAATTTTTAAAAAAATAAATATATGTTGTAAAAAAATGCCACGATAGATTGTGATGTCATATGCAGTGGCTGTGTTGTACTTTATTGGAGTAAATGTATTTAGTGCACAGACAGTGAGAAGAAAGCCACCAAAACCATTTTAGATTTCAATGGGTCACAGGCTTTTTTATTAAACTTTTACAAATACAGAGCTTCAGAATTCATCTTGTATAGACACTCAAGGATTAACTAGGTTCCTTTATCACTTTGAGTGGCTCTCAAAATGTATCACTTGGGGCTTCTTTTTACTTATCCATCAGCACTTTGAGTCACCCAGATACCTCTTATAGTTATCTTTCAACAAGTACCAAGGTATTTTTTTACAATATTTCTAATAATTCCCAATAGACTCTGGGCAGTGAACATTAGAACAACAACAATACAATTAAAACAAAACTGTGACTGATACAACACAGTTCTTATTAAAAACCATTATGGCACCCCCATTCAACTTGGACCAAAGATATCATGGAATATCATTATTTTAACCTGGTTACAAAAAGCCAAGAGGGTACCCCTGGGGGAGAGAATTCTATAAAGTGGGGGCTACTACTAAGAAGGCCTGCCATTTTATTTGTACCCCATATATCTCAGAAAGGCAGGGGTACTCTTAGCAGGCCTTCTCACAATGATCAGACAGGCAGATTTTATTTTACCAGCATTTTGAACTGGGCCTGGAAGCCCACTGATAACCAATGCAGTTACTTAAGGTATTATTCTGCACTGGCAGGGTTGATCTGCCAGCACTAAAGCTGCTGCGTTTTGTCACAGCTATAGCTTTGAGGTTGTCTCCAAAGAGCACGTTGCATGTTGAGGCTGTCTCCATGAACAGCATGTAGTCCAGATGAGTGGTGATTATAGTGTGAGTTGCTATTGCAAGGGCATCCTGGTGAAGTAGGATTGTAACTGGCACAACAAACTGTCAAGTTGAAAACTGTAAAATGCTTCCCTATGTAGCCAATAGTTTAATTCAGAGCTTTCCAAACTGTGTGTTGTGACACAAAAGTGTGTCGCCTGCAGGGCCCAGATGTGTCGTGTCAAAACCTGGAAGCGCTGATGGTGCGCCATCAGCGCTTCTGGGTTTTCCCACAGTGACACACCAACGGCGGTGTGCGAAAATCCAAAAGTGCCGCAGCCACGGCGGCGCGCAAAAAACGAAAGCGGCAGCAGCACTTCCGGGTTTTTGCGCGTTGCCGCAACGGTGGCACTTCCGAGTTTTCCCATGGCAACACACCAACAGCGGTTGGTGTGTCGCCGCGGGAAAACTTTGGAAAGCCCTGGTTTAATTAGTGGCTTAATAATTGTCGTCTCTATAAATAAACATTTACTTAACTTGTGGGGACTTGTAGAGATTCAATACAAATCTGATTTTCTGTTCAGAAATCTAAATCTCCCAATGACATGGAGATTATGCAAAACGACACAAAAGTATTGGCAACAATTACATCACAACATCCTGAAAATTCCTATATATATATATATATATATATATATATATATATATATATTTATTTATTTATTTATTATCCCTCCTTTATTATTTTTTATAAATAACTCAAGGCGGTGAACATACCTAATACTACTTCCTCCTCCTATTTTCCCCACAACAGCAACCCTGTGAGGTGAGCTGGGATGAGAGAGAGTGACTGGCCCAAGGTCACCCAGCCAGCTTTCATGCCTAAGGCGGGACTAGAACTCTCAGTCTCCTGGTTTCTAGCCCAGCACCTTAACCACTAGACCAAACTGGCTCCCAAATAATATTTGAAATAATATTTGAATTATTACTTTTTAATTTTTAGGTATGATTTTATTAGAAGTGATTCCAGAAAATATAAATGAAAAACATCACAATTTATTTAGATATATTCTGACAGTGACAAGAATCAATCTGGCGCAACATTGGAAAAGAGAAACCTTGCTGTCAATACAGGTTTGGGGGACTGAAATTGGAGAGTATGCAGCAATGGAAAAATTGACTGTATATATTCACAGCAGAAGTCTAACCAAATTCAAGCAGGAATGGTTCACTTATATACAAACAGTCCAAACAGAAATGAGCAATAATCACAGATGTCCAAAGTATAGTATAAAATATTTAAGTAGCAGTTATTAGTTGGGGGGAAAATAGTGGGGGGGAAGAGGGCTACTAGAATGCTTTCTCTTAACATGTTTTTTCTTTTATCCTTGTGTGTTTGTTTTGTCTTTTTTAAAAAAGTAAGAGAAAGTTTTTATATCATGTTTTCATTTCAACCTTCACTCTAGTGTAAAGTTTATGAATGTATATGTATTCTTTTCCCTTTTCTTTGTTTTTGCTTTTTTGTTGTTTGTTTTCCCAAATTAATACAAAACAAAACCAGGAAAAACTAAATCTCCTAATGACTATCACTGGAAATTAACAAATAGGTAAAAAATGGTTTTGGTTTTTGACATAATTATTTAACCTTTGTAGAAATAGTACTCTGAGCCACACTTTAACAGATAAGCACCATCTATAAACCATTCAAAAAGGAAACAACCAAAAGTCAAGGAAAATGGCCAACAGCCTTAAGCACATCCTTCCTCATCACACAACTATTAACCAACACTCAGATAAGGAGGAACCAGCACCAGATCAACAGAAACTACAAGGAAGAAACAATTACCCCGGTCAAGGCTGGAAGGACAAGCTACCATATACAAACAGCCAGCAAACTTCACTCCCCTGTGCACTGATGTTTAAACATCTGCAGGAAGAGAAGCATGCTCAGAGAACATCAAGAATCCAATTGTTCAACCCTGAGCTATGTATATTCCAAAACTGCAAATAGTACTTCCTCACTAGAGGAAGAAGTCAAATTTTAGAAAGATAAATTCAGAGGTTTTTTTTTTACTGTAGGGTTTTTTTTCCTGTGGTTTTAATTTAAAATGTGGTATGCATAGGAAGATGATTTGGTAGTGTCAGCAAAGTAGAATGTGCTTGGGAAATTTTAAGATACAGAAGTGAGCCAGTGACATTGGGGATGGGGGGAATGAGGAAAGTATGATCATGCCATTGCAATGCAAGGTCCTTCCCTTTCGGATTAAAAATTCAGATCCTGCATGTACTCCTGTGATGAATAAAAAATTGTTCAATTGCTTTTTGAAATATTTTCTGTTTAACTGTATCCAAAAGTCAGAAAAAGTGTACCAAGATAGGGTGGATGATGGATGTGGAACAAACAGTGGCAGAGGCAGCATTTTCAAAGCAAGCAGACTTCACTGAATGCTAATTTGAGAAGAAATGAACTGAGTATACTCTACTCAGATAACGTTAATAAAGTGATAAACAATTACTTAGAAATAAGTCTCACTTTCTTCAGTGAGTTTATTTCCAGAAAAGTACTGTGTAGATTCTAGCCATACTTAATTTTGAGAGATAAATTGCAACTTTGTTCTTTGTAAGTTTATTTCAAAATTAGTCATGCATGGAACATTTCAGGTTTGAAAAATTGCATCTTTACCATTGTATTCACTCCACTGGCCTGACTATAATCAGCCCAATTTAATATTTAATCGTTTGTATTTATCCTTTCTGCAAAGATACTAGCCTGAAATCAAATTTGTGGTAGCAGATATACATTTTATGAGAGTATGTCTTATGAACAGTTATTCAATGGTGAGGAAAGAAATTTGATATATTCTTGGAGATACAGTATATTCTCATAAAGTTTAGTGCTAGTACTGTACTGAAAACAGATTGAGCTGAATCCTGCTTAATGGTGCTTCATTTATAGGGAGGAGAAGAAAAGCTTACCATAAGCAAGGAAAAGGGAGAATTGCCCCACAAAATGAGGAAGTGAATCTTATAAGGAGCTGCTGGGAAAAAGCAAAATAAAACAGGATTGTTATATGGATGGAAACAGAATATACTAGATAACCCATGACCCATTGGGTCATCCTTTCAGATATATTTCCTTTCCTAAAGAGAGAAACAGAATGACCGTGGGCGGGCAAAAAAGCAACGGGAGCGGGAACAACTTCCAACTTCCTGCTGGCTTCCCCATTGACTTTGCTTGTGGGAAGCTGGCAGGAAGTGTTGGAAATCACTCCTCCTCTTCCTCAGCTGACCAGGGGAACTTCCTGCCACTTTGCTGGGGGAGAGGGAAAAAAGGGTGCCATGGATTGTGAGGAAATCTGAACTCCCATTCCCCATCCCAGTATGTCCCCAAGGGCCCCCTCCCCTCCAGGGAGGAAGAGTGCTCACTCGTTGACCACCAGCGCCCCCCCCCAGCAAGCCCTACCTCACCAACAGGCATCTCCCTCATCCTTTTCTCACTGCCCACCACCATTAAGAGATTTCAAATTTTGGCCTTGGTTCCAAAGCAGCCAATTGCTGCTCGTCCATTGAGCCTTGCTGCCAGCTGATTGGGCACAGGGGCCAGAGGGAGGTGGGAAAGAGGGCAGGGATATGCCCCTCCCATCTTCCCTTGTACCACACAACCTATGGGTTTCTGGGACATGTAGTCAGAAGGTGTAGTGGTGCTGAAGCAGCCACAACTTTCCCAAATTTCAATCCTATGGGAGTAATGGGTCCCGGATTTTGGACACATTCTGTAAGTTAGCCGATTTGAGGTACCTTGGTTCAAAAATTGTTGCCCTATGATGCACCATTTCACCCAATTGAAGGTTGCAAACAGACTAACAGACACAACAGTTTTAGTAGTATATAGATGGGTTTACCATCTAAAATGGAATACTGAATCTTTAATTTACATAGGAAATATGCCATCAATCTATATGAGGGTAGGGGAAAGGGATTGAAAGAGTTTTTTGTATATTCACTTTAATTATTATTTTTTATTTTCATTTATCTGATTGTGATTCACAAATTCTAGTAGTTCAAAATTTCAAATATGGATACAACTTAGCACAAGCATGTTCCATATAATCTTGGGTCATATGATACTGTCTGTATTTCTATTAATTAATCAGGAAAACAAATAGATATTTGGGTTGGGAGGATTTTAGGTATAGATGGAAGCTGATTCAGATCCTTCTAATCAGACATCTGGGAGATACTCATTACAAAAAGTACAGGGAATTATGTCTGTACACTATTATCTTATTACTTTATATTTCTGGGAAAAATAGGTCTGGTAGGTTGGGCATGCTACGGGCCCCGTCAGCTAAGGAATGTCGGTTGGCGGGGACTAGAAGGCATGCCTTTTCTGCCGTAGTGCCCATCCTCTGGAACATTCTCCCTTCAGAGATCAGGATGTCCCCGACTCTGTTGGCATTTCCGTAAGGCCGTGAAGACCTGGTTATGTGCCCAGGCCTGGGGCCCTGAGTGTGCTAAGGGCCCCATTTCTTGACTATACTAACGTCTATTCATTGTTTACTTTGCGACTATACATATATTTATTTTGTACTTTTAATTGTTTTTAATTATTTTAACTGTTTTATGGTTTTTATGATTGTAAGCCACCCAGAGTCACTTGTTGAGATGGGCGGCTATAGAAATTAAATAAATAAATAAATAAATAAATAAATAAATAAATAAATAGGATTACCAGAATAAGTTACCTTGGCTGCAAAAATCAACCACTAAATGGCAATTAAGCAATATAGAAAATCTAATTCTGATTAGATTATCCAGATTTTGGCAGCCTAAATTGGGCACCCCTAGGAAAGAGCCAAATGCAAAACCTTTCTACCTATAAACACAGGAGACTCCATGTCGATGAAGGTTCTCAGTCATCCAGGTGGAACAATCTGTGGCTTGAATCATGTCAACTGGATTTCTATTTTCTCAGTAGAAACGTTTCACTCCTTATCCAAGGACTGAAGAAGCTCCTTGGATAAGGAGTGAAACGTTTCTACTGAGAAAATAGAAATCCAGTTGACATGATTCAAGCCACAGACAGGAGACTCCAGTGTGCAAATGGTTTCACAATTAACCCAATGCACACTTAATACAGGAATATAACCCAACTGCACCATACTCTAAAGGTTCTGTGTGATGCAATACCATCCTCCTCCTCCTCCCCCCCCCCAAATTTGCGTCATGGTATTCAGCTGTTTTAAGGTTATTAGATATCTTTGACTTTTAAGTGTCATCACAACATATATTAAAAGGCCATTAACAGTGAGATAGGAACAGGTTTCCTCCCCCCGTCACCACCCCACTATGTTTTTTTTAAAAAAGGAGTTTGAATATTTAAAACTGGGCAGCTTTCTACAATGAAAGATAAATAATGCTCTGGGAAGTCAGTGGTAGAACAAAGGTTTACTGTTTGTTTTATTCTAGCTGTCAATTAACACAGTCAGCAAGTGCTAGGTGACATGCCAGTTTAAGCTTTTATTGCCTAATATTGCCTTTTTGGACAAACATAGAAAACTAGATGAAATGGGCTAATTCCTAAGATGTACACCTCATGTGTCATCATTACACACTCATACACATACGAATTACCATATTACTACATTACTTCATATTGAAGGGATTAATGTAGAAGGCCTACATACCCAATAAACCTGCCTCTGGATAGGGTGGCATCATCAAAAGGGCCTTTCTTGAAGATCTTAAGGATTGGACAGGTTCCTAATGGGAGAGCTACAAGCTTAACACCAACAATTTCAGTTGTGTTTGGAAAACAATTGACATCTCTCCTCTCTCTCTCTCTCTCTCTCTCTCTCTTTCTTTCTTTCTTTCTTTCTTTCTTTCTTGTGCATGCAAGTAAGTAGGGGAAATCTGAATTCTAATGAGTTTGTGTACCTTTTCAATCAAACATGACATTTCTTTTTCCATTCAATGTGTATATCTCTCACATTAGCATTCACATCACAGCACAATATCATTTCCAAGGCCTTCATGGCTACTCTTCCAAGTGCTAGTAGTATATTTCTTTTTTTTTTTAATTTATTGGATTTTAAATATACAAAGCTAAAAGTTAAGAATGAAACGGAAATAGAACTACAAATTAAAAGAAAAAGAAAAGAAAGGTGCAGTAAAGGAAAAAAAAGAAAGAAAAACACAAACAAAGAAATTGGATAACCTCCGATCCAACTATGGTCATAAGAATAAAATAGTTAGTTTGTTTTTACATGCTGGTTATTCATATGACATTCATATACTTTTCTTGTCTATTATATACTATTTATATATAATCTAATCATCAAATCCCCATATTAGCTTTACTCCTCCTGCTTTTTGCAAATAGTCCATCAATGGTTTCCACTCTTTAAGAAAGTAACAATTTGAATTATCTTTTAATAAGCAAGTCAATTTATCATTTTCTGCCACCTCTAATAGTTTCAACATCCAATCCTGTATTGTTGGAACACTTTGATTTTTCCAGTTTTGTGCATATAAGAGTCTTGCTGCTGTGATCATATACTGTATTATTCTAGAGAAATATTTTTCTATTTGTACCTCCCAAATTCCAAGTAAGAAAAATTCTGGTTTAAATGGTATTCGTATCTGTAGTATATTTTGCATCAATGAATGTATCTCAGTCCAAAATTCTTTTGCAATGTTACAAGTCCACCACATATGGTAAAAAGACCCCTCTTGTTTTATACATTTCCAACATAAGTTGGATATGTTCCCGTACATTTTTGAGAGTTTTTGTGGGGTCATATACCATCGATACATCATCTTATAAAAATTTTCTTTTAAGTTGTAGCATAAGGTGAATTTTAATCCTTTAGTCCACATATCTTCCCATTGATGAAGTTGTATATTGTGGCCAATGTTTTTCGCCCATTGAATCATACAATCTTTAACTTGTTCCTCTACCATTTCTCCTTTTAACAATAATTTATACATTCTAGCAATTAAGCGTTCATCATTTTCACATAATTGTATTTCAAATTCTGATTTAGTTTGTTCAAATTCTAAATTTTTTTTATCTACTTTAAATTTCTCTATAAGTTGCATATAGGAGAGCCATTGAAAGGTATAACCTTCTTGGGCAAGTTCTTCTTTTGATTTTATCACATAGTGTCCTTGTTCTTTTTTTAAGAAGTCCTTATATGTCAGCCACTTGTCTTTATTTCTTACTTCTGTTCTATAAAATGCTTCTTGCGTGGAAATCCATAAAGGTCTCTTATAACATAAAGTTGATTTATATTTATTCCAAATTCTCAACAAGGATCTTCTAATATAATGATTTTTAAAGTCCACATTTATTTTAGCCTTATCATACCACAGATATCCATGCCATCCAAATCTCAATTCATGACCTTCCAGATTTAATAATTTTTCATTTCTCAAAACAATCCATTCCTTAAGCCATACCAGACCACAAGCTGCATGGTATAGTCTCAAGTTTGGGAGTCCTAAACCACCTCTTTCTTTTGAATCTTGCAAGACTTTATATTTTATTATTGGTTTTTTCCCTTGCCAAATGAACTTAGAAATGTCTTTCTGCCACTGTTTAAATGGTTCCTCTGATGTCAGTATAGGTATTGTTTGAAAGAGATATAGAATTCTTGGTAATACATTCATTTTAATCGCTGATATTCTCCCCAATAATGATAGTTGTAGTTTCCCCCAACGATCTAAATCTTTTTTAATATCAATCCAAAGCAGGATATAGTTATTTTGAAATAATTTAACATTTTTCAATGTTAAATAAACTCCCAAATATTTTACTTTTTTCTCCAAAGAATATCCTGTAATTTCTCTCAATTTCTCTTGTTGGTGATAATTCATGTTCTTAGTCAAAACTTTTGTTTTCTGTAAGTTAATTTTGAACCCTGCTAATGACCCAAAGTCCTTCAATTTCTGCATCAATAATTCAATTCCATCCAGTGGATTCTCTAATGTAATGACTAGGTCGTCTGCAAAGGCTCTTAATTTGTAAACTTCCTTTTTAACTCTGATACCATGAATACCATCATCTTGTCTAATATCTCTAAGTAGAACTTCTAAAATCAATATAAACAAAAGCGGAGATAAAGGACAGCCTTGTCTTGTGCCTTTTTGTATTTCACAAGGTTTACTAAATTCTCCATTGACAATTATTTTTGCAGATTGAGGTGTATAAATTGATTTAATCCACTTAATAAAATTCCCACCAAAGTTCATAATCTCCAATACTTTAAACTACTAGTAGTATATTTCTTGACTGCTTGTTCCTTTGTTGTTGATGGTTAATCCTAAAAGGCAGAAGCTATTTACCATTTCAATATCTTCATTGTCAATTCTAAGACTGGTTGTTGTACCTGTTGTTATTTTGGTCTTCTTTATATTTAATGTTAGTCTCATTTTTTTTCACTGTGCTCCTTGACTTTTATTACTAGAACTTACAGATCCTTTGCATTTTTGGCTATCAGAGTAGTGTCATCAGCATATGTCTATGAAGGTTCTCAGTCATCCAGGTGGAATTGTCTGTAGCTTGAATCATGTCAACTGGATTTCTATTTTCTCAGTGGAAACGTTTCGCTCCTTATCCAAGGAGCTTCTTCAGTCTGAGCAAAGTTAGTAAGGGAATCCTTAAATATGTTTCTAGGTGGCTGTGTGACCTTGCACCTGGGGCTAGGTCATGGTTATTTTGAGATGTTATTTCTAAGTCCCTTTATCATCTAAAGGAGGATCGTTAAGATTACCATGCTGCTGTTGAGCTTGCGAAATGGTCTTAATCTTCCTAGGCACAGAAGACAAAGCAGGAAGGAAAATAGGGGAAAGATTGTGCCTGAGGTCCCCACCTCTATTCAAGGAAGGATTTTCCAAGTTGGCATAAATGGATTCCTTGACCCCTCTCTCAAACCACCTATCTTCTCTGTCTAAAATGTGAACATTAATGTCCTCAAATGAGTGTCCTTTTTCCTTTAGATGAAGATAAACTGATGACTCTGGTCCTGTGGTGTTACTTCTCCTGTGTTGGGCCATCCTCCTGTGTTGAACTCTACATTGGAGAAACCAAACAACCTTTGTACAGGAGGATGGCCCAACACAGGAGAAGTAACACCACAGGACCAGAGTCAGCAGTCAGATTAAGACCATTTCGCAAGCTCAACAGCAGCATGGTAATCTTAACGATCCTCCTTTACATGATAAAGGGATTTAGAAATAACATCTCAAAATAACCATGACCTAGCCCCAGGTGCAAGGTCACACAGCCACCTAGAAACATATTTAAGGATTCCCTTACTAACTTTGCTCAGACTGAAGAAGCTCCTTGGATAAGGAGCGAAACGTTTCCACTGAGAAAATAGAAATCCAGTTGACATGATTCAAGCTACATGTCATCAGCATAGTGCAGATTATTGGTGTTTCTTTTAAAACCAATCCAATCTTCTTCCAATCCAGCATTCTTAATATATATTCAGCATATAGGTTGAATAAATAAGGGGGAAGTATGCAGTCTTGTCTTACTCCTTTGCTGATCTGGAGCCAGTCTGTTTCACCATGTGCTGTCCATAGTGTGTCTTCCTAACCTGTATATAGTTTCTCATGAGGACAATAGAATTCCCACTTTTCTAAGCACATTCCACAGCTTGACACAATGAAAAGCCTTTCTACTGTATAATCAATGAAGCATATACATGACTGTCTCATGTTCCTTGGCCTTTTCTAAAGCCAGCTTGAACATCTGGCATCTCTTTTTCCATGCAGGGCTCCAATATGCATTGGATCAACCTCTGCATTCTATCTATCTATCTGTCTGTCTGTCTGTCTGTCTGTCTGTCTGTCCGTCCGTCCGTCCATCCATCCATCCATCCATCCAGCATAGCTGTAGCTTCTAATGTGTGCATAGTTGTATATGTCAAAACTATATGATAGCTTGCCCTAGATGTACAACTAAAGCTTGTGATTACAAATGTGCCACACAGATTTTTGAAAGGGTGCTTCACCTCATCAGAGTTTTGATCTAAGTGCTAAGCTATAAAGTGCTAAGGGCTAAGGTATAAAGTAAAGCAGTGACCCACATTTAGTCATTGGACAAGAATGGTTAAGCCACTTCACTTTAATCAGTAACAGAAATGTATATGTGCACTGTTAGCAAAGCAGTTGAGCCACAGCAAAGAACCTCACCTGGTAGAGCACAGCTGATCCACATAAGCCTAATATCAGGTCACCACACTCTAAAAGAATAGAGATATTTGGCTGTGTTACAGTGAGAAAATAAAAACATACAAATGGCCTATCAAAAAATAAGCCAAGACACTAGCATAGCTAATACATGTCACATTCCTTATTGAAGTATTAAGCATTTAGCAGACATTGTAGAAAACCATTGCCATTTTATAGATGAAGAATACTGAGCATATATTTCCATTTTCTAGATGAGTAGGAATGAAAGTCTGCCATAGCAAAAACAATAAGAATTAAAAGTGAAGACTTGTTGCAGTCAGTGCCAATTTTGCTTATTTTATGCTGATTATCTTGGCAATATATTTTTGCCTTATCCAAGATTTAAGGAATTATGGAAATAAATAAATATAGAACAATTTGATGTCATCAGTAGCCACAATATTTGTATATAGATGAATAACCTATTTTTCCAGTTTGCAAATGCCATATAAACCAAATTGCATGTGAATGAGCTGCTTCTTCAATAAACGATAATTTTCATTTAGAAAGTTTAAGGTTTAAGAAAATATACTCCCCATATAGTTGTTTTTCACAGAAAATATGCTTATTTTCTGCTCTATTTTTCTATAGACTAATTTTATGATTTGCTATTATTATACATCAAATATATAGAATCTTTATTGTGGTCAAGGACCATCCATAAAAACACTTGCTGATACATTATTTTTTTCTTCTGATACAGAAATCATGATACAACAACTTCTGATACATATTTATTATTTTTTTCTTCTTAAAAGCAGGTGATGTGTCATTTATTAAATACTCTCATGAAGTTGCAAGCATTCGCTCTTAAGAATTTTCCTCACTTACACCTAACCTAACCATGGCACAAAGATGCCTTGACAACACCTTTTTATTGTTTCTCCATGATATTTCTTTCCTTTTTTCCCAGTCCATGAATGAGACAGGCCTAAGTAGATTTTACTCAGCTGTACTTGGTTTAAAGTAATATACCCCTAGCCCCCATTATTCTCACACCATCCAAGGGCATCCTCTAGTTATTTAAGTTAACTGTTGCCATACATGGAGGAAAGTCAGGTGACTGCAGTGACCTGAAACTAAATCAGTAGAGGCAGGAGAGGGATTGGCAATGGAGACAATACATTTCATGCTGGCATAGTTTTCCATTGACTCAAACATGGATGGATAGCAGTTCAGCTCAGCAGACCTTAGTAATGAGGCTGGACATTATTCTTATATGAGGAAATGGGTATTTTGCAGCCCAGCCCTAACCATGCATCTGCTTTGGCCCACAGCATCCATTTATGATGCAGTTTAACAAGTACTTAACCATTATTGATCTTCATATGAATGTTGTAATATGAAAAGTGCAGTAATCTTGGTCTAGTGGTTAAGGCAATGGGCTAGAACCAGGAGACTGTGAGTTCTAGTCCCGCCTTAGGCATGAAAGCCGGCTGGGTGACCTTGGGCCAGTCACTCTCTCTCAGCCCAACTCACCACACAGGGTTGTTGTTGTGGGGAAAATAGGAGGAGGAATGAGTATTAGGTATGTTCGCTGCCTTGAGTTATTTATAAAAATAATAAAGGCGGGATAGAAAATAAATAAATATGAATAAATAAATAAATAATAATGCTTGGAATAAATAAAAGTACCAGATTCCATCTCTGCCATCTCCAAGAAGGATAAGGCAAGATGCCTCCCTGAAATCCTGGAGAAGTACTGTTGGTCAGTGTTCCTGACTGAGTATTTGGTGGAGTCTTACAAGGCAGCTTTCTTTGTTCTATACCTCCAAATTATCCAGTCTGGGAAACTATTGATACGTTTTGACTGTAACAGATCATCTGAAGTTTCTTTTCAAAATAGGATGGTGGAAGTATTCAGTGGTAAGCTGTACAGGTTATGATGGCAATTGGGACCGGGATTGCCATCGCTAAGCAATGTGGTCATAAAGCGTGACATCATGTGACCACATTGCTTAGTGACAGCAATGTCAGGCAGTCCCGGTTGCTGTTGTAATCGCAAGACGTGGGGGTCATTAAGTGGGAAGAGGCAGGAGTCCCAGGTAAGGAGAGCAGGAGTGCCGCACAGGGGGGGTGCCAGGGCAGGAAGGCCAGGGAAGGGCCTGGGGAGGCTGCACACAGGTAGGGGGGGTGCGGGCAGGAGAGAAAGCAGGAGTGACTTACTGGAGTGACATGTGACCTTCCTTGCTGGCTTCCTCATTGAGTTTGCTTGTGGGAAGTTGGCAGGGAAGGTCGCAAATGGTGATCATGTGACTGTGGCTCCCTGCAATGTCGTAATTATGAGCCGGGCACCCGAGCACATGGATCATGATCATGTGACTGTGGGGGTGCTGCAAACTTTAAGGACTGGTTGCACATCCATTTTTTCAGTGCTGCCGTAACTTTGAACAGTTGCTGAACAAATGGATGTAAGCCAAGGACTACCTGTATTCAATTCACTTTCCGTTCCTATGATACTTTTAAGTATCACATATGCAATTTCATATTCTTACATTCTTTATTCTTGTTTTAGGTTTTCCTCTGTCTTTTGGTGTAACATAAACCTTCAAGGGGGGCTTTAATTATATAAATAACAGTGGAATCAGAATAAACCAGATGGACAAATAAGAGTGAACATTATTCTAATGGACATATTAAAAGAATAAAGCAAGTATGAAAATAGGACTACTGCAAAAGTGTAGATGACCTCTGGAGATCAGCAAAGGGATAGAATTTGTTCTCTAACTTTGCTGCGATCTAGTGGTCATCTGGTAGCCCTAATAAAATGGATGTAAGTTTCAAATGTCCTACCAATACATTAAAAGGCTTAGCAAGGCCAGTAACTGTGGACTGCATGGCTTATCCATTCTGAGTACTGAGTACTGGTATCTCCTCAGGATATTCACTGACAGAAGTTTTTAGTCCTGTTCTTTTTCTTAACTTTGTTTCTCCAATGTCTTGCTCTGTTCAAACGGAATGAGCAATTGAGTAATTAATGCTGGTAAGATGGAGTAGTTGTGACTTCCATTGCCTTCTTGCTGTTTGTTTGGCAAACAGCAGAAGAAGTGAGGGGAAGGAAAATGTCGATGACAAAGGAAATGAGGGAATACTCATGATGGGAAGGGGGTTCATTGAAGGTGTGTTTTGAAGGACCTTCTGAAACCTGGAGCTGATATGGAGGGGGAGATGTGATATATTGTACATAGTAAATGTATCACTGCATGAATAACATAACAAGTGAAACCATATGATATTTGTGAAAGCTTCAAATGTGATGGAACTCTTTGGTGAATTAATTAGGAATTGAAATGAACTTAAGTCCCATTTCTTTCCGATATAGATTTTGGTAATTATTGCAGGGATATTATGATCAAATATGATCAATTCTGACTGATCTAGCTTGTGATTTGTCTCCTTTTGTTTCCTTGCCTGACTGGCCACCTGTTTTGATTGCTAGTTGTCTAATTTAGGCCTGCTAGTATTCCATGAAACCAAATCCAGGCCAGTAGGCACAAATGTAGTTTGCTAATAGTTAGACAATTCCTCTATTTTTGTAATCCCAGGCAGAAAGCGTATCCTCAAATCAAGCTAGTGCTTACTGTAAATTCATGTCACCTCAACTTAAATCAATTTGGTCTGTTGGCTAGTACCTGTTTGCCAGTTTCTATTCTCTACTGTATGTCATGATCAAACCAGTATTGTGTTATGTACATTCATGTTATCTATATCTCATTTTAAAATGACCTATGGGGGTTCAGAATTCTTGTTTGACACTGAGATATGTGTGACTTCAATTCACACAATCATTTATACTGCAGTCCTGCATGCCATTTAACATAATTAATTAATTAATTAATTTTTATTTATTTATTTATTATTAAATTTATACACCGCCCATCTCACTATAAAAGTGACTCTGGGCAACTTACAAATAAAAGTTATAAAACCATTATAAAAATGGAAAAAATACAAAAAATAAAAGATAGAAGAGGGAAACTAAAAGGCAGAGAGAGCAGTGCAACCCCATCAAAGACTAAATATGGTGAATCTCCAGACACAGACACATCTTTTGGATTACAAAAATCAAAGTTATTAAGAAACTGGCAAGTTTTTTTTCCCAATACTGCAATTTCCAAAATAAGCAGTATGTTATGATCACACTCAGTAAAGTAAGTGGTTGGTACAACTATTCCAGTAGAAGGCTTAGCTTAAACCAGTTTACCAAATTTAGAGCCAGAGAGTGTTTAAACTAAGGTTCCATTTTTCCCTTAACTTTTAATGGATCTGCTACTCCTGTGTCTTTAACCTGTAGGTAGAGATATTTAGCAGATAAAATACTTCATAGCACAAAGATGAATAATGTCAAAAACATCATCCAAACAATTCTGGCACAAAACAAAACAAACAAACAAAAAACCACAGGAACAGAGATATTAAAAAAGCAAAACCAAACAGACAACTCTATATTTTCCAATGCCAGAACTTTTCTGTGGAAGATGTAAAGAAATAATAAATAGGAGTTATTGACTTTGAGTTTTCTACTTGGTTTTTCTTTAGCTACTGAATAGTTTTTCCACCCTCCTACTTAGATGTAAAGGAAAGGGATTTAAATTCAGAGGGCGCACCTTTCAGAGAAGCTTGAATCCCAGCAGCTTTCTCTCTTGCTCTGTTTAAAATTTTCTTCATTTAGAAAATAATACTATTTAAAATCCTTGACTAACCCAAGAACTTATGACAGACAAATCCAGACACAACAGAGGCCCATTTAATGATCAAAATCTCCTTTCATTTGAGAAGTGGCATGTTTTGTTTTTCTTCCATATTGTGTGGGATCCCCCCTTCCTTTTAACTGAAGAAACACTGCTTCCCTGTGCTTCGGGTCTCTCCTGCCCTGCTTCCTTTTGGATAATAGCAATGGATCACTTGCATGTGGTGTTTGATGCCTTGCATGATGCTAACATGCAAAGGCAAGTTCCAGTCTGCATGCTGCTTAATGAATGTTTTTCCCCTTTCTCTCCCTCCTTGTTATGTGCTTTCAGAAGACAACTATGTGGAAGGTGGGTGATTTCTATCTTATTTTTCTAAGCTCTGTTCTTTCCTTGCATATCCCTTCTCTTTAGTGTTTTTGCCTCCAGGTTAGTGTTAATAATGATACATCTTATCATTAAAACGGTAAGTTGATTTTGTTCTTTCCTTATGAGAATGTTGAAGTCTTAAGATCATGGTTCTGGATATTTCTCTCCCCCCACCCCTCGCATTGAAAATACACTGCTAAAATTCAAAATAATATCTAGGATTAATTTGGGAAATTAGAAATCAAGTACCACATATTTATTTGTGCTGTATATTCTTATTAACTGGGTGACTTCATTTACCAGTGGCTTTCATACATTGTAACTTGATAACCAAATAAAGTGAAATTTTATATTTAAAAATATATTCCAATGCACATACCATGTCACAAATTATGACAACAATCAAGAAGCTGCTCTGGATATGCATAAGAATTTATACTGTTCCCTAATTTTTCCGTAATAGCATTGCTCATACTTTATATAAATTGCTTTCAAAATTGCATTGAGTTTTAAAAAAAACCTTTGTGATATGGCATTGTCTTCATAATCAGTACACCCAAAATTACAAATCACTGCACAGTAATTTAAAACATATGATAAGCCTTTCTTGTAAGCATGGAGTCCAATTTAAACTTTGGCATTGTGAAACTGCCTCAAGAAAGAGGGAAGGAGGAAAGTCCCTGCTGTGTACATCCAATGGACCTCTAGAAGCTTTCATGACTTTGCATTCTTTAATGGAATCAAACAGAGGAAAAGCAACAGCAACAAGAACAACAAAACACTATTCATTGCATTCTCTGTGGCTGTATGATAACCCTTTGGATTATTGCTTATATTTGTGATAGGAGCCTTTTATAATACCACTGTGTAGAGAGGATTTGATTTCATTTTATTATCTTACATGGCAGAGGTGGGACATGATCCCCATTCAAGATAATGGATCACATTCTCAAATTATTGACACCAGTCTCCAGTTTTTCAAGAAGGGCCATTCATTTGTTTATTTATCAGTCTATTCATGAAATTTCATTTTTTCGTTCATTAGATGTATATTCCATTATTTTTCCATGAGCACAAGATGGCACTCAAATCTTTTTTTAAACAACATCCCCATGAATAGGTTATGCTGAGAGACTGTGACTTTTTCAAAATCAGTCAAGACTAAGGATAGTCATGAATCTGAGTCTATCCAATCCCAGTTTAACATCTGAAATACTGTGTTTACACCAACTTTCAGTTGGCACTGAATTTCATTTATTCCAATGTAATAAAAAGTGGTAAATATAAAATTGCTTACTAATCAACAGCATCTCTTTAACCATTAACTCTTATACCACTACTCTCTCACACATAATAAGGACTCCTAAGTCTGATTGTGGTCCAAATGCCTTTAGATTGTGTACAATCTATTTTACTGAAATGGGAGAAAGAGACATGCTTTAATAAATATCCCTAAGAAAGTCTTCCAAAGCAAACAGCAAAAATGTTACACATAGTCTTGCTAAGCTAGTGTATTAGTATGTACATTCTTCACCTGACAAAACACCTATGAGTATGTGTAGATTCTATAACATTATTTATTTATTTATTTATTTATTTTATTAGATTTTATTAGATTTAAAATACAGTATGGAAAATACAGTAGAATATTGCTTTGTTTATCTGATATTTACAGCAATCTGATGAGGTTGTAATGTTTAAAGGAATCTGATGAGCCATCTACCAAGGAGAAAACAGTATCAGCCATCTGTTGTGGCCTACCAATTGCATTCCTGCCAATTTTGTAGCCCAGGCAGGAAGCAAAGGAAGGGGTCTCTTTCTCTTCTCTTATGGACTACCAAACATGCCATATGGTTCATAAGTTATAGAAACAGAACCATCCCACTTCAGGAGAATGTCTTTAATTGTTATTGTAATCTGTTCTAAAGAAAGACATGGCAGTTTAAACAAAACCATGCCAAAGATTTAATGAAAGGAAACACCCTCTGAGAATCCAATGAGGCAAACATGGAAGCTCATGGAGAATCAGCTGGCCTCTCACTGCACTCTGTGGGGCCACTTCAGTAAAGAAGATTAAGAATTTTCTCCTTTAAGCAATAATTTATTAACCTAATTATCCATGAGGAAAAATAAAAAGATATAAGCTACCATTCATATGGGTTGCAGAATAATGTCTGAAGAACATTGGTAGTTAAGATGAATATAAAAAGCCAGATATTGATGCCTATGTATTATCTCACTTATTATATCACTCATGTCCATGCACACTTATTCATTTATATGCTTGCTTACATTATCTCCCTCCATTTACTTATGTTACCTTGTTCAACATAAAACTTTTTTTTTCTAAAAAGAAAAAATAATCAACATAGGGAAAACCTCCAAGCCATATCATCCCTTGTGATACAGTAATGACTATTCTTTGCAATCACCTCCTTTCATCCTCTATGTTTAAACCGCAGGAATGGAGAAAACACAATTAGCAAACAAATCAGTCTCTTTAAGCAATGATCTCAGTGTCAACATCAGACTTCCAATTTCAGTATACAAGAATATATAAACTGCATTTCCACATTTCTGGGTCCAGTAACAGTCTTGATAGGACTCCTTACCCGAAGGTTGGTGTGTTATGGGCTTGGAGGGGAAACCTGTCACTCGATCCCGTAACCGAAACCCTATAGAAACATCTGTGATTCCTTTCTAAACAGTGCAGAGGTCATGGCATGGGAAGCAATTGAGGGAAGCACTGATTCTGAATGAGTCAAAGCCTTCATGGCAATTCAGCATGTCCAAGAGCTGGTTTAAAAGTATGCAAATCGCCACCAATAAGGAAGAAAATAATCAAACAAATAAATAATTTAAAATGGCAAAAAGATAGCAAATTCCACTTCCTGACTTTTTCTCTGCCAGCCTGTTACCAGCAGTACATTGGAAATATTAGAGGCTCTGACATTCAGGTTATCTGCGAGGTCAGGCAGAAACACTCTCTTAATCAACCATCTGCCTTGGTTGATTACAGAATTTACATCCTAATTAAATGATTGTTTTCAAAACTGATTAAAAATCCATCTAGAGAGGAAAAATTAGGTTATATGCTTGTACACATTTCAGTATGAACTGGTATGAATGAGATCAATAAAAATTCTTTATACGTTGCTGTGTGTATAACTGCAGACATTCACACACAGCAGAGGTAACATCCAGGCAAAATGTTCAAGGCCCGATAAAACAGTTCATAAACAGTAACGCTGATGCATATCAGAGCTGCTCCAGGTTAATGCACCAAAATAATTCCTATATGTGAGGCAATGAAGCCCATTTTAGACTTTGCCCTAAAGATCTTTCTTTTGTTTTAATCTTAACTATACCTGACTTTCTCTGATTACATTTATTTCAACTATTTTTTTCTCTATATACTCATTAGAAATACCTTTCTCTCATCCTTATTTTTGGTAGCATTCTCTTACACAGTTTTTTCTTCCTGTTTATTTTATTAATTCATGTTCTTTATCATGTACTTTTATATTCCAAGTTACAATTTGCATGATTGTCAACATATGGACTCCTGGATATTTTACTCCACTGACCATTATGGCTTTGGTCAACCAAGGCTTTCACATAACATTTCTTAGTAAAATAAAGAAAATGTAAGCAAAGTTAGCAGCTTTGTTCTCCTCGTGCTATATGTAACAATCCCTGCTAAGAGTCTTATTATACACAGTAAGAAGTTTCATATGTCAATGTTTCATACATACATCCCTTTCTTATTTCAGATCACCACATTTTAAAACAAAAAATACAGTTAAGATGTTACAAACATTTTTTAAAAAATTTAGTTCAATATTACTATGGTCACTGACCAATATGTAGGTTCATACAGTAAACAGATAACACAGACAATATAAAATTCATGTACAAGAAACTAATGTAACTCTTAAAAAGCATATGAATTGTTATGCTATCTAGATGAATAAACCTGAAATACTTAGTAATGTGAATGTAGAATAAATTCCATTTACCACATGAAACCTAGTTTATACACTTTCTAATGCTAGAAAGAGCTTTAAATCTGCATAGGAAAGGAAATTGAGGGTGTACTTATGGAATAAATCTCACTGAGTTCTGTGGAAGGTAATCCACAGAAGATACATTCTGTAGATACGTTTTGGACTTAACTGCAGGACTGCTATTATAATTATCTGAGAGTAACTTCTATTGCCTATAATGGGATTTACTTGGAATATATCCCTTTAAAATAAAAAAAAGTTATTGTTATTATTGAGGTGATTGTGCAGGTTCAGGATTGATGTTTTGTAACAGAACCAGATTGTGATGCAAATTTGCTATATTGTTTAAAATCTTTCATTGACTGATAATATGAAGTGATATGTTTACAATGTGAACTCTGCTTCTGAAAACATTCCTACCTTAGGAGAACTTGTTATCTGTATCTTGCATATATGCTCAATTTTCTATGTGAATTAGAAACCTTAGTAAAGTTTAGGAATCTTAGCTTCCAATGAAAACCAGCATATTCAAACCTTATTTGTGTGAAGAAATTTATAACAATAAAATGCATGAAACTATATTTTGTGACTCTTCTGTCCTCTTCCCAGAGGAAGAAAATACTATTTTATGGCTTTGATTTTAAATTACTTCTATTGAGGTATTTTCTTCCATCTAAAGTTAATTTCTATTAGTGTTTGTAAAGTTGAACATAAGATGCATATTTCTTTTAAGAGAATGGAAAACACAATCCCCCATCCCCCATTTCTTTCTTTAGGAAAATATATACACCCAACTGCTATTGTTTAGCTTTAATTTTTGATAGACAACTTGCTTTGTAAAGAATTATATAAACTGCAGATCTCTACAATTTGGAAAAAATAGTTAAGAAACAGACCTCAACCTTGGTGTACCTAAAGTGCAATTCATTTTCAACTGATCAAAGCAATTGATAACAAGGTCTCCCCCCTCCACTTCTTTATGCTGTACTGTTTTTCCATTCACTGGATGATCATGATCATGATGTTGATGTTGATGATGATGACGATGACGATGACAATGACAATGATGATGATGATATTAAAAATGTACTTATTTTAGCTTGAATGTTTCACACAAACAAGGAGATCTCCCTTGCATTTTCATTTCAATGTATAAAATAATTATTTTATTTAATTATTTGAAATGCTCATTTTCAATGAGAGGAAAAAGATCAGACCCAGCCCATTCTTTAGGTTGACACTACTCCAGGTTTGGAAAAGATAAATAAATAAATAAATAAATAAATAAATAAATAAATAAATAAATAAATAAATAAATATATATTAAGAATCTGTTTTGTAGCTGCAGGATGAAGCATCCACCTAGCAAAAAAATGTGATCAAAGTATTTATGAGATTTACGAACAAATATTCTAGGAATTTGTGGAACATGAAATCATTTTCTTACTATTTTCATTTTTAAAACCCATTTTAATGCCTAAAACAGACAGCATGTAATTCAGTATTATTGTGTTCAAACAGCAGCGCAATTGTCCCATTCCCACCTCCAAAAGCATTCTAACTGGTGGTTGAAAAATGCTCCTTTAACGTTGCAGTATTATGCAAATATCTCACAGGAGACAGACACCTGTTACTAAAGAAATTAAAAAGTCACTGTGACAATACCACCTTCCCTTGAACCCTTGTTCATTGCTGACTGTGCTCTTGTTTCCCTTTAAGGTCTGGCGCACTTGATGATGGGCGACCAAGGTATGGGTTCTGCTCCTTTTCCACTCTGCTTCGGTCATTTTATTTTACTTTTTAAAATTCTTTGTTTCTTTTTTCTGTAGCTGCTTCAAAGTCCATCATAACAAATGATGGCCAAATGCTTGTGAGCTGTCTCAGGCTGTAAATAATCACACAAACTTAGTTACATCTTTCTTTTTCTTTTTTCTTTTTTTGCGCTGTGTGTCTATAAATAGATCTATCTTATGTTGCTGGGTTTTTCTATTATTTGCTCCCGAACCCTTTTATTCTCTTCTTTTTTGACTATTTCCCTTATTCAACTAACAATATAATAATTGTTAAAACGGGTGCAATTTCTAAAAATCTGATCAAGAAATTGCTATGGGTTTAAATATAATGATGATCATAAAACCCAAAATGCACTTTTCAGATAGATATGAAAGAAGGGACTTGACTTTATACCCCCACAGAGAAATCTGCTTTGCATTAATGCATGGTTGTTTGGAAAATGCAGAAACCATTTGTTCCTGGCTTCTGGAATGTTAAGAATACATTTTACAATTAGTGATGTTTCATCACCTTGTGCAAATTCCTCCCCACTCAAGTCAGTGTTCATGTTACTTTTGTGTCATGCATTTGAAAAATGAAGCATGGGTTACTTCTGTATTTTCCTGCATGTACATGAAAGTTGGAAAGCAGTAATTCTTAAAATATGACACCAATTGCATCTCCATATGTCTTCAATCATTTGCCTCATGCTTTGTCTCTTTTCATGTTTTGGACTGTGATGGCATTTACATTCACACACACAACTCTTACTGTTGTTTCTCTTTTTGTTTTCTCTTCCGTCTGGCAATACTTTCTTCATGGAACCATTTCATCAAATCCATAGGTAAAAGTAAAGGTATTACATGACTTTCTTCTTTCTTTCCTTCTACCTCCCCTCCCATTCTTTTAAAAACCATCTATATACTGTAAAGTATGTTTGAGTGATGCAAGTATATGTATTTAGTGTTGATACACTGTATTGGTGGGAGGAAGGTATGTTTTTTTACAAGAAAAGCTTACGTGGTAAGGGTCAGAAGAAGAAAAAAGCCAGACTCTCCCTTCAATAGCATATTTCAAACTGTTTTTAATTAATCAATTAATGTATTTATTTTTAAGAATATTTGTTGTGTCTTGTATTTGAATAACATGGTCCCTGACACTATGATCTAATGTTGCAAGGCACTGTTATCTTAACTCTGTAAAAAGCATACAGGTGACACAGTCTGTTTGCCAATAGTTTTCCAGGACAAAAATTATGCATGGAACAAAGGTAGGACAGAAATTGGCAGAAATGTAGGTGAGTTAACTGGCAATAGCTAAAAGCGTTAATGAATCTATGATATATGGTATTAGAAAGGCTATGCAGAACAGCAACGTTGTTTGGACACAATCTAAGGAGGAAAGGGTGGGGATTGGGTGATAGAGGCTTTTCCAGGATTAAGAGAGCAGCTTGGAAGAACAATCGGAGGCAGGCCTTGGAGAAGTCAAATTCAACTCGCCTTATGAGGTATGGATTCTGTTTTCATTGCCCTCCAAAATGTAAACCAAATCTGCCGGAGGCAGTCTTAAGCATGAAGCCACCAGATAGTTGAGTCAAGAAACTTGGTCCAGGGCGAACTGCAGTGACATGTAAGTCTGAGTACCGTATGACCAGAGCTTTTGTCTACTATAGAAGCTTGGCTGCAGTTTTGTCTGTGAGATTTTTGTGCACAAGTTTTAAACCTTATGTATATTGCCCAAAGCATGAATGCAACAAGAGAGATAGGAGATCCAGAAGACTAAAAGAAAGTAGGTTACATAAGCTTTTAGGGGAAAAGGCCTTATTTTTCCCCTTATTTAAATCTTCTGTGTGAGAACAAATTAAAACAGATAACTCTTGCCACATCCTTTGGTAAGTTTGAAACTAAATTAGTGTATCAATGTACAGTAATTAAAAACAAAGTGCAAACCAGCCAAAGCATTTTGGTCTCACTGATTTCAACTGGAAAATGAAACAAATGCTTAATCTTTTGTTGCTATTAGTGGGACGCAAAAGGGTTTCTGTTTGACAGAATGTCAAAATATTTAAGTATATATGTGTGTATGCTTGTGTGTTTCTGGAAATAAATTGTTTTGGCAATGTAATTGTATTGTTTGGTTAACATATGAACCATGGAATTTTCAGCCACCCCCCCATTTCACATTCCATTTTACTGAATGTGTTATAAACCACCCAAACTGCTACAACAAATGGTGCCACTTGCCCACCATTTGCGCCTGAAGCTAGTTGTTTTGGTATACATGGCAAATAATATCATGAATAACATTTATCATCACTAAACTGTAATAATACAATAAAGAAACATATTAAATAAAAAATGAATTATTTGCTGTCCATTCATAACATCTAAATCGTCCCTTTGCCTAATAATAGGTCCAGCCATACAACCACAAATAAATCCATTTTAATTATTGAAAGTGCCGTATACTGGGAGTAGATTTGCCCATGTTGCTCCTTCACCTTAATCTGTATTATAGAACTTTACAGTCCTGCTATCTGTAAGTTAAAATCTTGCTATTGAGTGTATGAGGCACTATGCCTAAAATAAAGCTTTAAAAGCTACAATTAAATGAATTGTTCAAATAAGAAGCAAAGGGGGAAAACAATTGCATCAATAATGTTGTTTTTTATTCCCTTAGAAATAGCCTTCCCTATCAGGATATATTGTTTCATTTTGAATGCATAGTGATTTACGGTTTTGGAACAAACAAGGAATGTGATAGTCTGTAGCTTGAATCATGTCAACTGGATTTCTATTTTGTTTCGCTCCTTATCCAAGAATCTTCTTGGATAAGGAGCGAAATGTTTCCACTGAGAAAATAGAAATCCAGTTGACATGATTCAAGCTACAGACTGTTCCACCTGGATGACTGAGAACCTTCATCGACAAGGAATGTGATACCAGAATTATATATTGATTATTATTAATGTAAATGGGAAGGACTTAACGTTTTTCTACAAATTATTATTTATAAAATATAAATGTGAATAAAGGAGAAGGGAATTGTTCCTCTAATATCATCATACTATCACACTTAGGCCAGGCCTTGATTCATCCAGATCTGAAAATAAACATTTTCAGGTAATTTGAAAAACAAAACAAAACATTATTTACCTGCTCAAAATGTTTCATGTACTCAGGAGTTCTGTGTGATAGGAAAGTCCCCATGACAATGGAATGCTTACACAGTTTAGCAAGGAAGTGGGAGAAATTGTAAGTGTAAAACTGTAATGGGTCCTGCAGAGAAAAACCATTCTCTTCTAATAAAACATATCTCCTAAGGATAGATGATTTGTGGACAGGGTTTTGAACATATGGTGACTCTGCTATTATGAACAATGAACTGTATATCTGTGGAGTCCTTGGTGCTCTCTGAGCCTTGTTGTTTTCTTGCAGACGTTTCATTGCCAGGCTAGGCAACATCTTCAGTGCGAAAAGGTAGTGGAGTTTGCTCTCTGTTTATATGCCATGGCTTGTCCTGCTTGTGTTCATGGAAGTGTTGTTCTCCCCTTAGGAGAACAACACCTCCAGCAACACAACAACACCTCCAGCAACACAAGCAGGACAAGCCATGGTATATAAACAGAGAACAAGTCCCACTCCCTTTTCGCACTGAAGATGTTGCCTAGCCTGGCAATGAAACATCTGCAAGAAAACAACAAGTCTCAGAGAGCACCCAGGACTCCACAGTTCAACCCTGAGTTACAAATATTCTCTTCGATTGGAACCGTATATCTACCTAACATTGTTGGATTTGTCCCCCTACCTCTGTACATTGACCGTATCATATAAAAGCTCTGTATTAGCAGTCACAACTGGCAAAATTAACAGTCTGCAACTTTTAAAGATACAGTAGCTCTGTCAGAACTGATATATTTTTATCATTTGTCTAAAACTTGCTCTTTACTTCCTTCCTGCCAATATTTATTATATTTTCTCTCACCCTTCTGACATGGAGCTCAGGATGATATACATGTTCTTTTTAAAATTCACAACAACCCTATGGGACAAAGATTATGAATCCTCATGCAATAAGTTTGATAGCATAGGGATTTGATCAACAATAACAATTTTACCCAACAATCCTTTATAGTCTAAGCCAGGGGTTCTTAACCTGGGACCACGGACCCTTTGGAGGTATATGGATAGATTTCAGGGGGGCTGTTAACTTGGATGGGAAAAAAACTACAATCTTATTTTCAGAATCCTCTAACTTAAATTTAGCTTTTCATTCAGTAATTTATGTAGACAACAAATGTTTAACTTCAATAAATTTCACTAACATTATTATACTTAAAAGAATTGTCTTGTTATTGATTTAATAGATTAATAAATTACTTTTGCTATTTTTCAATATTTTGATATCTGTATTTGAGCATAAATAGTTTCCTATGCAATCTATATCTGTGCATTTCTATGCAAGGGGTTCATACGTTTCAACAGACTCTCAAAGGGGTCCATGGCACAAAAAGTTTTAAAACTCTTGATCTAAGTCTTGACTGCAAGTGGCCTCTGAACTTCTTTTTTTGGTGGTCCTCAGTTGCCTTCCCAACCAAAATTCCTGAAAATCAGCAGAATGATTTCTTGCCATTCTGAGGCACAAACTCCCTCCAACTGGGAAAGGTAAATCAATTTTGGGCCCACCATGTACATAAATTTGTAGCTTCTTACTTATTATGCTACTGCAATTTTATTCCAATACCATTATCAAACCCTGATTTTCAGCTTCCTAGATTTTTTTCTCATGCCTAGTAAGTTTTTCTTGTTATTTCATATTCTCCCCACTCATCACCAAATTCCTTTGCCTCTTCTGCCATTCATTTCTATCTTCCTTGGGTTCCTCTTTCTCTTTCTCTCTCTCTCTCTCTCTCTCTCTCTCTCTCTCTCTCTCTCTCTCTCTCACACACACACACACACACACACACACACACACACACAGAGACACACAAACATATTCTGCCAAAGCATTGCACTGAATGTTCACAAGAAAATAATTTCTTTATGAATGAGAAATACCAGTAGAACATTTCTACATACTGTACATTGTCTCCTTCCCATATTTTTATACTGTTTTTTTTTTTAAGGGACAAACAGTCAAGGAGATTAGTTTTATTTTCATGCCCCATAAGCAAACCAACTTATACAAAAATAAAAAAAAATCAAAGTCCCTATTTCTGAGTTAGCTTTGTTTTTCCTTGGTTACATGGTCATATACAGTAACTGATATGGCATGGGTCCACGTTACCTAAGGGACCATCTCATCCCCATCACATTGACCCGTCCCACCCGGGCATGCAAAGAGGGCATGCTACGTACCCCATCTGTTAAAGAATTCCATCTGGCGGGGTCACAGAAGCATGCCTTCTCTGCAGTAGCACCTGCCCTTTGGAACATTCTCCCCCCGGAGGTAAGACAGGCCCCCTCACTCCTGGACTTCCAGAAAAAACTTAAAACCTGGTTCTGTCAATATGCCTGGGGCTGGAAGGAGAGTGGGCACTCTTGGGGATGTCTAGCTCCCTAGAATGGCCCTAGAGTGGCCCTTTTTACCCATGGATTGAAGATCTTCCCATCTGGATTTTATCATATTTATTACATGTTACAATTTTGTTATTTCTATGTTCCTTTTATCGTATTTATAACTGTATTATAATTAATTATGTCTTATTGTAAACCACCCAGAGCCCCCCTTGGAGGAGATGGGCAGAAATAATTTGACAAATAAATAAAATAAATAAATAAATATGACCAGCGGTGGGAGGTCCATCTTTTTAGAAATAAGTTTTACTTGAAAAAACTAATGGCATCAAAACTCATAAGAGCTGTAAAAGGAGCTCAGTATAACCACTACTGGTATCTGAATGCCAGGTAGTAAAGAAGTAAATCTCTCCCAAATTTATATTGGGGACGTTTTGCAGTGCTATAGCTAAAAGAAAATATAAATCCTCATGTATTGTTACATCACCCAAAAAGCACCTGTAGAAAAGAAAATGTTCACAGACAGCACTCTCCTGTTTTCTGAGCAGCCCCACTTAACACACTTCTTGTCACAAGCTTCCTTTCTGGCTCCTGCCTCTTTCTCTGATCTATTACTGTGTGATACTAAGCCACCCTGATGATTTTTTTTCTCCCATAGGTAATAGAACAAAGACTTTGGCAGCTTTGTGGTCTGGGAGGTTTCTGAGGTTCCATGCCATTAATACGAGTTGAACCATTCAGTGTCTAAAGCTTCATATCCCTGAACATAATGCAGCAGAGTTAACAGGGTTCCATTATTAAGTAATGTATAAAGCAAACCCTCTGTAAAAATACCTTTAAGGATAATTCCTTCCAATAACTTCATGATTTTATAAAGACATTAAAGTTTGGTCTAGTGGTTAAGGCAACGGGCTAGAAACCAGGAGACTGAGAGTTCTAGTCCCACCTTAGGCATGAAAGCTGGCTGGATGACCTTGGGCCAGTCACTCTCTCTCAGCCCTACTCACCTCACAGGGTTGTTGTTGTGGGGAAAATAGGAGGAGGAAGGAGTATTAGGTATGTTTGCCACCTTGAGTTATTTATAAAAATAATAGAGGCGGGATAGAAAATAAATAAATAGCAAAAGGATCATACATGCTATTTAATAATCTTATAAATTATGACTTATTGACCTTCAAGCTGTGATCATTATATATATTATCACAAGATAATAGAATTGTTATCCTTAAAAATGGTACAGGTTTATTAAAGTTTGATGTAAAGCTTAAGGTACTGGCAAGATGGCAAATCTTGTCCCATCAAGAAAAGAAATTGCAGGTTTTGATGTCATCCACGCTTTACCTGAAATCTTTGCCTCTGTGTGACACACAGGGGCTTAAACATCCCAGTCCAATAAGGAAAGTAGACAGGTAATTCTAATCGTAGACATTTGATCTACATGGATACTTATCCATCTCTGGGTAGGTTATAGGATAAATGAAAGATGGAGAGAGAGAAAGAGAGTGCACAATTGCTAAGTGGCAAGTACTTACTGTTCATGAGATACTTAGAGTTTATAATTTCTTGAGGTGATTTGTGTGGTACCTTTTTCTTTTCACATAATGAGAATCTGCTACTGTCAGTTGGTTTCCCACTGTGCTAGAAATCCCTTTAAAAGGACGTTATAACATTTGCTACATAATGCTTGTTCCAGAGACAATTTATTGAAGAAAGGATGGCTGCTCCCCCTGGAAAATTTTTTAAAAATATTTGGAATATAACAGACCCATGCAGAATTTTTTTTCTGAGGATTCCAGTTATATATAGTAATGAAATTATTTTACTTCTGAATTTTTTGTTGCAACATCCATCTATGGTCCTAATCCAGATGGGGTAAGCTATACTTTGAAAATGTGTAGCTACTAAGTGTATTATTTAGAAATAACTTCTAGTTTGTCCCTTAGTGAAATGTTCACATAAATATCACAATTTTGTAGAACAGTGAAACAAGGAACTGTAGTTCACATAAGATTAGGAAAACTACTCATGTGTTTTATTTATTTATTTATTTATTTATTTATTTATTTATTTATTTATTTTATTCAATTTATCCCCGCCCATCTCCCCGAACAGGGGACTCTGGGCGTGTTACAACATATGATTTATTTATTTATTTATTTATTTATTTATTTATTTATTTATTAACATATTTATATCCCACCCATCTCCCCGAACAGGGGATTCTGGGCGTGTTACAACACATGATATATTTATTTATTTATTTAATAATTTATTTATTTATTTATAAACATATTTATATCCCGCCCATCTCCCCCGCAAGGAGGGACCCTGGGCGGTTCACAGCATAGGTTTAAAATCAATAAAAACATAAATACTACAAAAATTCAATAAAATATCAATATGTGTTATTGATAAATCTATAGAAATGAAATTCCCTGCTACTGAATTTTTAAAATACATTTCAAAACTAATTCAGAACTGCTTTTCAAGGTGGAGCAGTTGAAAAAAAAAAGGGATGAGACAGTTGGGTAGGGGGGAGCTCCAAATCTCTAAAAAATGTCTAAACCAGGTTTGTAAACCTGTTATTTCAAAGTGTGTATGCAGTCTGCTGTCATGATTTCTCAGAAGCAAGCACAATTGGCTTCAGAGGTAAGTTTGTTTCTATTGTAAAAATGAGGGAAAATATATTTGTCCTTTTTCAAAGCATCAGCAGTAAAGCAATAAATAGCAGTTTACTAAGCTACTCTTTTCTCTCAAAGTCCCAAAGTTCTTATTTTATTGCAATGATACAGAATAGAGGTGTTTTGTATAAGAATAATATATTCTTTTTCCTCTTGCTCTTCTTGCTTATATTTGCTTTTCTCAAACAAACAAACAAACAAACATAAGAAAACTTTTGGAAGTGCTTTGCTAACTCATGTGGCTTTGTTTCTCAGAATTACCTAAACCAAGGCCATAAATCATCTTAGCCTGTGTGTCATCATATCATGTGTTCTCTTAGAATAAGACTTGTTCCATTTATTCATTTTCCAAATATGAGAAAAACAATGGTGGTATCTTGCATTGCACTTATTTTTGGGGATGAAAAATAGTATCTAGACTTTCAAGTGCTCAGAATCTGATCAGCTTATCCAAGTAAACATTTCAACTTTGCAATTTTTGTGGAATTTGTCTTCCAGAATAAACATAACTGTTTATATTATTTGATTTGATTCCAACTCTCCTCCATGAAACTTAGAGAAATGAACAAGATTCCACAATCCCTCTACCATCCAAACATCTTGTGCCTTCCAGATATACCTTATGGTTATGCTGACTGAGGGGTTATGCAACACATCTGGAGGCATCTAAGTTGAAGAAAGCTGAATTAGAGAGAATGGCCAGCTCAAGTTTCTGTAGGTGCCATGCTGGCTGATTTGACCTTACAATCCTAATTCTGTCCTCTAATTATTAAACCATGGATTCTGTCTTATTATTAGCATTACGTTTTGAACTTCTAAGATGCAAGATTGCATCAATTATAAAAAAATATTTTTGTTCTAAAAATGATACACAAGTTAGTGGTTTTATATTACATGTTTAATATTTATTATATTTCTTTCTGAGTATAAATCTACTTGCTGGTTATCAAGTAATGACTGCTCAAAGGATTGTGCATCTTTTCCCAAGAGAAATTCTCCATCCTTTTAAGATCAGCTGTTGGATTCCTCTTACAGTAGTTGTGAATTTCAGTTGGTGGTAGTGCAATAGAGGACATTCTATAGGGTGAATCTTCCTCCTTCTATGTATTCTACCACCAACTGAATACATTTCAGTTTAAACAAGCTTTTCATTTTACTCTTGCTTAATAAATATAATGGTTTTTTAAATTTTGGATCTTTGTTTCTTTCTCTTTGGTGTTTTCAGTTTAATGATACCTTAGTATTGACAATTAATGTCTGCTTCTATATTTTGTAACCCAGTTTGAGTGAATCCTTTAGTAGGAAAGGGAGGCAGGAGAATGTTTTAAATAAATCAGTCAGCACTGATTCATGACTCAGGAAATGTTACCATGGTATAAAAAAAAACCCTTACATTCAAAGAATATTTCTTTTGAAACAGTACATGTTTTTCTTCATTTTTGCTTCTGGTCATGGACATTAATCAAATTAAAAATAAAAAGCGAATTTAGAAAACAGGTTTTCTTCTCTCTCATTGTTGTTCTCTGTCCAAGCCAAACTAGGTATTATGAATGAATGCAGTTGTTGGGTAGGATACTTCAAAATATACAAATAGCAACCAGGGTGACTGTAGGACTGGGGGAAGAAGAAGAACATCTGTTCTATCTTTTCACCTAATTGCCAGAAGATTAAAAAAAAGTTCTGCATTTCTTATGTGGCTGAAATTCTCTTAATTTCAATTAATAAGAAGCACAGGCCACTATTTTTTTAAAAAAATAAAATTAATTTGACACTCCTTTTTTTTACTCTTATCAACTAATGTAGTTGTTGTCCTTCCATTTCTCTTCCTGTATACAAGAGCTGTTGTTTAAAAAAAAATACACATAGTTATCAAAATAAAAGATCAGATTGTGCCTGTATGAGTTAGAATGTCAGGGAGACTTATCTCAGAAGTGTCTAACTTGTACATAGAAAAACTAAATATCTGCAGCCAATATAGTCAATATTCCATCAAACAGTTCTCTTTCTCATATATGTAGATATGAACTGTCTTCCTTACTACAGCTCTTCTTTTTGCACAGGAGTTTGTGGCAACCATCAGATCTACAGTTGGGGACATTAGAGAGAGAGAGCAAGGACTGATAAGGAGAAAGATGCTTTTCCCTCCCTATAATTATTTTGTATCCTGCAAAGCTATGAAGGAGATAACCTAATGCTCCCACTGCTCTTATCTTCAGTTTTGAAAGACGTTCTTCTCACCTCTTTCTGGAGGAACAAAAAAGAGTACTCTAGAAGGATGTCATAGCCATTATTTCTGTCTTCCTTGTTTCTTGCTCTTCTGAGCTTTCTGTAATACTGCCACAGACTTAGTTCTTGAATGTTGACCTCAGAAATTTCTTGCTTCCTATACTTCTACTGGCCAAAGTACATGTGATTTTAAATTCAACCTTCCATTTAACATGCACATTTTTTTACAATGTAAACAGCAGCCACTGGGGAGGAGATGATAATATCTGACCTTCCAAAAGAAAGGGAAAACGAGCTCCAACATTTCCTCCTTTGATTCAGTTTCAAATGGCTCTGCAAAAAAATGAGACTGGAGATGTCAGAAGGTTAAGCCACACATTCCACAAGACACAAAATGTTTCTTATACTTAATAAATAGCATTCTCAAGAACTGTCATTTTGCGCCAGATAAAAGCAAACCGCCCAGGGTCCCTCCTTGTGGGGGAGATGGGCGGGATATAAATGTAATAAATAAATAAATACTTTTTTCTATGAATCCTTTCCTCCCATACTTTGTTTATGCCCATCCAGTGTACCAAAACTATGTTGTTTATGTTACAAACTTTCTTTCCCATCTTTGTTTCCAGATACTGCTTTGAAAAGCAGAAGAGGTTATAAGGTTTTGTTACAGGTGTATGGACTGGCCCAACAATTCAAGTGTTCCTTAATTTCAGTAGCATGTAATTAGTTCTGAAAACTCCCCAAATTTCCTGTATTAGCATCCTGTTTGAGCTCCTTCTTGTAAACCAGTTTCTTTGTGTCATCTCTACCCTAAATCTCCCATCTGTACTATATATACTAATCCAGTTTATTATCCAAGTGCCAACCCTGTTAGGTCTAAGGAGTGAATTCTATAACTTTTCCTGTTAAGTGTGTACTTTTCAGTTGTTAAGTTAAATTGCATTGTTTTTATATAATGAATATGATATGAATTCCCCATACATAGTTTAACTAAATTATATCTAAAAAGATATTTACCCAAAATTTATACCATATTTAACACCACCATGCTTACGTACTTCTTTCTTTTTCAAATAAAAGCACAAGAAGAACCTTGCTGAATCAGGCTAATGGCTCATTCAGAATTTTCTTCTACACCAGTTTTTCTCAACCTTGACAACTTTAAGATGTGTGGACTTCGATCCCAGAATTTCCCAGCCAGCAAGGCTGGCTGGAGAATTCTGGGACTGAAGTCCACACATCTTAAAGTTGCCAAGGTTGAGAAAAACTGTTCTACACAGTGGCTGACCAGATACTGTACATCCTGAAAGCTCACAAACATGGACAAGATAATCCTCTTCTGTTGTTCCTGAGCAGCTGGCATTTAAGATGAGCTACCTGGTTTATTCTTTTTTTAATTGCATTTTTCCTTGACCCACTTAGACTTCCTGCTTGCTTGGCTAATTTATTTTCCCTTTCTACCTCCTTTTTTGGCTTCAGCTTTAACTTCATCTCCAGCTTGCTTTTCTTTCCTTCCTAGCCATCTGGAGTGCCTGCTTTGCTATAGCTTTAACCAAAGCATTGGCATTTTAAATCCAATAAAATAATGTTGGATGGCCTGACCGCAGCAGCTTACCAAAATTGCATGTCTGGATTCAACACAGAACTTGAATTTCTAGTGGAAAAAAACTCTCCTCCCCTCTTTCATCATCTCATATTATCCATATTTATAAAGCCTGAACAGAATTTCATATTATGCACATCCCTCAACCATCTCAGTCTTAATTAGCCCCAAATTACTTGCCAAACCCAAGAGGGCAAACAGACATTTATTGTTTATAAACTGTGTTCAGCAGTAGTGCTATATTTATCAGTCTTTTGTAAGGTACTAAAAACCTGGCCCTCCCCCTGAGCTTGGGCCTGGGTACTGGGTGAGGCCATTTTGGTGTGGTGACTGTTCTTTTCTAGATTTTGCTCCATGTGAAAATGTTGCTTTTAATTACAGTGTTTATTTTATTGATTGTTAGCTATCCTGAGGCATATGTCAATTAGGTGGCCATATACATCTATGTAATTAATAAATATACTGAAAATTAACAATATCTGTCTGAAGAATATAGGAGGTTGAAGAGTTTTTGAAAAGGAAAAAAATCTACTGAACTGAAATCTAGTCCAGATTACAATGGATGATGAGTAAACAATATTTGGGGCATAATGGAACCTTCTTCACATTCTGTCCCTTAAAATACATTTTTATTTTTTTCCAAACATAAAAGAGGTTTTATTTTAGGCAGCTGATGAAAAATTATTAGTAATACAAGTTTGGATTCAGTGCCAAATAAACTTGGTAGAAGGAAACTTAGAGACATTAATTAGTCCTCTTTTTTTTTTTTTTTGCCAAATTTTGGAATTAAGCAAAACAATGCATTGCAGGGAGAGATAAAACACATAAATTAATTGTAGTGTACATAATTCCATGTTTTCTCCAGCTTCTTATATAATCTCATTGTATAATTGAACATCAATTTGTAAAAAAAGGTTGGTTTGATGTCCCCAATGTCACTTTTTCCCCAAACAACAGGTTGGCATTTTTACTGACCAGGACCAAAGAAATGCTATGTGTGATTAGGGTAAAGAAATTAAGAAAATTTCAATAATCTCCATCAAGGATTAATTCTATCTAGAGTTATAATTAACAATTGTGATTGCATTTTATTTAATTTTCTTCCAGCAAATAAAAATGGCACATAGACATTTTTCTTCATTTGCAGGTCACCTTTCAGTTCTCCCACTTGTGTTTACTATATTAATAGTTGATACAAATTAAAGGACAGGTGATAAACTTTTAATATCTGGAAGATTTTGTTCTTTCCTTATTTTGTCACTTTTTCACATTTTACTCCTTTCCATCCTGTACCTAGTATCAGGAGTTCTTTTTGGAAAAGCTTTCACCTCTTTTTTCATTATCAGATAACCACTCAAGCATACTATGAGAGAACATTGCTGTTGCTGTTGTCTATACTCTGCTTTGTCAGCTTATACAACTTGGAAAAGACCAAGTTGAATGACTGACTCCAGCAGTCTAAAAACTTTCTAAAGTTGCCAACTGATAACAAAAAGTGTCTTTGGCCTTCAGCCTTCTCTTCTTATATATTAATATGCAGGATTAATTAGGACAATCTTTCTATGCCATGGAACTAAGCATATAAAATGGTGCATGTCAAACTTCTATTAAGGAGCTAGCTAGCAATTCACATCTTCTCAATTGTAACAGGATCACATAAAACTATCAGTAAAACTCATTTTTGTTGTTTTTTGATTGGCTGCCTAAAAGAAGTAAAATTCATATGCCATCTATATTTTCTTTTCAAAAATCTGGACATTTCACTAATAGAAGTTTCTAGTCTCCATATGTAATGTGGTAGAGTCATAAGGACCTAGCACAGATTGTATTATTTCATGATTGAATATATCATATTAAATGTTCAGTCCATTAAAACTAATTGCCCAGTTTTTGTTTTACATTAGTTTTAGCCTAGTCTTTTTCCTTGTTGTACTGCAATTACTTGAAGAGATGTATGATTCATACCCAAACATTTCCTTTCTCCTGCAGTCTGAAGCTGTACAGTCCATTCTCTTCTTTCCACTTCATTCTGCTATGAATGTGTGTGAGAAAGTGTGAGAGAAAATGGGGAACAGATTTAGAGTATATCTGAGGTACACATAGACACATATATCATATGTCTGAGAGCCTCTATCTTTTGTTACATTTAAATGTTTTTTTCTTAAGCTAGCTTCAATTTCTTATTTCAGTGAAATAGCTTCTATTGAATCTGAAAAAAGGTGGTTTAAAAGAAGTGGATTCAGACCCTAACAATCTCTAATAATAAGGATCCCAGTCAAGTTACCTCCCTGTTATTCTTAGTTCTGTTTGTTGGTTTCACCTAGCTTCCCTACTCTCCATCCATCAGCCATAATGGATGCCAGTTATCACTGAAAAATGTCAGACTTCATATCCAGCATAAAATGTTGATTCTCCAGAAATTCATGCTCACATTCTATAATAGCAGAAGCTTCACAGTCTCATCACAGCTGAGTAAGTTGCTATGAAATAGGCAAGAAATTAGTCTTATTACTCAGAAGATCTTCCAGTGCTTAAATCCTAGGCTTTTAGCTATGCTTTTCCTAACCTTGAGAAACAAAGACATTTTTCCATGCTTACATAATGGTGCTGTCTGGCCTAAGGATCCCTAATTCCCACCTTGTCATCTTCAGTCCCTATAAAAAGAGAGGAACATCAAAAACCATTTTAATGATCTCTGGAAGAAGAGATATTTATTTATTTATTTATTTATTTATTTATTTATTCATTCATTCATTCATTCATTCATTCATTTATTATATTTCTATCACCGCCCATCTCCCCCAAAAGGGGGACTCTGGGCGGTTTACAGTCAAATCAACTATTAAAACCACACAAGCTTAAAATCCCAATCAACAATCAATACATATAATGACTCCTCAGTTCTACTTTCACCTCTCCCAAGAACAATTAGCTATTTTAAACCACAGTTGCTTTGCACAGTAAGAAAGGCCGAATTTGAAAATAGGACAAATGTGTTACAAGAATTGTTACATTCAGCATTTGTTTTTGTAAAAGAAGTGATGCCCATGATAGCCATAACTGAAAGTTCATGCAAAACTAGGAATAGGTGAAGAAAATGACTCTTTGCAAACAAATGTGGAGCTGGCTCCATTTCAAACCTTTAGAAGGTTATCAGTAATACTTAATATCATATCTTTTAGCAGTGGCTGTGTATTATCCTTATGAGAGTATTTCTTTACTCCTTTAAGACTGTTCTCTACAAGAGACAGAATATAAACAAACTGAGAAAGTTATTTGTGTATAGATTTAATAGGCATAGCATTTGCACAAATTTAATTGACTTTCCTAAGTATTTAAGCCATAAACCCAGAGTTCTGTCAACTTCTTCAAGCACATATAAGTATTAAGGAATACAGTGTATGAAAATACAAGTCTCAGGATGCAGCTTTATTGATTGATTGATTACGTGCCATCAAGTCATTTTTGACTCCTAGTGACCACATAGATAGATTTTCTCGATGACCATCAGTCAGCTTCATTAGTGGTATACTATAAAGGTGAAGTATCCAAACATAGTCATCTGTGTACATTTCATATACTTTCCAATTCCTGTCATCTTTTTCCCCATAGCAAACAAATGCAAATCAAATCTGTTAAATAAATCTAGTGATGCTAGGAGCCATTCATCTGAAATCACCTTAATATGAGCTTTCACATCATATACTTCTCTTCGATTGATATACTTCTTCATTATAGTACTGCAAAAGATAACAACAACATTTTCAACAGAGCTCTTTTTAATATATATAGTGGGACTTTCTCATTATTTGTATGTATAAAATTATCAGAAGATTCAATTGATTGCTTTGTAGTAGCCTTGCCAACATGGCACTACAAGATAAGGTGTCAGATTGGACAAGTTAATACAAAGAATTTTTGGCATATAAACAGCACATTTCAGAGTTTCCTAAATTGTTCGTTCTCTCTCTCTCTCTCTCTCTCTCTCTCTCTCTCTCTCTCTCTCTCTCTCCCCCCCCCAAAAAAAAATATATTGTCAGCTTTTTACAAGAGTAATTTTTCAGTAAAAAAAATCAAATATTTCATATTGGCTCATAGTTCTGAGGGAATACAATTTGTTGTCACTAATTTACAGTTATATATTTCTTTAAGCACTGAGCATACTTGCCTGCTCAGTCTGTGTCTCTTTTTTCATTCTGCCTAGAACAGTGAGCTTGTATATCTATTTTTACATTTATCTCTCTCCCAACTGACTGTCAGACTTTAAGCAAGGCATGGCTATAAATCTAAAGTATCCAAAAACAGCCCTATATTCAGGAACTAGATAACAGCAGGGGTTTTACAGGCTTGGCATTACTAGATAAGTTGCTTTATTGCAGAAAAGAAAGAAGTCACATACAGTATACACAGAAGATCTGACTATAGCAGAACCCAGAAATCAAGATATACGTTTGTATGTAAGTATGTCTTTCTGTCAGCTGCAGGGTTTAAACCTTAACCTTCTTCTTCCTATTCTTTCGAGTCAATGGACTTTTGGCTATTCTTTTTCCAGCATTGAGACTGAATGGCACTTGCTCAGTGTATACACAGTGACACTATCTTAGTATGTCTGGTTCCTGCTTCATTGGCTTCAGCCTTTATACTATTCCTGAGATGCTGTGGCAGCTTTGATCATTTTAGAAATAAATGTTTATTCTATCCTCAGAGAGGATGATTTACAATTTATTTTAAATGTTATACTTCCATCCATTAACATTGTTTACACAAATATATATTATTGATATTGTTTTCTACTTCTAGATACCACTGAAATGAAAATGGGGAAGAAAAAAAAGTAGCTAAATACTGGAATTCATTATCATATTTTCATTGCCCCAACTTCCACAGGGGTGACAGAGGGCTGCTAAATCCCTAAGTATTCAAAACAGAGGGACAAGATACATACATTTTTTTGTCCTCTCCATTTCTCCATCCAGTTACAACTGATGGCCAAAGGATAGGTGGAGCTTTCCAGTCAATAGTCAATAGTGAAATAGAACTTTTCAAAAATATTCTGAATTGTGAGCTGCTATCAGAAATAAAATGATATTTATCAAACGAGTTCTGGAAAATTTACTGAATTAACTTTTTGGGGTGGAAGAAAGGCCACAACTGCTCCCTTGCTTCATGGCACAGGTGCAGTTTGGTCTAGTGGTTAAGGTGCTGGGTTAGGAACCAGGAGTCTGTGAGTTCTAGTCCCGCCTTAGGCATGAAAGCCGGCTGGGTGACCTTGGGCCAGTCACTCTCTCTCAGCCCATCTCACCTCACAGGGTTGCTGTTGTGGGGAAAATAGGAGGAGGAAGGAGTATTTGGTATGTTCACCGCCTTGAGTTATTTATAAAAATAATAAAGGTGGGATAAAAATTAATGCCTTATCTCAGTGCCTGGAGGCTGTGGGGGTCTGGATGGGGAACAACAGGCTTCAACTGAACCCTGGTAAGACGGAGTGGCTGTGGATTGATGGCCCCCCTGGATCCGGAAAGTTGTCATCTTTGGTTCTGGGGGGGTTGCACTACCCCACTCGGATCCAGTGCGGAATCTGGGGGTCATCCTGGACTCGCGACTCCTGCTCGAAGAGCAGGTGGCAGTCGAGGCCAGGAGGGCCTTTGCACAGCTGCGAGTTGTGCGCCAGTTACGCCCTTTCCTGGATCGGGAGGCCCTCCGAACAGTCACTCACACCCTTGTCATCTCTCGTATAGACTATTGTAATGCGCTCTACATGGGGCTACCCTTGAAGAGTATCCGGAAGCTTCAGCTGGTGCAGAATGCAGCGGCGCAAGCAGTTATGAGTGCCAGAAGATCGGCACATGTAACACCTCTGCTACGCGAGCTGCATTGGGTGCCAGTTTGCTTCCGGGTCCAATTCAAGGTGTTGGTGATTACCTTTAAAGCCCTACATGGCATAGGACCAGGGTACCTGAGGGACCGTCTCGTCCCGATAACGTCGACCCACCCCACCCGTACATGCAGAGAGGGCATGCTTCGGACCCCCTCAACAAGAGAATTCCATCTAGCGGGGTCCAGGAGGCGTGCCTTCTCTGCGATAGCGCCCGCCTTGTGGAATATTCTGCTCCCGGAGGTGAGACTGGCCCCCTCCCTCCTGGCCTTTCGGAAGGCCCTTAAGACCTGGCTCTGCCACCTGGCCTGGGACGACGGAGGTGGTAGTGCCTCCTGGGGTTGGCTGGCCCCATAGCTCAACTATCTATTCTGCGGGTCCAAGCCCATCCTGGATTTTATTTTATTATGTTTTGTTTGTGTTTTTAGATATTTTGTATAGTTTTTAAATTTTTATTTATTGTAACCCGCCCAGAGTCCCTTGCATGGGAGATGGGCGGGGAATAAATTTGAATAATAAAATAAATAAATAAATAAATAAATAATAAAAATTAAATAAATAAATAAATAAATAAATAAATAAATAAATAAATAAATAAATAAATAAATATTACTTCCCACAAGGAAGGAGAGAGATATAACTGGTAATGGCTGTACAGTTCTCCTCATTTCCACCCTCGAAAAAAGAAGGAAGGAAGGAAGGAAGGAAGGAAGGAAGGAAGGAAGGAAGGAAGGAAGGAAGGAGGGAAGGAGGGAAGGAGACAAAGAGGCCCCTGAAGGTCATGTATCCAACTTCACATATAAGACTCAAGTTGTTGCTGAGTATGGATTTGATCAGTTAAAGAAGTCTGTCTTCCAGCTCCAAGAATTTCACAGAACACTCCAGGTGTCACGTGAGCTATACAATGGGGATTGAAGGAGAATCTTATTGTAAGATTCTGTTTTAGCCTGCTTGTTCTACAGGAATATGGAATGTAAGAGATAGAAAAGTTAAAATGAGAAAAAAGTGTGCCACCTGATCTGGTGCTTTGAAGCGTATGAGTGAAGTTTACAGTTGTTCCAGATTTGTGTGGTCCATTTCAACATATACTGTATAGAGTATCTACTGCCTTTTGATTTGGAATCAGGATTGCAAAGCTTCATTGATGGACAACAATTCCATATTAAAAACAACATTATATGCTTATCCTCATATCCTGGAGCATATTGTAAAAATATAACTCTAAAAATGAAATCAGAAGGTGCAGGGAGGGATCTGGATGAACGAGGATGAATTGAGAAGTTAATGCTTACTAGAGTTAAAGACAAGCTTGTTTGGCTTCAGAATTCCATTTAAAGGGAACCCCTTTCCTTGTTAAGGTGAGCCAGCAGTATGTCTAATACAGCAAAATTAGGAATAAATTTACAGTAAAAATGGACAAAGTCCAGAAAATACTGTATGTACAGTGGTACTTAAAAGTTTGTGAATCCTTCTGAATGTTCAATATTTCTGCATAAATACAACCTAAGACATCATATGTTCTTGTTAGCCCTTTGAGGTACTCCAGACAAGAAGCACAAACTATGAGTACTAACCTATCTTTATTGTAAGGTTACATTAACAGAATCTTGCAAGTCTGAAAGTATTTTTCCCCACCTTTACTGTTACTCTCCAGAAAACTAGGGAGGGTCCCTTCTGAAATGCTTCATATGTCCCCTCTGTTCCTGTGGGCTGAGGTATATTTCGCATGATAGTTGTCTAGTCTGTGGCTCTTTCGCCTGTCTCTCAAGGTGATTCCCACATACCATTAGAGTTTTTCACACAAGTTCTAAAACTAGACAAAGAGAACCCACTTCAACAAATGAGTCAAACACATTATACTTGTTCATTTATTTATTGAGGAAAATGATCCAAAGCTGCATATTTGTGCATGTATGGCAGAAGTTTTTTTTTCTAAATCAACAGTTATTTAATCATTCTTGTCAAGTAATTGCAAGGCAGCTCAGATGTGTGGACCTAAAGGTTCTCTTGAGCCTGGGAACCACTGTCTTCTCAATTACATTCCTAATATCAACAGATTTGAGGCAGGGCCAATCTGCTTCCATTGGCAGATCCATCTTGTAAAAAGGAGCATCAATGCATACACAGAACCCAATGTGAGCAAAACAGACACAGAACCCAATGTGAGCAAAATAGCATGGCTACTCCATTTCACTAAACAGTAACATACATACATACATACATACATACATACATACATACATACATACATACTTGAATTTATATCCTGACCTACTGTTCATTCCAACATTTAAATGGATTACAACAATTTTAAAAAGTACAGTATAAAACATATATATGTTTTATATAAGTACAGTAGTATAAAGATGAGATGAGATGAGATGAGATGAGATGAGATGAGATGAGATGAGATGAGATGAGATAAGATGCAGGCAGGAACAGCATACACTGAACAGCACAACCAAGTAGCTGGCATTGTGTACAGGAACATCTGCACAGCGTATGGGCTAGACCCTCCCAAGTCCAGATGGGAGATTCCACAGAAGGTTATGGAGAATAACAGGGCCAAGATCCTGTGGGACTTCCAGATCCAGACGGACAGGCAGGTACCGGCCAATCAACCAGACATCGTGGTGGTAGACAAGGACCAGAAGACAGTGGTGGTGATAGATGTAGCAGCAACATCAGGAAGAAGGAGTATGAGAAGCTGGAGAAATATTTGGGCCTGAAGGAGGAACTATAGAGGATGTGGAAAGTAAAGGCCAAAGTGGTCCCAGTGGTGGTAGGAACACTGAGGTCTATGTCTGTGGCTTGAATCATGTCAACTGGATTTCTATTTTCTCAGTAGAAACGTTTCACTCCTTATCCAAGGAGCTTCTTCAGTCTGAGTAAAGTTAGTAAGGGAATCCTAACTTTAATCCTAACTTTACTCAGACTGAAGAAGCTCCTTGGATAAGGAGTGAAACGTTTCTACTGAGAAAATAGAAATCCAGTTGACATGATTCAAGCCACAGACTGTTCCACCTGGATGACTGAGAACCTTCATCGACATACTGAGGTCTATGATTCCTAAGCTGGGAAAGTGGCTCCAACAGATCCCAGGAACAACATCAGAGCTCTCTGTCCAGAAGAGTGCAGTGTTAGGAACAGGTAAGATACTGCACAGAACCCTCAAACTCCCAGGCCTCTGGTACCGGAGATTGAGGAAGACACATACCACCCATAGGGGTGAGAAGATGATAGGTAGGTAGGTAGGTAGGTAGGTAGGTAGGTAGGTAGATAGATAGATCTTCAAAAGGTCTTCCTTAGAGCCATTGCAGATGGGAACACTTAAAACAAACTATATAGACTGCAAAGTGAATTGGGAAGCAGAAAATTTGATCTCCACTTTGTGATGAAATTAGTAGATGGTCTTAAGCTGGTATTTAATCTCATTATTTTCTCCCAACTTGCAGTATAATTGTTATTTTTCTATATGAATCACTTTAAACATGCTATAGTAGATAGAATTGAAAATAATCCCTTCATTTCAAGGAATTTTAAATTTTCAAAATTCACATCCAAATTCATATATACATCTATTCCTACTGATTCAATATTGTTATTTTTGATGAGGGCTAAGCTATTTTTAAGCTGTTGCTTTATTTTAGTAGCATTCTATTCAAATGGTATAATTAGACATATGAGAAATATATAAATCTGGTCAATTTTATATTGAAAACTTTAGTAGGACAGCATTCTAACCTATTAGGTTTCAAAGATTTAATTTAAAAAGTTATTGCCTTTTTTCATTCACAGCTTTCCCTCACATATTTGGGTTTTCTACATAATTTCTCCTTGTGTTAAAAAAGGGTTTATTGGGTAATTTAATTTAATTTAATGCAAACATCTGTGCAAATATTTTCATTTTTTTTCTTTTTATATAATTTTCCTCTTTTCATAATTATTAAAATGATTAAATAATGATATATATAAAATTTAAAAATCAATAATGTATTAAATGCATAACATTATTAAATAATTTTGCCAACACAGTGGGTCAAATTATTGGACTTAGGCCAGGGAAATTCACGTTCAAGCCCTCCCTTGACCATGGAGCCCACTAGGTGACCCAGATCAATTATTCTCATATATCCCAGTCAATCTCACCTCATGGGTAAATTTAATGGAAACTCCCTGTAAACCACCTTGAGGCTTCAGTGGAAAGAAAGGGCATAAATTCAATAAATAAACAATGTGGAGTAGTTTACTGTATTTAATTTATGTAATTTCAATTGCATTTAAATAAAATAAAATCTAGTTTTGTTGCAAATGTTTTATCCTGCCATTACCTGCTTTAACCATAAGCTAATTTTCCTTTATTTATTTTCCAAATTTGTCCCTACTCTTCTATACCATAACAATCATTAGTAATATCATTCCCTTAAATATTAAGGTATGATGATGATGATGATGATGATGATGATGATGATGATGATGAATTAAACTTGTCTGCCACCTGACTCTCAACAACTCTGGGTGACTCACAACAAACAAAGAATGTTGATGAAGATTCTCAGTCATCCAGGTGGAATTGTCTGTAGGTCGAGTGATGGCAACTGGATTTCTTTCTTTTGGTTGAAACGTTTCGCTGCTTGTCCAAGTAGCTTCTTCAGTCTGGGCCCAGACTGAAGAAGCTACTTGGACAAGCAGTGAAACGTTTCAACCAAAAGAAAGAAATCCAGTTACCATGACTCGACCTACAGACAAAGAAAGAAATTACAATGAAAATCAATTAAAGATAAAAGATAAAGATAAAAGATGGCAAGCCTGATGAAGTGAGGGGTCTCACTGTCCCTCGCCAAAGGTCTTGGTGAAGTGCCAGGCCTTCACTGCTCTTCTCAAGTACAGCAGAGTGGGGGCCATCTGGATCTCAGGCAGAACCTCATTCCAGAGGAATGGCGCTGCTACAGAGAAGGTGTGCTTCCGGGGTCCCAATAGATAACATTATTTAATCAAATAATGTTTATTGCAGGTAATAAACATTATTGAACAATGTTTGTTCTACATCTTTAGCACAAATACTTTGCCAAAATTAGGCAATTAGGTCAATTTTGTAGAATAATGAATTGAAAACTGTCTAATGCTGTATCTTCCTTCCACAACTGTCACCTTTCAGATTTACTGTCACTGCTACTCCCAAATTCTTAGCCAGACATGTTGGCACTGTGCATAATAGCAAAATGCTCACTACTTTGATGTTAACTATAATAAATCAGGAGCCAGTCAGCAGACAGAACAAAAAATGTAAAGCAAGCAATTCTTGTGAATTTCCCATTCATCTAGGGTTGGAACTAATATAAAAAGCTAAGAATTTAGTATTTTTGTGGGGGGAATGAGGATTAAAAATTGCATACTTACTTTGCAGGCAAATATCCCGGGTATATGCAGTGACCGAGAAATATCAGAAGAGTTAGGGTTGAGAATTATTTTTAAACTACTCAAACCTTCAAGAGGAGCCAAAAGGGAGCAATAGATTAGTATGTTCGAGGACTCTATTTCATTCCAGCTTTACTGTTATTTATGAACATGACCAACATTTTAAAGCTTTGTGCTTCAGCCTGAAAAATACAGGGTAGATGCAGATTAAAATATTTTATTAATTTTGCTTTATATGCCAGGCCAATCCCAAAATCTCTGAGCATCTTACAATATGCCAAAAAGTAGAATTAAAATTTAGTAATAAGATCCATTCATGATAGAATTACATTCAGTCTGATGTGATACCATTTGGGGTAGTATGATTTTATTAATACCCAAATGCCTTTCTGAAAAGTGATTTTTTCAAGGCTCTTTTGAAAGAAAAAAGGGAGGGGATGACCTGGTGGTCCAGATATCTGGGGAAAGCTGTTATTGAAGCCTTAACTATTTTAATATTCCAAACTAGTTTCTTTCATTTTCAATATATACAGTGGGATAATAAGATACACTAGGAAATCAAATACGTTACTGTAAATGAACATACATGAACCACTGTAGTATAAAGTGGCATGGATGTATGTGAAGGTGGATATTAATTTGACCATTATGGATAATTAAACAAATCTGGAAAAACATTTTTGTGTGTAAAGAAATATGGAAAAACATTTTAGTGTGTTTTTAACATAACACAAATAACATAACATAAATCTGTAGGAGATGCCATGTCTCCAATATTTCAGTTGATTATAGATCCATGGGACATTTCTTTTACGGTTTAGATTGTATTAGCAGACTTTAAACCATTGTCACTTTATAGTTATAATTTATTTTCTCTATAATCAATTTCAAATACCAGGAACTGTTAATTGTCATGTCAAGTTTTTATTGTGTCCTTTTACCTGAATTTGATTCAACTTGGTGTGTTTCTATTGAGCAATCAAGTAACAGCTGATTTTGGCAGCACTCCTAGATTTTTAGTATCTATCTTACACAAGCTTCTGTGAGCATTTTATTCAGGTACATAACTAACTAATTGAAGTTCAAAAGGAAGAGCAAGAGCTCGAAGGCAAACTAAATATCTTTTTTATTATCTAAACAAATAAACAAAAACAGACACTGGCAAATGAACCGGCAAATAGAATATTTATATGTCCTCCCCCTTTTTACAGGTGACTAAATTTGCATGTCCATAATTAATATTCCTTCATTATTTATCTGTAGTATGTGTGAGCTTTCTTTTTTGTCTTTCCGTCAGACTACCTATATTATAGTGATCCCAGAATGTGGACAGCTCTTTTCTTGCCTCAAGGGAGGGCAGCACTGTGATGGTTATGGATCACCGCCTAGAGTCCCTCTTGAGGGGAGAGAAGGGCGGTGACAAAATTTGATAAATAAATAAATAAATAAATAAATAAATAAATGTTTTGCATGTGGTGAGGCCACAGTGTGTGGGGAGCAATACTACAAAAGGAATAGAGCATATAGACAGGGCAGGGATTATCTCTTTCTTTCTTTCTTTCTTTCTTTCTTTCTTTCTTTCTTTCTTTCTTTCTTTCTTTCTTTCTTTCCTAGGTAATAATAAAAACTTTGTTTTATTTAATTTACAAGGGAAAAATTTTTTTTGATCTCTATAATCAAACCTAATAGAATCCTGCAGTTATTGGACTACAATTCCTGTGACTATTTCCATGCTGCTTATACCACTTTCCATGTACCAGGGGTAAATATAGCCAGAATGTTATTATGATCTAACAAAGAATCTAAACTTGATTAACACCTCCTGCAGCCATAATTATCCAATCCACAGTTAAATTAAAAGGATATTCAAAACACCTGTGTAAAACATATGACTGACCCTTAATAGGGCCATAGCAATTAATAAATGCAACAGTTATTAAAGCAGTTTGATCACCAATATTAAAATAAATCTTTCCAGATTGCATGTTTCTTGTTTCATTACAAATTCTAAATACTTGTTAATCAAAGATTTTATTGTATGCCACCCAGAGTCACTTTGTGGGAGATTTATTTATTTAATTAATTAATTTTTATCCCGCCTTTATTATTTTTATAAATAACTCAAGGTGGCGAACATACCTATTACTCCTTCCTCCTCCTCTTTTCCCCACAACAACAACCCTGTGGGGTGAGTTGGACTGAGAGAGAGAGATTGGCCCAAGGTCACCCAGCCGGCTTTCATGCCTAAAGCGGGACTAGAACTCTCAGTCTCCTGGTTTCTAGCCCGTTGCCTTAACCACTAGACCAAACTGGTTCTTAACAATAGTCTATTGTTTTCTTTCTGTTTCTAGCTCTGTTTTTATTGTTTTATTGTTTTTATTTATTTATTTTTATTTATTAAATTTCTATGACCGCCCATCTCCCTCTCAAGGAGGGACTCTGGGCAGTTCATAATCACAACATCATTAAAATACAATAAAACCAACAATAAAAATATATAAATATAATTATATTTATATAAATATAAATTATATAAATACAATATAATACAATAAATATAAATACAATAAAATCCAAGTGGCAGGTGGTTCTTACAGTGAAGCTAAACATATTTAAAATATTTGAGGCGGCTCTAGGAAATCAGCCATCCCCAAGCTTGACCACTTTCCTTCTTGCCCCAGGTGAGATCACAGAGCCAAGTTTTTAATTTTTTTTCCCTGAAGTCCAGGAGTGAAGGGGCCTGTCTTATCTCTGGGGGGAGGGTGTTCCATAGGGCAGGTGCTGCTGCAGAGAAGACTCACCTCCGAGACCCCACTATATGTTTTTAGTAACTATTATATACTGATTTTACATAACAATTGTTTACATATTTACTGTTTTAATTGGACTGTTGTATACCACCCAGAGTCACTTTCATGAGATGGACAGCTATATAAATATGATTAATAAATTAATTAATTAATAAAATATATCGGATTAACCCATTTTCTAGGTAAAAATCTCCTTCTCATGTGGAAGGTTATGAATTTCTTGTGAATACATACAGGTTTTAAATTACAAAAGTTGGTAAGTATCTTCATCCTATTATTACATCTAAGGCCTTTTAATTCCAGGAAACAACTAAAGATTGCATAATATTTTTAAAAAATCTACTTATAAAAACCCAATATTTTCATAGGTCAGGGATAAAGAAAAGCATTTTTATATAACTGAGATAAACCTTTGGAAGAACTAAAAAGAAAAGCATAAAGAAACCCACAAATAATAAAAAAGGTAAAATTGAATAGCAAAATTAAAAATTAATAAAGTACATTTAAACAAAAAGAAAATTACACAACAGAAACTATAGAAGAAAGTAGGAAAACAAAAAACTGGTATAGCAGGGACTTCCAGAAATGACTTAGTGAAGTACAGTACAGTAACCTCAGGAAGTTATAGTGGTTCCTCTCACTCTAAAAATACATATTCAGGATAAAGGTTGAATAAATAAGGGGAGAGTTTGCAGTCTATCTTACTTCTTTGTCAACCTGGAGCCAGTCTGTCTCACCATGTGCTGTCCATAGTGTGGCTTCCTAACCTGTATATAGGTTTCTCATGAGGACAATGAAATGTTCTGGGATTCCAATTTCTCTAAGCACATTCCACAGCCTGGCAAGATCAACAGAAAGGAAAACGATTAAATGATTAAATATATAATTACAATTACAGTACACTGAATTTAAACATTTGATATAAATCATATTAAAATTGTGTTTTTAAACCTTTTTTTAAAGCATTACATAGGAAATAAGAAGTTTTCAACAGGAACCTAAATCACAAAATAAAAAGCACCACCTTCCAACGATCTCTAAGAAGGCCCTCTTCTAAAATAGGAAAATCACAACATAAGCATCTGCCATTTGTAGGAACCATGTACCAAGTACCAAATTATTTACACACTTATATGACAAAAGGAAAACTTGAACCTGGCCTGATAGCTGTCAGCCTGTGTAATAACCAAATAACCAACTAAAAACAACCAAAGCTGGAAAGAGACGTGCCTTGCATTTGGATCTCCAGTAATAAGGATTACTTTAGGAACTGTTCTTTTGGAGGGAGTGCAACTCCATTAGGAACAGGGAGACTTAAATCCAATATCTGAGATCTCCTGCTCACGTGATCCCCATCCCATAGATGTTAAATAGCACTTGTTACAAATAGAAGTACAAACATTGTAACACAGTACCCCTAACCCTTTTATAGAGACTATCCAGGAGAATACCATTGTCAGTTATCAAAGATCACTGAAAGATTGAGCAGGATCAACACTTCATCATCAAAAAGGAAAAGAAAAGAAGAAGCTATTCATTATTAAACTACTCTGAGGGAGAATAAAATTCCCATGAATCTAATAAACTTAGATCACTCCAACTAAATTGATTGGTAACCCTATTGTGCAACTTGGTTCCAGTATAATAACTTGCATTTACTAAAAGGGCAGCCTGGAGAATTGTTAATAAGGTGTTCTCCTGATTATACTCCTTTCATATTGTATCCCCTTGAGATAATTGTGATTTCAAGATAATAATTTATTAGTGCTCTTTCTTTACTTTATTAGGCCAGTGGGATTTGTTACCAAGGGACTTGCTGAAGGTTCATGTTACCTTGATTACGCCTCTTTAAAGATTTTTTAAGAAGTCAAATAATAGGATGAATATAGAGGTTGACCATGCCATGTATTGTTTTTATTCTTCCTTCTGCTAAATTTACAATTAGCAGTCATTGTTGATTATATGCCCATTTTAGGAAGTACTGTTTGCATGAAACACTTTGACTTCTTTGACTCATAACAAATGAGTTATTAATTATATTTAACATCTCTTGGGCACTTAACATCTCTTTAGGTCACAGGAGATCGAAATGATCCTGTCACATCTTGAAAGACAGATTTCAAGAATAATGGCATTGCATAGAAAAGAAGGTTCTGTGCTACTTTGCCAAGTTGCCATGGTTACTGAGCACTGCTTCATGGGAATTTCCTGGCTTTACTTTAAGATTATTCTTAAACTGAATTTTTCTGAATTTCTCTTCACCTCTCTCTCTGTGTACACCATAAGACTATTTTCTATTTTTATATTAACACCAAACCAAGTACTATAGATCAGCACAATGCAGTGATAACAGTAATAAAACGTATATCTGGGAAGAAGCACAGAGCTTCCAGACAGGATTTCTATAAATAGTTATTCTCCTAGATACCTCTGGTGCACATTTACTGGTTTTCATGTAAGAAAGCCAAATACATCCATCCCAGTTCCACAGAGATAGGAAAGTTGGGTTTCCTTGTTATATATCAAACCAAGAGCACAATGTTAGAATGTAGTCGGTAATAGAAATGACTGTATCTGATCCTAAACTAACAGTGAGCCTTGTCTCATTGCCTATGGAAGAATAAGTAAGATAGATATGGGCAAGACTGTGGAGGCTCTTTTCAGTCTGCCTTGGGATTTTTTCCAGTGATCCAGAACACAGCTGTTTCCTCACTACCTAGAATATAACATTCAGTCCTGGTGTCTGTTCTCCCCCTATGTTTTTCTAAATTGTTTGACTGTCTTGTACTTCCTACAGTACCATAATCTTAATATAGGATGGCAAGATGTAAAAATAAACTGTTGATGCTCTATGGCTAGAATGTCTCAAACTGCAAATTATTATTATTATTTTTACTTTGCATCTCTTACATAAAAACACTTAAAAGAGAAAATGGACTCACTTGTATGTGCAAAGAGCTCATAACTTATTTTATGCTTCATTCTCAAATAACAGTATATTCTTTACAGAAAAAATTATAGATACTAAATCAATATTACACAACGCAATCCTATTGTGTTGCCAATGTCTGTGCCTATTCATAAATGAATCTTCCTATGTTGTTAAATTTTCTCCCAAATAAATGCGCACAGAATTACAACTTACACTTGATGTACACCTTTCCCTTCCTGCCTAGCAACACTATTTATTTGATATACTGATGATAAACTGAGCCAATGTGCTCTGCTCAGATTATTCTTAACTATTGGTTATATTCCTCAGCCTGTGCCTGCACCTGCACTCAAGTACAAAGAAGGACACGAATGAGGAACAGGTGCATTGTGGTGTCACTGTCCTTCACTCTGAGACCTTCCTGCCACAGGATATTATTTTTAAGGCAGCCTTTGCCCCCATCACCCTCATGCCCTAGAAACCAATAATTATAAAACAAGACTTCTCTTCATGACAAGACCTGAAAGATTATTCTGAAAGCTACTGAAAACCTCAGAAAGCTTTTGTATTGTGCTGAAGCAACAGCTCCTCTTCCTTGCATATGAAAAATCCAGCTGGTTTTTAGACAGGATTTTGTTCAAGATATGACTCCTTCTGCTTTGTCTAAGCTATTGTATCTGCCTTGTTCTGACCTTATTGGATGACTTTTCCTTACCTGCAGTTATGCTGCCCTGTTTCACAAGTTCCATTATTTTTAATTCAGCAGAAGGCAGAGTACTTTAAAATAAATTAATACAGCCTTCAGTAGTGTGCCATAGAAAGGTGTTCAAGTGCAGTGATCTCTGATTTGAGAACAGGGCAATTTAAAATACATCTTTTTAAATATCTGAAATGTTGAAGAATATGCTAGTAACAGCAAATAAAACAGAATGGGGAAGAATATGTGCCCTAATGCCATATTACATATTTACTTTAAACAATACCAGGAAACGTGAAAAGGAGACATTGGATCATATGGAAGATAACTATAACATGTATTTTGGTTGTAAGGGGCAGGGTTTTGTGAGCTAAATTTTGGGTATGACTGAATACTTTAATTTCCTAAGGAATTTTGCTGCTATCATCATAGGCATGCTAGCTTATTAAATACAGCACTAAATGTCTAAAAGAATGTTTCAGCAAGTTATATTTATTAATTAAATCAATATATTAAATCAATATATTTATTGATTCATTTATTTATAAATAAGAAAAAGCTACAACACAACTGATATGTGAGGGCTTCATAGATTGAACAGATGAAAAATTACAGCCAACAGTAACTGTAGTAATTAGAACATCATCAAAAAGTTTTCAAAATGAGAAAGTTATGTATCAGATAATTTAGTGAAAGTTTTCTGGTTGATGACATTATTAATCTTATTACTCTATTAATGAAGGGGTGGATATATTTGCTGGCCAAAAATGAAATGTTTTTAATACTATTCAAAATGTTTGCAAAAACAGTGAGTAGCTTTTCAGTTTTGCAGTTTTTGAAGTGGAAACATTATTGGCACTGTTTCCAAGCAGACTTGTGTGGGATAGGTATTAAATGGGTTAAGCTTTCTAAACCCCCTTTTTTTATCAGAACACCTATTTTTAGTCAGAAATTAAACAGACTGAAAGGTGTTCTTTGTAGACCTAACCCTAGCCTTAACCCTAGCCTTATTATTGTACTTTAAAATTATTCTAAAGAATACTGATTTTTAAAAGAATATTTCATATATATCTGTTTGTTTCTCAATCTCTTACTAGTAAGGAGAAATAAAAATGATCATTGCCAATGTTGGCAGAGCTACAGAATATATAAACTGTAGTGTGTTAAAGGTTCCTGCCATCAGGCATTAAATGATAAACTGCAATGCAAGAATGGCTATATATAAAGCTCTCCCTTATCTAATCTTGCAAGATCCAAACAAAGCAATGAGCATACAAATGTGAATAGAAGAATTTAAGTAGTGATTTGTTTTACCTTAATGTTTAGTTATTTTGTTATATTTTATATTGGTTATTACATACTCATTATTATAATGTTACTTTTTTGAATGAGAGAAAAATTTATCCGTATACATACATTGGTGAGGTCATTATTATATTCCTATGGTTAAGTGTTTTGCATGTTCCTATGTTCATTTTTAAATATATGTAAACTTACGACATCTTCAATATATACGATTCACCTGGTGAGATATTTTTTCTGGTTATCCTTTCACTTCATTCCTGACTAAGTTTAAAGTTTTGTTAACAGTAAGAATACATCCTCAAGAGAATATATTGAAGGTTCACCTGTAGATGAAGTGCAGGGAATGTGATTTGTTGTTGCTTCTGTGGTCTCCCTGCAACAACCACAGCTAGTAAAAGTCAGAGATTAAATGCTTACTTTTCTAAAAAAGATAAAGTGTCTTTACTCTGAATTAAAATTATGTTTATTTCTTTGGTAAGCAAAGAGGTTTAATAATAGCAATGTCAGATTCAGAATAAAAAATCCCTGTGGTGGTACCTCTAGACTTTGAAACCTGATGACAAAGAAACAAATGCTAGGCCCTTAAGGTAAAGGTTCCCCCCGCACATTTGTGCAGTCGTGTCCGACTCTAGGGGCCGGTGCTCATCTCCGTTTGTTAGCCAAAGAGCCAGCATTGTCCGAAGATACTTCCATGGTCATGTGGCCGCATGATGCGCACGGAACGCTGTTACCTACCCACCGAAGTGGTACCTATTGATCTACTTGCATTTGCATGCTTTCGAATTGCTAGGTTGGCAAGAGCTGGGGCTAGTGCGGGAGCTCACTCCGCACACAGGGCTAGGGATTTGAACCTCCGAACTTGTGATCGACAAGCCTGGCGCCTTACCCACTGAGCCACCATGCCCAAAGGCCCTTAGCTCAGCCCTATCAAACTGGAAGAACAAACTACTAAACTCCCATTAATAGGTCACACAATGATTATGCCATGTGGTTAAAATTTCTGTTGATGCAATTTTAAATACATCTGGGCAATGGAATATCTATCGATGGGAGCGGGGGGAAAGCATGTTTTAAGAAGGTGGGAAGGTCAATATTTGTTTTACTTTGTCACAAAGCTGAAGAACAATAAAAGTTTTGAACCAGGGGCCAGGTTATTTGAGGGACTGCCTCTTCCTGATTTCATCTACCCGTCCCATCAGGCCCAGCAGGAAGGGCATGCTGCACATCCTGTCTGCGAGGGAGTTCCATCTGATGGGACCCAGGAGGCGAGCCTTTTCTGCCGTGGCACCCGCCCTCTGAAACATCATCCCTCCCAAGGTGAGGTTAGCCCCAACCTTTATGACCTTCTGGAAAGCCCTCAAAACTTGGTTTTTTCAGCAAGCTTGGGGATCCCTGGTAATAGGGTGCCTGCATACTAGCTGTATTTTATGTAATATCTTCCCTCATGATCTTGCTTTATTTACGTTCATTGTTTTTAACTGGTTTTATAGAATGTTTTAATTCCTAGTTTTATTGTATGCCACCCAGAGTCACTTTGTGGGAGATTTATTTATTTATTTATTTTCCATCCTGCCTCTATTACTTTTATAAATAACTCAAGGTGGGGAACATACCAAATACTCCTTCCTCCTCCTATTTTCCCCACAACAACAACACTGTGAGGTGAGTTGGGCTGAGAGAGAGTGACTGGCCCAAGGTCACCCAGCCGGCTTTCATGCGGGACTAGAGATGGGTAGCCATATACATTTGAGAAATAAATAAATAAATAAATAAATAAATAAATAAATAAATAAATAAATAAATAAGATTTAAGGTAAATATAAGCAAGTGTTATACAGACATGCTTTTTGATACAATTTATTTATTTTCTTTATTTAATGCATTACTCCACCGCCTGTCTCAACTGTGACTCTGGGCGGTTTACAAGCGAATTTAAAACAGTAAAATTAAAATATCAATTAAAAATACAGTATAAAATATACATATACAAATATACTAAAAACCATAAAATATAAATATGAAATCTAAAACCCAAAATTGTAAGATCGCAGTCTTGATAAAATTCCCTGGGCCTCATCAAGGTGACAGCCATTCCCATGATGAACTATCCCCCCTCCCACCCCAAGCGAGGTGGCACAGCCAGGTCTTGAGCCCCTTTTGGAAGGCCAGGAGAGTGGGGGCTTGTCTTATCCCTGGGGGTAGCTTATTCCAGAGGGCAGGGGCTATGACAGAGAAGGCCCTCTTCCTGGATCCTGCCAATTGACAATCTCTCATGGACAGGGTCTGTAACATGCCCTCTTTGCCTGACCAGGTGGGATGGGTCAATGTGATGGGGGTGAGGCGGTCCCTCAGGTAACCTGGACCCATGCTATGTAGGGCTTTAAAGGTGATAACCAACACCTTGAATTGGACCCTGAAGCAGACTGGCACCCAATGCAGCTCACGCAGCAAAGGTGTTAGATGGGCCATCTTTGGGGCTCCTAAAACTGCTTGTGCGGCCGCATTCTGGACCAGCTGTAGCTTCCAGATACTCTTCCAGGGTAGCCCCATGTAGAGCACATTGCAATAGTCTATATGGGAGATGACTAGGGCATGAGTGACTTACCGGAGGGACTCCCGATCCAGGAAGGGGCGTAGCTGGCGCATAACATGAAGTTGGGCAAAGGTTCCCCTGGCCATGGCTTCCACCTGCTCTTTGAGCAGGAGCTGTGAGTCCAGGAGAACCCCCAGGTTCCACACCGGGTCTGTCTGGGGCAATGCAACTCCATCCAGAACTAAAGATGGTAAGTTCCAGGATGCAGAGGAGCCCCCAACCCACAGCCACTCTGTCTTACCAGGGTTCAGCTGAAGCCTGTTCCCCATCCAGATCCCTACAGCCTCCAGGCACCAAGAGAGGGTGGCCACGGCTTCACTTAAGTCACCCAGGATGGAGATGTATCATTGGGTATAATCAGCATATTGATGATACCTCATCCTGTGGCGATGGATGATCTCACCCAGTGGTTTCATGTAGATGTTAAAGAGGAGCGGAGAGAGTACCAAACCCTGCAGCACCCCACAAAGGAGACGCCGTGGGCTGGATCTCTCACTCCCTATCAACATAAATTGGGACTGGCCCTGGAGGAAGGAAGTGAACCAGTGCAAAACCACACCACCCACCCCCAACTCCCTGAGCCAACCCAAAAGGATACCATGGTTGATGGTATCGAAAGCCACTGAGAGGTCAAGAAGAGCAAGGATGGATGCACTGCCTCCATCCCGCTCCCACCAGAGATCATCCAAAAGTGCAACCAAAGCTGTTTCCATCCCATATCCAGGCCTGAAACCCGACTGAAAAGGTACCAGATAATCCATTTCATCCAGGATCCTCTGGAGCTGCAACGCCACCAGTTTCTCAATTACCTTCCCTAAAAAGGGAAGGTGGGAGACTGGACAAAAATTGTCCAATATACATTACTATTTTGGTGAGGGAAATAAAGGTGTGAAATATTTTCACTTTTCTTTAGAATAGTCATTGGCCTTTAAAAATTTTGTCCCTGTAGGCTGTTTCCTTCCATGCTGCCCCCTGAAATGTAATAGACAGGGAGCTCTTGTTTCATAGATACAGAGATTTAGCTCTGGAAGAAACACAACCAGAAAAAAAGTAATTCTCTTTCATTGATCCTTCAAGTTACATGAAGTAGAGCCCTGTGGGCTGCTGTGGGAAAAAGTGATTTCCCCCAAATTAGGTAGAAACATGTGTTAACAAAATCCCATCCTATGCTGTTGAGGGTGTTCTCTGCATTTTTCATAATCCAAGCTATAAATAGATAGACAGGGTCGACACATCACAGTAAGCTATAGTGAGAGTGAGTTTCAGCTTAGGGCAATGTCTGAACTCAGGCACTGTGGCTTATAAATTATAGTGTTAACTAGATAGTTGTGGCTTATCCAATAAACAACAGTTAGAAAATTGTGAGTCTCTAGACTCTGGGTATTTTCTTCTAACTTTTACAACTAATAGGATGGACATGTTATTCGCATCAAATGATCCATTCTAGTTATCACTGAAACATTCAATGGCAATAAATTAAATATATTAATGATGCACTGTACAAAACAAAACAAAACAAAATTCAAAACGAACTGTTAACCAATTTGATTTGAGAACCATATGCTGTAGTGTTTTGAAATAGAAAACATAATTAGCAACAGACAAAATTATTTCTAGCTCACAAGAGCTTGTTCCAATAAAAAGGGTTAGGATTTAAGGTATATGGTAGTATGTGTTTTGCTAAAAAAGAGTGACCTAGGCAGAATCTCAATTTTTCCTCATACTTCTACAAACATAATTTAGAATGCAAGCAATAAATGAAAGCTTGAGGTGATCTAATTAAAGGTGGATTTACCAGAGCAATAAACAAATCTAATTTCCAACCCTATAATGTTCCTGAGTATGTTTTTTACTTGGGTTTAACAAAAATCTGCTATTTGAGTTAGACCAACCCTGGAGAAGCAGCTGGTATAGTCTATTTTTGGGAGGCAGGAGGGCTGAAGCCCAGAGGCAGTATTTTCCGTAGTGGGGCTGAATCTTTGGAATGCCCTCCCTCCCCATGGGAGGTTTGATTGGCTCCAATGTTATCTGCTGGGTGTTGACACCAGGTATTGTTTTTGGATCTGTATATAGTGTTGTTGTTGTTGTTGTTGTTGTTGTTGTTGTTATCATGGCTATGTATTGTCTTCTTTTGTGAGCTTCCAAGAGATTACTTGTGATTGTGGCAGGATATACAATTGATTAATAAAATAAAATAGTAAGTAATTAAATACATTTTTCATATGAAGATGATTCAAAATAATATTGTGTAAACTATTAAATGTTGATGGGAACCTCATGGGAGATCTGCAGTGTGTCTCTGTACACCAAAAATACACTGTTGTAACAGTGGATATCACACAAGTTTAAGTACTAACTATCTTATATACTTTGTAAAGCCAGATTTTAAACCCCCTTTTTTAGTTTTAAGGAAGATTTATTTATTTATTTATTTATTTATTTATTTATTTATTTATTTATTTATTTATTTATTTATTATTACATTTATATCCCACCCATCTCCCCCACAAGATACTTTCTTCTGTTCTATCGTCTTTTAAAAGATGGGGCAATCAAGAGCTATATTCTAAATATAGATATATTATACGCTGGTAGAATATTGTATGATTTTTACAGAACAAAAACTAAACAGGGGAACCGCCCAGAGTTCCTCGTTGGGGGAGATGGGTGGTGATATAAATTTAAATAATAAATAAATAAATAAACAATATTGGTCTACTCCCATCTGAAAAAGAAGTTGTCTTCATATATAGCATTTATACCAATATGGCATTGGCACTGTGTCAGTGTGTTCCCATGACTTTGTCTTCCTTTGATAGCTGAACTTCCTGGGTTAAATTCACTTTGATTTGGGATGGATTTGGGTTGGAGATAATTGTTTTCACATTTATATTATATTTCACAGTAAACAGCATGTACCAGACTTTTGCCTCAGCCCAACTCCTGATCTCTGTGCACAAACAAGATATTGTTTTGCTGCTTACTCCCCAGTGTTTGGCAAACTGGCCTTAAAACTATTCAAAACTAGCTGGAAAATGGTGACATCATTCCATCATCAAAAGCTTTCAATTTTTATGCAGGAAGAATAAATGACCTTTTCACAGCTAAGCAGAATTCTCCTCTATCAGCAAATTCAGGTTTGGCAAAATGCAAAAAAAAAAAAAAAAAATTCATAGCATGAATTGAAAACAAAATGGAGAAGAGTTACCACATTATTTTTCCATTTTTATGTAGAATGGTAGCAAGAACCTTTGTTACTCCAGTAGCTCTAACTTAAAGAGATGGGTGCTGAATAAAGGGCAAGTCAAGCAGTCTCCAAATAGTCAACTTGATGACCCCTTGATTGCCATACAGTGTTCCCTGCCTATTCTCAGCATTCTGAGGTTAGCAAGAGTGAAGCTGATTGCACAGCCAATTTCAAAACACTTCGGAGAAATTGGGAAGTGCCAACAGTACAGTGTAGAAGCGGCCAATATGATATCCTTTAAATGGTATTTAGTATACTGTACTTTGGCTGCATTATATATTGGGAAGCCTTTTGCAAGTTTTAAGCAAAATGACAGGGGTTTTTCTCTATAACTCTGTTTACTCTCTTTACTCTGTTCTGTTTACTCTTTTTGATGGGATAAATCAATCACTCCTTTAAGCTTTATATTTCACATTTTGCTTGTTCATAAACTTTCTACTTGTTCCGGAAGCTCTGCACAAAGAATTAAAACACTGTTCAGATTTTATGGCTGTGCTGAATATGTACTTGTTTTTTCCCCCTGAGTTAATATTAATCTAATTTGTGCTAGAATAGGGAGACACTCCCTTGCATGAAATGCACTGTCAGTTCGGCATTGTTTTTCTTAATCCACTGTAAAACTTTGATGTATAGTTCTCCGAGAAAGAGGTATTGCAAACACCTTGAGCTGACTCATTGCACTATATTTTTCAGGCAAATTGACTTCTGCAAAAGCAAAACATCTACAAAAATGGAACTTGTGAACCATGGAAAACAGTTGTTTACCAGACACTAGGCTAGATGAAAAATCTTCCTTCTTTGATCCTTCTGCTGCTCAGAGTATTACTAACTGACTTTCCTGTGGTGTAAAACCTCTCAATGCCATTTTTGCAGAATATCATTCCATCTGCTTTATCACATTCCAAAAGCATAACATTATTAATCTTTGTGAAACATTCTTGCTGGTTTCAGGCTTCCTGCTGTTGATTAAGGCCAGATTAAATTTTACAGCTTGAAACTTGTTTTGCAATAAACCTTTCTGCTGATATGAAGAATTTTGTGGAAAATATTCCCATTCCCAATCATCTTTTTAAGTAACATTTTAAGTTTCTAGCAAAAAGAAGGGGAAAAAACAGAAAAAAACAAAAGATTCAAACTTCGGCTACATATATAGAGCAATTATTTTTAAAAAAAATAAAATAGCACAAATATTTTTTTCAGCTAACTAATGTCACTTTCAAAGTTGGGCTTTTGCACATATTATTGTGAAAGAATACTATTAAATTATTTGCTGTCAGTGTTTCTGAGTTTTAAATAATCTTGCTCATTTTTAAAGTGTTGCATTATTCTGGGTATTATTTTTGCAAGAAAATAAACAGGATTATGAATTAAGTTCATATCTTACAAGAGAATCCACATATTAAACAGAGCCATAAAAGAGAGCACATGTAATAGAATTTTGATAAGCGCATATATTAAATCCTACCAGGTGTACCATACTATATTTCATATTCTCCTAGAGTAGGCTGACCATATTTCCTTGAGACAAAAACGGGACCCTAACCTACCCACGGCTCGCCGGACAAAGTGGGCGTGCGTACACATGCGCACGCACACCTGCACGCTCACACTCCATCTAACAAAGCCTTGCCAGCAGCGTGGTCCCTGCCGCGCCCCGACAAATGGGGCGGGTGGGTGCTCTCTCATTGTTCCCCTTGCCACTTCCAGCCCTGCAGCCCTCTGCTGCCGCAGCGGGTGCGGGGAGTACAAGGGTCACCCAATGCAGGCAGAAGGGTGCCGGGGGTTGGTTAGGGTCATGAGCTTGCCCCTCCTCAGACAGGGCCACAGCCCCAGGAGAAGGGCATGCTCAGTCCGTCCATGGTCACTGCCTGGATGGCAGGGCAGAGGTGAGGCGAGCCATGGTGGCGGGCAAGCGGGTGGGCCGGGGAGCCCCCTTCACTCCGACCACAGGTGGGTCTGGCTCGGCCAGCCAATCGCACCTCCTGTTGTTCGGCCTGCCTCTCAGCTCGCCTAACACATGCGCTGATAGGTGTTGGAGGTTCCGCCCCCTGACTTTCTCCAATCGGAGGCTCTGGCTCCGATTTGAATTTTGCGCCTTCGTCGTCTGTCATCAGCAGCTCTTTCTCTTCTGACTCGGCCTCCATCCTGACAGACAGGTTCGTGGGAACTTTCAATTTTTTAAAAAAATGGGACAAAACTGTCCCGTTCAAAACGGGATGTATGGTCAGCCTACTAGGTCCTAGAGCAGTACTATGTAGAATCTTAGTTTGGAAGCGATGGTCCTTTACCTGTTATCTAGTTCAGACTTCCCTAACAGAATCTTGAAAGCCTAACAGAATTTCCTTTCCCTCCATCTTATACCAAAGAGAAGTCAAGGTGGGGGAATCTTGAGTTTCTCCTTCACCCCTTCCTGTCTTCTGGATTAAGTTCATGCCTTCATAATGGCTGCTGCATACCTTCTTCAAGGCTATCTCTGTACTCCTCTACAGCCACAAACAAGGCCCATTACTGAGATTCTGCAAGATGATATTATTTTACTGACAGGGCCTGGGATATGCAGGCCCTGCTGGATAGAAATAACTGAATAAAGTGTTACTAACACTTCAGAGAAATATATCTATTTCTTTGAGTCTCACAGGTTCAAACACCTCCAGATAACAGAGCAAGACCCTGTTTCAGTCAACTCCATGGGGTCTGTCTAGCCAAAGTCCAATTCTGAATAAACCAAGCAATTATGTCCATCAGATGCCTAAAATATTCTTCACAGAAGCCCTTTAGATGTTCTTCAAACCTTTCATTCCCTAAGAGGGTCTATATTACCTTTAAAAAACTACCAGTTGGCATTCTGTGGAAGCAATAAAAACAGAAAAACATTACATTTTGCTGTTCTTATCACCACACTGTAGGCTGTAGCATAGGCATGTATATATTTTCAGTTGGACATGCTCCTTGTCTCCCTTCAGTGGTGTTCTAGGCATCTCTTCTCTTGTTTCATCTCCTAGTGCTTCTCAATAAACTAAGGAACTACCCAAGATTGGCATACTATCAATGAGGTGCTACTGACTCCTCATTCCAGGAGGTGGTTAAGACCTTCGTTGAACTGCTCACCAAGGTCTCAGGAAAGCACCTGAGGGTACTCCCCAAGTACCCTCTGCAAACCAAGCAGATCCACCAGGTGCCTAGGCCAGACCAATTGTGAAGGACAGCAGCCCTGAAAAGCTCTTAAGCAAACAGAAAGTGATCTGACCATGACAAGAGACTGATGTTAATGTCCCCACATTCATATCACTTCTCATCTGCCCCAAGACAAAACTATATATAGACAAAACTAGATCCAATACCCATACGCATTAGACTCTTGACCTGGTTCAAGTCCATAATTGTCATGATGGCCAAGAACTCCAAATCTGCTTCAGAACCTCAAGAAAAGAAGTCCAGAACCATCAGCCTAAGAAACTCCACCACCAATTTGGTCACTGCATCAAGCAGCTCAGGCAGAGAAGATGCTGTGTAGCACAAAGGCCAGTACAGCAGGAAAAACCCTAACTATTTCTTAAAGCCCAACTTCACAAAAAGGGTCTCAAGTCTGGGCATCTGGGTTGTAATGCCTTTGAAACCATCATATCTCCTCTTCTACCATCTGCCCTGAAGTCACAGGTGATGCCACACCTGGAACCCAGATGGGCATAACTCACACCCATCCAGATGTCAGTGAAATAAGTCAGGTTGGCCCTCTCACCCAAGATAAGATTGTGCTGGGTTGGGGGCTGAAAGGAGGAATTGGTGTGAGACTCCAAATCCCCTTTCCTACCTCCAACCATATCTTTCTCTGCCAATCCACCAGATGATCCAGTCTACCTTCAAACCACCTATCCCATCATCCACAGTTGCTGAATACCCATCCCCAGGTCCTGGGGTCCAATCAGCCAAACTCTTGCTTCCTGACTCCAACCACCCAGCTGACTAACCCACCTTTGTTCCAGGGGACTGCATGTGCTTTCTCACATCCAGCCATCTATCAGACCTTGCTCTTATCAGAGTAAACAAGGTGAGTCTCAAAACTCTATTGATGTGAGAGATTGTAGGAAAGGTGAGGGGAAGTCAGTTGAATGTTTATCTCAGAAAAAGCAACTCAGTCCTTGTGGTGAGAGATATGGGAAAAAGCACATCAAACAGACTCCACTTTAATTAACTCACAGTAATTGAGGAATTCCTATTATGGTTTTCAAAATTCTGTATTTACCCTAGACTATCATTATAGAAAGCTTACTGAATTTCATGTCGTTTGGTCTTTGCCAGCTACATGGGATTTGGCAATGGGGGAGGGTGTACAATCCCTCTGTATCTCACTTGGAAAAGAAAGCCCAGCCATCTGTTCTGCCAAGTGTCCAAGTAGTGATCAGGTGCTCAGGCAATTGGTTCTTTTAGATCCAGAGACAATACACATACCAGTGGATAAAGAAACTTAAAGCTTTATTATTAACTTAAGTAAACAGATTTAAACAGAAACAGAGTTTAGACAGATTAAACAAAAGCATACAAACATAGCATAAAGAAAGAAATCATACATACCAAAGCAAGCTGATACCTTTATTCCCTTTTGCTACCAGGAACCTCCTGACCAAGATAGCGGAAATAACCCCAAAAGGACCCAATTATGTTCAACAGCACCCAGTGTCCTGCGTTTGTACAGAAGTTCCCAAACTCAAAAGACAATCCTAAGGTTTTTATCAAAGTCTGGCCCCCAAACCCCGTGACCATGTTTCCATAGTACTGAGGCTGCATGGCGTGACCTTGGCTGGGATACTTCTTGGGGGCTAGAGCACCTGTTTATGATATCATCCAAGAGCCTGGGAAGCTTTACAGATAAGCCAGTGCCTAACAGCAACAATTTCTTATCTCCCCCCGCCCCATTCCAAGCTGCTGGAGGGGATGTTGGAGGAGTGAACTTATGCTTAAACTAACAGTCTTGGGGTAATCTATCTCCCCCTCCATTCCAAACAGAAATAAGAACAAGCCAGTTAAACATCAGTATAACTCAAAATAAACTCTAATCTTCGTGTGAGGGAGAAAATCAAAATATGTCACTTAACTCCTCGAAATAACAAAGGTCTTCCGTGTTGCCAGTACACCATCTTTCTCATCAACCCCAATCAATCCAATTCCACCACTAAAAATGACTTCTTGACCTTGGAGTCTTCCTGGTCCTCATAAAACTCCAGCTGCAGCAGACGTTCTCCAACCAGCATCACTGAGGGCTGATGACCATCTTTTTCTCTACTTGTCAATCACAAAAATCACAGAAACATTCACAAAGAAGTCCACATTGCCTTTTAAAAACCACAATAGTGTTTTTAAAACATTTATTTTTGTTAGCCATAGTTTTTCAGTCTTTGAACATTGATAAACTTGTTGGCAATTAGCCCCTTTCCCCTACTTGTTGAGGAGCAAAGCCATTAATTTCAGTGAAATCTCACCAAACCGGTTAACAGTGTTAGTGTACATCTGAAGTGGGAAAAGTGATTCATATCCAGTGTGGACATGGATGTACAGTACTTATTCAACCTGACAGAGCATCTTAAAGAAGTAATACTTTTTCCTGGACTTGTCATGCAGTAATAGGAAATTTTGTATTTGAGTTAATGAAGGACAGGCTGCCTCCTTAGTTCAAATAAATGTTTTCTTGTGACTGCAAAAGGTGTTGCTTCTTTAAGGAATAACAGAGAAATACATGAGTTTTTGAGTGATCTTACAACCTAGGGCTGGAAAGCAGCATAAAATTAGGCCAAAACTAAGACTGGGGAGTTTATGCAAAAGATTCTGAAGCAACAGACAAACAGAAAATACCTATAGTTTCTAATTTCATAGATAGTACAAGCAAAAATATTACATGGGCTGAGATCAGAGAGTTAAATAATTTTGTTTAGGATTCCTCTATGTCCTTGTTGTCTGAAGACTGTTGGGAAGAGATTTATTGCCTTGTGGATAGCCCAAATAAAAAGAAGAGCAAGAAAAATGAGGTATTTAAGGAGAAAGGAACAAGGAAATCCAGTAGCATCACTTGATTTATATTACTTCCTACAATACATATTTTAGTCCCTCTTCTTTTGTACCCCACACAGAAGCTGTGGTGAATGATGAGATATTGAATTGATGCCTGTTAACACCTAAGAACTTCAAAACTGGTTGTTTTTAATTATCAGATATCCTTGGCTTCGCACCAGCCCTCTATGACTACTGAGCTCAGTGTGATCCTTGCCTGACTGCCAAGGTCATTTGGTCCAATTCTCAAGTGCCAATTACAACAGCTTTAGCGACTGGAAGGCAATTGCTCTCACCACCCAATTTTAAAGAACAAGGAAATAGAAAATGCTTCTGATTAATTGAAAGTAGTTGATTGTTCAAATAGAGGGTCACATTTATTTCTTTATTCATACTGTTCAGCTTTAGGAGCTAGCATTTCTATATAGTACAGAGGATGATTAAGTTCAGTCACAGTTCACAGTAAAAAAAATTAATTAGCATTTTTCCCCTCTCTTATGGGGTGGGGTTCATTCTGCCTATATAAAATGAATGAAATTGGGTAGATAACTCTTCTTTTAGAAGAGAGTTGTTGTTGTTCAGTCGTTCAGTCATGTCCGACTCTTCATGACCTCATGGACCATAGCACGCCAGGCCTTTCTGTCCTCCACTGTCTCCCGGAGTTTACTCAAATTCATGTTCATTACATTGGTGATGCTATCTAACCATCTCATCCTCTGCCGTCCCCTTCTCCTTTTGCCTTCAGTCTTTCCCAGCATCAGGGTCTTTTCCAGTGAGTCCTCTCTTCGCATTAGGTGGCCAAAGTATTTCAGCTTCAGCTTCAGTATCTGTCCTTCTAATGAGCAGTCAGGGTTGATTTCCTTTAGGATTGACTGATTTGACCTCCTTGCAGTCCAAGGGACTCTCAAGAGTCTTCTCCAGCACCACAGTTCGAAAGCATCAATTCTTCGGCGCTCAGCCTTTCTTATGGTCCAACTCTCACAGCCATACATTACTACTGGAAAAACCATAGCTTTAACTATACGGACCTTTGTCGGCAAGGTGATGTCTCTGCTTTTTAATATGCTGTCTAGGTTTGCCATAGCTTTCCTCCCAAGGAGCAAGCGTCTTTTAATTTCATGGCTGCAGTCACCACACCTTTCAAGTTCCACTAATGTAGTCAAAGTTTTGCTGAATACTTTTTTGTTGTTGTTCAGTCGTTTAGTCGTGTCCGACTCTTCGTGACCTCATGGACCATAGCACGCCAGGCCTTCCTCTCCTCCACTGTCTCCTGGAGTTTACTCAAATTCATGTTCATCACATCGGTGATGCTATCTAACCATCTCATCCTCTGCCATCCCCTTCTCCTTTTGCCTTCAGTCTTTCCCAGCATCAGGGTCTTTTCCAGTGAGTCCTCTCTTCGCATTAGGTGGCCAAAGTATTTGAGCTTCAGCTTCAGTATCTGTCCTTCCAATGAAGAAGAGAGTAGGCAACGTGATATCTGCAGAAACTTCCTTAACACCTGCCAGGCTTTTCTTCCCTCCCTCCACCAACATATTGAAATAGTAGGATCATATTTATTTGAAATAAATAGGAGATAGATATGATACTGGCCCATTTCAGGCACTCTTAGAAAATAAATGATGAGTGCCTGAAGCTCAATGTTTTGTCTGAAAGTATGTCTACTCACCCAGAAAAAAAGGCAAAGGAAAGCCAAGGGCATCAGGAAGCATCCTTGGGATTAAGCAGTGGGAAGCAGCCTTACCAGTTTGCCTTCTGGTAAATGAATACATTATACTTTTTTTATGAGTAGGCCCATGTCATGTTATTAAAATTCCAGGTTCATAATTCCAGATTGTTTCCATATTGTACATCAGTCTAACTGAGTTTGTAGGACTATGCTTATTATCATTACTCTCAGATTCTAAGACAATTAAAGGATTTTTTATTCAGAGCATTCTAGGAGATTCTATTCCTTCCTAAGAAACATTACATATTGTCAAAAAGTAAAATAAAGAGTTCTGTAACATATTGTTGCCAGAATCAACATTTGGAAATTGTTCAAGCCATTTCAAATTATTCATGCAAAATCTTGCTAGCTGTTCAGAATGGCTCTTTGTGCAAGCTCCCTCTACTTCAGACCAGGAGGAGCGATAGTTCAAAATACCATAATGTTCCTCTTCCCACTATGACTTGGTCCTATGGAACTTAGAAAATCAGCATCTTCTCCCTTGAGCATACTTGTCAATTTCTGATACACAGTCTGGGTTTCTGGTGCCTTTCTCTGAAAATAGGCCTGGGTCTTGGCATAACAGTTGAATCAAAGGCAATTCCCTTTCAACTTGGCTTAGCCTGTGATTCACCCTGCAAGTGTTACAATCAGAAATACAGGTGACTTCAGAAGTCGTGACCCTCAAAGAAATAATGTAAACAAATGCTTAAATATTTTACTTTCCTTTTAAAATTAAGATATTTAGATATTGGCATTCTAGTATTTTAAAAATATTTTAAAATGTACTGTTTTAAAAATATGAGCAAAGTAGATAAACATTGTATAATCGAAGGCTTTCACGGCCAGAATCCGATGGTTGTTGTGGGTTTTCCGGGCTGTGTGGCCGTGTTCTGGCAGTCTTGGTTCCTAACGTTTCGCCAGTCGCTGTGGCTGGCATCTTCAGAGGACAGGAATAGATAAACACCAACACAGTTTCAATAAAAAAGAAGAAAGCCTAAAGATCAGCAAAACCTGGCTGCCAGTCCTGAAAAACACAGCTTGCAAAAGGTCAATGAACTCTACTCAACCACAGAAAGATACAAACAATTTACACAATAGATGTGCTAATCCCACACACGACAGCACCACACCCCCTAATCACCACAAAAAACCCTCTCCTAATCTCTTGTAAATGACCCACAGAAGACACACACCCTCTCAGCAGCTATAAACACCAGCAGGAACACACACCCTCCACTTGGGCACAGAGAGAATCTTCTAGCTGTGCTCCTATTCTCTGAAGATGCCAGCCACAGCTACTGGCGAAACGTTAGGAACCAAAACTGCCAGAACACGGCCACACAGCCCGGAAAACCCACAACAACCATCGGATTCCGGCTGTGAAAGCCTTCGACTATACATAGATAAACATTGTTGGCAATTCTCATTATTTCTCTTTTCTTTATCTTGTAAACAGTAAATTCTGTTTGTAACCTTGGCATGGAAGATAAATGTGGTACATTTATTTATGTACCATGTGATAATGGTAGATTCTCTGGATATGAATCCTCCCTCCCTCCCTCCCTCCCTCCCTCCCTCCCTTTCTTTCTTTCTTTCTTTCTTTCTTCTACATATTTAAAAATGAATTTAAATGCTGTTATAAAGCAGTCTTGAATTTACTGTGAAATACAAGAGGAACTGGATTTTTTTTTCCTGGAATATACATTATTCTTGGAGACCACATGTAAATATTCTTGGTATATGGATAGCATCACATAGGATATTACTGATCTCTTTAGCTCTCTTCTGAATGATTCCTTATTAATCTATTGGTAGAAGAAAGAAAGGACCCCTGTGAAAATACCTCAGTTGCTAGTATATACTGTAGGTGTTTTCTGAAACCCATCCAAAAAGTTGCATTCATTGTGAGAATAGATTAGCTGTCCAGGAAAACTGTATATGCAGTAGGTCCCAAATGGATCATAAATAATATGATTGTTGTGATGTAGAAGAAACATTGAGTGCCCAAAGATCTGATTAATTTCATACTAGCCCCATTGAGTTACATTGTGATTTTTAAATGCCTTTATTTTATTGTAAATATCCATTGTTAGAAGCAAACTGGATGAGAGTTTAAATATATAGAGGTACTTTTCTAATATATTAGGGAAATAATTCTAAAGGGTTCATTAACTGTGTGATGGTTCATTAAGAAAGTAGTGTGCTATCTTAATCCATTTGAATAATAAAGTTAAATTTTGGAAATGGGTTTTAGCATTGATTGATGGATTTATTATATGCCATCAAGTTGGTGTCAATTTTAAGTGACCACATAGATAGGTTTTCTCCATGTCCCTAACCCGATCCTTCAGGTCTTCCAACAGTGCACTGTAACTGAGTCCATCCACCTTGCTGCTGCTCATCCTCTTCTTCTGTCTCCTTCCACCTCTCCCAGCATTAGAGCCTTCTCCAGAGAGCTAATTTTTTACATAATGTGTCCAAAGTAGGATAATTTAAGCCTGGTCATTTGTGCCTTGACTGAGGACCCTGGATTGATTTGTTCAAAGTTCCATTTGTTTTGTTGGCTGTCCATAGTATTCTCAGGAGTTTTCTCCAACACCAACCTCCAAAAGCATCAATACTCTTTCTATCCTGCTTCTTCAAAGTCCAGCTTTCACATCCATAGAGTGTCAAAGGGAATAGCATTGCCTGCACTATTATGGTATTTGTAGGTGTAGACATATCACAGCATCTGAATATCTTTTCCAAGGCCTTCTACCAAGTGCTAATGTGTGGCATTTTTCTTGATTGCTTGTTCCTTTACTATTGTTACTTGAACCTAAAAGGCAGAAGCTGTCTACCACTTCAGTATCTTCATTGTCAGTTCTAAGGCTGGTGTCTGTACCTGTTGTCATTAGTTTGGTCTTCATTATATTCAATTTTATGCCCATTTTTTTCACTGTGTTCCTTCACTCTTATTCCTAGAGCTTGCAGACTCTTTGCATTTTTGGCTATCAGAGTAGTATAATCAGCATAGCACAGGTTATTAAAGTTTCTTCCTCCAATTTTAAAACTATATTCATCTTCTTCCAAAGCACACTGTTAAGTCTCCTTTTTTTGGTATTGGAATGTAAATTGAGTTCTTCCAATCTATTGTGTCATTCTCCAGATGTGCTGGCATTGCTTGGTTAGAACCTTTATTGATTCTTCTTCTTTTGCTTGTCATATTTCTGTGGCTATCCCATTAATTCCTGTAACCTTCTGACTTGGTAATGACCGGAATGCTGATTTAACTTCATCCTGTAGTACTAGAAGTTCTTGTAAAAAAAATAGGGAATATCTTCTGAGGTATCTTTGATGTTGACATCTCTACTATATAGTATTTCAGTATACTATTTCCATGTTTTTGATCTTTTTTTAGTCAGTTACCATCTATCCATAGCATACCAAAGGTTGGAACTTCCTTATATGTTCAGAGATCTTTTGGAAGTCTTTCTTTGTTTTTCCATGTCAGTTTCCATCTTCCATATATTTACAGATGTTGTAATACTGATTTTTGTCTCTTCTAACAGCTCTCTGAGCTCTTTGTTAAGTTCCTTCTTGAGATTTTTGCCTTTCTTGGCTTTCGGTTCTCTTCTTGGCAATTTCCACAGTTTGTTCTGACATCCAGTTTGCTTTCTTCTCTTTTTTCATTTTTGGAAGTCTCTTTTCACATCTGAATGAGAAGGCAGCAACCAGTGATCTTCGCAGTCTCTCTCTCTGTGTGTTATGTGTTCACTTAGAAACCATTTCACTTAGTGACCATTTCGCTTCTGATTTAAGGAACAGATTGTGGTCACTAAATGAGGAGTATATTAAACTCCTCCACTTCTTTTTAGCAATAAGCAATGATTTCTGTGTTCTCCATCTGGTGATGTCCATGTATACATGTGTCCTACTATGCTATAAAGGCAGCATTGCACTATTTCAGGCAGCTTTCTGTCAGCCCTTCAAAGTAGTCCAGACAGGAAACCAAAACCATAAGCACTAATACCACAAGCACTTTCCTGCCTCCACTGCCTTTACTTTCCAGAGAATTAGGGAGGGTCCCTTCTGAGAGGCTTTCCCCACCCTGATCCCTCCTTTGGACTCAGCTTTCTCTTATCAGAAAGTTGTCTAGGCTGCGGCTCTTCCTACTGTCTCCCAAGGTTATTCTCACAGCCCATTATACTTTCCTATCGATTAACAGTATGGTCTGTTTAGTTTTTATTATTTGATATAATCTTATATTCTATTTTAATATATATATATATGAAAGCAGTTAACGAAAGCAGTTAACTAAACTCTGAATGTCAAATAAATAAAAACCATGCCGTGACAACAAAACAGATAACAACACTGAACATTGATACAGTGCAACAGCCAAGGAGAAAAAAGATTCAGAATAAAGTATCTTTTGTTAAAGTATGAATGCGAGCTAAAGTATATATTTAATTTAATTATTATTTCAAAAAAAATCCTTATTTTTTCTACTTTAAAAGCATTCATAACAGCTATATAATGAAGCAGAGATTGTCACATTTGGATTTGCCTACTTACTCTTATTCGTCTAATGTATTTCAGTAATAATTTGTGCATGTGTGTATGTATGTGTGTATGTGTGTATATGTACGTGTACGTGTACGTGTACGTGTACGTATACGTATACGTATACGTATACGTATATGGCAATAGTTAGGAAAACATGAACTTAACCCAGAAAAATAGAAAAGGATAAGAAAGAAACTTAAGATAGCTACAGTTCAGGCTTTCAACATTCAGTTATTATAGCCTACATCAATAAAAAAGGGTTCTAGTATTTCTTATAGTGTCTTTTCCCAACCTGGGCTGTCTCAAAACGCTGACAGAGGGAAGGGACCTGAGATTTTTGTTACTGTTTTTTAATGTAGGCACAACTTCCTATAAACACGAACCATAGTTTCCCTCTGAAGTTTAATTCCTAAAATAAAGTAAGAGTTTTTTTACTGGTATCATTCAGAATCCTATATAGAACTCAAGGATACTCAGAATAGTCATTTCAGACACTACCTTCCTGGGTTTTCTAGAAGCAATTACTCAGTTCCAATATGCTACCAAATTATGACTGGATAATCCTGTGGATCTACACAACTGTTTGTCTTCCTACTTTTGCTATCTTCCTACAGTTGGACAAACTATGCTTGATTCCCTTTCCTGCCCTCTAAGTCATCACAGTAAGTTTCTGAATCTGGATTGAAAAGCAAGAACTAACAATTTGCTAACTGGAACATCAAAATAAACTGTCACTGTGAAATCAAGAAAGGGAAGAAAAGGATAAGAAAAAAGAATACTAGCATACAGATCTTCTGGGTTACTAAAACCCTAATTTGAGAACATGTCTGAACTGAACTAACAGCGTTCCGCGCGCGTCATGCGGCCACATGACCGTGGAAGCGTCTTTGGACAACGCTGGCTCTTCGGCTAACAAACGGAGATGAGCACCGGCCCCTAGAGTCGGACACGACTGCACAAATGTGCGGGGGGAACCTTTACCTTTTACTGAACAGGTTTTTGAAAACCTGTCATGTCTTTGAAAAGGACTTTTGCTAGCAGAGTGTCTGAGGTGACTTTTCTGTGTGCCCTTAGTGTCCAAGTATAACTTTGAATGGTTCTATTAAGCAGGTCTCTTTTTTTATTTTAGAAAGTGAGTAAATTATTACCTTCTTCCTCAGAAGCATTAGCACAAGCCTTTAGCAGACCGTACACCAGCCAAACAGCTCAACGCAACCTCTGAGAAAATTTACTCATGAATTTTGGCTCATGAATGCTTGATTTTCTGAACGGAGCTAATATGACCAAAGCACTGAATATCCTTTAAATTAATCTAGGTCTCTTTAATTTTTTTTCCAGCATAATATGCAAAGCAGATGTAGCATTGTAGAAACAGTATGATATGATACTAAGGAATAATGTTATATCAAAAGTAGATTCACAGTAATAACAGGACATATATACTAATGCCAATAAGATAAAATTGGAGCAGAGGGAGAATTTTCCTCATACAATAAAACCTCAATAATTTAGTAATACATAGCTATGTATTATTAATAAAACCTTTGGGTTTCTCATACATCAAAATCAAAATGTCCAACTGAGCATAATTTATGCTTCTTTATTCAAAAGCTACAGGCACCAGTACTAGCCAAAGAGTGTTACTGGTATTAGAAAGCCATACCAATTATGGAGAAAAACTATTTAGTTTTGGAAGCTGGGACTGCTTCAACATTTTACCTATTATTGTTTTAAAAGGTGTTAAAGCTCCTTATGGCACTGGGCTCAAATATCTGAAGGTTTGCTTATTTTCCATAGTAATTTACTCAAGTATTAATAACTGAGTGCCTATACCTATGGAGTTGGATGGGCATTCAAAAGGGACTTTTTAAAATGATGCCCATTTGTGGCTTCTCTGCAGAGGTACCAGGATTATTATAATGAATAGTGACATTAATTTCTTTGCTGAAAAGTTGTGCATTTTCCCCCTTGCTATTCACTGTTTTATAACTATTTTACCAATCTGCTTTTCAGGTATTGCTATTGCTATTTGTTTTACTACATATTTAGTAAAAAAAACATATATTGAGCTAGTTGAAAGTTTACTCTAAACTGAATGCAGGATTGCACACACACACACACACACACACACACACACACACAAACACAGAGTCTCATTCTTGTAATATCAGAATATTAAGAAGTCTGAACAATGGGTGACCCACTGAGCCAAATGCAGACATTTATTAGAGCCTCATGTTATATCATGCCAGATGCTTGATGGCCTCTATTTTTACAATGATGGTGAAACGTATAAACAAGAGTTGTATTGAAGCACTTGAGAACCACGATCCATGACCAGAATCCAGTACCTAGTGTGAGAGGGTGTGGAGCTCACAAGATGTGCAAGCTTATAAGAAAAACTAGCAGTGGCATGAGCTTCAACAAACAAGTCTTAATGTAGATCAGCAATTCCCAGGCTCATTGGCTATGTTGTCTTGGAATTATGTGTAGAGGAGTAGGGAGATAACCTTGAAGAGGCAATACAAGAATTGGTAAGTAAATGTCAACTTAGTCCTGGGAACGAACAGGGGGTGAAAAAGACACATAAGATAACTTTGGCTTGATTCTGTTTGGTATAAAAGGCGGCAATGGGAAACTGACAGGCTTTCAGGAGTCTGTTGTTATACCCTATAACAATAAGGTAGAGTTTCAGTAGTCCTTGTGGTGTGTTCCCTGACCTGGCCAACTTCAAAAGGCCAATACCTCTGGAGGCCACCAGTTTGGGAAAAGATGATTTACCAAAAGAACCATTGTAAGGCTTCATATTATGTGCTTTATTATTTAAGAAACCATGGGACCCTTTGTTATATGTCTACAAAGATCATTATGAATTATTTTGCTTTATCTCTCAGTGTAGTTTCCACACAGAAAGCCTAAAATTAAAACAGGAAAAACAAAAATGGCACAGAGAAATTAGACTGACATGTCAGTCATTCCTACTTTTATAGATATAAGTACAATTTATTTATTTATTTATTTATTTATTTATTTATTTATTTATTTATTTTTCGAATTTTGCCACTGCCCATCTCCCCCCAGAAGAGGGACTCTGGGCGGTTATGATACAGGCATGAGGCCTTTGAGCCACATATTTATTCTTACCTACTATCCCTGTTCAGGCTATCAAAATTGAATAGTTAGTATGTAGAAAGGTGACTATAGAGCCAATTTGGTGTAATGGTTAAAAGCACCAGTCTAGAAACCAGGAGGGATGAGTTCTAATCCTGATTTAGGCACAAAATCATAGGGGTGACTTTGGCCAGTCACCCTATCTCAGCTTTAGGAAGAAGGTAATGGCAAACCACTTCTGAAATCTTAACAAGAAAACTGCTTGGACTTGTCCAGGCAGTCATCAGAAGTCAAGACTGACTTGAAAGCACTTAAACTGGCTTTAAACAGGGTTGTTGTTCTGGGGAAAATAGGAGGAGGAAGGAGTATTAGGTATGTTCACTGCCTTGAGTTATTTATAAAAATAATAAAGGCGGGATAGAAAATAAATAAATAAAATTATGAAAAACATCCTATTGACCTTAATGTAAGCTTTGTTTGAATCAATTAAACATACAATAAATATGTATACATTTTTCAATAATTTTCTGAAGAGCTAAAATCTCATCTGCACACTCTCTGCCATGCAGGCAACCTTAGGAGTCAAGACTGCCTCAAAGGGAGGGAGGGAGGGAGGGAGGGAGACTAACAATGCAGTAACTGGTACATTCTAGATTCTAGATTCTGAAGGACAGATTCAGCTCTTTTGGAACAAAGCTTACATACATCCTGTAGTGGTGAGCAGCTGGCACTTTTAAATCATAAGCCAGCCTTATGTGCCCAGAAGGCCAATAAAGGAAAAGAAGGGGGTTCTTTCAGGTTTTGGGTGGGAAGAGTTTTGGGGTCTTTGGTGAAAGACATGGCTGGAGTCTGGAATATGAGGGATTTACTCAGGCAAGGTTAGAAATTGAGTAGTTTGGTTTTAGTTAGAATTGTGTTAGAGGGATTTTGTTTTGTTTTTTAATTTTATATTTTTAACTGTGTTGCATGTACAACCCTTTCTTCTTCTGGTACATTTAATAAAGTTAAATCCTGCAATTGACTGACTGGTGGCCTTCTATCACCTGCCTCAGCTTAGCTGAGCTACAGACTCCCAAAGTGTTTTGTTGGGTTTCCTTTCTGTATTTAGCCAGACCCAGGGTAGGTGAAGATTTCCCCTTCAATCCTCTCCTGGTTCCCCAGAGGGCTGGTGTGGAAGGGAGAAACTGGTTTGTAGTAAAGGGGTGGTGGCAACAAGGAGACCTAACTGGCCAGTGCTGTTCTCCCATAGGCATGGGTTACGTCAGAACTGAAAGGCCTCAGAGGAGGGGCTGGTTTGACCCTGAGGGCGCCTTTTCCTTATTACACATCCATTCTATACAAGAAAGAAATGTTTGGAAAAATTACACCAAGACCTAGAGATCTGGAATTGGTCTAGTAGTTTTTATAACTTCCTTTATTATTGGAATATCACAGCATAGTTTTCCTGATGCTTACTATTTTATGCATATAAAATACTCCATACTGTACTTCTTTCCTTACTCCATGTATCCTGTAAACACTGTTTAGATATAGTTTATTGATTATGTATATGTGGGTCGTTTCATCTTCAGATTGATTCTCCAGTTAAACTGCAGTTAGTCTTCATTGCTTTGTAGACTGGAAAAAAATAGTACAATCACTTGCTTCTTTTGACCCAGGCCAGGTAGAGTGAGAAAAACAAACACATCAAATGGAAAATATAGCTTTAGGAAATCTGTTTGTAATGAAAAGCAATATTTTAATAAAGAAATTATTCCCATAATGTGAAGGAATTAGATCACGTTTCTTACTTAATTTCAGGATTCTTATGTACGGAGAGTAGAAATTGGAGTTCACTTACCAGAAAGTTTTTGATTCCTCTCTTCTCTTAGTTATGGTAACTATTTTCTCACAATGCTCTATTTAAAGAAGGTTCTAATTGCCTTACACATTAAAATTAAAAACAAAAGTGAAGACCATGATGATTAACAGAAACACTAATTGAAAAATTGAGAGAAGAAGCATAAGAAGATAACGCCTGAGCTATGGCAAAAGAGGAAATCAAATGTTTTGATTGATCATTTGCAAATAACAAACAAAACAAAATGTCTTGAGTAGTCCAATTAAATCATAATTTCCCATTTACACTATCATCTACATTTTACAACCCAACTGAATTCAGATGGTTTCTGTGTGAACTTCCATTATGTGGCATGCTATTTAGTTTAGTATTGTTCATTAAATCGCTCATTCAATTTATATGCCAATCATATCACCATGGCAACTCTGGGTGGCTAACAACATTTAAAATAAAAATGCAAATAACATAAAAATGTAATAGCAATGTGTATTCTATCCTTAGTAGAGACCCTGTTTTTTTAATGCCAGATCACCCAGTAAATTTCATGACAGAGCAACTATATAAACCCACTCCAGGCCTATTACTTTAGACAGAATTTAGACGGTGATAAATCAGAGCACAATTTCCAGCATTTTCATCTGGTGCCGGCTGGCCATTGGGATTCTTCAGAGAATCTTGGACGAGGTGAACCTTGGTATGATCCTGAATATTTTTTAAATTCTTCAGCAAGAATGCCCATTTGGGATTGGCTAGCTCATGTGATGTACATCATAATAATCTTAAAAGAATCAAAGTATACCTCTAGCTTGTACGTCAGTCAGTACAGAGGGATTCTATGTAAAAGGAACCAAAAACAAAATGGGCAATGTAACACTGAAGTGAGCTATACTGCATTAACTCTTCTTCTGTATCCTTTGGCAAATCCCAAATTTATCCCCAGAGCTGCTTAGTGAGAGTTATGTATTTATTTGTTTTAGAACACATCAAGGCAAACTGTTAAAAGCTGAGAGAGCTACCAGATATTGCAGTTACGAGGAAAGAAACCATTAGCACTTTCACACCTGATTGCAAGTCAATGAACTTACAGGCTGTTCTATTGACAAAGGAACATCTATCTGCCAATTTGGGATTTCACTCATGCCCCTTGAGGGTGGCAGATTTGGAAATGCAGGGAGGCTAACATCAAATAATTTGGTTCCATGTTGAAAAACATGAATATGAAAGGCCTGTCCTGAAGGGAGAAACTTTAATGGCACTTAACTGTGAAAATATTCTCTTGTAACACAAGAGCCCCAGAAGAATTGCCTTCTCACTCCAAAATGCCCTCCAAAACCCCATTTCTAAATCACCATTTTTTTAAAGTATATGTACCCCAAGAGAGGCTTTCTACAGCAAGGAGAAGCTGGTTCTCTTGATGCTTAACATTATTTTGGGGATTTTTAAACTTTTTTTTTAAGTTTTGGATTTCGTTTTCATTCCAAAGGAAATTTCAAAGATTGAGTAAACAATTGTCTTCCTGTTATTATTTTTGTATTAAATTTGAAGATACTAGCATTTTCCTACACGTTGAATTGGCTGATTTGAACCTTCAGCTTTCTGTCTTCACTTTCCCTTGAGAACAGTCTGCTGTTTACTTTCACTTTTTGTAAACAACTTTCAAACTCGCTCATATCTTCGACTTTTCCTGATTAAGTTCCTAGGGGGCACCATAATCTACTGCGTGAGACATGGAGGATTTCAAACAGATCCTTTCGGACCTTCACCAGGACTTCAAACAGATATCTTCTGACTTTTATCAAACCTTTATGGAAGATATCCAGGACATTGTGGAAAATACGAGAGCTAAAATGTGCAATCAGGTTGGGGATGTGGTGGATGAAATTGAGGAGTCTAAGAGCGATAGAAAGGTTTCTTTTAAGACTGAGATTGGGATTTTTGTCAAGATGCTGGGCGAAGATTGGATAGTGGAGTTGGAGAAATCTAGGTGAGAGAATGATCTGCAAGCCATACGTAGGGTTGATCTCCTGGTGGAATGCCATGAAAAGAACCTGGAATTTTTGACGGGGACAGCTGGGCTGTTTGATTTTCTTAAGAAGAAAGCTCTGGGCATATCTTGGGAATATGCAACTGCTCTGGTTTATTTTCAAGTGGAATAAGGGTTGAAGAATGTTTATTTGGTTTGCGTTAAGGATTTGACTGATGTTATTTGCCTTTAAAGATTTGGATTTACTGTTTGGAATTGGCTTTGTTTTTTGAGTTTATTAAGATTTTGAGTTTATTAAGATTGAGATTATTAAAATTGTGATACCATTAAGTATAATAGCTGACAACTTTTGTGCCTTTCAATTTGATTTTTATTATAGTAGACAAATGTATAGAATAGTGGTAGGAAGTGAATAATTAAATATGTTTTATCTTTTGGAGGGGAGAAAGATGTTTAGGAGGTTTATATGATTTTTTTTCTTCATTTTAATATAAGGGGGAGGAGTAACTGTACTTAGTGATTTTTATTATGTGTTAAAGGGGAATGATTTATAGAAATAATGTGTTGTTTTGGATTAATATAGAGTAAGAGATTGATTATGGAAATTTTGTGTATCCTTGCTGTTAAAAGTCAGAAGCCACATCTTTCTGTAATTTTTTTTCTTCTCTTGTGTTTCTGCACTTTTTTAGTTTTTTTTAGTTTTTTGTTATTTATTGTAGTTTTTATTCTTTCTTTGAAACTTAATAAAATTTACTATTAAAAAAAACAAAATGTCCCTTTGTTCTCTACTTTCACTAGAGTGCTATCAGAACTAATATCAAACAGATAGGACCCCCCCTCCATTTTTTTGTTTGCACAGCTCACACCTTTGTCATCCTTGCAGACATTGCAAAGGAAGAGAGCCAATTCTGATACTGTATTTTTGTGATATAGACTCCTTTCTCTCCAGACTTAGATTCCATCCCATTCAGGTGTTTATTTTTTGGAAGTACATGTTCAGGTGGAGAAAAGTTTTGGGACATTTCTAGGATGAATTCAAAATCATACTGACCTAGTGACATATAGTTACATATTTCATAAATTCTCTGAAAACCCATTAGCTGTCCAAATTTTGGAAACAAATTCTACAAAAATAAAATCTTCCTTGTTTGGCAATTAAGTATTATTCTATGTATTGTCGAAGGCTTTCACGGCCGGAGTTCAATGGCTGTTCTGGGTCTTCCGGGCTGTGTGGCCGTGTTCTGGAAGTTGTGGTTCCTAACGTTTCGCCAGCATCTGTGGCCAGCATCTTCAGAGGGCAGGAGCACAGATAGAAGCAAAATCTCTGTGCCCAGGTAGAGTGGCAATGTTCTATTTATAGAGCTAAATTATAGGAGATTAGGTGGGGTTTTTTGTTGTGTTGAAATGTTAACGAGTGGCTGATGAGCGTGATTAGCATGTTCATTGTGAGAAGTATTCCCATGTCCTGGTGGTTGGACTGAGTTCGTTGACCTTTTGCAGGCTGTGTTTTTCAGGACTGGTAGCCAGGTTTTGCTAATTTTTAAACTTTCTTCTTTTTTATTGTAACTGTGCTGGTGTTTGTGAATTTCAATGGCTTCTCTGTATAATCTGGTGTAGTGGCTTTTGGTGTTGTCCAGTATTTCTGTGTTTTCAAATAGGATTTTGTGTCCCGTTTGCTTGAGAGCATGTTCAGCTACTGAAGATTTTTCTGGTTGCTGTAGTCTGCAGTGTCTTTCATGTTCTTTTATCCTGGTGTGAATGCTTTGTTTTGTGGTTCCGATGTATACTTGTCCACAGCTGCATGGTATGCGGTATACTCCTGCAGCGGTGCGGGGGTCCCTTTTGTCTTTTGCTGATTTTAGCATTTGTTGTATTTTTCTGGTGGGTCTGAAGACTGTTTGAAAGTTGTGTTTTTCCATCAGTTTTCCCATGCGGTCAGTGACTCCTTTGATGTAGGGCAGGAATACTTTGTTTGTGTGGGGCTGTTTTTCTTCAGTTGGATGTTGTTTTCTTGGTTTGATGGCTCTTTTTATTTCATTCTTGGAAATCTTAACCATCTGAATTGGGTCCTACAGGCAAATGGCTATTCCAAGAATGAAATAAAAAGAGCCATCAAACCAAGAAAACAACATCCAACTGAAGAAAAACAGCCCCCCACAAACAAAGTATTCCTGCCCTACATCAACTACTACTACTAACAACAACAACAATTAAAAACATACCTGTTACAGTTCTCCTTGATTTTCAAATGTTGAATTTTCAATTAAGGAGAGCAAGCCAACCTGTGTTCAAGAAATTTAACTGCTTGATGAAAGCAATGAAGTCCTTGGTGTTCTCTGGGCTTGGTTGTTATCTTGCAGACATTTCATTACCCGACTAGGTAACATCTTCAGTGCATCTTCAGTTCTCTTGTATTGGAAAGCAAGTGAGTTATTTCCACTGTAAAACTGCTATTACTGTTAGGAAGTTTTTTCTAACATTCAATCAATTTTTTTCTAAAACAAATCCATGATTTTATGTCCTTCAGTCTGGAATGAGAAATAATAGGTCCTACTTATGTGTGACATCCTTTCAAGTTTTGAAGAATGCTATCATACCCTACGCTCAATTGTCTTTTGTCAAGGCTAAATATAGCCACCTCCTAAGACCTCCTTATAGGTCTTAGTTTCTATTTCCTTGATAATTTTTGTTGCTCTTCTGTGAAATTGTTTCAACATTCCTACAATCTATTTAGGAAGTTATTCTATAAAAAAAGAAATAAGGTTAGTCTGACAAAATATGTTCTTGACAAATCCTTCCTCCAATTATCCTTCTGGTAATTGCTGCATTGTTTTCGAGATGATAACGTATCAATCTCTTTAAAATCTGGTCTATAATCTTCCCAAGTATCATTGTTACACTGACTGGTCTGTAGTTTGCTGGATTTTCCTTTTCCATTTTTGAAGATACAGTAAATAATTTGCCATATTCCATTTAGGTGGCATTTTTCCAAGATTTATCAAAGATAATACTTTGGCCAGACCATCAGCTATCTTCTTCAGTACCCCAGGATGCAATTTATCTAGTCCTGGAAATTTAAAATCATTTAAATGTGAAGAAGTATTCTCTGGCTCTACTTCTGCAATCTCAATCCTTCCCTTTCATTCAAGTCTTAACGATTTCCTAGCAAAATGCATACTATTTTTGCTGGAGAAGATGAATCAAAATATGGATTGAATGGCTCCTTTTCTTTGTTACATGCCAGCATTCTACATTCTTCACTGATACACTTATCCTTTTTTTATGCTTTTGTTTTGAATGTATCTAAAAAGCCTTTTTTGTTATTTTAGCATCCTTTTCTAACCTCAGCTTCTCAAGTTTAGCTTTCCTGACAGTAGTTCTATAGTTCTAGGCTTCTTGTCTGTATTATTTCTTTATGAACTGTTCCTCTTTTCATTTCCTTTGTGTGAACTTTTTTTGTTTTCTTATCTTTCTTAAGCTTTTTATATAGCAACATAGACTTATTCTACTGACCTGCATTTTTCCCCTTCATTGGAATTGTTTGTAATTGTGCTTTTAGCATCTCCGTTAGGAACATCAGGAATTTTCTGGAAGGATCACACCTGGCAAAGTCTGTCTCCAAAGAGATGTCAGGGTAATTTATGTGTCCCATCAAATTTTGTACATCATTGAAAGATCTGCAGTTTGCTTTTGGAAGGTATCATCTACATCTTCTCTTTGATTGGGTAGACAAAAGTAGACACCTTATTTTTTTTCAGCCACTTATTTTAACTGTGATGCTCTCCATAGCATTGTCAACTTCATTCATTTGGATTTTTGAGCACGAAACATATACAGCGATTCCTGTACTCTTTCTATTGCTTTTACTCTGTTTGAACGAATTGTTTGAACAAACAGCTATATTTCAGTGTTGGAAGATATCCCATCAGATTTTTGTTACACATGTTAAATTATTTTTTAAGTGAAGTTGTAATTGACTTGGAGCAATTTTTTTTAAAAAAATAAAGCAGTAATAAGGAACATAGATGAAACTAACAGTTACTGATTCAAATAGGCAGGAGATTTTTAAGAGAGAAAAATATATACTTCTTTGCAGAGTACCTAGATAAACTATGATATTAGCTTCCAGAAGCTATTGTAATTACTTTTATTGATGTCACTTTAACCTTCAATTGCTTAAAAAGATTATTAGAAAAATTCAAGTAGGATAAGGTTAAGAACAACAATAGTACTAGTGATGGTGGCAGTGTGTTATCTCAAAGTTAACAGGCTATATGATCTCTGATATATAAGTTGCTTAGGAAACAGAACTGGAGAGCCTTGATTTGTTTGTAGGCTTCCTGGGGCCATCTGGTTGGCCAAGTGGGAAATAGGATGCTAAGCTTTCATCTTATTCTGTGTGACAAAAAAAAATTATTCTCAGTGTGCTGTGTTTTCATGCCTTTCTTATCAGAGAGTTCCACAGGAGTGCACCTGCTTTCCATGAAAACCAACCACTCAATTTAGCTGGTGCTATGTTAATCTAATCCTTGGTTAAAATACTCTGTGAACATACCCATTACATCATGTGCAGGGCTAAAAAGTATGAACCTGGAATTCTTCTACACAAAGAATGCGACCCTCTAAGAAATAAGAACTATATTGGGTTAGATTAAAGGCCAAGTTGAATTTCCTGGCTGTGATCTGGAAGATAACATCTAGCCATCATTCATCATTGCCACTGATTTTATAGATTTGCCCAATCCCTTTTTAAAGATGTCGAAATTGGTAGCCATCACTGCACCATACATAGTAAATTCCATGGCTATGTTACTTTCTGTGCTAAGATTTCCTTTCATCAGTCTAACCACTGCTCAGTTTCATTAACTAGGTATAACAAAGTTCCTTATTCCTCCTGATTGCTTTGCTTGTTCATGATTCTTTGGTAAGGATCTTTCTCATAAATCTTTTGAAAGTCCAATTGTCATCAGATTTTTGAATGTCAGATATTATCTACTGGATCATCCCTAACTACAGGTATCTTACTCATCTCCAAGAACTCTAAATAACTGAAACAAGATTTCCCTTTCCTTAAGCCATGTTGATTCTTTTCCAGGAAAACTTGATCCTTTAATGTAATTGATATTTTTATCTTTTAATACATTCTACCAGTTAAACCAGTACAGAAATTAATCTACAGTAAGTAGCCTGTCATTAAAAAAAACACCCTCTTTTTCAAAATTTATGCTACATTATAGACAAGTGCCTTGTGGTTATAGACCATTTGCCAGAAGTGGAGTTTGGTGTTGGGTTTGCCTCATATTGCTAGGAGGCATGCTAAAAGGTCATGTGACAAGGTTTCTACTCATGTCTATGTATAGGTTTTTTTAAATTTGTTCATTGGTTGGTTATATTTTTTTACAGCACCATGGATTGTGTGTGTGTGTGGGGGGGGTGTTGTGCCTTCAAGTCAGCCTTGAATCCTGGTCGCTGCTTAGACAACTCTATACCATTTTCTTGGCAACATTTTTGGAAGTGGTTTGCCACTGCCTTCTTCCCAGGGCTGAGAGAAAATGGCTGGCCCAAGGTCACCTAGCTGGCTTTGTGCCTAAGGGAGGACTCGAAGTCAGTTTCCTGGTTTCTAGCCTGATACCTTTAACCACTATACCAAACTAGCTCTCATATTTTCATATTAGTCTGAGTTAATGCTATAATAAAAATGAGGATCTGTGCAAAGTTAATTATACTAAAATACTATGGGAACAGATAATAGAATTACTCTTGATTTCTAAGGAGTTTATCAATAAATAAAGACATAAACGTGTAGTTAAGGTCTGATGTGTTCCCATTCCTGTAAGAATGAAACTGTCATCTTCACGACACACATTGATATAGAGTGATAAATTGCCTGTTATTTATACTGTTTCATTTCTGCACTGTGTGCATAAAACTAAATTGCATAGAAGCCTGCATTTTATGTCTTTCTCCTTTTAAGTGATGCCAGTTATTTATAGTGCAGTTGTTTTAAGATTACTAATATTACTCAGTCGTTCAGATCTCTTTGAGTGAAAACATAAAGAGAAGTGAGGCAGACTGGAACATGCATGGATGTTTGTATAGTTTTTATCAAAACAAAACTTGAGATGTATGCTATGAGCTTATCAGAGCAGATCAGGGGGAGCTTTGGATATAGTTAACCCTTTTGCTCCCTTGCAGAAAAGACTGTTAGTCCTGGGATTGGGGTACTTATTTTATCTCCCATTGAATCAAATAGGAGACAGTTGTTTTAAGAAAAACAACTGATATAATAATAGGCAAGGGAAAAAATAGAAAGAAGAAACAAACAAGCTTCTTGTTCTGACTAATATGGGGAACTAGGTTGCGTTACCAAAATACGTCATGCATTTGGATGGCTATTTTTAATCGAACTCTAACTGAAGATATTCTACTCCCAATGTGACCAAACTGGTGCTGATTCTGCCAGCAAGTGGTTGTTTTTTTTTTTTTTTTTTTTGGGGGGGGTCATTTGACTGACAATAAATTGATAACCAGGAAGCCAAATGGCATACAAATGCTTATGCTTCCTTGTTTCCTACTGTGAGTAAATGAAAATTACATGCAGCTTTCCCTCTTGAAAGGAAAATGAAAGAAGGAATTTCTATCATCTCATATAGTGTAATGAGTATATTTGACTAAGTACAATGCATTTTCATGCAAATAATTATCAGAACTGTGTTAAGAATAGTGTTAATTTTAAATTACTTGCTACGTGAATCTGTGGTTCTGTAGAAATCTAGAATGTCAGAAATATATGATAAACGTGCAGTGTACACTCACACACCCCTAAACCATTTGTAAGATAGGAAGGGCAAAGTCTCCCCTGAGAAGTTTGAGTCCTGGTAACTGCATAGACATATTTATGCCTTGTTCTTGGCAGCTACGTGGAAGTTGTCTGCAATTGCCTTCTAGGGTATTTGTCAGCTTTGCAGTCTAGTCTCTCACCCTGATATTTATAAAATAACATCCTGTAATATTTCTGATGACTTACTTATTACTGATGTAATATGACTGATGCCGAAGAAGCTGAAGTTGACCGGTTCTATGAAGACCTACAACACCTTCTAGAACTAACACCAAAAAAGATGTCCTTTTCATCATAGGGGACTGGAATGCTAAAGTAGGAAGTGAAAAAATAATTGGAATAACAGGCAAGTTCAGCCTTGGAGTACAAAATGAAGCAGGGCAAAGGCTAATAGAGTTTTGTCAAGAGAATAGGCTGGTCATAGCAAACACTCTTTTCCAACAACACAAGAGACGACTCTACACATGGACATCACCAGATGGTCAATACCGAAATCAGATTGATTATATACTTTGCAGCCAAAGATGGAGAAGCTCTATACAATCAGCAAAAACAAGACCTGGAGCTGACTGTGGCTCAGGTCATGAGCTTCTTATCACAAAATTTAGGCTTAAATTGAAGAACATAGGGAAAACCACTAGACCACTCAGGTAAGACCTAAATCATATCCCTTATGAATATACAGTGGAGGTGAGGAATAGATTTAAAGGATTAGATCTGGTAGACAGAGTGCCTGAAGAACTGTGGATGGAGGTTCGTAACATTGTACAGGAGGCAGCAACTAAAACCATCCCAAAGAAAAAGAAATGCAAGAAAGCAAAGTGGCTGACTGATGAGGCTTTACAAATAGCTGAGGAAAGAAGGGAAGCAAAAGGCAAGGGAGAAAGGGAAAGATATAACCAACTGAATACAGATTTCCAGAGAACAGCAAGGAGAGATAAGACGGCCTTCTTAAATGAACAGTGCAAAGAAATCAAGGAAAACAATAGAATGGGGAAGACTAGAGATCTCTTCAAGAAAATTGGAGATATCAAGGGAACGTTTTGTGCAAAGATGGGCATGATAAAGGACAAAAAAGGCAGGGACCTAACAGAAGCAAAAGAGATTAAGAAGAGGTGGCAAGAATACACAGAAGAACTATACAAGAAAGATCTTAATATCCCTGATAAATACGATGGTGTGGTCACTGACCTTGAGCCAGACATCCTAGAGAGTGAAGTCAAGTGGGCCTTAGGAAGCATTACTAACAACAAAGCTAGCGGAGAAGACAGTATCCCAGCTGAGCTATTTAAAATCCTAAAAGATGATGCTGTTAAAGTGCTGCACTCAATATGCCAACAAATTTGGAAAACTCAACAGCAGCCACAGGATTGGAAAAGGTCAGTTTACGTTCCAATTCCAAAGAAAGGCAATGCCAAAGAATGTTCAAACTACCGTACAATTGCGCTCATTTCACATGCTAGCAAGGTTATGCTCAAAATCCTACAAGCTAGGCTTCAGCAGTATGTGAACCAAGAACTACCAGAAGTGCAAGCTGGGTTTCGAAGAGGCAGAGGAACTAGAGATCAGATTGCCAACATTCGCTGGATCATGGAAAAAGCAAGAGAGTTCCAGAAAAACATCTACTTCTGCTTCATTGACTACGCTAAAGCCTTTGACTGTGTGGATCACAACAAACTGTGGCAAAGTCTTAAAGAGATGGGAGTACCAGACCACCTTACCTGTCTCCTGAGAAACCTGTATGCGGGTCAAGAAGCAACAGTTAGAACCGGACATGGAACAACCGACTGGTTCAAAATTGGGAAAGGAGTATGACAAGGCTGTATATTATCACCGTGCTTATTTAACTTACTGTATATGCAGAGTACATCATGAGAAATGCCGGGCTGGATGAATCACAAGCTGGAGTTAAGATTGCCGGGAGAAATATCAACAACCTCAGATATGCAGACGATACCACCCTAATGGCAGAAAGTGAAGAGGAACTAAAGAGCCTCTTGATGAGGGTGAAAGAGGAGAGTGCAAAAGCTGGCTTGAAACTCAACATTAAAAAAACCCAGATCATGGCATCTGGTCCCATCACTTCCTGGCAAATAGAAGGGGAAGAAATGGAAGCAGTGACAGATTTTATTTTCTTGGGCTCCAAGATGACCGCAGACAGTGACTGCAGCCATGAAATTAAAAGACGCTTGCTCCTTGGGAGGAAAGCTATGGCAAACCTAGACAGCATATTAAAAAGCAGAGACATCACCTTGCCGACAAAGGTCCGTATAGTTAAAGCTATGGTTTTCCCAGTAGTAATGTATGGCTGTGAGAGTTGGACCATAAGGAAGGCTGAGCGCCGAAGAATTGATGCTTTTGAACTGTGGTGCTGGAGAAGACTCTTGAGAGTCCCTTGGACTGCAAGGAGGTCAAATCAGTCAATCCTAAAGGAAATCAACCCTGACAGCTCATTGGAAGGACAGATACTGAAGCTGAAGCTCAAATACTTTGGCCACCTAATGCGAAGAGAGGACTCACTGGAAAAGACCCTGATGCTGGGAAAGACTGAGGGCAAAAGGAGAAGGGGACGGCAGAGGATGAGATGGTTAGATAGCATCACTGATGTAATGAACATGAATTTGAGTAAACTCCGGGAGATGGTGGAGGACAGGAAGGCCTGGCGTGCTATGGTCCATAAGGTCACGAAGAGTCGGACACGACTAAACGACTGAACAACAACAATATTTCTGAGGTGGATGAATGCACCTACACATAGCTGTTGCCTCCTGCTACAAAGAAGAATGGGGAATTATTTGAAACCTCCTTGACAATAAAAATTAATTATGATAGGCAGGACTACAGCTGACACCAGTCAGGCTGTATCTTCTGACACCCCCTGGTATGTCCAGCTAGGAAGTTTTTAGCTGTCCTACCAGGGACATCTCTCTCCAGTCCCGCTTTAGGAAAAGAGAAAGGAAAATGTGTTGGTACTTCCCACCAATGCTCAGAAATATAGAACTCAACAAACCTCATGCAAACAGAAAAGGTAGCTATGTAACCATGCAGTCTTGCCTGTGGGAAAGATTTTAATGAGAAAGTTTCTTATAACACCAGTGATGCCAGATCTATAGCTATAAAAAGGAGCTTATTGGGAAAGAGGAACTATAGGGAAAACAAAGGAAATGAAATCATATATAGAGAATTCCAAATAAAATCAGCACAATTGGGCTAGCTAATCTAATTATAACCTTGTATAAGGTGTTGGGTTTTAGCACATGTTCTTTGCAGAGAAGATGGTTAGAAGGAGATCCTTTGTGCATTGTGCTTGCATATTCGTAGCCCAGCCCTTGTTCTTTTTTCTTGCCTGTTGTGCTCTTGAGCAGTGATGCTCAATGTTATAGAGTATGGGGAATAGGTGAAAGCAGACCCCTTTGGGGGGACGGATTGTTATTCTACTCAATAAGGACAGAGTTCCATCTCTGGTGTCCTGGGTCTAGTCAGCAAATCACAAATGATCTAGGGGCCCAAACTACCTTCCTAACAATCTTTGTTAGAATTACAAAAGTACAGTCTAGTTTTGGAAAATTTCCCCCTTGGATTACATTGGAGGAGTCCTGGGAAGCATAGGATAAATTCTTCTGGGAAATTCCACCTCTTCAGGCCTCACAGCATAGGATCAATTTATCAGATGCTTTAGGGGGCACTGTTGTGCCATCCCATAGGAGTTTCTTACAATTCCCTAGTGATACATTTCTGAGTGCTGAACATGCCTCCCATAATAAATCAGGCTGTAACTGCAAATGCTCCTGCTTACATATCCCTACAGGTTCTATAACAGTAATGTTCCATGTAGTGAACATTTCAGTTGCTTCACACAGAGCCCCAATCTCCTCTCTTCTCCCACTCGTGTTAAGAGTACATTCCTACCCAGCCAGCCTTGCCAGTATGAATTGCAAATTGTGTTCATTTTTCTGATTTTGATTGTATAATTATACACAAAATGAGAGTAGGATTGGCTCTAAAAGATGTTAATTCAATTGGTCCCTTTTAGCCAATTCTTTTCTTAGCTTCCCTGTCTGAACTAATGGAAAGTAAGTAATGGTAAAATAATGTAATGAGAAGTAATGGACCTTATGCTGATTGACTGTTGATTGGACACCACTAATTTACAGAGCTTGTCTTTCCTTCAGAGTCCTTTAGCTGAACAGCTACCTAGCAACCATCACCACTCTAATATTGCTACAGTATGTGAAATATGAATTGCTTGCTAGCACAATCATAGGAAAATTGGAGTAGTAAGGTTATACAAACTGGTATGCTGCTAATATTCTACACATTTTTTTATTTTTGACAAATGATTCAGAACTAAGAAACAATTCATTGTCTATACTAAAGGGAGTCACAATTTGGAAGTTTTTTTTTCCCTGAGTAAAAGCTCTAAAACTGGAATGAATGGAAGATTATTTACTGTAATGTTACTCTTAACTTTAAAAAAAATATTTTTGATAATAGAATTTTTGAAACTTAGTGGTAGAACATTTATTGAGCTTGCAGATTCCAGATTTATTCCTAAGGAAGGTAAGGAGACCATTTGAAGCACTGGAGAAAGGATTCAGTTAGAATGTATGGTGTTGGGCTCAGTGGAGTAAACATTTGACTTAATAAAAGGGAAATTAGCATCCAACACATAATGGATCTATTCCAAATGTATGGCAAAATATTATTGGTGAAGTTTAAAGATTTAAATATTTTTGTATGGTATGTGAACCCCTGCATTCAGTGAGGTAAAGGGAGGAATACAGGTAGTCCTCAGTTTATGACCACTCATTCAGTGACCATTCAAAATTATGATGGCACTGAACGAGGGGGACTTACCACTGGTTCTCAGAGTTCCAGCTGTTGCAGTGTCTCCACAGTCATGTGATTGCAATCCAGGCACTCGGGTGCCCGGCTTGTGATTACAACATCGCAGTGAGCTGTGGTCACATGATCGTGATTCCAATGTTCCCTGATGGGTTCCCACAAGCAAAGTCAATTGGGAAGCCGGCAGGAAGTTGGAAATCACTCCTGCTCCCACCTCTTTTTCACCTGCCTGCAGTCCATAATGCCTTCCTGCAGCACCCCCTGACCCCCCACGTGGCACGCACACACTTACCCACTGGCCTGCTTCCCTGGGACTCCCGCCTCTTCCCACTTAACGACCTGTGCAGTCCTGGGGTTACGATGGCAACCAGGACTGACGGGATTGTCGTTGCTAAGTGATGCGGTCATGTAATTTATTTTATTTATTTATCTTTCAATTTCTATCACCGCACCATCTCCCCCATAGGGAGATGTCGCACTTTATGACTGCATCACTTAGCGATGGAAATTCCAATCCCAATTGCCATTGTAACCTGAAGACTACTTCTATAACAACACACTTGGTACCCACCAGTGTTCCTACTCCACCTGTCTTTATTCCCTTTTGGATTCTTTTGATTTTTAAATAATGGGAAATAGGAAGGAAGGAAGGAAGGAAGGAAGGAAGGAAGGAAGGAAGGAAGGAAGGAAGGAAGGAAGGAAGGAAGGAAGGAATCCAGAAACATTGGAAAGTGAAAATGGTGAGTTGCTGTAGTCCAGTACTTTGTTTTGGAATAATTATATTATTCTACTTATGATGATCCTAAACTATTCAGGATGGTGAAACCCAAAAGTGATTCTGAATAGCTCTATAACTAGCAGTTCTTTGTTAAGGTCACTGATCAGAATTCTGCCAGTTAACAAAATAATTAAACAGAGTTTCTGTTTCAGGTAGAATAAGCTCTAGAAGGATCTCTTTAAATTAGCTGAATGGTCAGTCAAATGAAAATGCAATTCGGTTTAGTAAGCGTAAAGTAATGCACACTGGGGCAAAAAGCCATTACTTAATATGTATACTAATAGGGCCTCAGCTGTCTGCAACAAACCAGGAAAATATAATTTTGGGGTCCTAATGGATAGCTTGGTGAAAATGGCATATCAGTGTGCATCAGCTATGAACAAGGTAAATTATATGCTATGAATCATTAGGATAAGGATCAAAAATAAAAGCGATGACATTGTACTGTGTTTATACAAATCCATGGTATGTCCATAACTGGCATACTGTGTACAGTTCTAGTTTAAAAAGGATATATTAGAGCAGGAAAAAAGGCAGAAGAAAGCAACCAAAATGATCACGTGGCTCAAACTCTTCCCTTTGAGTAAAGGGACATTTGGGACTGTTTAGTGATTGAGGGAGTTGCCTGATCAAGGTGTATAAAACCATGCATGGTATTGAGAAAGTGCACAGGGAAAAGGGTTTCCTTCCTCTCTCCAAACAGTAAGACCCTGGATCATTCAGTGGAAGGTAATGGACCACAAATAAAAAAGCACTTCTTTACACAGCACATAATGCATCTGTGGAAGTCATTACTACAAGACATGGTCCAAAAGTTCAATAGCTCTAAAAGGAGATTGGGTGAATTCAAGACAGCTCCATCAGTGCTATTGGTTTTGAAGACTCAGGGCTAATTCTTTATTTATTGATTTTAAATTATTTTATTGTGAACCGCCTAGGGTCCCTCCTTTGGAGGGAGATGGGTGGGATATAAGTATGATAAATAAATAAATTAAATAAATAAATTCTGGTTAGGGGTAGCATGCCTCCAAGTACAATTGGCAGGGGTGGAGAGGGGTATGTCTCTGTCTCCTGCTTGTGAGTGCTCCAGAGGCATCTGCTTGTTCATTATGTGAAATAAAATGCTAAGATGGGGCTTGACCCAGCAGGACTGTTTTTGTGTCCCTATTCCTACCTACCCAAGCGGGGGGAGATAAATTGGGATAAGGAAGAATATGCTCACTGTCACTCATGCCTTGGTCATCTCTCATTTGTACTACTGCTATGTACCACAAGGGGCTGACCTTGAAGACCATTTGAAAGCTTCAGCTGGTCCAAAATACAGAGCCTGGGCAGTTATTGGTTTACTTATATAACACCACAGCTTCAAGAGTTGTGCTGGTTATCAACCTGCTTCTGGATGCAATTCAAGGTGCTGGTTGTCATTTTTAAAGCCTCATGTCATCTTTAAAGCTTCATGGCTTAGGACTTGGGTGTCTTCAAAACTGCCTACTCCCAGTGATTCCTATCCATCCATTAAGATCAGGAAGAGTGATTTCACTGCATGTCCCTACCATTATGAAGTATTATTTTCAGGAATCACAGAGTAGGACCTTCTCTTTTGCTACTTCCTCCCCTGAAACAGCATTCTGCCAGAAATTACACTGGTGTCCATGCTGTTGAGTTTTCAGTTATCTATAAAAACCTGTCTTCAGGACTTGATATATTGTTGATCTTTTCTGCAGGGGAATGTCTATTTGTGATTTGATATCATAACTGGAGATTTTGGATTTATATTGTTATATACCTGTTTTTAGACCAATTACAGTATTATGTAGAGCAGTGGTACCCAACCTTTTTGGCACCAGGGACCGGTCGTGGAAGACAATTTTTCCATGGACCGGGGGTGGTGGTTTGCAGGCGGGAGCCAATCGTGTGGACCGGGGGGCGCGGTTTGCAGGCGGGAGCCAATCACACGGATGGGGGGTGGGATTTGCAGGCGGGAGCCAATCACGCGGACCACCACCGCTCACCTGCTGTGCGGCCCACTTCCTAACAGGCCACGGCCCACAGGTTGGGGACCCCTGATGTAGAGCACTTAGAGTCTTTTGTGACTGGAATGGCATATAAGTCCAGTTAATTTTTTTTTTAAAAATTGGGGATTGGCAGAAAGGCAGGGAACAAAATTACCAGATTATCTTCCAATAATTGCCTCACTCTGCCTAGTGGTAGAATCCTGATCTGGGAGTTAGGCAGAAAAGAAATTTCAAACAAAATGAATCCTAAATAGTATAACTAATCTATGATTCAGTGGAATTTAGTGGATACTAGCACCATACAGTAAAACGTTATGAAGTAAATAATGCTTATAGAATGAATTTCTTACCTGATTCTGTGGCCAGTATCTTAATATGTCAAAGCACGCAACAAATATACAAATACTGACCTATCACACTATAGGTCACTCTCATCATCTGCCACACCCAACTAAACTATAGCACCTGTAGTATGAGTCATTACTGCCACATCATACCTTCAACAGTGGCTGATAATTGGATGACTTGCAGAATAATTCACTTCTCACTTAGATACATCAAGCCTCTCCAGTATAATTTATCTATCTGTAAATTCCTGGGTATATATAAACCCCAACACCCCTCCAATTTACAATAGATATTACATTTCACTTATACAGAATAGAAGACATACACATATTGGATACACACATCCTGTGTTTCTCTACACTTAGAGGCTTTGTCATCTGTATACACGTTTCACTGTCTTCATATACACGTATAGGTCCCTCAATTGTTACATTTACATCCCTTAACAATTGCCTATACCATATGAGTTCCGAACATAGGTCAGATAGTGCAGCGTACTCTGCCTCTGCAGTAGATACGGCGACAGAACTCTGTTTCCGAGACCTCCACCCCACCAAGGTGTCACCAAACATAATTGTCAATCCTGACATTGATTTCCTATAATGTACATCATTACCCCAATCACTATCTACATAGCATTTCAATTCAAATGGTTTACAAGGCTTTATTAATAAACATTTATTAATAGTCCCTTTAAAATATCTAAACACACGTTTAATACCTTTCCAATGCCTCTGGGTAGGTTGCACAACATACCTACTCAGTACATTCACCACATTCCCGATATCGGGACGCGACCATTGTGCTAAGTACAATAAACTTCCAATTATTGATTGATACTGTTCTTGATTACATGATGTTTGGTCATCATCTCCAGCTTCTGTCTTAACAAAATCAGTTGTCATCGGGGTAGGAACCTCCTTGCAATGTTCCATATCGTTGTCTCTTAGCAGCTGTTCAATTTTCTTTCGCTGCTCTAGAACGTAACCCCCATCAACCTTCTGAATACCTATGCCTAGGTAATTCCTAATCTCTCCCAGATCTTTAACATCAAATTGTTGCTTGAGTTGTTCAGTAAATTCATTTACCCTCCATTGATCTTTAGCTATAAAACACAAATCGTCTACAAAGATCAAAAGCAACACCTGTTCATCATTACATTGCTTTATGTACAGATATGGGTCAGCCTTGCTACACTTAAACCCCATTCTTTGCAATGCTTCATCTAATCTAATGCCAATAGTTCCTCTTGGGAGTGGCTGGCGCCATGAAACCTGCCTTATTATTAACATCTTTTTGTTTGGATTTTATATGTAAATTATTGTGGCAGTAATTTTATATTTTTATCTTATTATTGTGAACCGCCCAGAGTCCCCAGGTGTGGAGGAGATGGGCGGTGATACAAATTTAAATAATAAATAAATAAATAAATAATCGCAGATTCCAGCAACGTGCTGATTGCCTGAGTCCATACAATGCTTTCTGCAACTTGTACACTCTACCTGCCTCATTAGATTCATAACCCAGAGCTTCAGCCATATAAATTTCCTCCCACATCTACAATCTACTTCCCTATGCCCCTCAGGCAGCCTAGTAGATTTAAACACCTTATGGGAATTAATGGCATTCATTTCCACATCCATAGCAGCTTTCCACTTTTTCTGCTCTTGTGGTGGCAACTCCATTACCTCTGAATAACTACGAGATTCATAATTAACAAAACACACTTTAACATCACCTGGTTTGTAATGCTGAGGTGGTATGCCCTTGTTAACTCTTTCAGATCTGCGCAATACAGTAGCATCCTGCTTCATTGGCACACTAGGAGTTAATTCCTCTTCATCCATAATCACATCTCTGGACTCTCGCCGCTCTGATAGCTCGAATTGTCTCTGACTAGGAAGAAAAACCTGACTCCCTCCATGTAACTTCTGCCAATTGCTATGCTCACTGAAACTTGCTGATCGTGAAATAACAAGTCTTCTGCCATCAGTGAACCTATATCCCTTGGTTCCTGGCTCATACCCCAGAAAAACCATTTTCTGTGCTTTAGCCTGCCCTTTCCTACGTACTTCCTTATGCACGTGAACCCAGGCTGTGCACCCAAACACCTTCAAATGAGTTAATGATGGCTTCTTGCCATACAAAATATAATATGGTGTTTGATTCACTGACACATTCCACAACCTGTTAATTAAATAATTAGCAGTCAGTATAGCTTCTCCCCAGTATCCTATAGATAACTCTGAGTCAGCTAACAGTGAATCCTTTACTGTTTGTAGCACTAAATATCTTTGTTCTGTCACTCCAGGCTCTGATGCACTATGTGAATTGGTTCTTCTGTATGCAATGCCCCTCCTACTGAGCCATTGCTGAAAACTGCCACTCATAAACTCAGTACCCCAGTCAGTCTGCAAACTACACACCTTTGTGTTATATCTACGTTCTACAAACTGCACCCAATTCCTGAACTTATCAAATGTCTGGCTTTTAGCTTTCAACAGATAACAGAACCCGAATCTAGTGAAATCGTCAACAATTACTAAGACATATTTAGCACCACCTAATGTGGCTGGTAATGGGCCAATTAGGTCAGCGTGAACTAATTCAAAACATTTCTGTGACTTTCTATCACTTAATTTGCTTACAGGATACACCTTTGACTTAGACACCTTACATGCCGTGCAATCCAGATAAGCTTGGCACGGTTTCAAGTCCATTCCAGAACTTGCTTCAGACATCTTTTCAACCACTTTGAAACTTGTATGCCCCAACTTTATATGCCACAAATGTTCACATGAATCATGGTATGGTTTGTTGATCATTGCTACATCATGGGGTACATCACCATCTGTCTTGGGTTTCATCTCATACAGACTGTTCTGAAATAAACCCTTACCACAGACATGATTATTTTTCATAACAATACATTCACCCTTCACAAACCTTACTACATATCCCTGTTTATCTAACTGAGAAACACTCAGGATATTATACTCTAGGTCTGGTACACATAGCATAGGTAATTCAATATTCAAACTAGGTACAAACACAAACCCTCTTCCAATAACAGATGCAAAAGTTCCATTTGCCAGGCTAACATGATTCCGTTCAGCCTGCGTAAACCTTTTAAACATCTTCCTGTCATTGGCAATATTTTCGCTGGACAGCACTCCATTGCTTGGCAATCCTCGGCTTGACTTTTGCCTTACTTTTACAGTCCCGTTGCAAATGCAATTTAGAACCACAGAGAAAACAACATTTAACAGATAAAACCTTGTTATCAGTATTAGTAGAAGAAACACATTCCCCCACAGACTTACTCTGCTGTGACTTATCTACAGTGCTAATGCTGTAAGCCTTTCTTCTTTGTTCCTCCTCCAGAAGCCTCCCATTCAGATAATTTACAGTCAAATCTTCCTCAGATAATGACCCGAAACTGGTTGCTAAATTATCCCACGTTTCATTAAGTGAACTGAGAATAACATACACCTTAGGCGCTTCCGTGAATTGCATCCCTCTTTGTGCCAATTCTAAGAACATCCCAGTCATGTACTGCAAATGCTCAAAGACATTCCCACTGCTACTTAACCTAGCATGATACAATCTTCATGTTAACATGACCTTACATAACGGTGTGCTTCTGAGATATACATTTCTTAAAGCTTCCCAGCACTCATTAGCTAACTGTAATTCCCGTACATAACATAATTGACTGTCCTCCAAACATAAAATTATGCTTGACAATGCTCTCTCGTTCTGTAAAATAGCGTCCTTATCATCCAACTCGTCTGGTGGATCATGGACGGCTCCCCAAATACGTTAACGGAGAAGAAACATTTCCATCTTATACGCCCACAACAGATAATTGGAGTCATTCAGCCTTTCCAGAGGGAAACCACTTCCAATAGTAGACTGCATGTTCACTGTGCTCATCGCTCCTCAGCCCCTCCCGGGCAGACACCAATGAATAAATAGCACAGACTTTATCAGAACATCCTTCAGCTGCAAACAGGCCTAGGAAAAATATACAGCCAGGCACAGAACCTGTAAAAGCTCCAAATTCGCCCCAGATATCCACACGACTCCTAGATAGGCTTCCAACGTCCTCACAGCCATGACAGCATCCATCTGCACACGTTCCACTGCTGGGCCCATAACCTGTCAGAGCACGCAACGTGGGGCAGCCTGCTCCTTTTTCCAAGACACCAGTGATCCACGTTCTATGCAGTAAATAGACTCTCAAGCAGAGATTAGATAAAATAGCCTATTTACTTTATATACATACGTAGTCCAAAATACAGTCCAGTAACATAATATCTGATACATGGTTGGATCTATATAATCATTTCATTGAAAATTCATCATGTGCCCTAATTTAGCAGGTTGATCTTTTCACTGTTTGTTGCTCAGTTGAATTTAAAAGGTGTGAATTTGCATTAGTCCAAAGCAGCCATAAAGATTTCTTATGTTTTAATGGCTGTACTCTAGGTATTTCAGGTTGATTGCCTATGTCTGCAATAATACTAAATTACAAAGTGTAAGAGTACTATACTAGCTTGAATGTGGTGCCCATTGCACAAATAATCTCTCATGACAGAAACTCTTAATTTAAAATAAAAGTGTTAGGTTAAATCTGTACTTTATACATTAACATATTTCTATTTATATTGATTGTGTAAAGGGTATAAGATGAGGATTTGTTCTCATATAATAATGATAAAACATTCAGGTCAAGACCATAACAAGATTGGTTTACCAGTGATGACCTGTATTTAGGATGGATGGATGGATGGATGGTAGATAGATAGATAGATAGATACTTTATTAAAAGTTACAATTAAAAAGATAAAAACTAATACAAACTAAAAAAGAAAAGATAGAAAGAAAATATAGAAAGTGCAGAAAAGAAAAAAAATAGAAAGAAAGAAAAGAAAAAAATAAGAATATAGTAAAGAAAAAGAAAATAAATATATAAAGAAATGACTTCCCCTTCATCACAAGTATAAACAATTTTAGTAACTTATCACCTTCTCTTAAAATACAACAAATAATCTCTTCTTCCCAGAACTTATCTCTTATCTATAAACAGATCCTTAAAGCCTCGTTGTTCAGTCCTGATCAGCAAGAAACCATTGTGGGTTACCAGAGATAACAACATATCTATTTTAACCTTGATCAGATAAACCAACTTTAAATTCCTTCCTTTTACTTTTAACAATCTTGTTCTTTAGTCCCTTCAAATAATGTCCTAGAACAGTGCTTTCCAAACTGCCACCATTGGCGACACACCAACGGCAGCAGCGGCAGTGGCACGGGGGGGTGCGTGGTGGCGGTGTGCGTGGTGGCGGTGTGCATGGTGGCAGTGGCAGCGGCGGCCTCACTAAAACGCGGAAGCGCTGATGGCGTGCTGCTGCCGCCGCCGCCATGCACACCGCCGCTGCACGTGCCCCCCACCACCACTTCACAACACACTAAACTGTGTGTTGTGACACACTAAAGTGTCACGACACACAGTTTGGAAAGCTATGTCCTAGAACTTGATTTCTTTTCATTTTTTTGTCCCTTATCACAAAATTTTTCAAAGCTTTAACAAGCCTCTTTTTTAAATCTAATATAGGAAAATTATCCTGGTCACTCTCTTGGTTTGTTATTTGTATATCCCTTTTAATTATTAAGACATCAGCTGGTTTCTTTTATATGTCCAGTGCAGCATCTTTTTCCATATCATTCTTATAGCCTGTCATTTTTAAATCCACTTTCAAATCAATCTCAATATTGTCAGGTAAAACTTGTTTCTCTTTCATAACATATTTGAAACACAGTCTATCTATGGAGTCAGACACTTTTAAAATTAACTTCTGAGTCCATTGTTCAAAAATATCCTTCAATATGTCCAATGTTAAAATATTTTGCTTCATTCTGTATTATAAATCCAATTTAAGTGTTCTTCTTTAAGTGTTCCTTCTGGTTCCTTCTAGTGTCCAACCTTCAAAATCTCATCCTATCATTATTATTATTTTTTTGAGAATTCAAAACAAAAGCATTTTTCTACGGGAAGGATTCTTATAATTAATTGCAAAATCTTATTTCGAATCCATCTGGACCCTTAGTCCATTTTTAACTTTCCAAAATCAAAATTCTAATAACCCTTTTGCTGTTTATTCCAAAAGAAAAACAAATTATGTCCTTAAACTAGTATTTAAAACTTCTTTTGCTAAGGATTGAAGGAAACTCACCCAGTGCTATAAAACATGTTGATCCAAAGGTTCCTAATAGCTGAAAAGCAGTTAATAATAATTTCTGAAAATGTTTAGAAAAGGAAGTATGTGAATCCAGTATCCTTAAAAGCACCAACTGTGGTTTGAGCAGATGGCTATTCCTTCATCTCCCAGAGCTCTAAACCCACCAGAGACTGCTGTCTTGCGGTCTCCTCTTGAGGAGCAGCTGTCTGGAGCACTTGTGGGAGATCTCAAGTCCTCTCCTTGTCCAGAGAGGAATTACAAAGAGACGGTCTATTCGACAGCTCTTCATTCTGCCATGGTCATCAGCTCCGCTTCAGTTCACCATTTCTTCCCTGGAAGTCCCAGTGATGACCTGTATTTAGGAATAAGGGTCTATTGTTTATGCAGCTCTATCCTTTCTTTCTAAGCTGCCAGGACAAAACAAAACAAAACAAATCAAATCCAAAACCAGGTGATTTTCTTCTGCTGTGCTGTGACTGGGACTTTATGCAACATGCTACCACATTGCTGTACTCTGCCCCCAGGCATCAATTCTGATTTACCAACCTTATAATAATATATAATGTTCCAGTCATTTTGGAAAAATGTCTACTAGTCACCTGGGGTTACAGGAAGATAGGTACTTCTTTCTAAAAATCCAAATGTCAAAACAATTCTAATATGAACTTTTAATGTGACCCATACTGAACTGAAATTAGACTTTGTCATTAATTTACACATAACTTCACATCTATACATCATTCATGCATCACTTGCATGAATATTCTACTCATATTTTAAAAAATAAAAACATAATGTAAATATGGCGTTATAAAAAATCCAGCTGCAATTATCTGAGTTTTTTTTATTATATGAACATACATGGTACTTTAAGATTTCTTTTTCTTCATAAAGTGCAAAATGCAGTAGCTGTCAAAGTCAAAGCAAATGTACTGAATATTTCTTTTACGCTGTAAAATACTGCTGTATATTGAATTGACTTTACTCCTGGGCATTAAAGAATGAGAAAAACCTTTGCTATATTATCTGTCAGGATTTTGTAAAGGTTTTCTAAACACTGTTTATGTCTTTTTCATTGCATTTTAAAACTAGTGGTTTGAATTCTCTACTGTCCTGAACAGAGAAATATTTTCAGGTAGCTTTATAACATCAGCTTCTTTTGGTGGGAAGTGTTAAGAGTTTTCCTATTTGCAAGCACAGAAAATAAATAGGAATAATTTTGTAAGAGAATAATGGCCATACAGAATCCCACAGAAAGTAATGTGTGCCGGTGATGACAAGTAGCAATTGCCCTTTTTTGAGAGGGGGCGGAAATAAGATAAATTACTTATTTCTTTATTTCAATTATATACTGCTTAAACCAATATGGACTCACAGTGGTTAACAGTAACAAGTTGTACCAGTCGAAGATAATATTTGTAGCTCAGGGTTGAACTGTGGAGTCCTTGGTGCTCTCTGAGCCTTGTTGTTTTCTTGCAGATGTTTCACTAGCAGACTAGGCAACATCTTCAGTGCCACTGAAGATGTTGCCTAGTCTGGCAATGAAACGTCTGCAAGAAAACAACAAGGCTCAGAGAGCACCAAGGACTCCACAGTAACAAGTTGATACAATGCTTGATAAGAAACTGTTTTCCAAATTGGGCTGCCAAATTACAATAAAAAGATACCATGATAAATAATTAGTAATAGCTCATCTACAGTGTTTTGAGATAACAATATGGAAAAGGTCAGCTGCTTGAAAGCAGTTGATAGTCTTGAATCAGTGCTGAAAAATTGAAGTAAATTTTCTTATTGAGTGTGGATTCCTTTCCTTTCCTTTCCTTTCCTTTCCTTTCCTTTCCTTTCCTTTCCTTTCCTTTCCTTTCCTTTCCTTTCCTTTCCTTTCCTTTCCTTTCCTTTCCTTTCCTCTGACAATAATTTACCAACATTTGCAAATCTCTTAACAGAATGAAAAAAAAAAGGAAGAGAGATTGAGATTGATCTGAGAAAAGCAAAATCCTTCTAGGTGAAATGGCCTTTTTTCCTGAAAGGTGCCTAATAGTGACTTGGTATATTTAATGGAAAAATGAAGGTATACTGAATTGCTGCCTTAGCTAATATTGCATTTCTGTTTATATTAAAAGAAAGCTGTTTGTTTTGTTTGTTAAAGGTCTTTGGATAGCTTCTGCAATGACAGTGCTAACCTATAAATACTTCTAACTTTATGTGAACATGATTTATCTTTCCTCAAGGGAAAATAAGGGAAATAGCTTAGGTGTATTTTCAGGGGACATATACACTGTAAAAAGTGAAGTTATGACGAGCTCTATGTGAAGCCAGTTGTGGATTTGCTGTATAACTTCTAAAATGTAAAATTCAGATTTACCCCAGTTCAGTCCCTTGTGGGTTTATTAATTGGTTTCTCAGGAACAGAAAAGCAATTAAGATTTCTGCAGCTGAGATATTTTTATATGTTTGTTTCAATAAGCAATGCAAAATTCTACTACAGGCACTATTTTGCCTTTTTGTTTTTAGGTAATCTATCAGGACCTTCATTATAACAAAGAAATAACTTTGATCTTTATCTTTGGGCATTCTGTGTGTGTGTGTCTGTGTGTGCATGTGTGTGTGTGCCCATGTATATCAGTGGATTGGACTGTGACATTGGATTATATCCAACTTTATCCTTCTGCCAGCAGATCAGACAATGCTGCTAAAGCAGATTCCCTATTCTGTAGTCTCCTGTATGTAGGAATGAAGGGGGACTGGATGATTTATGCAGTGATTAACAACATTGGTTATGTTTTCATAATCTTTTACTTGTGAATGCACTTTGTGATTCCATTCCTCCATTAAAAAATATGAAAACCGTAATTTGTTTGGCAGGGGCTATATCAAAACTGACTCTTTCTGTCTGAAAAATGCTAGGAGATTTATTGTAATTTTGCTTGTGAATTTTTGGGCTCCTTCTATTGAAAGTTATGATTACAAATGACTTGTTTGGAAGACATGGTTTACACCTTTGTCCATTCATATGTAAGCATGGCAAATGAATCAGTATAATTTCTAAAAGCTTATTTGATTTGATTGTTTACTGTGAAATGTTGGATGATTTTTGAAAGATACAGAGGTAATGAGAGTTTCTGAATGAGGGTTGGGCTATTTTTGGTAGCATCAAAAATAGTTGGGAAAGAATAGGTATGGAAGAAAAGATAAAAAGTAAAAGAAACTAAAATAAAAGTAGAATGACTGCAAGAAGAAGAATTGAGATTTCTGTATTAAAAACAAAACAAAACAATCCTATTAGAAAACAGTTTAATCCCCCAATAGAATGAATTCAAAGTGGGCCTAAGGGAAGAGAATGTGGAAGCTACTTGGAAGAGAGTGAAAAGGATTATATTATAGTGTGCTACTAACGAGAAGTATGAAAAAGGTCACTTAGAGGAACTATGCCCCTCCTCGGTTCTTTAGATAGAATATGATCAGGCAAAGCAAACTTTGAAACAGAGAATAAAAGACCCAGAGCATCAGGCAGATCTAGGGAAGGCTCCAACCTTTCTGATATCAACAAATAGTTGATATTTGGGTTACTCCATAGTTACTCCAGCTCGCTATCTCACGCAGTTAGAACACCTAGCCATAGGAAAGCTTTTTCCTTTGCCCGCTGTCATGCTCTTCCCTCTGAGGTTTTGGATGGTAAATATAAAAAAGTAGCATTGGCTCTGCCCCAGTGATTCTGGAGAGGTGAAAACCACAGAACATGTACTGTACTTCATTGTTGCTCCTTCTATAGAGACACTCAAACTACATTTATTCTCCTTACGATCAGCAGATATCCTGATCGCTCAGACTTCGCTTATGCCCAGATGCTACTGACAGATGCACTGCCATTTATTACAGGTTTTGCACTGCAGCATGTAAGATTCACTGGATTTGACAGCTCAAGGTCCTGCCATATAGGTGTATTTTATATAATTTTAAGTATATTCATGTTTTATGTAATCTTAGATATTATCACATTTATTTATTTATTATTCAGATTTATCACTGCCCATCTCTACAGCAGTAGACTCTGGGCAGTTTACAACAATAATATTAACATTAAAAACCTATACACTTTAAAATACAATATAATAATAAAGAAAGAAAATCCAGAGGATTTAAAAAAGGATCTTAAAAAGGAGGATATCACGGGGCTAACCACCCCCAGGAGGAACTATTACCTCCTTCATCCCAAGCAAGGCGGCAGAACCAGGTCTTTAAAGACTTCCGGAAGGCTAGGAGCGAGGGCGCCGGCCTCACCTCTGGGGGCAAGATATTCCACAGGACAGGTGCTATAGCAGAGAAGGCACTCCTCCTGGACCCCGCTAGATGAAATTCTAATATTGATGAGGTCCAAAGCATTTACAACCTAGACTTAGATTACATTTCTTTGGCTTTACTTATGAGTCTTAGGCCACTTTATATATGTATTTCAACTTAGGTAATGAATTTTTATCTACTAGTTTCTTAAGGTAGCCTGTTATAGGTGGTTATAGACTGCTTATAGAAGCTGATGCTAGGGAAAGTGGAAGGCAAAAGGAAGAGGGGCCAACCAAGGGCAAGATGGATGGATGATATTCTGGAGGTGATGAACTTGACCTTGGGGGAGCTGGGGATGGTGACGGCCGACAGGAAGCTCTGGCGTGGGCTGGTCCATGAAGTCACGAAGAGTCGGAAGTGACTGAACAAATAAACAACAAAATGGACATATTTCTTATACTGGTCTGAGACTGCAATAAAGACTGGCTGGAATGATGAAGTAAAAAAAAGCAATGAATGAGAAAAATGCACAAAACAGAATGATTGCTGCAAGAAATGAAAATCCAAAAACTATACTATATATATAGAGAAAAAAAATAGTTGAAAACTCCAGAGATACAGTGCCAGAAGAGATGTGAATGCTGTTGGAGGAAGATGAAGAGCAGAACTGATAGAACATAAGAGTCCATCATAGCAATAAGGGTAGTGAAACAATGCTACTTCTCTTTCTTTATTGAATCTGCTAACAGCTGCCTGGCAGCCCTGTTTAGGGTGACTTATTCCTTTCTGGGGAGGGATAAGACAGAGGAATATCTACAAGGCTGCATTGAATAATATTCAAGCTATCTGGCAGGTAAAGTCATTCAGATCCACTCAGAGTTGAATTCCAACTGGGCAAGTCCAGTTAAGGTGCCTGGGACAGTCTTGTGGATTAAATTAGTGTGAGTTTGAGCCTATGTTTCCTGATGAAGTGGACAGGGTCCTTCAAAAACTGAGTTTGGGCCCTGCTTATTAGATGCAGATTCTTCCTGGGTTGTTAAATCTACCTGGGAGGTGACATGTAGTTGAGTCCATGCAGTGATATCAGCTTCCTTGAGAGAAGGGTTGGTCCTTTGGCCTTGAAGGAGATGGTGGTATGTCTCCTTCTCAACCCATCACTGAACCCAATGATTCTGGACAACTTTTTAGGGAAGGTTGTTGAGAAGGTAGATGGACAGCAGTTTCAGAGGGTCCTGGAAGAAACAAATTATTTGGATCTGTTTCAGTCAAGTTTCAGGCCAGGATACAGTACAGGCACAGCTTTGGTCATGCTTGTCAAATACCTTTAATGGAGCTGGGATGGGGGTGATGTGTTCATCCTTCTTCTCTTTCATTTCCTCAGTGGTTTTTCATTTCTTCACTCCCAAGGCAACCTTCTGGACCAGCTGCAGGGCTTTGGAGAGGGTGGTACCATATTGTAGTGATTCTCCTACTTACTCCATGGTTGGTTCAGTTTCGTGTTAATCGGGTAGGTGGGGAGTCATGCCTGTGACCTCTCATTTTTAGAGTGCTTCAAGGCTTTGTTATATAGAACAGATCGAGTCCTTTCCTATGTTTTGCATAAGAGTAGTTATGACCAAAGAGAACAATGTGATTTGTATGTTTGTAGATGAATTTTCTTAGACCTTATAACTTTCTTCATCCATTGTACTTACAGTATATAAATCAATAATGCTTTCTTTGTTTGAAGTACTCATTGCATTTTACTATCTATCTATCTATCTATCTATCTATCTATCTATCTATCTATCTATCATCTATCTATCTATCATCTATCTATCTATCATCTATCTATCTATCTGTCTGTCTGTCTGTCTGTCTGTCTGTCTGTCTGTCTGTCTGTCTGTCTGTCTATCGTAATAATAATCAGAAAATAACATGCCACTATTTGTAGGCTTCATATATTAGTCTTACTACATTTAGAATTTTTTAAAATTCACTTCACTTAAATTCACTTATGCATTGGGATCATGAAAAGGGAACCAACAGTAGGCCTTCCTGACAAAATCCTTGGAATATTAATCATTAAAATCATGTTTTGTGAATACTGAATATTAAAATCAAGTCTTGTGCTCCTGCAAAAATTTATCCAAGCGAGAAGATGAGTCACCCAAAAGACAGTATCTAAATTCTTCATGGTGTGAGATTCCAGAGAACAGTTCATTCTTAGCCAGAGAAAAAGATATAATAAACTCACATTTTTCCTTCTACTAGGAAGAATTGCCAACTCTATCTAACCTGACAGTCTGATACTGAAACTGTAGATATATGGCAAGACTGACCCTGCTCTTTTTATTTCTCTCTCATACACATACATATCTTCTTCACATGTGGGCACATGTGGGCTCCAATAAATCTATGACACCTCTAATGCCATTTCTCCATGAAACCTCATATTGTGCTCTTAGATTATCCAAATTAATTTTTTTAAACAACAGACTAAACTCTTGAGAAACACTGTGAGACTGATGATCCAGTGAGATTTCAGGTATTTGTTTCTTAAGGCAATGGCAGCCAGGACTATCTTGTGACTATCTTCAGTTATGCTTAGTATATGAAAAGGTAGTAAATTCTTGTATTAAACTAATGAAATCCCTTAAAAAGTCTCAATAGAGACTGGGGCTACCATGTGATTGTATTTTTTATATTTGTTTCTAAAAATCTCTCTATGATTGACAATACACAAGGGAATAGGAATTTTTTTTACTAAGATTTATTTAAAATGTACCTTTTTTGTGCATATGATAATTTGTAATGAAATAATAGGTTTAATATGGTAGTATGGGGAAAATGAAAATTGGGGATCTGAGAAAGGGGAATCTGAGAGCTTTGCTCTCCAACTCAGTCATACTTGTAAAGGTTGTGTTATAGTTTATAATGATTAAAAATTTGTGGAGAATACTTGATGTTATATTAACATTGATGAAGCACTTGCTTGCTACATTTTGCATGCCGTTGCCATAGTAACTGCACTATAGAGTGACCCAAATTAATTTTCCACCAACCAAACTTAGCGCCTTGACAATTTCTCATCTTGTTTTTAGATAAGAAGGCTAGAATTTATAGATCTACAAAATAAAGAAGAAATACTAATACGCACACACTTTTTTTGATTAAGAGAGGTTTTTTTTCTTTTAAAAAAAAGATGTTTCGGTGCCTCTTCTTTAGCTTTGCAAATGCCTAGGTTCTTTTTCCCCTCTTGACTGTACAGTAATAAGCAAGTTCATTCTTTTCAAATGTGTCTAAAGACATAATTGACAGGACATGTCATTAAATCACACACTGGGCTTTTTCATGGAAGCAATTTAGTGAATAATTAGGAAATAATGAAATGGAACTTTCATACCTGCCCTAATACCTGGATAATTATAAGAGAGAACATAAGGTAGTCATGTGAACACTGAGCTTTCATCAACTCTGTAATTTCTGGAGAATACCAGCCTGTGGCTTTGTGAATGAACAATCCTTTATGGTGTTTAAAATAAGGTTGAAGTTTTCATAGCAATCTGTACAATCAGTTTAACAATTACACTTAATCAAGAAAACAGTATTTTTGAAAGAATCTGCTTTTCACTCAATCCATAATTTTTATTTTATTTGTTTATATTTCAAATTTCGTCACCGCCCATCTCACTCAAGAGCAACTCTGGGCGGTTTACAACAACATAATCATGTTCAGTTTATTTTAAGTTTGTGGCCCAGCTTTCTGATTATCAGAGGTCTCAAAGCAACTCCCTTCATTAAACAAAAGCATTAAAAATATGATTGATAATAAAGTTTCTCCCAATTCAAACTGAACCTTTATTCAGGAGGAGTTGGGCATTCTTCTTAAGGTCCAGTCAGAAGCCCTACAATCTAATGATGGTATCTGCTGATTTAGCTTTGGTTGGTCCTAAAGATTTTTGAGAAAAAAAATAATGCCAAGAAATTAAAATAAATTCTAGTGCGTTATTATTTTTTCTGTGGTGGAAAAACTAATATGCTGTAAACATAGATATTAACAATAAAAATGGACAATCTGAAATTTTGTACAAAGCCATTAAAGACAATTATTTAAAAAAATATTTTAAAAAACTTTTAAAGGCTTTAGGTTGGGCTGCTTCTCTGCAGAGAACATTCTATAGGAAATAATTGGGCACTAGACTTTGTAGATGTCAAATTAACTTCAGACAGCACAAGTGTCCAAAGGAAGTTTTCAGCTGGTGATTTTAATATGCAAGATGGCATGATCTTCCCTTGGAAGAAGTTATTATCTAGATATTATTATTAGAAGATACTATCTACAAGTAGGCTACTACTTGTATCCAATGTATTTGAGCCATGGTACCTGCTATTTCTGTGTCAACCAAATATGTTATACAGTAAGGGTCAGCAGTGGCTCAGCAGGTAAGACGCCAGGCTTGTCGATCGGAAGATCGCAAGTTCGGAGGTTCGAGTCCCTAGCCCTGCGTGACGGAGTGAGCTCCTGCATTCGCCCCAGCTCTTGCCAACCTAGCAATTCGAAAGCATGCAAATGCAAGTAGATTAATAGGTACCACTTCGGTGGGTAGGTAACAGCGTTCCGCACGCGTCATGCGGCCACATGACTGCAGAAGTGTCTTCGGACAACGCTGGCTCTTCGGCTAACAAACGGAGATGACCACCGGCCCCTAGAGTCGGACACGACTGCACAAATGTGCGGGGGGAACCTTTACCTTTAAGGGTCTAGAACAGAGCCTTGAGGTATACCATTTGACAGCATCTTCTGGCTTGACATGGTACCATTGACAAAACTTGTTCAACTGTCCCTTTATCCATCTAATGGTAGCATAATCCAGCCCATATTTTGCCATCTCCTTTTATTTTAATTGAGAACTTTTTTTTACCATATTAAAGCCATGTTAAAAAGAATTTCTAAACCTAGAGCTACCTTGGTCCCTGCCAAGCCTGTAAGGTGTTGTGGTTTATTGTAGATTAGTTTTTACCTTGGTTGTCATCATAGATTTTATATACTGTTTTTATGCTTATTTGTCTATGTTGTTGGCTGCCCAGAGACACTATGGTGAGATGGGTGGCCAAACTGAATGAATGAATGCTCCTTGAACTATATGATTTTCAAAGAATTTTTAAAATGAAGAACTGCAAAGTAATGCACCAACCTTCAGCATCATCTTTATTTTCAAGAATGCCTCTGGCCTTGTAGGCTTCAAAAATAAAAATAATGCATGGTTTCCACCCAGGACATTATTTTGAGGTATGCCCACATTCCACCCCTAGAAAAAGATAAAAGTTTTGGGAGGTGGTATAGAGGGAATGACAGGAAACCATTTTACCAGTTTCCATTATAAAAACAGATGTGTAAATGGTAACACCCACTTTGGGAGCCATTTTCCAAGAGTACCCACAATAGATTCTCAAAGTGCCAATTGTGTCCACTGACTCAAATCGTTTAGGGCCTCAGATCTAAGCACTGGGTCACATTTTTTATACCACCCATGAATATCAACACAGAGTTGTTTGGTGATTCTGTGAAGGTAGTTCAGATTGTCAACATGATTCCTGTAAGCACTGCAAACACAACTGCTTTGAAGAGATGAAGGCTGGACACATGAGGGGAGAACAGCCAAATCTATGATATGGATTGGATAGACAGTTGCCACCAGTCATTTACACAATTCTACGCTTATTTATTAGATTTAGATCATCCCTTTTCTCCAGGAACTCAAGGTGACACAAAAACCACTTCCAATTTTTCCCAAAGTAACAAAACTGTGAGATAGGTTAGGCTAAGAGAGAGTTACTGGCTCAAAGTCAGTCAACCTCCATGGCTGATGCTGGATCTGAACCTGGGTCTTCCTACTCCTATACTAACAACTTAATCCATATACCGCACTTATCTTTTTGTACTGTCATAATTATTCACCCTGCTTCTTGGATATTGTGCTTATGCTCTAAAACAGAAATAGGCAACCCTAATGTACCCCAGACATCCCCATTGATGAATGGGGTAAAGAAACAGCGCTGAGCCAAGGAATGAAGCTCTAGCTCTTTATTGTTTCTACCATACACAGAACCTTGCCAAACTAAGCAAAGCCAAAAGGTGCTAGGTAGAAATACCCCCGTAAATCTAAGGCGGGTCCTGTCTCAGTTTCTTGGCCAGCTGCCCAAGGTCCTCCAAACTGTAAGATTGTTTCTCCCCCTGGAATGCACCCCCTCCTTCCTCTCCTGCGATCTCCATAGCATCACCTCCCCCCTCAGGGACACATTCCATCACAAGGATTAACACCAAACAAATAATCAAACAGTACACAATATCCTAATCAAGGAACTATTAACTCAGTCAATCAACCAAGCAGCAAACAATAACCTAATCAAGGAACTACCAAGGAGAGAACAACACCCCGACCAACACAAGCAGGGCAAGCCACTGTATATAAACAGAGAGCAAACTCAACTCCCTTTTTGCACTGAAGATGTTGCCTAGTCTGGCAATAAAACATCTGCAAGAAAACAACAAGGCTCAGAGAGCACTAAGTACTCCACAGTTCAACCCTGGGCTACAAATATTCTCTTTGATTGGTATTCTTATATAATTAGCCTAACTTAAATTAGGCTTGCAATCAAATGTTGCAGTATTGAATGCTACTGTTCAGAATTCCAGAATGTAAATCAAGTCCTCTTCCAGGATACAGTACTCTATTCAATTTCTACTTTTCCTAATTTTTCCTCCTCCTTTCCCTCAAGAGGCAGTAGGTTATCAAGAAGTCAGTATTAGGTGACATTTTGTGATGGAATGTGCCCCTGAAGAGGAGGGTGATGTGATGGAGCTGGGAGATGAGGGGGCAGAGAGCACATTCCAGGCTGATAAGCGTTCTCACGGCTTGCACAGCTTGGAGAGTGTGGGGGGGGGGAGGAAGAGAGTTAGGCTAGCACCGCCCTAGATTCCCAAGGGTACTTTTCCCCTTAGCTCAGTCTAGGAACCTTTAGTCTGGCAAGATTCTGTGCATGGTTGAAACAATATAGACACTAGAGTTGAACTTCGACTCAGCATTGTTTCTTTGCCTATTTCTCTGATACATTTGAATTCTTGCTTAGGGATTTTTTCTTCCCTTAAAACCCATTTTATAGATTGTCTAATTGTAGGGGTATTACTTTGTTTTTTAAATCATCAGCTTTTATGCCTTCTTAATATGTGACCTTCTTTACTTATCTTGCATCAATACATAGTAACTTCTGCAATTGTTACCATATAATACAGAGTATGGAGTAGGGTGGAGATTTCCAAACAAAAATGGAATGTGTACTGTGCAGAAATAAAATCCTTCAAAAAAGTATTTGTTGTAGCAACTTACAGTAACTTTATAATATTAGTGACTTCTACTCAGAATGAGATGTTTAAGATAGTGAAAAACCATGTGCATTTTTGCCAAATCCACAATACTCTTCAATACTATCCACACCTAATTCCCAGTGATATATTAACATCAGCCAATGATATATTTCCTTCTGTATTGAAGAATAAACCTATCAAAATCTCTGACAAATGCTTGAGATATTTCATGTCTTTTCTGTCACTTCCTTCTACATCCAAGACACAGGTTTCATGCTAAAAATGAACACAAAGCTTTAATTATGTTAAGGCTGGTAGGTAGAGAAATTATGAGGAGTTTTGCAATAGCATCTGAGAATGCCTTCTCAAAAAAACCTTCAGTGTTTGATTTTGAAAACTGATAATAAAATAATTGCACAGCTTTCACAGTAATAACCTGCATCCCGTTATGTTTGTCTGGGTCATTTTTTTTAATTGTGTCTATTCCAATGGATAAGAGCTAAGAGTAAATAGCTTGTAGTACTGACCCAAAAGTCCAGCTATCCTTGCATTCCTATTTCTAAGAATGGCTCATGAGATAACCCTTGGAAAAACAGGAAAAACATATTTGCTCCATGGTGTTTGTCAAAGAGTTTAATAATTAAAAGAATATTTCATTCAGTAAGAGTGGCAAAGGGGAGAAATAAGAACAAGATGATTTTAGAAAATTTCAGTTAAAAAGAAAACAAAGGGGATTAAATATCTTCCCCTACTCTGTATCACATATTATAATTTCCAAATCTATCTCAAATTCACTTTATCTACAGATGCCTGGCCAACAAGAGCTGAGGCATTTGCTCTGAATACATTCTGATAAACCTGTATATGAAAAACAGTATTTTAGGCCATTTTCATGGTAGGTGAAACACCCAGATCTGTGTGAGATTGTGGAATGGACCCTGAAGCTTTATACAGTATATTACCAGTCCATGCTATAAGACTAGAATTTTTTCTACTCTTACCAAAAGTCTTTTTGTTGCTGTCATTATTCCTCAGATAAATCACTCAACACTTGTTTTACATTTTGCTGTTAGAAAAGTGGCATTTGAAGATCTGTCTTTGGATGTCTGCAAGTATGATTTAGAGAACACAGACAGACCTAATTCACTTTGGAGAAAATAGGATGAATGACTGCATAGAAATAAACAAACTTAGAAAATTTTTTAATTAGAATACAACTACTACCATATTTCATATATGTTCCAATTCCAAAGAAAGGCAATGCCAAAGAATGTTCAAACTACCGTACAATTGCGCTCATTTCACATGCTAGCAAGGTTATGTTCAAAATCCTACAAGCTAGGCTTCAGCAGTATGTGAACCGAGAACTACCAGAAGTGCAAGCTGGGTTTCGAAGAGGCAGAGGAACTAGAGATCAGATTGCCAACATTCGCTGGATCATGGAAAAAGCAAGAGAGTTCCAGAAAAACATCTACTTCTGCTTCATTGACTACGCTAAAGTCTTTGATTGTGTGGATCACAACAAACTGTGGCAAAGTCTTAAAGAGATGGGAGTACCAGACCACCTTACCTGTCTACTGAGAAACCTGTATGCAGGTCAAGAAGCAACAGTTAGAACCGGACATGGAACAACCGACTGGTTCAAAATTGGGAAAGGAGTACGACAAGGCTGTATACTATCAGCCTGCTTATTTAACTTATATGCAGAGTACATCATGAGAAATGCCGGGCTGGATGAATCACAAGCCGGAGTTAAGATTGCCGGGAGAAATATCAACAACCTCAGATATGCAGACGATACTACCCTAACGGCAGAAAGTGAAGAGGAACTAAAGAGCCTCTTGATGAGGGTGAAAGAGGAGAGTGCAAAAGCTGGCTTGAAACTCAACATTAAAAAAACCCAGATCATGGCATCTGGTCCCATCACTTCCTGGCAAATAGAAGGGGAAGAAATGGAAGCAGTGACAGATTTTATTTTCTTGGGCTCCAAGATCACCGCAGACGGTGACTGCAGCCATGAAATTAAAAGACGCTCCTTGGGAGGAAAGCTATGGCAAACCTAGACAGCATATTAAAAAGCAGAGACATCACCTTGCCGACAAAGGTCCGTATAGTTAAAGCTATGGTTTTTCCAGTAGTAATGTATGGCTGTGAGAGTTGGACCATAAGGAAGGCTGAGCGCCGAAGAATTGATGCTTTCGAACTGTGGTGCTGGAGAAGACTCTTGAGAGTCCCTTGGACTGCAAGGAGGTCAAACCAGTCAATCCTAAAGGAAATCAACCCTGACTGCTCATTGGAAGGACAGATGCTGAAGCTGAAGCTCAAATACTTTGGCCACCTAATGCGAAGAGAGGACTCACTGGAAAAGTCCCTGATGCTGGGAAAGACTGAAGGCAAAAGGAGAAGGGGACGGCAGAGGATGAGATGGTTAGATAGCATCACCGATGTAATGAACATGAATTTGAGTAAACTCCAAGAGACAGTGTAGGACAGGAAGGCCTGGCGTGCTATGGTCCATGAGGTCACGAAGAGTCGGACATGACTAAACGACTGAACAACAACTACCATATTTGGGCTGCAAAAATCAAAATGACCACTAGATGGCACCAAATAGTTATAATTGTCCATTTCTCTTTGCTGCTTTTTAGTGGTCATCTGGATTTTTGCAGCCCAGATTTTTGCAGAGATATGGTAGGTAGGTAGGTAGGTAGGTAGGTAGGTAGGTAGGTAGGTAGGTAGGTAGATAGATAATAAGAGAACTAAAATGTTTCAGCTTTTGATCCAGTAGCTTTTATCAATCCCTTTACATGAAATGTAATACCTAAAAAAATAATTTCATATGTTCATTGTCCATGAGATAAAAGAAAAGCGTTTCTCTGAGGTTTTATTGTGCTATGTCTTAAGTCAGAGGCAGAGAGAAAAGTATGAATTGCATTTGACAGTCAGGGATACATGGAGCTTAGACAAGTGAGTCATAGCATGAGTTGAACTTTTGCAAAAAGGTGTTAGGCAATTAAAATTTTAAATGAATTGCTTCCTTCTTTTTGGCATGAACAGATGTCTTTATATTCCATAATAGTTCGTTCCAAAAGCCTCATAAACATATTGTTGACATTGAAATGTTAATAATGTCGGAAGAATACAGATTACTAAGTGTGAAGGAAGTGGTCTCAAGTATGACCTTTTCAAAGGCTTATCATGACATGGAGAGGTGCAATGCTTTTCATTATGTCCTTCACAGAAATTTATACAAATACTTTCAAGGATTTTCAATTGTGATTTAACTATATTTTAAAAGGTGCAACAGTGTGAAATACTTTCCAGGTATAATATTTTGACGAGCAAGAGTCATGCATCATTACATTCTACTATAAATACTGTACATATGACTCAGAACTAGTTATTTGGTGATTATATGGATCCCTTTCTGAAAACCTGTGGGCCCAATACAACAAATTTGCTAAGGCTATGTGCTATCTCTTAAAAATGTTGAAGACCCACTGTGGATGTCAACATCAACACCTTTAGAGGACATCCTAAAGCTCTAGAGTACAATAGAGTCAAGGGCCATATCTGATATTATTTCATGTATATATAATTAAAATTGAACAGTCCCAAGATGGTAGAAAGCTTCCTTATATCAAGCCAGGGTGGCTGGGAAGATGCAGATGTCCTTCCTTCCTTCCTTCCTTCCTTCCTTCCTTCCTTCCTTCCTTCCTTCCTTCCTTCCTTCCTTCCTTCCTTCCTTCTCAAAATTGCATTATTTTACTACTTTTGTATCCATAGTTCTTTAAATGTGATATCAAGTAAAAAAAAAACTGTTCTGGTATGTCTCCCAGATACTGAACTGTTGCAAATAGTATGACTTCTTTGTAAAGTTTCAGACTCCCCCTACCCCAGTGCTCCTCTGATATCACTGTCCTATTACAACTCTGTAGAAGGAAGGAATATTTATGCTGAATATTTTTCTGTTCAGCATAACTCTTATGTAGAATTAAGTAATCAAAGATCAGCTGAATGCTGCTTACTGTACTATAATTTTACATTATTTAGTAATGCAATTGTCAATAGTCACAAGTGGTATATAATTTAGGAACTGCTCAAAATGCAGAAGCAGCACAGAGTTGTCATTTTCCAAGTCTTTATGTTGAATATTATCTGGGAACAGTTCGATCCTGTTGGACCTAAGGAAGTGGACAGGATCCTTCGGGTTGTAAGGGCCACCACATGTCATCTGGACCCATGCCCTTCCTGGCTGGTACAGGCAGCCCGGGAGGTGACATGTGGTTGGGCCCAGGTGATGGTTAATGCATCTCTGGGGGAGGGGGTGTTCCCAGCTGCTTTTAAAGGGGCTTTGGTGCACCCCCTCCTCAAGAAACCATCACTGGACCCTACTATATTGGACAATTTTCGTCCTGTCTCCCACCTCCCCTTTTTAGGGAAGGTGGTTGAGAAAGCGGTGGCGTTGCAACTCCAGAGGATCCTGGATGATACGGATTATCTGGACCCCTTCCAGTCGGGTTTCAGGCCGGGATATGGGGTGGAAACTGCATTGGTCGCGCTTACAGATGATCTCTGGCGGGAGCGGGATGGAGGGAGTGCATCCATCCTAGCTCTTCTTGACCTCTCAGCGGCATTCGATACCATCGACCATGGTATCCTTTTGGGACGGCTCAGGGAGTTGGGGGTGGGAGGCGTAGTTCTGCGTTGGTTCACCTCCTTCCTCCAGGGCCGTTCCCAATCGGTGGTAATAGGAGAGGAAAGGTCCGACCCTCGTCCCCTCGTCTGTGGGGTACCGCAGGGTTCGGTTCTTTCCCCTCTCCTATTTAACATCTACATGAAACCGCTGGGTGAGATCATCCGTCACCATGGGATGAGATACCATCAATATGCAGACGATACTCAATTATATATTTCCATCCCTGGTGAGATAAGTGATGCAGTGGCTACCCTTTCTCAGTGCCTGGAGGCTGTGGGGGTCTGGATGGGGAACAACAGGCTTCGACTGAACCCTGGTAAGACGGAGTGGCTGTGGATTGATGGCTCCCGTGGATCCAGGAAGTTGTCATCTCTAGTTCTGGATGGGGTTGCACTACCCCATTCAGACCAAGTGCGTAATTTGGGGGTTCTTCTGGACTCACGGCTCCTGCTTGAAGAGCAGGTGGTAGCCGTGGCCAGGAGGGCTTTTGCACAACTTCGTGTTGTGCGTCAGTTACGCCCTTTCCTGGATCAGGAAGCCCTCCGTACAGTCACTCATGCCCTGGTCATCTCCCATATAGACTATTGCAACGCGCTCTACATGGGGCTACCCTTGAGGAGTATCCGGAAGCTTCAATTGGTCCAGAATGCGGCTGCTCGCGCAGTTATTGGTGCGCCTAGATCAGCGCATGTGACACCTCTGTTGCGACAGCTGCACTGGGTGCCTGTGTGCTTCCGGGTCCAATTCAAGGTGTTGGTTATCACCTTTAAAGCCCTACATGGCATGGGGCCAGGTTACCTGAGGGACCGTCTCATCCCCATAACGTCGAACCGTCCCACTCGGTCATTCAGAGAGGGCATGCTACGGATCCCGTCCGTAAAGGAATGTCACCTGACGGGGTCTAGGAGGCGTGCCTTCTCGATAACGGCGCCCACCCTTTGGAATATGCTACCCCCGGAGGTGAGGCAGGCCTCATCGCTCCCAGCCTTCAGAAAGAACTTAAAGACCTGGTTCTGCCGCCTTGCGTGGGGGGAGGGGGGGAATAGTTCCTCTTGGGGATGGCTGGTGCCATAGGGCCCTTTTAAACATCCAAACATCATACCACCGCATCTTGGATTTTTATATTTAATTTTAATATATTAGAGTGTTTTATTGGGTTGTTTTAATTGTCGGATTTTAATTTTTGTGTTTTGTAAACCGCCCAGAGTTCCCTTGCGGGGAGATGGAGCGGTATATAAATTGAAACATAAATAAATAAAATAAATAAATAAATATTCATTTCCTTCTACCAAACCCACTAAAAATCTAATATGTTCTAATAACCCATTATGTTTTTTTAAAAAAAATTATTGAAGTTTTTAGTAAACTCAGTAAAAACTAATACAAACTAAACTAGAAGGAGAAAGAAAAGTAAAAGAAAAGTTCATAAGGTGCAGGGAAAAGAAAAAGAAAGAAAAATGTAGAAAAGAAAAGAAAAAGAAAAAAGAAACAGACAATAATAAAGAAGTGGCTTCCAACCTTCATTACACCGAGCATAAACTAATATATTAAGTTTTCACCCTCTTATAAAGTTACAAATAAAAATCTCTTCCTCCCATAGCCCATCTATGCACAATCCACAAATCATCATCTTTTCAGTCCTAGTTCAGCAAAAAGTCCATGAGAAGTTACCAGAAATATCAAACAAATAGTTTATCCCTGATCAAATAGTCCAACTTTACATTCCTTCTTTTTGTTCTTCACAATCTTGACTTTTAAATCACTCCAATGGCATCACAGGATTTGATCTTTAATCAATATTTGGCATTCAAGAAGAGTCTTCAAAGCTTTCACCAGCCTACTTCGTAAATCCTATAAAGAGGCATCATCCAGGATTTCTTGTCGCAGCTGTTCTATGTATGTCCAGATCCTTTTCTTGATTTGTCTTTTGTATCCCCATTTCGGTAATCTCAATTTTGTTGTCTTCCATGCCTTCAAATTCTATAATGTCTGTATCAGGTAAGAGTTGTTTTTTAATTTTTTTCTCATCACCTTCTAAAAGTTTAACCATTGAAATCTGTATCATTTCTGAGATATTAGTTATTAATATCTCAGTGCATTTTTCAAAGTATTCTTTGAGACAAGTAAAAGTTATAGCCAGCTTAGCCATTTTAACTCTTTTCTGCCTGGTCTTTTAGTTCCCTCTAGTGCCCATTTGCAAACTTCATCAAGCCTCAGCTCCTAATATGGATTTAGTTCCATTTCAGTTGTTTCCCACAGGTATATTATTTAATTATATACTTGTTTTTCAAATCTTACAGCAAAAATAACCAAAATTCCAAATCTATTTGTCTTCCACTCTGTTTAAAACTGTCTTAAATATATATTGTTTCTTTTTGCCAATTATATATTATTTTAAACTCTTAACTCTCTGTTTAAAGTTCCATAAATCCAAAGAAAAAGGTAAAACTCACCAGGTGTCAAATTAAGCTCACTGTTTTGAAGGTCTCTAATATCCATAAAGTAGTTAAATTGAACATTTCTGAGTGTTATTAGAAAGTGAGTTTAGCTGGCTTAGTGACCTTATTAAAGGCTCCACCACTGCTGAGAGCAAAGATGTCGCCTCCCATGTTCCTGGCACTCAAGCCCACGGGAGACCACTGTTTTACAGTCCCCTCGCGAGGAGCTGCCATTCAGAGCACTCGTGGGCGATCTCCTATTCTCTCCCTTCTCTGGAGAGATTCTGAAGGACCAGTATAATTGTGGACTCACCCAGAAGTCCCTAATAACCCATTATGCTACTACATTTTAAAACTGACCAAGGTTCAGGTCAGATTTTTGTTTCCCTGAGTGAAGATCCCTGTTGGATCAGATCAGTGACCCATCTGGCACCACTTTCTTTTTCCAGTCAGATACTTTTCAGGAACTTGAAAGAGGAACAGGAACATCAGAGCTTCCCTCCATTGTCTGCCCCACAACCACTACAGTAGTATTCATGTGTTAATATTCTATTACAAAGATTGCAGTCTTCCCCCAACAGCTTCCCTCTAGATATGTTAGCCTTTGAACATGCTAGCTAAGAATGATGGAAGATAAAGTTCAAAATATCTTAAGGGGACTGGATTGGGAAAGGCTGTGATACATTATTATATAGTTGTCATAGATTCTAGGATGGCACAAGAATCAGGCAGAACACAGAGTAATTCCACAAGAAAAATATTTTTCTTTCTTTTATTATCACAAAGACAAGAACAAGAGACAAAATAAAGTTTTTCACATTATTTTTCAGTTGTCCCTTGTGTTTTTTTCCTGATACAACTCCTCCCCCCATTTAACCAGTTACTTTTCACTTTCATCTTTTTTCCCTAGCTAGCTCCCAAAGAATGATCAAACCAACATCTGCTACTTTTTAAGCAGCTTAGTGTGGGAAACACACAAACAAGATTTCTTTTATCTACCCTTAACCCTAACATCACCATTGCAAATGGCCTCTGCCACCACTGAGCAATTGGTGCTAGAATAGCCTAATATGCCACTTTGTGATCCTTTCTCTCAATTGGCCTGATAACTAGGAATTTTTCTTTTAAATCCCTCTCCCCTCTGCACATGCACACTTTCTAGGTAAGGCATGTGTGAGCAATGAAAAGAATGGGACAGCTTTGTGTGCAAGACAACAAAGGTGCTCCGAATCACCTAGGTGCCTGTCGTAATAATAATATATTCACAGCCACATGCAGCCCTACATTTCCCTGTTTCTGTCCTCCAACATCTCAAGTGGTGCTGCTGAAATTTGGCAATGAAATGGCCAAATTTATGAGTAGAAACGGTAGCACTTTACATCCTATAAGCCTGTCTTTCCATTTCTCACTTTCATCCTTAAACCCTCAAACATACCAGCACACAGGCCAAACACATTTGGTCATTCTCTATTGATGTGACCGTATCACTGGATGGACTTTTGCACCCCTCAGATTTTTGCAGCCTCAATATTGCCCATCTTCAGGCAAACACTGTCTAGTTCAAATCTCTTCCGTGTTCCAGCCACTAAAAGACACAAAGGAGATTTTAATAGCCAAATGTTATGAATGTTATGAAATTATTAAAATGTTCAATATTAAACAAGAACATACAATAATACAAATGTGATGCTTTGACCAAAATAATGAAACATCAATTAAAAAAAGAAGAGTAGGGAGGGGGCTATCCCTCATCAAGAGCATCAATATAGCATCAAGGGGCTATTCCAAGCCCTCATCAAGAGCAAGATAGCATCAAGAGGCTATTCCAAAGCATTGGCACCACAATGGAGAAACACCCTCTTCTCGTTTCAGCTTCCCTTACTTCTTGGAAGTGTGTGGCCAAAACTAGTTTCTCCCTAAAGGATGTAGTGGGTCAGTGGCAAACCCTGAAGGTCAATGCCAAGACCTTGTACTTGGAAACCAATCAGTAACCAATGAAGGTCTCTCTACATGGCCCCTCCCAGCTGTTTAAGCAGGAGCCATGAGTCCAAAATAATGGTTTTTAAGCTGTTTGACCCAATTACCCCTTTTCTCATGCTCAAATAATGTCATTACTCCACCCCCGCAAAAAAAAAAATTGTTGTTTTACACAAGAGTCTCAGCAGTGGCAGTCACAAACTGCATCCTCAACTCACAAACAAGCAATTACAAACTATTATTGTTGTTATTATTATCATCTCGCTTTTTAAAAATTTGGTGAACTCAAGGCACCAAACATACCTAATACTCCTGCCTCCTATTTTCCCCACAACAACCACCTTGGGTTAGGCTGAGAGAGTGTGACTGGCTGAAAGTCACCCATCCAGCTTTCACGTCTAAGGGAGGCCTAGAACTCACAGTCTCCTGGTTTCTAGGCCAGCACCTTAACCACTCCCAGGATATGCCCAAATCATTCCCTTTTTAAAGAACCACTGGTCCAGAAGTACCCCAACATCACAAACATGCTGAGGGCCACAACTAGGGGGGGCAAGCGGGGCATGTGCCCTGGATGCCACACTGGGGGGGGGCACCAAAATGACAAAATAGTATTTGTATATTGACTGTTTCCTGGCACTTGAATACCATGTGTCGTGTTGACAGCGATCGCTGATAGGGCGCAGCATGCAACAGTGGGGGACCACCCCTGCCAGTGGTGATTACAGGCCAGCCGGCCCACCCCCTGCCCCGAGGAGGCTCAGCAACTCTCACGTGCACTCGCCATTTGCTGAGGCTGCAGCCAATCTGCGTCTGCCGAGCACCACCCTCAATCCCAGCCTGCCTCTGCACAGGTGCACCCCAGCAGCCTAGCTCTGCACTTCTGCAGAGGTACCTCTTCCCACCCACCATGCTTGATTCACCGGCTCTATCCGTGGAGGGAGGGAGGCGCAGGGTGGTCCCGCCGCTCCAATGCTCCAGGGGGGCTGCCGCCATTGCCTGGAGCAGCCCCCGAGCTGCTGGGCTGCACGGCGGGCCAGCAGGGGCACTCCCAGGGGGAAGGTGGCATTTCTTGGCCATGCCAGGGCTGCCCCTGGCACCCTCCCCTGCCCCATCTGTGCCGGCCGGTGGGAGCCCCGGCGCCCCCGAGGATGGGGAGGGTCCCCTTCCTCTCCCACATCCCGCCACACTGCTGTTCCCCACAGGGGACAAGGGACTCAACCCTGCAGAGGGGCGCAGAATTCATGGGGGGGGTGCAGAATCCATGTTTGCCCAGGGTGACACAGACCCTAGCTGTGGGCCTGAACATGCTCCTTTAGATTGTTGTTGTTGGGATACAGGGAGCAGCATATTGGTCTAAAAGGTAGTCTTTAGATTAGAGGACCTAACTTGCATGGAAAAAGGTAAACATGGGATATAGTAATTGTGACATACAACATACATCAAGATTGATTTGAAATATGCTTGCCATTACTAGGGAATGTGACAAGGTTAACCTTGCCTACATGTTCTCTATTTCACTAAAATGTGTTATGTGAAAGACTTGATTGCCAAAGCCATGATGGATTTTGGAAGTCAATCTCTATTAACCACCTGTTGATCACTATTGCATATTGAATATTGCAACTTTGAATGTAAGAGGAGTAAATGTTAACAATGAAATAAGAAAGAGATAGAAGTTGTATGTCTATAAAACTAACAAAAAGGGGAAGGAAGTAGAAAGTCTGAATGAAGGTGGTCTGACTGTGGAGCAGAGTTGATGAATCCATGTAGAAAAGTAAAATGTAGGTGTAGTAAAGTGTTAAAATGTATAACTATTAATTGGTGTAAACTAGGTTGTTGTAACTTGGTGTGAAAGTAGGAGTCTCTAGATTGCTAATAGTTTCATGTTACATTCTAGTAAATGGCGATAAAGGAACAACCAGACATAAGTTGAATTCTGCAACATTTTAAGCATATGCAATCCAAGGAAAAAATTATTTTACTAGGTGGTAAGAACAGATCAGTGGGAATGAGATGAGAAATAAAAGTAAAAATATTGAGCCATTCAGAGACCCAAGACTAAATGAGAATAGTGACTGTTTGGTGAGTATCTATTTAAAAAAAAGGTACTTTGTTTCTAATATGTGATTTAAGCTTAAGTCTGTTCATATATATACATGGAAAAGGAATGGATATAAATCTAAAAGCATGATTGATTCAATTGATTTGATTCTTTATAATGAAAGACTGAGAAAAGTGAAGGATTCTGAATGCAGTACAGACCATTTCTTGATAATACCATAGGTAGATCTTGGGGGGAAATGAAGATGAAGGAAAACAAAAAAAAAAGTGAAAGAAGAATGTATGCAGGAAGAGAGTACAAGTCCTCTACGAAAAAATATTAGAAGTTTAGTAAGTAGAGATTAGCATTAGAAAATTAGAGAATGTGGAAGCTGCTTGTAATAGAGTTAAAATAATTATGTTACAGAGTTCTGCAGATAAGTGCAGTTATATTAATGGAAAACATGAAAAGGATGCTTAGTAGAATGTAGTGAAAAAAGGCTGTGGATATAAAAAATGTTTGGAAAAATTGCTGGAAAAATGAGGATGTACAAAAAATTTAGTCAGGCAGAGCAAGGATCACTTAAGACTAAAAGAGGCAGAGAAAATGCAGAGGGATTTTGATAGAAATAAAATACAATTTTGAAGGGAACAAAACATGAAGCCTCAAGAAAATAAATGGTATTCAAAATAAAAATATGAAATGTTTTGTAATGAAACTGAAATGAGGGGATGTTAGAGATCTACAGTATATGGGAATTAAATGTCAAAGAATGAAACAAATGTAAATGTTAGTATTCAAGAAAGAATGGATGAAATGGAAGTAATAAGTATGCTGGAAAATGGTAAGGTTGCAGGTGTAGATGGTGTAACTGGAAAATGAATGAAGTTTGCTTATTGAGTTGATTTGGAGAAAGTGTATGATAAACTGAAATAGTGAACAGGTGAATATGGAGTTGAAAGTTAGTTGTTGAATGTGATAAGGACAGTATACAAAAGTGTATATGAGAATAAATAGAATGCTTAGTTAATGGTTCAGGATCGAGTACGAAGTAAGACAAATATGTGTGATGTCTCCTTGATAGCTTAATGTAGTTACAGATAAATGTACAAGGAATGTTTATAGTAACATTAGAGGTGCGTTAGTTGTGGATATGAATATGCATCTACTTTTGCATGCAGATGAGGCACATTGCTGGATGAGAACTAGAATTATTCGCAGTGACTGTTAAATATAACTGATGTGATAAGGAATATCGATCTGAATAATGTATCCAAATTTAAGATAGTAATGTTTGATGGGGAACATTTGTCTAGGCCACTGACCATAATAAAGTTTATTTTGTTCAAATAGGAAAATGGAACATATTTAAAATTGATATATATATTTCCTCATATTTAAAGGTTTAATTTATCTTCATTATCACAGTGTTAACAGTTTTCAGTTTCTCTTGTATAAATACCACTGTACTTGGTTATTATTTGTATTCTGTTATGTATTATTTGTATTTTATAATGCAATAAAACAATTAACCTAGGAAAATGGAATGATTGCCAATTATGCACAAATGGTTATGAGAATTCCCCATCCGGTATGAATGCCTAATAAGGCTTTTGAGCCATCTAAACATGTGAGTTAATGTATCCCTTAATGTATCCATTATTTGAAAACTGAACAGTTTAGCATGCTTCAGCCTCACTGTGGTAAAGCCATGATTAGGAAGTGGGCTGTGAAAACTTTTTTTTTGTATTTAGCAATGGAGCAGCAAAAATATAGGAGTATGAAAAGGAAAAAGAAAAAGAAAGCAAGAACACTATTCATTGAAGTGGAAAGGAAAAAGAAAAAATGGCAGGTTAGGAGGTTCTCTCTAGTTAAGGTTCTTTTTATCCATTGAGTTTATCTCAGGGAAGTATGTTGCTTTCATTATAGGTATTGCATGAAATTGGAACCACTTCCACTTATCTTTTGTTTATTTCATTAATAGCAATCAAGAAATCATTGAGTAAGTTTCTGATAAAATCATTTCACAGCCACTTGCCGCATATAACGTGTTTGTGCCTGGTTTTTTTTTTTTTTTGGAGTGGAGTGGAGTCCATGGTGCTCTCTGAGCCTTGTTGCTTTCTTGCAGATGTTTCATTGCCAGGCTAGGCAACATCTTCAGTGCGAAAAGGGAGTGGAACTTGCTCTCTGTTTATATACCCTGGCTTGTCCTGCCTGTGTTGGTGGGGGTCTTGTACTCTCCTTGGTAGTACCTTGATTGGGTTGTTGTTTGCTGCTTGGTTGCTTGACTGAGTTAATAGTTCCTTGATTAGGGTCTATTGTGTTGTTTGATTGCTCCTCTGCTGCTAATCTTGCTGTTAATCTTTGCATATCTTGTTGTTGATTGCTGGCAAAGAGGTGTTCTGGTCTTCTGGCTTTTCTATTGTCTCTTATGAATGGTATGTAAATATTGTTTACCTCTATGCGCCTGTTGATGGCTGCTTTGTCTGAGTGCCAAGCTTCCAGGAATTCTCTAGCATTTTTGGATTTGGCTTGGTTTAAGATGCTCACAGTTTCCCAGTTGAAAGTATGGTTAAGTCTGTCCATGTGTTGTGAGATTAAGGAGTTTTCATCATGTCTTCTGACTGCTAGTTGGTGTTCATGGATGCGTTCTGCTAGTCTTCTGCCAGTCTGTCCTACATAGTGGCTGTTACAGTCCTTACACTGTATGTTGTAGATAACTCCTGTTTTTTCTTCTTGGGCTACTGGGTCTTTTGGTTTACTTACGATGTTCTGAAGGGTTTTTGTTGGTTTGTGTGCTACAGTGATGCCGTGTGGTTGTAACAGTCTATTAGTAGTTTCTGAGATGTTTCTGATGTATGGCAGTGTAATCCTTTTCATAGCTTCTGTTGGTTTTCCTGTGGTGGGTTGAGTGGTCAGGCACTTTTTGATAAAGTTGCGTGGATATCCATTTTGCTGGAAGATGCTATATACAGTAAGTGGTCTGTTTCCTTTTTCTGGTGTTCTGGGTTGCTGCAGTGCATTTGTGCTCGTCTGAATAGTGTTCTTACACAGCTCCTCTTGTGAGAGGTAGAGTTATTGCTTTGGTAGTGGAGCACTTGGTTAGTGTGGGTAGATTTCTGGTAGACTTGTGTTTCTAGAATGCCATCATTTCCTCGACTGATGAGGATGTCCAAGAAGGGTAGTGTGTTGTTATTTTCTTCTTCCCTTGTGAATTTTATTCCTTTGAAGATGTTGTTGATGGCTTCATGTGTTTCCTTCAGTTGATCCTTTTTTATTATGACGAAGGTGTCATCTACATACCGGATCCATACTTTGGGTTGTATGTGTGGGTGTGCTATCCTTTCTAGATGTTGCATTACTATCTCTGCTATGAGTCCTGAGAGTGGTGATCCCATAGGTGTTCCTTTGATTTGTTGGTATATTTGTCTATCAAACTGAAAGTAGGTGGCGAGGCAGAGGTTGATGAGGTCCATGATTCTGGGTATTTTGATCTTGGTGTATCTAGTTAGGTCAGGTGTGTTACGTAGAACTGCTGCCATGGATTCAATCACTAGTGCTTGGTCTATGGATGTAAAGGGTGCAGTGACATCAAATGACACCATAATTTCATCTTCATCTCTTTTTAGGTCTTTGATTTTCTGGAGGCACTGTAGTGGGAAGTTGATAGAGTATTCACTCTCCTCTGTGAGATGCCCAAGTTTTCTTGTAAGTTCTTTAGCTATGTCGTATGTGGGGGTCCCTGCTAATGATACAATTGGACGGAGTGGTATGTCGGGCTTGTGTATTTTGGGACGTCCGTAGAAGTGTGGGATGATGCTTCCACTGCTTTTCATCCGCCTCTGTTCTTCTTTAGTGATTTGACCTTTCTTGGTTAGGTCGTTGAGGATTCTTTTGACCTGGTTGTCCAGTTTCTGTATCGGATTGATGTTTACTGGGGTGTAGGTTTCTTTGTCCTCAAGTAAATCTTTGGCTTTTTGTATATATTGTGATCTGTCCATAATGACGGTGGTGCGACCTTTGTCTGCTGGGAGGATGATGATATTTTGGTCCATCTTTAGGTTTTTCAGGGCTGCTCTGTCTTCTGCTTTCAGTTGGTTCTGTTTCCATGTCCTTCTGGTTTGTGGTATGATTATCTGTCTTACATTCTCTTGGGTTTCTGTAGTAAGTCCTGTAGTTTTCAATGCTGCTTTGAAAGCTGCAAAGAATTCTAATTTATTTGCATCCTCTGTGTTATAATTGAGGCCTCTCTGTAAGATACTGTTCTGTAGTGGATAATGGGTGGCTGGACATGTTGACCACCCATTCCTGTTCCTGTACTTCTTTGTTTCTGGGGTTTAATTTAAGTAGTTTAGTTTGAAGTTTAGCTTTCCTTTTTTCTGCTTGTCTCAGTGATGTGGTCTTGATTGTAGTAGTCAGCATGTTGATATGTTCAGGAGTCATAGTTTGTTCTAGTTGTTCTTTGAGGCTGTCTATTGTGTGTTGATATTTGTTTAATCTGAGGTGGGCATCGATGATCATTAGCCGTATCATTTTTTGCCCACTTTGTTGCACAATCTTCCATCCAGCTGTGCAGTTGATTGGAGGTTTGTATCTGACACTGGCAGGCAGGGTGTTATTAATTATTATTTCTAACTTATATCACAGGGTATGCTGTCGTAGGCATTCATGCAGAAAAAACAGCTGTTCTTTGGTGGAAGTTTGCCTACCTGCAAAGAATAGAGTGTTTGTCTATTCTGAAGAAAGAAATTTTCTGGGTAGAAGATATGTCAATGAAGGTTCTCAGTCATCCAGGTGGAACAGTCTGTGGCTTGAATCATGTCAACTGGATTTCTATTTTCTCAGTAGAAACGTTTCACTCCTTATCCAAGGAGCTTCTTCAGTCTGAGTAAAGTTAGTAAGGGAATCCTTAAATATGTTTCTAGGGTGGCTGTGTGACCTTGCACCTGGGGCTAGGTCATGGTTATTTTGAGATGTTTATTTCTAAGTCCCTTTATCATCTAAAGGAGGATCGTTAAGATTACCCTGCTGCTGTTGAGCTTGCGAAATGGTCTTAATCTTCCTGGGCACAGAAGACAAAGCAGGAAGGAAGATAGGGGAAAGGTTGTGCCTGAGGCCCCCACCTCTATTCAAGGAAGGATTTTCCAAGTTGGCATAAATGGATTCCTTGACCCCTCTCTCTCTTGAATAGAGGTGGGGGCCTCAGGCACTTAAACCACTACATCATTTTTATATTATTTTAAATATTTAATCTGGTTTGCTATTTAGAAAACTAGTGGTATTTTAACTGGAAGTGGCTAGAAGAGAAAGGTGAATTTGGGAAGTGCTATCATTTTAATAAATGCAGTCCTGCCAAGCCATGTCAAACTACAACTATTCTATTGCTTAGATCAGAGCTTTCCAAACTGTGTGTCGCCACACAAAAGTGTGTCGCCACACACAGCGTGGTGTGTCGCCACACCACCTGGAAGCGGCGGCGTGCGCATGCACGGTGGCAGTGGCAGCCGCTGCCGCCGCCACCATACACACACGCACTGCCGCACGTCCCCCGCCGCCGCACGCCCCCCCCGCGCCGCCGCTGTGCGCGCGCACGCCACCGCACGCTCTCCCGCGTCGCTGCCGCACCGCCGCTGCCGTGTCACCAGCGGTGGCACTTTGGAAAGCCCTGGCTTAGATCACTGAATAATTATTTTATCTGTCCTCTAAGGGAAGCAAAAATAAGATATGGAGCGAGGGGCATATTGCTCTTTCACTATCTATGGTAATATACTGTTGAAAAAGAGAAATGTTGCCTAACCATGGCAGATTTCCTATTCCATATACTGTCTATATTTACCTTCTTACTTTTGATTTATCCTGGTTGACCTTTTACTCAGCAACTACTTCAAAATATTATTTTAAATTTGTGTGTGTATGTTTCAAGAATAGGGATGAGTAACTCCTCAGTGTAAGATCTTTAATTATACTGTTAGTTTGGGCTGGACATGCCAAAAGCCTGACAATGACAGCAAAAAGTAGGAGAGCAACCAGCCTTTTTTAGTATTCTTAATTAGTTGGCCATATGATGAGTTGAATCATCTGATGTTGTATATACAGTCATTGCATATTGAAATTCTGGTCCTTCTTCAACTTTTATTTTAATTTGAGAAATTGAACAGATTCCAATTTGTCAAGGGTCTTTTGAGGGGAAAGAATACTCATATGAAATTTGCTTAGACTGTTGTGACAAATTATGCCCATGAGCCTACATGATATAAATACAATTTGTGGGATCAGAAGAGTCCATGTCCAATTTTCTGAGGTATAATTTTTTCCTTTTAAGTTGCTATAGAAAAGTAAAACTTTCACACCATCAGTATTTCAATTCTGCAAAAGCAGTTGGAAAATTATTGTGGTATTGTGGTCAACTTTAAGGGACTTAGAACAAAGAACAAAGAACAAAGAATCACTATGCCATTATAAGCTATTGAAGGATCTGGAGTAACACAAAATGAAAATAAAATAACTTGCTTTTATCCCCCCCCTACACATCCATGTCCTTATTTCACACTGTATGCTTTTTTGATTGTTTCACACACACACACACACACACACACACACAATCACACACACACACAAATCTTATAAGCAAGTTTTCCTTCAAAGATTACCAGGGTGGGTGTCTGGGTGTTGAAGCTCAGGGCCTGGGAGGAAGGATGTGACAAGTACTCCATAAGCTCCACAAAGCCACTGAATTTCAAATAAAATGCTAGTTATACTACAGTTTCAAGTATGCTGCAAGTGAGCTAGAAATAAATTGACTCAGCTCTCAAAATGCATTGAGAGTTGTATGATCTAAGAGGTGTGGATGTTTCAAATTGGCATAGAGTTCTTATGTGGAAGTGCCCATAAAGTGTTGTTCCCCAACCACAGCACACAAGTTGGAAAAACTGAATGAAATGGATAATATTTTGGCTATACTGTTTCAGGAAATTCAGCTGCTAAGTATGTTCAGCTTGCTCAAAATCAAGAAATGAAAATTGGCAAAACTAGAACTAGAATTCCTATTATGTCTTTCTCCTCCCATCAGATTTTGCAATTTGAAGATTGCTGTTTTGGAGTTCTTTGGATTTTATAAAAACACTATTTAAAACCTGAACCCATCACATCCTTAGATATCGTTATTTTTATAGTGGTTAGATAACACAGAGACCTTTTACTCTCATTAGTTAATAGAAGCTGATTACTCTATGGTGAAACCCTGTTATATTTAGTTGTGATTCTTTGTATTGTCTGTCATTAGATCCATAATCTTTAGAGTCAACATTATTGTACGCCGTCCAGAGTCACCTTGTGTGAGATGGGTGGCCATATACTGTAAGTGTGTGTGTGTGTGTGTGTGTGTGTGAGAGAGAGAGAGAGAGAGAGAGAGAGAGAGAGAGAGATAGGGCACCTTTTCTAGCCCCCTCCCCATATGGGGTGAGCAGAGTGGATCCTAAATAGGGCTGCTCAGTCGTGGATACAGCTGCCGAACTACTCAACTGCCTCGATCCTTGAGTCAGGGCGACTGAATCCGTATCCACCGCCCATGTGCTGATCCATGACTAGGAGCTTCCGGATTTCACAGTCCTGCCCCCGTTGCCATTCGTCAGTCGCCATGGGACTTTTGGTTGTTTTGGGTTTGGTGTGGTTGGAAGACGCCTGTGCGTGAATTTGTTTTATGTGTGGAGATCGGTGCACAACGATCAGCACACAACCTTCAGAGAAAAAGGCTCTAATCCAATGGCATGGATACCATGACGATTGGTGACCTTTTGTCTGCTGCAGCCTTCATCCGCCTTCGCAGCCGTTGTAACGATACACCTTGTTATCTTCCGCCTGTTCTGCCGTTGAGGACTTTCTTGGATCGTTCTTTGTCTGGTTCCTCCCCCTGGACCTTACCGCCATGGGTGACCCTGCCAGGTGTACATGACTCCCGACGGCTTCGCTCACAGGGTTCATTGGGAACACACAAGCCCACTCACCACCACAAGGTGGCGATCCAGCGAGTGAGGATGGATGGATGGATGGATGGATGGATGGATGGATGGATGGAGATAGATAGATAGATAGATAGATAGATAGATAGATAGATAGATGATAGATAGATAGATAGATAGATAGATAGATAGATAGAAAACCTGCTAAGACTCTAGTTCTATTTGCTTTCATGTTGCAGCAGCAATTTCTCCTTTATGCCCATTATAAGAGGACACAAATATAATTCATAATTAGGTGCCTTTTTTAATGGTTGGGATGTGTGAAGCGTTTTCAAGCTAAGACTTCATGTTGCTGCAGTGAGCTAACCACCAGTAACATCATTCAAAAAGCCATTTCAGAGTTTGGAAAGAATGCAGAATGCAAATCTAAATCCTGCACTACTCAGATCTTCACAATTTCACTGATCTTCAGTGTATCACTGGAAATCCATAGAACCAGCTGTTTAGTCTGCATAATTAATAAAGCAGCAGGGAAAGTCTTCTTCAAAAGTCTTCCAATGTCCTTCAGGGTTTCCAAGATGCTATGATACAACTGGAAGAGCAAAAAAGTTTTGTTATAATCCTTGATATGCTATCTTTTTTATTGCTTTCAACTAACAATAATTCACCAAATTTTCAGAATGGCATAAAAGAGAAATTTGCCACAAATTAGAGCCAACCTAAAATTTAAATTTTAAATTAAAATGTATAAATGATATGAAATCAAAATTTACCAAACATTCTTTCTTTAATTCTAAATCATAAGAAGAAAATTGCTGGAATAGAAGATGTGTCCATCTGGTTCACGTACTAAATTAGCTAGAAACTTTGGGGAAGCTGTTCATTAGGGGAATAAAGCCACAGAACAGATGTCCCCAAACTAATGTCTTAAGTACTGTTACACTGTAACTTCTATTATCTCAAGCCATCTTGGCCAACTGTGGTCTAACATATCTAGATATGTTAGATAAGCCATACTCAGGTAAAAGCCAAATATAGTAAGTCAGTCTAGGGTAAGAGATTCTCTTCACTCTTGGGGATTTTACTGTAATTAGTTTCTTGGACATTTTTAATGGAAATTTGGGATATAAACATAAAATATAAATGTAAAAATTTTTGTTTGTTTGTTTATTTATAAATGCTCTTACAGCCACCCATTTCACCTAGTGGCTCTAGAACACTCACAACAAAAATATAAAAGCACAACAATACATAGAAAAGAGAATATTACAATGTGACTGAGGCCCCCTAAATACTGTCTCACAATCATAATCCCATACATGCCAGGCTCAATTAATAATCTGTGAGAAAAGCCAGACTTTCAAAGCTTTCTGGAAGACTAACAGCATTGGGGCCATCTGGGACTCAGGTGGGCTGCTGTTCCATAGGCAGGTGCCCCAACAGATTCCTGCTGCCAAAAAGAAAACTATCGCAATTTTAATAGAGTAGTATATTGTACAATATGGTATTGTTTCTCTTTGACTTAACAATGTGTTTACTCCTTCCTGCCCTGATCATGCCTTTTCATTGGTCCACTTTCACTGTTTTTCAAAAATAACATTATATAATCTCTAACTCTGTTTGGCTTGGCACCAAGTTATCTTCTGAACCACATTCTCTCATTGGAATTGGCACAGCCAGTTCAGTTTAGCCAGAAGTTGCTAAGGAATTCCCACTTTAGGAGGGGGGGAGGGGGGCAAGGCTCAGAGATGCTGCTTTTGGTGGTAGTGCCAGTCTTTTAGAATGACTTCCCAGTGGATATCAGGTGGATTCCCACTTTGGCTCCTTTCCAGGAGCAGCTCAGAATGGATGGCTTTTGGTCTATGATACCATTCCGCTGGGTTTACAAATTGGTTTTGCTTAGATAATTTGTTTATAATTGTTTTATTTATTTAATAGACTGTGGATTTTTTAATTTTGTGGTTTTATTGTGTACTGTCTATTTATACTTTATCTTTGTGGACCACAGAGAATCTTTGGATTGTGGCAGTCTATAAATGTGATTAATAAATAAGTAATAATCATTTTATTGCACACAAGATATACATGCAATTTGAAAATCAATGAAATCGCAAGTAGATACAGAATATTTTTTAAACCAGAAGATTAAAACCAATTCACACACTTTTAATGTTTTATTTGAAATTTAAAATAATAAAGAATGCTTTTCTATTGGGGCAATCCCAGTTTCTTGAAAAGTAAATCTAATTATATGTCCAATGCATGGGCATTGCATTTTATCAGTATGGGGTGTGAATCCTCAAGACATTTGCAGTATAGCCCAGAATACACTTACATACCTATACTGAATGCTAAAGCAGATTTTTTCAGCAGCGCTACCTTCTGGAGTCATTATATAGGCTCCAGAGATATATCTCACACGTAAATATGATATGTCTCACATGTAGATATGATCATTGCAGTAACCATGGGTTTATTAGCCATGGACTCATTGGATGATCCTGGCAAGTAAATAAAATCTAAATCCCAGTACATAAAACAATAGTGAAAAAGTGACAGTAAGCAATGTTGGAGTGATATCACATGAGCATGTTCCTGATGTAGAGAGTTGGGATAGACCCTTGACCATAGGAGAAGATACACTATTTCCTCAACACTTAAATGAAGGAATGACTTCAACTTTAGCTCTCTCAGCCTCTTCAAAACTGGTGAAACATTTTTAAACATAAAATATTTGTTACAAAGTGAAAATCGCACTCTGTAAACTTTATTTTAAAGATAAGCTGCTGCTGCAGTAACAGCAGTACATGTGCAGTTTGGTTGCATATTACCATTGATTCCAATGAGATTTTAAAAAGCCACTTGTCATCTCCCTCAGATACACTCACTTCTGTGGTTATATCTTCTAACACGTTTTCTCCAAGACCTCAGAAGATTTGCAGGTGCAAACACTGAATGCAACTGACCTTCACTGAACCTCTCTTGGCTCTATAAATCACGTTCATGCCATTTGGAAAGAAAATTGTTTGAGTGTTTTCCAAAAATCTGCTTTCATTGTATTTATGCCAAGAAGTGAAATACAGCAGATTTCAGTGGTTTTCAGAGTAGGAATGGAAAATCAGATAATACCACAGTATATAGGAATAGTTAAATAAACTAAATCTAGACTTTCTCTGAAGTTCATTATTCCCACCAGCCAAATAAATAAATTAATAAAATTATATATATATATATATATATATATATATATATATATATATATATATATTTTCACAATTTTGGATGCCCTAATCTAAGACTTAGCATAATTTTTTTGGATTTCAGGAGCCAACAATACTTCTTTCTCTATTTCCAATAGTCTAAGTTATCTAAACAATAGAATGTCAATAATCTTCAATTAATGCTGTATAAATATCTTAGAATGATTGATCTTCTCTTGGTGTAAATTGGTGTCTGCCTTTCCATGGTCACAAATGACCACAAATAACTGCCCAGAGTTCCCTGGTTGGAGGAGATGGGCGGTAATACAAATTTAAAAAATAAATAAATAAATAAGAAAGAAAGAAAGAAAGAAAGAAAGAAAGAAAGAAAGAAAGAAAGAAAGAAAGAAAGAAAGAAAGAAAGAAAGATAGATAGATCTCTCGGGTCATTGATAACAAATGCCCCCTTTCCATCCTAAGGCAGCAGCTAAGTGCCATAATTGAGGAGAAGGGGGATATTTTGAGCAGATGCTAAGAGCTTCAGGTATGATGTTGGGAAATGAGTTATTACAAATCTCAAAGGGCTCAGAGGTGGAGACTTCCAGAAATTAAGTGGAATACAGACATTTAGTACTAGGTGTAAATGTAACATGGCTGCAGACCTTAATAGATTCTGTGCCATGGTCAACTTCATAGACTCTCTAATCATGCACAAATATGACTTGCCCACTCAGCTTGAAGAATCCCCTGTGAGGGTGGAAACTATTGATGGCAGTCTCATATGCTCTGGACACACAGATCCAATTCTGCTCACCGTCTACATTCTCAAGAATCCCTGCAACATTACTTGGTTTACCCTTTCCATTTTCCTATTGAACTGGGAATGGATTGGCTTCAAACTCATACATTCAGATATTCATTGGGACCATGAAAGCATTATATTTGAATCCTAGGCCTGCAAACCTAAAGCCCCCTCATCTCCTTGCCACAGCACAGCGGGATATTCTCCCAGTCTTACTTGTCATAAATGCTGACTCCCCCTTCCACAATTTTGTGACTGTACTATATATCGTATTCCTGGGCCTCAGATTTCAGCAAAATATTTATGTCCCATATCTGTGACTGAATTGGCCAGCTTAAAGGAGTTTATTGGTGGTAATTTGCAAAAGGGTTTCATCTAGCCAGTTTGGTCTAGTGGTTAAGGCAACGGGCTGGAAACCAGGAGACTGTGAGTTCTACTTCCGCCTTAGGCATGAAAGCCGGCTGGGTGACCTTGGGCCAGTCACTCTCTCTCAGCCCAACTCACCTCACAGGGTTGTTGTTGTGGGGAAAATAGGAGGAGGAAGGAGTATTAGGTATGTTCGCCACCTTGAGTAAATATATTAATCTCACAACACATGGACAGACTCAACTCAATTACTATTGAGTATTATAAAAATAATAAAGGCAGGATGGAAACTAAATAAAATAAAATAAATCTACTTTTCCTCATCATCACCCTGTGCCCCAGTCTTTTTTTTAAAGAAGGCTGTCCTTTCATAGTCAAGATAATAGACTTTTGAACTGTGATAATTAGAGAAAATTCTCTTTTTCCTTCATCTCAGAACTCTCAGAATAACTACAGAAGGCACATACTTTCACCACCAAGTTGTATTTCAGAGGAGTCTACAACCTGAATCTCATGGAGGAGGGGCATGGATACTTAACTGTCTGTTATGGATAGTCTGAATACACAGTAGTAATTTGTCAATCTCTTGGCAGCCCACTTTAACAGAAAGCAAGATTCTCCCAGACTTACTTTTAACAAGATTTTAAAAAGAGACTGGAATGAAATTACAGAAATCTCAGCAACTATATGACTCTTTAGAACCTGATTTGTCTCTCAGCTAGTTATGGCAGATATTTTTTTCGGTCTTTTTACAAGCAGCCTCTATATGAAATGGGAGGAGGCTCTTCTCTTAACTGGCATGTGATGAATCTTCAGGTAGCCAGGATACGAATTTCAGGCTTTAAACATACCATTGCATGAGGTATGCATTAATTAGCATATCTATAATCTTCATGCAATTTATTAATAATATCTTTCATGATCTGTTGGATGGGTTCTTAATAACTTACTTGAACATTTTGTTAATTTACTTTGAAGATCAGGAAGCCCACACTGAACGAATTCAAATGGTACTTGAATGACTGACAATACATATCATATGCTAAATTGGAAAAATTTGCCTTTTTTCTGCCTATCTGATATGGGCTACTATATTCCATTAGAAAGACTCCACATAAATCTTCTAAAGTGGAACCTATTCCGTCTTAAGACTCTCCAAACACGTTCTCTAAGGGATGTACTCTGCTTCCTGGGCTTTGCAAATTTCTATTACAAAGTTGTTCTAATTTTTATGGGTTTACCAAGATGCTGACATATTTTACTCTTTAGATGAGATTCCAAGCTTTTCTCTTGTTCAAACAGGCTTTAATTTCCTGGCCTGTTCTCCACCACCTGATTCTCCTTTGTTATTCAAACGGGCAATTCTGATTTTACTCTAGAAGCAGTCCTTTTATACTACATGTCAGAATTTGAAGGCAGATTGCTCCCTTGTGCATTATTTTCCAGGCAACTTTTACTGAAAGATTGGAAGTATTATATTTTTAATAAAGACCTATTGGCTATAAAGGAGGCCTTTCAACACTGGCTTCATTTCCTGGAAAGAACAAAATACCCTGCTGAAGTACTTGCAGACTTCCCATAGGCTTACTCAATACCAGGTCAGATGGGCACAATTCTTTCCTCGCTTAAACCTTAATATCCTCTATATCCCTAGTTCACAGAATAAACAGGCTGATGCCTTGCCTCACAAACCAAAATATTTTATGCCCTACAGTACCATTCACAACTCCATCCCCCCATTTCTTTTGCCATTGTTTGTGAGATAGAACGTGTGTTGGCTTTCCTGAATTCATTTCACATGTTGTCAGAACACATTCCAAAGCAAATAGCTCATGAACTGGAATAACGTATATGACATTGTGTGGCTGAAGTGCAAAAAGTGTTCTTCCTTAATTGCTCACTCAGAGCACACTTCATTGCTAAAGAGGTGCTAAAAGTGCTGGCTAGGCTTTCTGTTCCAGTGCCCAGGTCACCAGTTTTGTTTCTCCAAAGAGGCCCATGCTTATTTGCAAATTTAATGTTTCCTCTCTGAGAGAAGACATGTCATGCCACATGCACCTGCTAAATCAGTCATATTTATGCATAATATGCAGTTAGCTAATTGTATAACTTGCTTTCAGTAAGTGTCAGCAGTAATGTAACCAAACAGCTAGCCCTATTTATTTTGGCATAAGAATTTGCCCCTCTTATATTGTTATACTTTCGCTATTTGTACAAAATGTGTGAGAGGGCCATAGGGGCCGCTCTTATACAGGCTTGATTAGAAGGTGGATGTTAGAACCTTATTGTAATTTTTTTACTTTATTTTTAGGCTAAGCATAGGTGGGGACTGAGTTACTTCCCGTGTTAGACAATCAAATCCTACTGCCCCTACAGTTTGTTTCTGGGGAGGTACTCAAACCCCGAAAGCCTAAGTTTCTATGTTTCTTTCTCATTCAAATTGTTCATTTAACACTGAAAATAATTCCACATAACCCTACTTGGGGGATAACTTTTAATAAGTCATTTTCTTTCACAATCTCATGTTGCTTTTGTGCCAACTAATTTCCCTGGTGTTTCATGCACCAGTTTTCGAATGTCATTGATGGGCAGCAAATTGCTATCTTTTTAAAAAATGGCAATTATCCCTTTATGGTCATCTTCTGGGCTTTCTATCTCATATGTGGAAATAAACTGGATATCTTTGGGTGGGGTATACACTGACCTGAATAGATAGAGGGGTAACTTATCGGGGAAGGCGCCCCCGGTGTTTGTTACCGGTGGCGCGTTCCGCCCCCCCGTGTTCATACCCAGGCCCTGGTAAGCAGACCCTCGTGGGCTCCGGTCTCCGACTGTTGCTGCTGAACGCCAGGTTGGTGAATAACAAGGCCCCCCTTATAAGTGATTAATCACAGAGGAGGGGGCTGACCTGGTGTGTATTACCGAGACCTGGCTGGGCCCAGAGGGGGGAGTAGCCCTCTCGGAAATGTGCCCAGCTGGGTTTCGGGTGTGGCATCAGCCGAGACACCGGGGTAGGGGAGGAGGGGTGGCAGTTGTCATCCGAGAGTCCCTTGTGGCCTTCAGGGGCGCTGCTCCACAAGTGACCGGGTGCGAGACCCTGTTTTTCAAGTTGGGTTCACGAGAACAGTTGGGAGTGTTGCTGCTGTACCAGCCTCCCTGCTGCATAGCGACCTCCCTGCCTGAGCTGCTCGAGGCTGTCTCGGGATTGGCGGTGGAGTTCCCCAGACTTATGGTTCTGGGGGAGTTCAATCTGCTGTCCCTGGGGCGGTCCTCAGAGGCGGCCCGGGAGTTCATGGCTACCATGGCAGCTATGGGCCTGTCTCAGATTATTCGTGACCCAACTCGTGACAGTGGTCTCACCCCGGACTTAGTTTTCTTGTCCGAGCAGTGGCAATGTGATCTGAGGGGAGAGTTACATCTTTCCCCTTTGTCATGGTCAGACCACGCCCTGGTGACCCTGAGACTCTCCTCTGCTGCCCCACTCCGCAGGGAGGCGGGACCTACTTGATTGGTCCGCCCTCGGCGACTGATGGACCCAGTGAGGTTTCAGAAGGAGCTGGGGGTTATTCCCGAGGACTTGCTTCATGGTCCAGTGGAGGTCCTGGCCGCAGCCTGGAATAGGGAAGCGGCCAGAGCTCTGGACAAGATCGCGCCTGTGCGACCTCTCCGGCCCTGTTCGGCCCGTCACTCGCCGTGATTTACGGATGAGTTGAGGGCTTTGAAGAGGGTTAAGAGACGTCTAGAGCGCCGCTGGAGAAAGACGAAGACTGAATCTGACCGAACACAATCTAGAGCCGCAGTTAAGGCCTACCTTGTGGTGGTAAGAGCGGCGAAACGTGAATATTTCTCCGCTCTTATTGCGTCCGCAGAATGCCGCCCGACGGCCCTGTTTAAGATTACAAGATCACTTTTGGGTCAGGAGCAAGGGGAGACCCATTTACAGGGCCGATCGGAAGAGTTTTCTGAGCATCTGCAGGACAAAATCGCTCAGATTCATTCTAAGTTGGACTCCAAGCGTGGGATAAGATCTGGGGAGATGCCAGAGGCCCGTACTTGCCATGTTATCTGGGAGCAGTTTGATCCTGTTGGGCCTGATGAAGTAGACAGGATCCTCCGGAATGTAAACGCCACCACATGCCAACTTGACCCATGCCCCTCCTGGATGGTAAAATCAGCTAGTGAGGTGACATGTGGCTGGGTCCAGGCGATTATAAATTCGTCCTTGAGTGAGGGGGTGTTCCCGGCTGCCTTTAAGGAGGCGCTGGTGCACCCCCTCCTCAAGAAACCATCCCTGGACCCTACCATCCTGGGCAATTTTCGCCCAGTCTCCCACCTTCCCTTTTTGGGAAAGGTGGATGAGAAGGTGGTGGCGTTGCAACTCCAGAGGATTCTGGAGGAAACGGATTATCTGGACCCCTTTCAGTCAGGTTTCAGGCCAGGATATGGGACAGAGACCGCATTGGTCGCGCTTATCGATGATCTCTGGCGAGAGCGGGATGGAGGGAGTGCGTCCATCCTTGCTCTCTTAGATCTCTCAGCGGCTTTCGATACCGTCGACCACGGTATACTTTTGGGACGGCTCGAGGAGCTGGGGGCAGGCAGCGTGGTTTTGCGCTGGTTTGCCTCCTTCCTCCAGGGCCATTCCCAGTCGGTGTTGATAGGGGAGGAGAGAGCTGACCCGAGACCCCTGACTTGTGGGGTGCCCCAGGGGTCGGTTCTCTCTCCTCTCCTATTCAACATCTACATCAAGCCGCTGGGCGAGATTATCCGTCACCACGGGATGGGGTATCACCTATATGCCGATGATACCCAGTTATACATCTCCATCCCGGGTGAAGTAAGTGATGTGGTCAATGCCTTATCTCAGTGCCTGGAGGCTGTGGGGGTCTGGATGGGGAACAACAGGCTTCAACTGAACCCTGGTAAGACGGAGTGGCTGTGGATTGACGGCCCCCCTGGATCCGGGAAGTTGTCATCCTTGGTTCTGGGTGGAGTTGCACTACCCCACTCGGATCCAGTGCGGAATCTGGGGGTCCTCCTGGACTTGCGACTCCTGCTCGAAGAGCAGGTGGCAGTCATGGCCAGGAGGGCATTTGCACAGCTCCGAGTTGTGCGCCAGTTACGCCCTTTTCTGGATCAGGAGGCCCTCCGAACAGTCACTCACGCCCTTGTCATCTCCCGTATAGACTATTGTAATGCGCTCTACATGGGGCTACCCTTGAAGAGTATCCGGAAGCTTCAGCTGGTGCAGAATGCGACGGCGCGAGCAGTTATGGGGGCCAGGAGATCGGCCCATGTAACACCTCTGCTTCGCGAGCTGCATTGGGTGCCAGTTTGCTTCCAGGTCCAATTCAAGGTGTTGGTGATCACCTTTAAAGCCCTACATGGCATAGGACCAGGGTACCTGAGGGACCGTCTCGTCCCGATTACGTCGGCCCGCCCCACCCGTGCATGCAGAGAGGGCATGCTTCGGACCCCCTCAACAAGAGAATTCCATCTAGCGGGGTCCAGGAGGCGTGCCTTCTCTGCGATAGCGCCCGCCCTATGGAATATCTTGCCCCAGGAGGTGAGACTGGCCCCCTCCCTCCTGACCTTTCGGAAGGCCCTTAAGACCTGGCTCTGCCACCTGGCCTGGGACAACAGAGGCGGTAGTGCCTCCTGGGGTTGGCTAGCCCCGTAGCAACACTATCTACGCTACATTCCCTACGTCCCCCATCTTGTATTTTATCTATTTATATTGTATTTTTTAGACTTTTATTGTATCGTTTTTAACTTTGATTGTTGTAACCCGCCCAGAGTCCCTTGTATGGGAGATGGGCGGGGAATAAATTGGATAAATAAATAAATAAATAAATAAATAAATAAATAACTTTGTTGCAAAATATTTAGACAAGCTCCTATAAATCAAAATACCATGCTAGTGAAATCCCTTGTGAAAAGTCCAGGTATTTCCTCATGGTAACCTACACTGACGTCCGCTCATAAGATAGGAAAGCTATAGCAATCCTAGATATACTTACTTATGAGTACATCAGACTGAAATCCTAGCCACTAATAATATGCATAAAATCCAGCTGTATGTCTTATACATATTCTTATTATACATATATTCTTATTATACATATTATTATTCTTATTATACATATACTTATTATAGCAATCTGCCCCAATCTTGACAATTGTTCCCATCACCTCAGCCAATTTAATGGATGTCCTGTCTTGGATGATGTAGATTCAAGGACATTCAGGTGAACCAAATTACAGCAGATTTTGAGAACATGGTTAGAAAATGGTTAGAACATGGTTAAGTAAAGGTAAAGGTTCTCCCTGCACATTTGTGCAGTCGTGTTCGACTCTAGGGGCCGGTGCTCATCTCCGTTTCTTAGCCGAAGAGCCAGCGTTGTCCGAAGACGCTTCCACGGTCATGTGGCCGGCATGACGCACGCAGAACGCTGTTACCATCCCACCAAAGTGGTACCTATTAATCTACTTGCATTTGCATGCTTTCAAATTGCTAGGTTGGCAAGAGCTGGGGCGAGTGCGGGAGCTCACTCCATCACGCAGGGCTAGGGATTCGAACCTCCGAACTTGCGATCTTCCGATCGACAAGCCTGGCGACTTACCCGCTGAGCCACCACGCCCCTCTAGAACATGGTTAGTAAATGGGAAATTATGGGTGGTAATTATGGACATCTCTTCATATTGCCTACCTATTTTAGCAGCTCCTCAGTATTTCATATTTTGATTTTGTTTTGGTCCAAAGCCACCCAAGAGTGATTTTTTAATTATCCAGAGAACTGCAGATTTATGCAGATATGTCAGTACCCTTGACAATGTTGGAACTGTACAATTCATTTTCTTGTCCTACCACTGGGTAGATACACACTGTCAGGGCAAACTACTGTACATAAACAGAGAGCAAACCCCACTCCTTTCTAGCACTGAAGATGTTGCCTAGTTGGGCAATGAAATGTCTGTAAGCAAACAACCAAGCTCAGGGAGCACCAAGGACTCCACAGTTCAACCCTGAGCTACAGATATTCTCTTTGATTGAATATAACACCTGTTTTAAATATACATAAACACAGAGTGTCTTATTCCAGAGTGTTGTTTTAAATCAACTAAATCTAGATTTGTATGTATTGTGCCATTGAGTCAGTATTGACTCCTGGCGACTGCCTGGTCAAGTCCCTGCAGTTTCCTTGACAAGGTTTTTTTCAGAGTTGATAATAGTCTTACCTTACAAAGAAGTCTCCAAACCATTTATGTAAGATACTTAAGCAGTTTCTCCACTGCATCCAAAAGACATTGATTTAGTTGAGTGATTTAGATGAGCACTCTAGCACAATCATGCCTAACTACTACAAAATGTAACCCTATAAAATTCCTGTACCCTGCTGTAACTTCTTGTATTTATAATCTGCCCATTTCTTTCATTTCTAGTCATACCTCTATTGGTGATATAAACACAGATGAATATGTAATAATGTAACTGCCGTCATTGCCTGTTCTTCAAATCTGTTTATTTTATTGGATAGGAAAACAGATCAATAGATTTGAATTTTGAATGTTGAGTGATATTGAATGACTTTTGCATTAGGTGGATACATTTTTCTAATTCACTATTACTATATACTTCCTGTAGAGCCAGTTTGGTGTAGTGGTTAAGGCATCAGAATAGAGACTGTGAGTTCTAGTCCCGCCTTAGGCACAAAGCCAGCTGGGTGACCTTGGGCCAGTCACTCTCTCTCAGCCCTAGGAAGAAGGCGGCAGTGACATCTGGATATGAAAAAAACAGATGTGACACATTGCAGTGATGCAGACTAAAAACATAAGCTTAATATGCTGATGCATTTACTGTAAACATACATTCATTCAAACATGAGAGCCTTTTTCATTCTCAGGAAATATATAATAGGAATGGCAAATAAACAAAGGGGGGTCTTAGCTGGCTAACTTCTACTGAAGAAGGAAAAGGCAAGCTTCTGAGTTACACAAAGCATGTGTCGTCTGCTCCTTGCGGCATCCAACATGACCCACTCCATTATCATGACAGAGAACCCTCTGGAATATGGTCTCCATAAGGGTCAATTGAACATACATCTTTCATCCACCCCCTCTCAACTCTCAGTAATATATGCTAAAGTCAACTCTCAGTAATATATGCTAAAGAAAGGCCTCACAATATGTCAAGTATAACAGCAATAGCAGCACACCTAACTAAAGACTAAAGATGAGCACTAATGCACTGCAGCAACCCAGAACACCAGAAAAAGGAAACAGATAATCTATACATCTTCCAGCAAAATGGATACCCAATCAACTTTATCAAAAAGTGCCTGACTACTCAACCCACTACACAGAAACTATAAAAAGGATAACACTACCATACATCAGAAACATCTCAGAAACTACCAACAGACTGTTACAACCACATGGCATCTCCGTAGCACATAAACCAACCAAAACCCTTCAGAACATCGTAAGTAAACCAAAAGACCCAGTAGCCCAAGAAGAAAAAACAGGAGTTATCTACAACATACAGTGTAAGGACTGTAACAGCCACTATGTAGGACAGACTGGCAGAAGACTAGCAGAACGCATCCATGAACACCAACTAGCAGTCAGAAGACATGATGAAAACTCCTTAATCTCACAACACATGGACAGACTAACCATACTTTCAACTGGGAAACTGTGAGCATCTTAAACCAAGCCAAATCCAAAAATGCTGGAGAATTCCTGGAAGCTTGGCACTCAGACAAAGCAGCCATCAACAGACACATAGAGGTAAACAACATTTACGTACCATTCAAAAGAGACAATAGAAAAGCCAAAAGACCAGAACACTTCCTCGCCCGCAATGAACACCCAGATATGCAAAGATTAACACCAAGATTAACACGAGATGAACAATCAAACAGTATATTATACCCTAATCAAGGAACTATTAACTCAGTCAATCAACAAAGCAGCAAACAACAGCCCAATCAAGGAACTCCCAAGGAGTGAACAACACCTCCACCAACACAAGCAGGAGAAGCCACGATATATAAACAGAAAGCAAGTCCCACTCCCTTTTCATACTGAAGATGTTGCCTAGTCTGGCAATGAAACGTCTGCAAGAAAACAAGGCTCAGAGAACACAAAGGACTCCACAGACTAATTAATTAGACATCCATGCAAATGAATTGGGAACAGGCCATTTTAAAAATTATTCCAATATAGGAATATATATTATGTCCAACAGTATGCACATCATCATCATTGGCGATCACTCGTAGCCGAGTAAGATTGTCTTCCAAAGGTAAAATTTTAACGGTGGATCCGTAAGTGGCTATAAAGGCCAATTCTGGATCCGCACAACCTCCCACAATGAGGGCATAGGTTTCCAGGTGGGAGACGGTCATGATGAGGGTTTGCCTGACGTACCTTCCTTTTAGCTCTTTTCTCCTTTTCGCCCTGTACTCGTGCTTCTTCAAAGTCCATAGCGCCATTAATAAAGGATGACCTCCAATTGAAACGCTCATGAGTTAGGGCTTCCCAGTTCTCAATGCTGATATTACATTTTTTTTAATTAGCTTTGAGAGTATCTTTGAATCTCTTTTGCTGTCCACCAATATTCCGTTTTCCATTCTTAAGTTGGGAGTAAAGTAGCTGCTTTGGAAGACGATGGTCAGGCATTCGAACAACATGACCGGTCCAGCGAAGTTGATGTTGGATGATCATTGTTTCAATGCTGGTGGTTTTCGCTTCTTCTAATACGCTAACATTAGTCCACCTATCTTCCCAAGTAATTTGCAGAATTTTTCGGAGGCAGCGTTGATGGAATCTTTCAAGAAGTTGGAGGTGGCGTTTGTAGAGGGTCCATGTTTCACAGGCGTACAGAAGGGTTGGTAGTACAATGGCTTTGTAAACAAGCATTTTGGTCTCCCTGCGAATGTCCCGATCCTCAAACACTATTCGGGAGAAAGCTACACTCGCAGAGCTCAGGCGATGCTGAATTTCAGCGTCGATGTCGGCTTTTGTAGATAGATGGCTGCCGAGATAAGAAAAGTGATCGACATTTTCTAGTGACACACCTTTAAGCTGGATTGATTGTCTAATTAATTAGTCTGTGGAGTCCTTTGTGTTCTCTGAGCCTTGTTTTCTTGCAGATGTTTCATTGCCAGATAGTTTAAAATTACTCTGAAATATTATAATTGTTAACATTAGAAATATTCCTCCTGATACATTCCACCTGTTGCTTAAAAAATATATATAAATTTCCATCTAAATATTCCATCAACTTCCTCCCACCATAAAAAACCTGAATATGTGCATGAAAATTAGCACCTTCCCCAATCCCACAATTTTAAATGAATTCCTTGTTTCAAATATAACTGTCCATTTTTTTCCTGCTTAATAGCAATGAGCACCAAAAATCATAAAATATTGTTTAATATTTTAAAGGCAGTGGTAGATTCCCAAATCTATTTGAAAATTGGAACAAAGGAAACTTTGTTGATTTTTTTTAATTTTAAAAAGTAAGTTACACACATTAATTGCCAAAACATGAAATAGAAAAACCGCATATATAAAGAGAAATGTTCCCGATAATTTCTTTAATGTTTCATGTGAATTTTTTAAAATAATTTAGAAAGTGATGAGGGATGAGATGCAACATATGTATGTTTAGCAAAAGGAAAAACTAAACAAATTCAGAGATTGCAGTTTCCCAACCTGAGTCCAATGCCATTTTCACAAACAATGCAGTTTTCCTCACATAATTCTTCAGTAAGGATATTGATTATAAAACTGTTACATGGCATTTCTGTCAATCAGCTTATTATATGATTGTAACACATAGTACTTCTGAAATTAGTCATAAATTTTCCTGCATTATACTGTAGTCTCCCCTGGAGATCAGAACTCTTTGAACTTTTTTTTTAAGATTAGTTTCTTTACTGGGCCTTTTTTGTTTCAGTATTTTCTGCCCTGGTGTCATACTTTCTTAATCATTTTATAAATAGACCTTGCTCCATCTTCTAAAATAAAGTGATAAAGCGGCCAAGGATGCTTTTGACCATCCATCTATGTTGATGCAGGGTCTCCTTATCACTAAATGTACATACTCAACCATGAAAGTCTTTTCAGTGAAAGCAAGCAGTATGAGGGGAAAAGGCATTAAGAAGAAAAGTAAATCTCTCAGCAAAACGGCAATGCACAAGGCTGTGCACTTAGCAAAATTGCTCAGAAATGTATGTGTATATTATATGCTGGGCTTATTTACAACAGTGCTAAATATTTTATGCCCTGTATACCAAGACCATAATTGGAAAAAAAGAATCTTGGTTTTACCAAATGATGCTGTAAATCTCAAAAATGAAAAGGTGGGGTGATGTGGGCCAATTACACAGCTGAAAATACAGGGTAACAGGATGCTGTTGGTACCTACACCTTTGATTATAGACAGAGGGCCTTGAGTTCTATACTGAAAAAAATCTACATTCTGCAATTAGTTTTTGAAGCAGATTTTTTGGTTCAACTAAACATGCCCTCAGGTACCTTACTGGAGAGACCAATGGTAGCAACTCCAGCATGTTGGTATTGTGAGAACTGAAGTGGGAACCAGTGATTCTTAGGTTACAGATGGTAGTTACATAAACATAGACCAACTGCTTGACTTCAAGGATGCCAAGCAACATGCCTACATCTGTTAATTTCTGGAAAGAATGGGAGAAAGAAACTGGTTTCTTTTGTCAGCAGCTTCCAGCCACTCTGAAAGTGCACCATGTTTTCTACCATTACTTATCCATTGCACACCTCTGCCCTATCGCCCTGCCCATCTCAGGGGGGAAGGGTAGAGGAAGGCTTAGTGGAATTTTGGATAGCATATTTTCAATCTTACCTGAGAATTGGAGAAGAAGTGGTATATAACATTCCTGTACCTTCTTCCTTGTACCCTTGTGGAAAAAAAATTATAAACTTTACCCCCAATAATAACAAAACATTGAAATTGACTGGATGTTAAAATTAATCTGCATTGTACACTTTAATCTTTCAAATCTGGCGATTTTGTAACTCATGAAGAAAATGCAGTATTTTATTTTATTTATTAAATTTATATTTTTTTAAAGTAAATTAAGATTTCTTGTTACATTTTCATTATAAGAAAACTATTTATGCTTATTGTATATCCATTTTGGTGTTTATTTTTTATTTTAATTATTTGGGTGTTTATTTTTCATTTTAATTATGAATTGAAAGCTTTGTTGAAAGGTGGTTGCTAAAATGAAGAATGAGGAAGCATCAAGGTTTTAAAGAATCAAAAAGGGAACATGATGTGGAAAACTTTGGGAACCTTGATATAACCTTTTCTGTAGACTACATTATTCTACTCTTCCTTTTTAGAAGTTTTCCTATTTTTCCTTCCAAAAAGTCACTAGGTTATTCTATGACTATTGAGAATAATCAGTCATCATTAGAACATTTTAGGTTTCTTTTCTCAGTTTAGGTTTTTTTCCATCCCTATGTGTGGAAGACTTGAGATTCTCCTAAATTTGTTTTTTCCCTTGTTTCTCAGTGCCCCCCCTTTTTTTTGCTATATAGTTTTTTATTAGCAATGAGCAAGCTTGCATCTCTTTGTTCACACAAATCCATATGTCAAATTGATGCATAAATGATTGGAGACCAACTGAGAAATGACTTATCTAATTTCTAAGTAACTTTGAATTCATTTCAGCTCCCTCACCCAGGCATTTCCTGATTCTTACTTCCTCCCATTCTTCATTTTCCTTCTCTATCTTCCCCATTCCCAATCTTTTCTCTTTACTAACATTCATAAAAGGGTTTGCTTCCTATTTTTTTCTTCACATAAATGCATATAACTAAAGTTGAATTTTCTTTTCCTCTGGGATCTGCAAAAAACAATACAAGCTTATAAACTGCAGAGGGGGTAATAGGTTAGGGAGAACATTTGATGAATCCCTATGATATTTGCTTTATTAGAGTGTTCTTTTATAGGCCACACATTGCTGAAATTATACTTACAATTGGCTGTAACCACACTGCAGCTGTAATAATTAAAGATGCTCTAGTAATAGACTTTGATTTGCTCTTGCTCAGATAGTTTGTTTGTTTGTTTGTTTGTTTGTTTGTTTATTTATTTACTGTATTTCTCACATTTATATAACCACCCATCTCCCCCACAAGGAGAGACCCTGGGCAGTTCACAATAAATAACTTAGTTAAATAACTTAGTTAAATAACTTATCTACAAAGTCACTTTCCTATCTCCTAAGCAGTATTAAATGCTGACAATATTGTTCACATTTCATAATCTTTAATTTAACACAAGGTGATATATGAAAACATATTATGTATTTGTAGGAGCCCCTACTCACATTGTGTTTATAGTGTGGGAAAATAAATCAGTTCACATGTTACCAAGAGAAATAGGGGAACTCCTTTGGGATTGCCTGATTTGAAGTTGTATTTTGCAGCCTGCTGTTTGGTTTGGATGAAAGAGTGGGTGTTACCGAGAAACAAAAGAATTTTAGAAGCAGAAAGGCACAATCTGAAGTTTGGATGGCATAGTTTTCTATGGTACAATAAAGTTAAGGTTAATGTATATTTTAAAAATGACTGTATTGTATAAAGTGCCATATTGAGAATATGGAATAGATATAAACCCAGACTGTGTCCAAAAATGCTTTTATGGGTTTCAGGACAAGAAGCACTTTATATGAAAGAAACAGCAGGTAAAGTAAATGGTTAACCTATCAAGAGATGTTAGAACAAGAGCATGGAGAATATAAGATGAAACCAAGAGAGCAACTGGCTGCAGAGGGATTTAGTTTTCAGTAGTTTTCATATGCACAGTTAAGATAAAGATTTAAAGCAGACAATAGGGCATTTGGAATTGAGCAGCAGAAGACAGAATTGAAGTTGAATCATGAATCATGATTAACATGTAATTGCAAAAATGTATAATTTTTTGCTGAAATTTGAAAGGGAGGAAGACCAAGTGAAAGAGTGTATGATAAAATGGGCTTAGAACTTTGGTTATAACATATTGTTGGAACAGTGGGAAAACATGTGTTGAAAGGATTGAAATTCACACTATGTTATAATTTAAAAGAGAATATTTATAAAATGATGTACTGTTGGTATATGACTCCAGAAAAATTATCTAGAATGTATAAAGGTAGTTCAAATTTATGTTGGAAATGTGGACAATATGAAGGGTCATTTCTTTATGGCCAAAGAAACAGGATTCTAGAGGGAACCATAGAACATAAGGGTGGAAACCTTACCAAATTCAGTGCGGGGTTGTTGAGCAAGAGGCATATGATTATACTGTACATTTTTCAAGTCTTCCTGATCAAAGCAGATTCAGGCTATACTACAAATATGGCCATAATCTGGGGCTGGGTGAGTGGGTGGGGAGCTCTCCACATACAGAGCCATTTTTTTCCAGTCCAGGCTGAACAAGGAAACTAATCGCTGCCTGGAAAGTACTTTAAAACTTTAAAACATTACTTTCTGTGAGAGTAACAACAGTACCAGCTTCATTGCTGAAGCATGGTAAAAGGAGGGTGCAGGGGCAGCAGTTTTTCTATCAGGGTACTTTCCTCCGGTATCAAGAATAGGAGGACAGAAAATTGCCATTGCTCTGTGGATTGTCACCCTTTCATTTAGCAAACAATTACTAAGTACATATGAAAAGAAATCATCAACAATTGGACCTGTAGGCTTTAATCTGGAAGAACTTCAGGATTCAGAGCCAGTTTGGTCTAGTGGTTAAGGCAACGGGCTAGAAACCAGGAGACTGTGAGTTCTAGTCCTGCCTTAGGCATGAAAGCCGGCTGGGTAACCTTGGGCCAGTCACTCTCTCTCAGCCCAACTCACCTCACAGGGTTGTTGTGGTGGGGAAAATAGGAGGAGGAAGGAGTATTAGGTATGTTTCCCGCCTTGAGTTATTTATAAAAATAATAAAGGTGGGATAGAAAATAAATTTTAAAAAATTAACCTGCTAGTTTGATAGGATGTACGCTGGCTTATAGGGAAAAATCAAGGCTTGAGAGTAAACAGACAGAATGCAGCTTGTAAAAGCTATAAAATCTTTACTTGTGATGAAAGCAAAGTTGAATATACATGGTACAGCATTGCAAAAGGAAAAACAAACTTACAAGCAGAGTTTCGTGTATTGTTTCCATTGACAGACATGAAGGGGCTCATGCCATGGCCTACACACACAGCCACGCATAGCTACGCACTTCCCAGTCTTCAGAAGTAGAACACACAGAACAGAACAGAAGTCGAGAAGCATAGAACATGCATGGTTAGATATTCAGTTCTTCCAGCTTTCTGATTGGCTGGAAGTTAGGTGTGACACACACCAGGCCTAAAGCATAGGCCATAGCACATAGCATGACCTGCTATTGGGTGGCAGTGCTGCATCTAAGCAAGCATGTTGTCTCCTCCCTCCCTCTGCTCCCCCCGGAGCAGGCTTCCCACGGAAGCATCATGGCAAACTGTTCCCATGGGAAGGTTTAGAGACTAGATGTAAACAATACATCACATGGTACCTTCTAGCTTCATATCTAATGAAGATATAAGCAAAGCCATTCAAAGCTATGGGAAGGCTTTGTTGTTATCTGGCCACCTGGCGTCACATCATCATGAGAAACTTTTGCTTCGTATAGAAAACAATTTGCTAATTTCATACGAGAAATCTGGCATAGTTGTGACATGGAAAAAAGATAAATGTGCTTAAAAAAAATCCATGTAAGACTTTCATATGCTCCAATAATTTACTTGGGATTTTGCCTATTTTCTGTACCTATCTCTAGAGATGAGTGGATCTGTCCATTTCTATTTCCTCAGCTTCTTACATTTTCAGTTTTGACTTTTTATTTTCTTGCTTCCATATCATTTTGCATTTTTCCCCAAAGAGTCTGTGCAAAGAATCAGTAAATCTACTAGCATAGTTTTAATTGTTTTTATGTTTTTGTGCAATTTTACTGAATGTATGTATTTTTATATATGACAGTACTTATATGCATTATTTTAGTGAATTTGTAGATTTTTCTAAATACCTTGTCTTAATCTGCAGATTTTCATATTGATTTTTCCTAAAAAAAAAAAAAAGGCTTGTTCTTCTACATGCTTAGTTATTTTTTCTATGATTACTAGAATTTGCAATATTCAAATTCAAAGCTGGAAAGGTGCTTCATATTCAATGTATAACTCTTGCTGTCTCTTTAAAGAAGCTACATCTTTTGCTGAACTTGCAAGGTAGCCACCTGTTCCTGAGAAAGTATGAGTTAAAAAGGTGTTAAAGAGGGGGTGACAGGGTGGCAACAGGTAGTTGCAGCTGTCATCACCTCTTTAACTAAAACACATTATTTTTCTGGAAAATACTATCCAACCTCAGGAAAGAAATTGACCTTGAATACTTTCATAAAGCCTTTCACAAATTTCCTCATCAAAAGCTGTTAAGTAAGTTTAACAGTAAACTTAAATGGATTGCTAACCCATGATAAAATAAAAAGAATTAATGGACAATTTTCTGAGTAGAGCTTTGTAAGAAGTAGATTCCTTCAATGATCAGGTGCTTTTTAATTTGTTCAAAAATTACTTTGACTTAAGAGTAACCAGTGAGCTGGCCATGATTGTGAATAATATCAAAAGTATTCAGGATGGTGAAAATCTGAAGGAATTTGCAAAGAGATCCGGAATGGATCCGGGTAAACAGTAAAAAAAATGGCAAATGTAGTTCAAATTTCTCCAGCAAAGGAGACTGTTACCTTGTCATGGTGCTCGAGCTTGAGCAACTCAGTGATGCCATGAGTTAAACCTTGAAGGGACACCCAAGATGGGAAAGTCATGGCAGAGAGGTCAGACTAAATATGATACCTGGGGAAGGTAACAGCAACCCACCCCAGTATTCTTGCCATGAAAACTAAGTGGATCAGTACAACCAGAGATATGTTGGTATACCATTGGAAGACGGGACTCCCAGGTCGGAAGATGGTCAAAATGCTACTGGGGAGGAACAGAGGATAAGTTCAACTAGCCCCAGATGTGATGACCCAGCTAGCTCAAAGCCGAAAGGATGGCTAGTGGCCAACGGTGCTGGTGGTGAACGACAAATCCAATGTTCTAAAGATCAAAAAAACATAGGAACCTTGAATGTAAGATCTATGAGCCAGGGCAAATTGGATGTGGTTATTGGTGAGATGTCAAGATTAAATATAGACATTTTAGGTGTCAGTGAACTGAAATGGACTGGAATGGGCCACTTCACATCAGATGACCATCAGATCTACTACTGTGGACAAGGGGACCACAGAAGAAATGCAGTAGCCTTCATAATTAATAATAAAGTGGCTAAAGCAGTGCTTGAATACAATCCAAAATACGATAGATTGATCTCAATTCGAATTCAGAGTAAGCTATTTAACATCACAGTGATCCAAATATACGCCCCAACCACAAATGCTGAAGAAGGAGAAGAATATCAGTTCTATGAGGATCTGCAGCACCTACTGGATAATACGCCAAAAAGAGATGTTTTCATCCTGTATTTTCATTACAGGAGACTGGAATGCTAAACTGGGAAGTCAAATTACACCTGGAATTACAGGTAAACATGGTCTGGGAGAACAAAATGAAACAGGACATAGGCAGACAGAATTTTGACAAGACAATTCACTGTGCATAACAATCTCTTCCAGCAATTTAAAAGATGACTTTATACATGGACTTCACCAGATGGTCGACACAGAAATCAGATTGACTACATCCTTTGTAGCCAAAGGAGGCGGACATCTATACAGTCAGTAAAAACAAGACCTCGAGCTAACTGTAGTTCAGATCACAAACTTCTTATTGCACAATTTAGAATCAGACTAAAGAGAATAGGGAAGACCCACAGATCAGTTAGATATGAGCTCACTAATATTACTAATGAATATGCAGCCCAGGTGAAGAACAGATTTAAGGAACTAGATTTAGTAGATAGGGTCCCGGAAGAACTATGGGCAGAAATTCGCAATATTGTTCAGGAGGTGGCAACAAAACACGTCCCAATGAAAAAGAAAATCAAGAAAGCAAGATGGCTGTCTGCTGAGACACTGGAAGTAGCCCAAGAAAGAAGGAAAGCAAAAGGCAACAGTGATAGGGGGAGATATGCCCAATTAAATGCAAAATTCCAGAGGTTAGCCAGAAGAGATAAGGAATTATTTTTAAACAAGCAATGCACAGAAGTGGAAGAAGACAATAGAATAGGAAGGACAAGAGACCTCTTCCAGAAAATTAGAAATATCAGAGGTAAATTCCAGGCAAAAATGGGTATGATCAAAAACAAAGATTGCAAGGACCTAACAGAAGCAGAAGATATCAAGAAAAGGTGGCAAGAATATACGGAAGATCTGTATAGGAAGGATAATACCCTCCTTTTAAGAATTTACCATCTTTGGATTTTTCTATTTATTATTATAGTGGATTTTAGATGTATAGGTTTTAATTGTTTTTATAATATTATTGTAAACCGCCCAGAGACTACTGTTGTAGAGATGGGTGGTGATAAATTTGAATAATAAATAAATAATAAATAAAAATGATAATATCGGGGATAGATTTGACAGTGTGGTCAGTGAGTTAGAACCAGACATCCTGAAGAGTGAGGTTGAATGGGCCTTAAGAAGCAGTGCTAATAACAATGCAGCAGGAGACGACGGTATCCCAGCTGAACTGTTTAAAATCTTGCAAGATGATGCTGTCAAGGTGATGCATGCCATATGCCAGCAAATTTGGAAAACACAAGAATGGCCATCAGATTTGAAAAAATCAACTTATATCCCCATACCAAAAAAGGGAAACACTAAAGAATGTTCAAACTATCGAATAGTGGCACTTATTTCACATGCCAGTAAGGCAGTGCCTTCCAAACTTCTGCCATTGGCGACACACCAACGGTGGCAGCGGCGGTGGTTCGGGGGCGCACGCAGAGGTGGGGGTGTGCGCAGCGGTGGCGGGGGGTGTAGGGGGGCGTGCGGCGGCAGCATTAATGGCGGTGGCAGCAACGGCCTCGTGTTTTCCACTAAAATGCGGAAGCGCTGATGGCGCGCCGCTGCCGTCGTCGCTCCAGCCGCCATGCACACCACCACACACGCACACGCCCCCACGCCGCCGTTCCCGTGCATGCCCCCACCCTGCTGCCGTGCACATACACTTCCGGGTTGTTTCACGACACACTAAACTGTGTGTTGCGACACACTAAATTGTCGCAAGACACAGTTTGGAAAGCTATGCAGTAAGGTAATGCTGAAGATCCTGCAAGGTAGACTCCAGCAATTCATGGAATGAGAATTGCCAGATGTACAAGTTGGCTTTAGAAAAGGCAGAGGAACTAGAGACCAAATTGCCAATATCCACTGGATAATGGAGAAAGCCAGAGAGTGTCAGAGTACACAACGCTGGGGCTGCCAATGTTCCTTCTAGACCTCAGAGCAATACGTTTTATTGAGTAAGCAGACAGTCACAAGAGATTAGATAAAATAAACTATTTACTTTATATACATACATAGTACAATACAGTCCAGTAACGTCCAACACATTTTCAGAAAAACATCTATTTCTGTTTATTATTGACTATTCTAAAGCATTTGACTGTGTGGATCATAAAAAATTGTGGCAAGTTCTTGGTGGTATGGGGATACCAAGTCATCTTGTCTGCCTCCTGTATAATGACCAGGTAAGTGACGGTAAGAACAGACCACGGAACAACGGACTGGTTTGAGATTGGGAAAGTAGTACGGCAGGGTTGTATACTCTCACTCTACCTATTCAACCTGTATGCAGAACACATCATGCAGCATGCTGGGCTTGATGAATCCAAGGCTGGAGTTAAAATCACTGGAAGAAACATTAACAGCTGGACCATAAGGAAGGCTGATCTAAGGAAGATAGATGCTTTTGAACTGTGGTGTTGGAGGAAAATTCTGAGAGTGCCTTGGACTGCAAGAAGATCAAACCAGTACATAGGCCAGGAAATGAAGCTAGACTACTCACTTGAGGGAACGATATTAAAAGCAAAACTGAAGTACTTTCACCACATAATGAGAAGACAGGATACCCTGGAGAAGATTCTGATGCTAGGGAAAGTGGAAGGCAAAAGGATGATGGGCCGACCAAGGGCAAGATGGATGGATGATATTCTGGAGGTGACGGACTCGACCTTGGGGGAGCTGGGGATGGTGATGGCTGACAGGAAGCTCTGGCGTGGCCTGGTCCATGAAGTGACAAAGAGTCGGAAGCGACTGAATGAATAAACAACAAAAAAAGTTCAATTTTAATATCTGTATAGTAATACATATTTGGGTCCCCCCTGCAACCTAATTTCACACATATATATTGATGGAGTCTGAGTTGTGTATAACTAATCAGGAAAAAGCTTTGGGTCATAGTGGATAGCACAATGAAAAGGCCAAGTCAGCTTGTGTGACAGCTTGCAAAGGGCTAATTCCATGCTAGAGTTAATTAGGAAAGCTGTTGGGGTTTGTATATACCCAGGAATTTACAGATAGATAAATTATACTGGAGAGGCTTGATATCTAGGTGAGAGGGGAATTATTCTGCAAGTCACCCAATTAGCAGCCATTGTTGTAGGGATGATGTGGCAGCAATGACTCATACTACAGGTGCTGTGATTTAGTTGGGTGTGGCAGATGATGAGAGTGACCTATAATGTGATTGGTCAGTTTATGTATATAAGCAGAGAATATCTGGTGTTCTTTCTTCTCGTTGCTGTTAAACGTCTCATCGCTGTATTCCATCTCATTGCTGTATCATTTGTTACTGCTGTTGGATGTATTTGGACTACGTATGTATATAAAGTAAATAGGCTATTTTATCTAATCTCTGCTTGAGTGTCTATTTACTGTATAGAACGTGGATTACTGGTGTCTTGGAAAAAGGAGCAGGCCGCCCCACGGTGCGCACTCTGACAAAAGCAATTGAAAGAAAAACTGCCAACATTGTAATGCAGATCTATAGTATGGGCACATCTGAATTATTGTGCAAAATTCTGGACATCACATTTTAAAAAGGATATACTACACCAGTGTTTCTCAACCTTGGGAGCTTGAAGATGTATGAACTTCAACTCCCAAAGTTCCCCAGAGAGCAAGACCTTTGAAAAATAGATCAGCCAAATGACCCAGGGGGGGCAGTGATACTCAGAGAGGACATGATCAAAGTGTATAAAATCATTCGTGGCATGGCATACCTCCAAGGACCAGTTGTAAGAAGACTTTGAAGGGAGAGGGGTACGTCTCCATCTCCTGCGTGTGGCATCTGATTGGTCACTGTGAGAAACAAAGTGCTGGATTAAGATGGTCCTTGACCTGATCCAACAGATATATTGTGTTCTTATGAGTCTTGAGCAATATTTGGGGTGTGGGAACCCAAAAAGCAGGGACCAGTTCTTCCTTGCTTGTTCTTTTGTGCTGTAGCTCCCCTCAATATATGAGGCCTCTCCCTACCCATCCTAATCATCTGAGAATGAATCTTCTGTAAAGTTTATGCCACATGGTACCTAATTATTTCCTTGTTTGCACTTTTCTCCCAGATTCTGAGATTATAATGGTCACATCCATGGCTATATTCCTGATTAACTGATTAAATCAGTTTGCCTCATCCTGTTTCCCTCTAAATGTATCGGGACTATAACTCCCAGATTCTACATTTCTGTTCATGTTGCACTGGTGCTCTATGAAAAAATAGTAAGGTTGGAAATCTACCCCCACAAGAGTTAACACTGTGAATTATAACGCCAAAATTAAAATTCCTACCAGCAGGTCTTAGCACACAGATGTGTGGTACTTCAATCTTGTTTCCCTTGTGGCCCTAATTTGTAGACAGCAAATTTAAATATAAATAAAAGTTCTGCTTTTAGAGTATGAATATTAAAGCATATGATTACAACCTTGAGGAACTGTACTGCTCCATTGTTCTTTTTTTAACTGGGATATTTAAGGGTATTTTATTTTCATGTTCTATTTTTTTTAAAAAAATAGAACATTTTCATCTTCTATTTTTTTTTCTTATATAAAGTCCATACTCTGTTCTTAGTAAATTGTTCCTGTGTGTGCATACATAGAAATCACATATACAAATATATATTGCTCTATAGTTCAAAACAGTGGTGGGCTCCACTTCATTTGTAGCCCTAGAGACCCCTGGTGAGGATAAGATTGAAACCTCTTTTGCTCTTTTCCTGTGGAATCTGCAACTTTTTCTGAATATACACTACTCTACAGTGCTGCTTAGACTATACAATTGGTCCAGGTTGGAAATGCTCTTTGGAAGTTTATGCATATTCTTTTAAATATGTTTGTATGAAGAGCTTTTTGTTTTGGAGGCTTGTCCTCCAAGGGGATAAGAGGCTTTGAGTGAAAAGTTATAAAAGTTCTTTGTCATCCTAAACAACCTGGAAAATGTATGATTCTGAGTGAATGCATTTTGGGGGCGTCTTTTAGGCCTTACCAGTTTCTCAAAGCCTGCAAGATATGAAATCCTTAACTATGAGGTGGGATGTAATGGAGAAGTAATATCTAATTAAAGGTTTGAAGTTGGTGCTGTGCTTTCTTTGGGGATGTCATAACACACACAGCAGGGTCCCCAACCCCCGGGACGCGGACCGGTACCGGTCTGTGGCTTGTTAGAAACCGGGCTGCCATGCTGGTCTCTGAACCCGCCCCCTGGTCCGTGCGATTGGCTCCCGCCTGCAAACCCCACCCCTGGTCCATGCGATTGGCTCCTGCCTGCAAACCCCACCCCCCCAGTCCGTGGTAAAATTGTCTTCCACGAAACCAGTCCCTCGTGCCAAAAAGCTTGGGTACCCCTGACATACAGGATACATTTTTATCCATCAAACGGTGTGTGAGAAACAATATTTTCCTAGAAAACTGAACCACAATACATTTCTGCTTGTTCAGTAAGTTTAATAAGCGTCTTAACTACTTTCACTCTCTTAACAATAGGTTCTATCCTTATTTATTTCCTGTTATACCTATATTTCTTTTCTCTTTCATCTGTGTATCTCCAACTATGTAACTTTAACTATATTTCTTACTTTTGTGCATTCTTTATCACCATTACTTAATTCCCAACATATAGTTCTAATTTTGCTGTATTTAAACTACATCTATGTTAGACTCTTATTTTCTACTTCTGCTCTCAATTCCCTTTCTCTTTTCCCTTCTGCTCTTCCAACCCTCAACAAAGTCCCCTGATAGTTGCTTGTAAGTGTGTGCATTTCTTTAGCTTATTGTTGCCAATGTGGGAGATTGGATGGTTTAGCAGCCTCCATGTCTGGACTGTTGCTATTTTATTATTTTATCCTATTTACTAGGCTTCTATGCTGTTCTAATCATATCTGACTCTGATGTTTACAGACGACTTCCAAAACAGTAGTAAAAATAAAAACTAAAACCTAACCGTCTAACAATAAAATTTCCCATTAGTGTATGAAGTAGCAACTGTTGGAAAGTTGAGGCATCATGATATACATATTAATTTTACTGATATGTAAATAACTGAAATCATGCATTGAAAAAAGAAAATATAAGGTTGCAGAGAAAAATGCAGAACTGTTGGTTTCAACATCACACTGAAAATGATCCAGAGGAAATATCCTGTATCACTTAATTATTTGGACCATTTAGGCATAAGGAACACCTGCAAATAATATTGTTGAAGCAATTAAAAGGCACCAAGATATTTTCCAAGGGTGTTGCTGTATTTAATTGCTAAACTCTCCAGTTATTGTGCATAATATGTTGGCATCTTCATAGGAGCCATCCATTAGCTGAGAATGGAATTGGGGAATAACAATATTTTAATAGTATGAAATTTACAGATTGGTTTCAAAATTCATGATATTAACAATTCCCGTTAACCATGCTACAAATGCTTTATGTGACCAAAATTTCTCACCAGCTTCTAAATAGGAAATAGCTAAAGCCACTCTTTGTTTTCAGAAAAATATATATTTAATCAACTATCCTCCTTCCCTCCTTCCTTCCTTTCCTCTTTTTGATAAACACAAGTGATATGTTAATATTAGTACACAGAGGATATAACAGTAATATTGCTAAATGAAAGATTTTTTTCTTTTTTGCTTCAGAATATCAAGGTATTTTACTGGGTCTTAAAACTAAGAGATGGAGGCAAAGTTTATGTTAATAATTGGGTGACTTTACTGAGGAATTTTATTTTATTTTATTTTATTTTATTTTATTTTTTATTTTATTATTTTATTTTATTTTATTTTATAATTATTTTATTTTATTTTATAATTATTTTATTTTATTTTATTTTATTATTTTTTTATTATTTTTTTATTTTTTTTTATTTTATTTTTTTTTATTTATTTTATTTTATTTTATTTTATTTTATTTTATTTTATTTTATCCCACCTTAATTATTTTTTATAAATAACTCAAGGCGGCAAACATACCTAATACTCCTTCCTCCTCCTATCTTCCCCACAACAACAACCCTGTGAGGTGAGTTGGGCTGAGAGTGTGTGACTGGCCCAAGGTCACTCAGCCGGCTTTCATGCCTAGACATGATTATTGACATTTTCCTGTTATTACTTTTCCTGTTATTACTGTCAAAGCTACACATCTGAATTAAATATAAAATATCAAAATAAGAGAGATTGTGCCACCTTATAGAACAGGAGAAAAACTTTCAAAGGGGTTGCAGAAAATTTGTTTAATTTAAAATGTCCATCCCAAAAAAATCAAAATCTTTTATTACAATCATTGATCAGAAAATTTAAATTTAAAATATAAATTACAGAACTAAATTAAAGACTCTGTGTCTTTACTGCTGCCCAGCTATAGGTGGCAACTGTCCTTGTTATGTCTTGGTTGGTGTCTGATAATAATAGTTTAGTATAAAACTCACCTGTTTGACCTGGGAATTGCTGGAGGATTGGTGCTATATGGTACTTTCGGAGATCTCTATAGTAATTGTGATAAAGGAGGACATGCTTGATCGTTTCTATTTTTGCAGAATAGCATGGACATAGTCTTTCATGTATAGGTGTTTTATTATATCTGCCATAGAGGGCAGAAGGTAATACATTATGTCTAGCTCTGAAGAATTCTTTCCTTAGGCTGGGAAGAGTTAAGGTGTTCAGATAGTTCACAGGTTTTCAGATATGCATGGTGATGAGCATTCTGGAGTTCCGGGTTAGGGAGCTAATTTCGGTTTGTAATTCTACATCCTTCAGCCTTTGATATATGCTCATTTTGGCTTGATCATAGCCAGCAGAGTTTAGCTGTTCTTTATATAGGCCAATGGTGGTTAATTTATTTTCTACCGTCAAGGCCCATGGAGAAGCATAGTCATCCGTGAGAGTCAGTGGTGCTAGACCTATTGGGGGAAAAAAGAAGCTTCAACCAATAAGTCAAAGCTGCCCTCCAAGCCCTATATTCAATTTTGGACATTGCTATTTCCAGTCTGAGGACTACATTAAAAATGCTTTTTGGTACAGCCAGTATTAGCTGCAGAAATTTAGTTTATATGACCTTTGTGGGGTTGTTCTTAACAAATAGGCCAACCTGTGCTGCATATACTGTAAGATCTGGGCCAATGTTTTGCCCTCAAAAAGTTTAAGGGCTGCAGGAACAAACTCTCCTCCTCCTGCATAGAAGAATCTCCGAATAGCCATTGAGGATCTAGCTGCTGTTTCACTTATATGTTCATGGTGGGCTTTCCAGGATCCTGACGTATGGAATATTGTCCCAAGTTATTTGAAGGAGGACACTTGCTCTGTGCTGGCCCCACCTGCCATCCATTTGGGAAATTCTGCCTTATGGCCAAAAAAACATTATTTTGGACTTCTGATTAATATTTAGTTTATGAAGATCACAAAATGTGTAATAGCACTCAATGCTCTTCTGAGACCAGTTCAAGAATTAGAAATGACTACAGCATTGTCAGCATATAGAAGTAGTGGGATCAAATATCCAGAAATTTGAGGAACATGGACAACAAAGGGATCTAAGATTTTTGCCATATTTGTTGATATAAAAGTTGAATAATGCGGGTGCTAAATACATCCTAATGACACCTTTGGAACTGTGTATATTCCTTGTGAGTGCTCCTTGAGGGCCACATCTTACTTGAAGTGAGGTTTTAGTGTGTAGATTCTGGGTTAGAAATAACAACTGTCTGTCAATATTGGTACTTCAAAACTTTTCCCATAACATGGTTTGAGATATTGAATCAAACTCTGATTTAAAGTCAAGAAAAGCTGCATATAAGGGAGATTTATATCTATGAATATATTACTCTATTAGATGGTGCAGGACAAATATTTGATCTACCATGGAATGGCCTACTTGGAATCCAGCCTATTCCAGTCCAATGATTCCTTTGGAGTCCAGCTAGTTCTGTAATTTCTGGTTCAAATGACTAGCATAGAGTTTGCCTATTACACTCAATAGGCTAATAGGTATATAGTGGGTCAGGAATCCTTTCACACCTTTCTTATACTTAGGGAGCACTATTGCCTTTCTCCAGTACTCAGAGATATTACCTGTTTGGTCAATATAGGTGAACAGAGAAGCAAAGAGAGGTACCAACCAATCCAAATGCTGCTTCAGCATTTCTGGTAGAATACAGTCACAACTAGGGTTTTCAATGGTCTTAGGGATTCTATAAGTTTAACAGTTTCAGAGAGAGTTACTGGTGGCCAACATTCAAGTGCCCATTATCATGTTGCCCATTATCATGCTGGTCTACTCCAGCATATAGCCTACTAAAATGTTCTTCCCATGCAAAATGTTCATCCAATACATTGCAAACTTGCTGCACTTTTTAAAACTATTTTCTTTTTACAACTAAATTGCTAAGTCTTTTATGTTGACTGTTTAGCTTTTTCAAAAATTCTGGTCCAATTGCCATACTTTTTTGACTAATGCCAGACTTCAGATTTAGATCTTTCTCTAAACTCTAAACATGGGGCTACCCTTGAAGAGTATCCGGAAGCTACAGCTGGTCCAGAATGCAGCCACGTGGGCAGTCTTAGGGGCCCCAAGGAGGGCACATATAACACCATTGCTGTGCAAGCTGCATTGGGTACCAGTTTGCTTCTGGGTCCAATTCAAGGTGTTGGTTATCACCTTTAAAGCCCTACATGGCATGTGGCCAGGGTATCTGAGGGACCGTCTCATCCTGATAACATCGTCCCGCCCCACCCGTTCATGCAGAGAGGGCATGTTATGGACCCTGTCCATGAGGGATTGCCGATTGGCAGGGTCCAGGAGGAAGGCTTTCTCTGCCGTGGCACCCACCCTTTGGAACAGCTTACCCCCAGAGGTGAGACAAGCCCCCACTCTCCTGGCCTTCCGGAAGGGGGTGAAGTCATGGTTATGCCACCTTGCTTGGAATGGGAGGGGGGATAGCCATTCATGGGGGTGGCTGGCACCATGATGGTGCCAAGGATAAGATCCTATTCCCACCTTGAATTTTATATTTTATATTTTTGTATTTTTATACTTGTGCCTGTATTTACTGTATGTGTATTTATATTGTTTTTACTGATTGTCATTTTATTATCTGTAAGCCGCCCAGAGTCGTATATGAGATGGGTGGCAGAGAAATTTGACAAATAAACTGAAAGAAACCAGCTGTCATTTTAGGTTATGTGTAATCAACATATAAGAGAAAAGAAAAATTCTAAGAGATGTAGAACTAGAGGTAGAAAAATGTTTTATAACAGGAGGAGGAGGAGATTGGAGGAATTCTGAGGCATGAAAAAGAGCTTATTTCTTAGGATTGTCATAACTTATATTGCTGCTAAAAATACATCATACATTAATTCATTGTATACAGCGACTTTCACTTTATTTTATATTAGGTTGTTTGATTGACCAGTAAAAATTAACACCATAACAGATGTGTGTGTTGGGTGGAGAGCATTTAATGCTTTCCCCAAATCCCTTATTTTGAAAAGAAAAATAAAATTTTGTTTTACATGGTGAAGTTTCTTTTTTTTAAAGAAAACATCCTTATTAGCCAGTAGAATAAATAAAAAGTATACCTATGGAGAAAGTTAATTTTAGAAATGCATTTATCTAATATATTATATAGTTTGACTTTAAGAAAGGGTTAATGTGAATGTTCTAGTTTGGGTCAACTACACAAGGAATGTCAAGGGATGGAAGAAGAATTTGAATAAGATCAACAATGTTTTTCCTTGGGAATCTGATTATTTCAAATACATACAGTATATGCCAGATCATTAGACTGCTGTAATTTATTTTTGGTCAATTATGTGGCTATGAAGAAAAGATTCAAAATAAGTTTAGATAAATTTATTGGGGGGGGTCTGTTTTATAATTTATGTTATTTCATTCTGTTTCTGACTATTTTTTATTTATTTATTTTTCAATTTCTATTACCGCACCATCTCCCCCGAAGGGGACTCTGGGCGGTTTACAAAATAATTTGAGATTTTGTTTTAAAATATGAATATGAGAAACTGTATATATTTTCAAGAAAATTTCCTAATGTGTGCAATTTTGCATGTAATTTAGCACACACACTTATCTCAACATATATATATGGATTTTTGTATGCAAAATTGCAAAGGATCTTCAATGTTAATATTAATGTTGTTTTCACTAATGCAATAATATAATGAATTTTTTTCCTAAATGGCACATTTTTCTATTTTTTTTTTTAATTATTCAAGAGCAGCATTGATTGGAAACCTGAATTGCAATATCTGAAGTAGTGTGAATGTCAATGGACAGCTGCGTTTAAGTTTACATAATGTTTCAGAAGGCATAAATCATATAAGTTCTCATTAAAATGTAAACTAAAGTAATTTACCCTCTCCAATTCCTCCTTGAAAAAAAATCCCTTTAGCAGTAGGCAAGTAGAGTGATATTAACTCCATCCCTCACCTTCCTAGAAACAATACTGGCAGGTCCATAAATTAGATGTAAGGTTGATATTAGTCTCCTATAAAATATCTGTTTTCAGTAAATACAAACAGGCTGATTTCTTGATATTAAACAAAGTCTCCTTTCTTTCCCTATTCACCCCCCCCCCAAAAAAAGAATACAACTTGACACTTTTCACTAATGCTTTTTAATGAGCTAGAATAGAATGAAATTTGCACTGAAGTTGCCCAGACTGGTGTTGCCTGGCAGCAAAATGGCATATGGTAAAACAGTTGTGATTTATTGGCAAGTGCTTTGTAATTCCCTATCTTTCCTTATTTTGGAAAGTCATTGGCTTCTGACAGAGTGGACTGTGTCATGATGTTCTCTGCTAAAAAAGAATTGATTGCTGCCAGCAAGTGCACACACCTAGTTTCAACCAAAATACCACCTGGCTAAAAACACTAACACTGTCAAAAAATATTATTTATAATTCAAGCCCTAATCAAATAACTGGTCCATTATAAAATTCAGTGTTGAGCTTAGAAATCTTCCACATTAACTAGACTTCAAAGGAGTGTAAAGCAGGGCAGATGGAACCAATGTCACAAGAAATGCTTTGAATAGAAGAAATCTACTTATTCCTGTATATCACAGCTTTCCAAACTCTGTGTCGCAACACTTTAGTGTGTCGCAACACACAGTCTGGTGTGTCGCCACAAAACCCAGAAGCGGTAGCGGGCGCGTGCAGGGTGGCGGCGCGCCATCAGCGCTTCCGCATTTTAGTGGAGGCCGCCGCCGCTGCTGCCACCGTGCATGCCTGCCCACCTGCACCGCCGCCGTGCACACCCCCGCGCTGCCACCGCTGCCGCCGTTAGTATGTCGCCAACGGCGGCATTTTGGGAAGCACTGCTGTATATAATTACACCTTTCAAATGACAGGACAGAAGGAACTGAAGTAATAATAGCTATACAGGGCCACTTTGAAATTAGGGATGTTCTTTTAAAAGGAGTTTTGTAGTTGTTTGTTTTTGGTAAGCTGGATATTACTTGGTAAGCTGAAATATTATTTCTACTAAAAACAGCCATTTCTGTTTCTGTTTGCAATAAAAGAAGTGTCTGATAGCTTGGTCTCTAGCAATTATACCAGAGTCATTTGGCATTTATGATTCACAATGAAATATTGGTTAATATGTATTAATGCCTATGAAGATTGAATAACACAACTAAAATGTGAAATGATGAAAATGGATTGCAAGCATCACAAATAACTTTCATGATTATGTATGAGATGAAATAAAACTTCTTTTTAATAAAAGTTATTTCTATTTTAAATGATAATGGAAAATATCACATGAAAATATCTGTTGAGTTTGCAGTTCACACTTAAAACTCAGATTTCATTGATGAATCCAATATGTTATACAACATTAGGGTCAGTATTTTGGTGCAAAGTCTTTCCATTGCAAATTGCTTACTGCAACTATCTGCTTGAAAATTGTATGACTTAGCTCAGATGCATCTTAGGCCCTGTACAAGGGCATATGGGAGAATAGGCTATAATTGATAGTCTTTCAACCTAGACAGGATTGAATGAAGCACTGGTTATATGAAGTGTCAATCCTGGGGGTGGCTGGCACGTTAAAGTGGTTCCTGTGTACTTATGAATTTAAATCAGAACTTTTAATATTGCCATCCTGGATGCTATTTTATATTTATATTTATATTTAAGATGTCTTGTTTTTATTGTATTTCAATCTCTTTTTAGCTTTACTGTAAACCGCCCAGAGTCCCTCTTTTGAGGGAGATGGGTGGTGACAAAATTTGATAAATTATTTTATTTAACTATAGCTTTCACAGGGAAGACAGATATACAAACTGTGACTAGAAATCTAAACCCAATTTCTAATGAAGGACACTGGAAATGTATTAACTTTCTTTAATAAGAGCATTCCAGGTCATCAACTGATAAACTCTCAAGTTAGCTTTTGTACTAAAATTTTAAAATCTCAAATTTATGAACAAACTTGCAAAATGGGATATATTTTAATTGTTTAAAGTAACAAAATTAACTTCACTGAATTAACCAGCAGATTCTGGATGCCATGAAAGGGCAACACATTATTCAATTTCTTTTGTGGGATTTCCTGCCTCTTGTAGCCAAATGTGACTTGCATGATTTTGGATTCTCTGCACATTCAGAAGGCAGTATAGGCAGCAACCACAAGGAGGGCAGTTGGCAGTCCTCTCTCCCTGCCATTGTGGTGTTCGTGATAAACTATGACCATGGTAAACTATGATTATAAATATCTAACAATAAATGATGCTTTGAGAAACATTTTGATGATATCTTGGATGCAGCTGTGATTAATCACATTTCCTCAGGGATGCAAGCTGAGGATATTATTTTCAATCCAATGTAGCCCCAACAATTTGTAATATGGCTTAAGCATAACAAAACTTTGTACCACAGTTCACTCCTTCTACTTTGTTCATGTATAACTAAACAGATTCTAGTTTTTCAGATTTCTAGTTCTCAGTCTGATTTAAATAATTCAATATAATGATTTTTAAAATCTGACAACAGATTTAAAATAGTAGATGGTTTAAATAATGGTAAGGAACTGTGGTCTTTTGACTGTAGCTCCAATGTCTTAATGTTTATACTGGGTGAGTTGACTGCATGTGAAGAAATGTTCCCTGGAATAGTATTCAATTAATTTATACTCTTAATCCTTTGGTTCCGTAAAATATCTAAAGCTCTTTTCCTGACAGTACCCAAAAGTACCTCTGGTTGAAGGTGATATTGCATGAACTTGGATATCAGAAAAAGACAAAACTCAATAGATATTTTGTTGTATTTGTACCAATCGAAGAGAACATTTGTAGCTCAGGGTTGAACTGTTGTATTTGTACCCACACAGAGAAACTGCATACTGTTAGGAATAGACACCCAGATATGAAGTTTTGCTGTCTTGTTAATTAATTTTGATCTTTATCTGCAGAGGCTGAAACATCATTGTGCTCCAAGTAGAATAATTCACACTTCTGTGCAGGATTTGACAGAAAGAATTAGCCCTCATAATGGTTGGATTTAATTTGCAGTGGCATTAAAGCATGCTCAGGATGGGACATTGTTTTTACTGTTTCCTACACAACAAGCCTATAATAACATGAGGGTGGAGAACTAAGTCACAAATATCTATTTATATGTAATGATTCTTGCAAGTTAGCATAGAGTAGGATTGTGCAGGGCACAATTTGATTTAATTGGGAGGAATCTGATATGTTGCATGCAAAGTACAGAGGGCTGCTTATTGACCTTGGGATTCTAATTCTACATTCCCCTAAGTCCCTCTTTGCTCAACTACCAGGCTTTATGGTGGTTAGTTCCTCTGTGAAATCAGAAAGCTTATAACCAAGCCCTCAGCAATATGCTATGGGGTGAGCTTCTTTCTATGTCAATGGGCTTCCAGGCAGACTTACCAAATAGTATTCTTTTAATTAGTATTGAGAACCAGCAATGAATATTGCTCTCAGAATCAGTGCAATAAATACATGCAATTTGTTTAATATTATTAATTATTATCTGCCCCTTTAGTCAAATTCCCTAGGCAAAATACAAAGTTACTAAGAAGATATTTCACAAAAAAACACCAGAAAAACTGTAAAACTATGAGAACAAAATAACTATCAATAGCATAGGGAGGGGGGAATCCCAGTAAAGAGCAGGTATGTAATGGGGGAAAAATGTAGAAATCCTTGGAGAAAAGGAAGTCTTTGCTTGGCACTGAAATATCATCAACAACAACAACACATGAACTATCATTGGAGGAGTCTGAGCATGTGTTTTCTGCTATTGGCTACCGAGTTTTGTCTGATTACTTTCTGACAGTTATTTATTTATTTATTTATTTATTTATTTATTTATTTTTATTCAAATTTATCACTGCCCATCTCTACAGCAGTAGACTCTGGGCGGTTTACAACAATAATATTAAAATTAAAAACCTGTACACTTTAAAATACAATATAATAATAAATAGAAAAAATCCAGAGGATGGTAAGATCTTAAAGAGGAGGATATTACGGGGCTAACCACCCCCAGGAGGAACTATTACCTCCTTCGTCCCAAGCAAGGCGGCAGAACCAGGTCATTGATGCTCTTGGTTATGTGCAGTCTCTTTGAGATACTGTACAATACTCACTCTTAGAACACATGTTATATCTTTGTCAGCATTTCTTTCCTGCATTTGGTTCTTCTTGTTCAATGGAGATTAGTTAACCAGAGAAGATATGTCATGTGAGCTGTACTTCTATTTATCCAGCTCAAAAAGCTGTAATTGGGTTGCTAATACAAGATATAATCTAAGCAAAATGTCAGTCCTGCACCTGATGGCTGACAGTTGCCACAATAGAATTTGTATACACTGTGTTTACTTGGAAGACAGAGAAATTGCAGGATTTTACAACTACTGGTTAGACATCTGTAGTTTCTATGCTTCCATTATGCTGAAAAATAGGCCTTTTGTGAAAAATTCTTTTCATTTCGGAATAAATTAAACATTAAGCAACTCTCCATTGTTTAAAAGAAATGTGAAAGCTATGATTCAAAGACATCCCCCCCCAAAATATATGATTAGAAAACCCACCATAATTGTGCTTGGAAGAGAATGTGCAGATTTGGCATTATTTGGAGGGCATTAGAATATCATTAGGTTTAATGTTATTCAAGTCATGAATAGTATTTTTCAAAAATATAAAACTAATTTCTGACTAATAAGGGTTGCTTTCCTACAGCTGTACGATTTTGTGGGTTTAAGTTCTTATCATGACAAATAAGTAGGTAGTTATAGAGATACGGGTATATATACAAGATGCAGAAAGTCTGTAAGATTAAGAAATGTACAAGAAAGATCAGTGTACATGAAAGGGTGAAGCTATGCTATTCTGTTAGGGTGGCTATTAAAATACCCTAAGAAAGGAGGATGTGACAACTAAATGCACCTCCATTTTTTTAAAAAAAAACCTATTACAATAAAGAGTAATGTTACTCACCAAGCCTATTCAGACTTGAGTTGGTATTTATGCTTTTTAGCACTGTCTTGCAGCTTTCCATAGTTCAGCAACATTTCAAAGTATGCTCTTTCCGTTGCTGCCTAATGCCTACATAACTGAGACAGAAGGTGCATTATGATGATGGTCATCCTTTCTGCTCTTCATTATAAGAGTGTGATCTTTGATCATTCTGAATTAAATGAAATCTTTTGTTTTAGCATTTTGGATAAGGCAGAACAGTGCAATTTCTGGCAAAAAATAACTTTGGTTCTCTGGCCAAAATGCTATACCACATTTCTCCCTTTGCAATCATTTTAAGAAAGCAGCAGGTTAAAGCTTTCTCAGGTAGAGCTGATTCCTGGTGACTATACATCTCCATGTAATGTGTTGCAATATGAAAGTGCTATTGCTTTCTTCCAGGAGGTTTGTTTGGTGATGGTCACTCATCCAAGTACTAACCAGGCCTCATCCTACTTAGCTTTATTTTTTTTTAGAGTAGCTGCTGCCACTTGCTGTGAGTACAGACATAGACTGGATGAATCTGGTGCAGGCGGTCCTCATTTAGCAACTGCCTTGGATAGCAACCATTTGCAAATATGACAGTAATAAACAGTAATAAAAAAATCATTTTCTGACCAATGCACGCATTTGTGACAACAAAAGTCTTCAGTGTGAAACTGATTAAAGTCTGGACAGTTTCAGACGGCAGCTGCCAGCCATCAGAGGGTTTGAATCAACTAATTAGGGTCACAGAGCTGAGCTTGTTAATTTGTGGTTAGCACTTTTTAGGGACACCCTGCACTGTTGAGAAAAGCAGCTCAGAAGAGATAGCTTGTTTAAGCAATCTCTCCACCCTGCAGGGGGGCAAAAAAAGGGGGGGAAATGGGTCAGGCACAGGACACTGCATTAGAGAAGTTTATCTAAATGAGATGTCAGCAACCAGCAATCTTCGCAGTGCCCCCCCCCCCAGTCACATGGTTCACTTAGCCATTTCTCTGGAACCAACTGCAGTCACTAAACAAGGGCTACATGTGTGTGTGTGTGTGTGTGTGTGTGTGTGTGTGTATCAGATACACATAGATATAAGTCCGAAATATGAATACATTATCAGGAAGATGGCATGAACTTAGAAACAGACAAATAATGACTTATCCAGAGTTTTCAAATTGGGTGAAATAAAATAATCAGAATATGACTTGGAGTATTCTGAACCAATTTGAATTGAATCTGATCTTGCTGTTCTTCCTGACCCATTCCTTATCTTTTTCTTCCTATGCTCTCATGAGTGCTTCCTTTGCTTTCTGTAACACAATCCAGGCACCAAAAGAGGGTCAGATAAAATCCAGAGCCTTACAGCTGTCTTCCTTAGTGTTAGGATACCCAATTTTGCCTTCCATTTGCAGGGAGGATAATTGGGAGTCTTCTACAAATGTGCAGGAAATGAGGATGAAACACATGGTAGTAGTGTTTCTCCTGCAGTTTGTCTGCGAAGTCTCCATAAAAGTGCATGCACTCTTCAAAAAGGGGAAGGGCGGCAAGATAAGCCAGTGGAAAAACCTAAGCATGGACAAACTTTCTATGCCACATTTCCACTGTCATCATGGAGAGGATTTGGCTCAGGCATAAATTATTGTCAAACAATAAACCTAAAGGCTGTGGTATGGGTGAGTATTTCATAATCTCATTAATCTCTACCGGTTGGGTAAATTTGTTGTTGAGATTTTGGATGTGATAACTTCTTAGCTTTTCCTGTCTTGGGCCTTCACTAAATGAATGATAGAAGCTCTTCTAATGGGAACATATTTAAAATGGTTGGATACTCATGGCAGAAAGAGCAATTCACCACAGCTCATTTGTTTTAGATAGACTGCCATTAAGTGAATTAAAGCCTCTCCACTTTTAAGCAGCTAGGTGTATCTATGTTTATTTTTAAAAAAATGCTTGATGGATCATTGAAACTTCCTCAATGCATTTTAAAAGCAATTAGAGAATTAGCATAGTGCTAATTTAGTGACTTTGGCTTATTTATTATATTAATGAAGCATGAATACATACCTGTATTTTCGTTTACTATCATAGAAATTATTATTATCAGGGCCATTGACCAACTACAGAATTTTAGTTGAGCATTTGTAATTTTATTGAATAACCAATCAATTACTTCAGGGGGAAAGGGAGGAAGAATGGAATCTCATTTTATAAGGAAAGAAGGGAGGGAGGGGCATTAGAAGAATATATCTCCATGTTCAAAGGTATCAGCCAAACAAAGGTATCAGACAAAAGGTTGTTTTAAAAACAAATCTTTTATAGCTTGCTATAAAGTACTGACATGTCACATTTAAGAAACTTCAACAGGTAGTTGGTACTATTGATCCTCTGTGGGATGCCTTCTAACTTTCTTCGGGGTCTTCAGGATTGCTTACAGAAAAATAATTGCCTTATGCAATTAGTTTGAATAGCACAAGTAGCTTCAACTCTGATAATTCCATCCCTTTCAGTACCCAATAAAAATGGCAGTTTCTTATCACTGGCAATCATTGGGGATTGCTTCCCCCCAACACAGTATTTTGAGAACATTAACAGAAATAAAATATAGAAACTCAGCAAGAGTCTTAGCCCAGCATTGATCTAGTTATGAGGAACTCTGTTTTAAAACTGTGATGTGATTTGGCTGCATATTACTAAGGAGTACAACACAGAACAACTTCCCCAAAAGACTACTGTAAGTTTAATTTGAGTGGAAGTGCTGATTTTGCATGATTAAACTGAATGTGCCTGAAGGTCTCAGCTCAAGCAAGGTAATAAAAAACAGCACATTGAAAGTCTGTATACTGCATGTTGCAGTTCCACTGTAAACCTACACCATACTGAGTTGAATAGCAACAATTTAAATGAAATAATTTTTTATTTATTTTATTTATTGGATTTATCACCGCCCAACTCCCCCGAGGGGGACTCTGGGCGGTTTACAACAAGTTAAAACATTCATATACATTTATAAATAAAACAAAATAAATAATAAATAATATATAATGGATAAAATAAGATCCAAGGGCAGAGTATTCTTAAGTTTATAAAAAGGGCCCCTCAGAGCAAATCTAAGGTGCAAGCCATCTCCAGGACTCTCCCATCTCCTTCTGACCCCAAGCATAATGACACAACCAGGTTTTGAGTCTTTTTCGGAAGTCCAGGAGTGAGGGGGACTGTCTGATCTCCAGGGGCAGAATGTTCCAAAGGGCAGGGGCAACAGCAGAGAAAGCACGCTTCCGAGACCCCGTCAAGTGGAACTCCCTAACTGACGGGGTCCGTAGCATGCCCTCTCTGCATGCCCGGGTGGGATGGGATGAAATGATGGGGATGAGACGATCCCTTAGGTATCCTGGTCCCATGCCATGTAGGGCTTTAAAGGTAATAACCAACACCTTGAATTGTACCCGGAAGCAAACTGGAACCCAGTGCAGCTCACGCAGCAAAGGTGTTACATGAGTCCTCCTTGGGACACCCAAAACTGTCCGCGCGGCTGCATTCTGGATCAGTTGTAGCTTCCGAATATTCTTCAAGGGTAGCCCCATGTAAAGCGCATTACAGTAGTCTATGTGGGAGATAACCAGGGCATGAGTGACTGTTCGAAGGGCCTCTTGTTCCAGGAAAGGGCGTAACTGACGCACAACCCGAAGTTGTGCAAAAGCTCTCCTGGCCACGACTGCCACCTGCTCTTCAAGCAGGAGTTGTGAGTCCAGGAGGACTCCCAAGTTACGCACCGGGTCTGTCTGGGGTAGTGCTACCCCATCCAGAATTAAAGATGATAATTTCCCAGAAGTTGAGGAGCCATTAATCCACAGCCACTCTGTCTTACTAGGGTTCAGCTGAAGCCTGTTTTTCCCCATCCAGGCCCCTACAGCCCCCAGGCACTTGGACAGGACGCTCACTGCATCACTTACTTCACCCGGGATGGAGATATACAACTGGGTATCATCGGCATATTGGTGATACCTCACCCCATGGTGTCGGATGATCTCTCCCAGTGGTTTCATGTAGATGTTAAAAAGGAGCGGAGAGAGTACCGAGCCCTGCAGGACCCCACAAAGGAGGGCCCGCGGACTGGATCTCTCGCTCCCAATCAATACCGACTGGGACCGGCCTTGGAGGAAGGAGGCGAACCAGCGTAAAACCACGCCACCCACCCCCAACTCCCTAAGCCGTTCCAGAAGGATACCGTGGTCGACGGTATCGAATGCCGCTGAGAGGTCAAGAAGAGCGAGAATGGATGCACTACCTCCATCTCGCTCCCACCAGAGATCATCCATAAGCGCGACCAATGCAGTTTCCGTCCCGTAACCCTGCCTGAAACCTGACTGAAAGGGGTCCAGATAATCCGTTTCATCCAGAATTCTCTGGAGCTGCAACGCCACCACCTTCTCAACCACCTTTCCCAAAAAGGGAAGGTGAGAGACTGGACGAAAATTATCCAGTATAGAAGGGTCCAGCGATGGCTTCTTGAGAAGGGGGCGAACCAGCGCCTCCTTAAAAGCCACCGGGAACACCCCCTCTCCCAAGGATGCATTCACCATTGCTTGGACCCAACTACAAGTCCCCTCCCGAGCTGCTTTCACCAGCCAGGAGGGGCATGGATCTAATTGACAGGTGGTGGCATTTACAGTCCGGAGAACTCTGTCCACTTCCTGAGGTCCAACAGGATCAAACTGTTCCCAGATAACAAAGTAAGAACGTTCCCTGGGTATCTCTCCAGACTCTGACTCACGCTCGGAGTCCAACTTGGAGCGAATCCGAGTGATTTTATCCTGCAGATGCTCCGAAAATTCCTCAGCACGGCCCTGCAGATGGATTTCCGACTCCCCTTTCCCCAAAAGGGATCGGGTAATCTTAAACAGGGCCGTCGAGCGGCATTCTGCGGATGCAATAAGAGCGGAGAAATATTGCCGTTTCGCCGCTCTTACCGCCACAAGGTAGGCCTTAATAGCGGCTCTAGATTGTGTTCGGTCGGATTCAGTCTTTGTTTTCCTCCAGCGGCGCTCTAGGCGTCTCTTAATCCTCTTCAAAACCCTCAACTCCTCTGTAAACCATGGGGAGTGTCGGGCTTGATAGGATAAGAGAGGCCACACAGGCGCAATCCTGTCCAAGGCCCCGGCCGCCACCCTATTCCAGGTAGCAGCTAGGGCCTCCGCTGGACCGTGCAGCAGATCCTTGGGGATAACCCCCAGCTCCCTCTGAAACCGAGTTGGGTCCATCAGTCATCGGTGGCGGACCAATCGAATGGGTCCAGCCTCCCTGCGGAGGGGGGCAGCATAGGAGAATCTCAAAGTCACCAGGGCGTGATCTGACCATGACAAAGGGGAAAGATGTAATTCTCCCCTAAGGTCACATTGCCACTGCTCTGACAAGAAAACTAGATCCAGGGTGAGGCCACTGTCTCGAGTTGGGTCCTGGATGATCTGGAACAGGCCCATGGTCGCCATGGTGGCCATGAACTCCCGTGCCGCTTCTGAGCTTCGTCCCAGGGAAGGCAAGTTGAAGTCCCCCAGAACCATAAGCCTAGGGAGCTCAACTGCCAACCCTGAGACGGCCTCTAGCAGCTCAGGCAGGGAGGTTGCTACGCAGCAGGGAGGCTGGTACAGTAACAACACTCCCAACTGTTCCCGAGAGCCCAACTTAAAGAACAGAGTCTCGCACCCGGTCACTTGTGGAGCAGGGCCCCTGACAGCCATTAGAGATTCCCGAATGACAACAGCCACCCCTCCTCCCCTGCCCTGAAGTCTCGGCTGGTGCCAAGCCCGAAACCCGACTGGGCATATCTCAAAAAAAAAAATTAATAAATAATAATTAATAATTAATAAAAAAATAATTTTTAGTCATGTATTTGCCTTAACATTAGATTAGTAGACTGAAGAGTATGGGATCAAGCATGGATCCATTGCAATGACTCCCAACTCTCCTCTTAAACTAGAAAAGAAAACATAGATAGTAACTTGGCTAGATAATTCAGATTACAAAATGTAGTTGGTATGCTTCCTAGGCTTGTGCAGTGTATCAGATTTGATACTAAGAAGAATCAAATTCTTCTGTCTATGTTTCATTAAAGCAACTGCATCTGTTTCCAGCTTTCCATGCACTATTCTTGAAAAAAGTATGAAAGTAGCTTGCCATTACTGCTTCTTATGGGATTTTTTTTTCAACTTTTCAACTTAATATACTGCCCTGGAATTCCATGATGGACAATATCCAGGTACTAACCAGGCCTCATCCTGTTTCATTTCTAAGACCAAACAAGACTAGATGCCACTTGTTGAGACTTCAAAGAGATGCAAGAAGATGTATTTTTTTAAAAAATATTGTACTGAAATCCTTGAAGTTCTTTGGCTGATACTTGCAGAGGTAATGTTGTCCAAAGGAGTTCCTATCCTTGCTATTTTCATGACATGCTGCCAAAAAAAGAAAATAAGCAACTGAAGATGTTTTGTTGTTTCCTCATTACAGCTCATGATTGAATCATATCTGGAATGGGTTCAAATTGATTTTTGTTCTCCTTTAATCTGAAACCTCACATTTGATTCAAATCTTGTCACCTTCAGATCTTGAATTCTAATCAGATCTTGGCTGATTAATGCACCCTATTGCCTGGTGGTATTTGTAACCTGATAGTGTAAAAATGACTTAGAAAATTATTGGTGTCCCTTTCTTTCCCCTTTGTAGAGTCAGATACTTACTTTCAAGGGCTTCACCACAATAAAAAAAAAGGTAAAGGTTTTCCCCTGAACAGTCGTGTCCAACTCTAGGGGGCGGTACTCATCTCCATTTCTTAGCCGAACAGACGGCATTGTCCAAAGACGCTTCCACAGTCATGTGGCTGTCATGACAAGCATGGAACGTTGTTACCATCCCACCAAAGTGGTACCTATTTATCTACTTGCATTTGCATGCTCTCAAATTGCTAGGTTGGCAAGAGCTGGGGCGAGTACTGGAGCCCACTCCATCACGCAGGGCTAGGGTCTCAAGCCACCTAACTTGTGACCTTTTGATTGACAAGCCTGGCGTCTTAACCACAGAGCCATTGTGCCCCTAGTATCCTAAGTATCCTAGACCCAAGCTATACTGAGCATTAAATCATTTTGCATTTTGTCTGGAAATAAATTGGCAGCCAGTACAATGTTCTAGCAGAAATTTCTCTGGAATCTTTGAGTTCCTCCATAGACCAATCTGGTTACTGAGTTCTGTACCAATTGAACTTTCTGGACTAGACACAAAGACAACCCCATCTAGAGCATATTATAGTCATGAACCCTGGGTATTTCCAGTACATGGTCTATTGTTTTAAGGTCATTATTTCCATGAAGGGAAGAAAGAGGCACATCAAGCAAAGCTTATTAAACCTGTCACTTGCTGTTGGAACAATCTGATAAACAAGAGAGTGGTGCAGATCCAGAAACATCTTGCAAACTGATTGCCTGTTTCTTCTTGGAAACTGTAATTCCATTCAAAACAAGGTTGAACACCTCCATCTTGACTAAAATAGGTTCAGTTTATCATTATTCATCCAACCCAGGGAAACTTAGGTGACATTAATATCCTGATAGTATCCAAATCTCTTAATGATATCCTTCATTGATTTAATACAGGTATTGAAAAGTATGCAAGATAGCATGGAGCCATATAATACCTTATCTCCCATTTGAGAGAGGTAAATCTCTCCAAGCAAAATTATCTGAAATCTCGTTGAATGGAATCAATGCAAAGCAGTGCTTCCTATTTCAAAATTTCTCAAGTGATCCAAAAAGTGACTGATGGTGTTGAATGCTTCTAAGAGGCCAAGAAGAACCATTGTAAGCCTAAGAGTTATTCAAATACAAATTTAAGTTGTATTGTCCAAATTCAAAAAAGAATGGTTTCCATATATACAATATAGGGACCGTCTCATCCCCATCACTTCATCCCGTCCCACCCGGGCATGCGCAGAGGGCATGCTACTGTTAGAAGTAAATTTTATCTTACCAGGTTCGTTCCTGAGCCGGGAGTAAAGAAACTGACAAATTGCATGAAGTTAGGAGTTTATTCACCCAAGAGCAAAAGCAATGACAGCAAGCTGTTAGGTGGGCGGCCGCGCAGGACCCCCTTCCTACAGCACATTATATAGATTCCATTCAACTCCTCCTTTAGAAGACCACCCCTTACTCAGTTACCCATACTCCACCTTACCCTCATTCCATATTAGGAACTTCCTTCCTTCACTCCATATTAGGAACTTCCTTCCATCCTTGCTAGGGCTCCTTGACCGTTATTAAACAATATATTTTCCCTGGAGAAGCTATCCTTGGAAAGTACACTTTATCTTTCTATGGGCACAGCTATCTATCAAGGCCTGTTAGAAAGGAAGGGTGAGAAAGTTAACAAAACTCTTCAAGGAAATACAAAATGGTTTCAGAGCCATAATACAAGTGCAAATGTTTCTAATATATGAATATGAAATATATTTGTATTTATATATACAGAAATGTAAGAATATGTTTACAATCCAACACTACGGACCCCATCGGTTAAGGAGTTCCATCTAACGGGGTCTTGGAAGCATGCTTTCTCTGCTGTTGCCCCTGCCCTTTGGAATATTCTGCCCCCAGAGATTAGACAGTCCCCCTCACTCCTGGACTTCTGGAAAAAACTTAAAACCTGGTTCTGTCAGTATGCTTGGGGTGGGAAGGAGAATGGATATACCGGGAGATGGCTAGCACCTTAGATTAGTTCTGAGGTGCCCTTTTTTACGAACGTAAGAAGATTCTGCCATTGGATTCTATTTTATTCATTATATTTTAAATTGTTACTTACTATGTATTTTATTCTATTTATAACTGTATATTAATGATTTTAATTTTGTTGTAAACCGCCCAGAGTCCCCCTTGGGAGAGTTGGGCAGTGATAAATTTGATAAATAAAAAATAAATAAATAAAAAATATGTCATACAGCAAAGTAAATATAAACACTTACAGTATGGTTTTAAGGGGGTCTAAATATTTATAAATACTGCAAATTGGTCAGAGTATAAAGAAGGGGAAATTTAGAAATCAAATATGTATCTACTTTTCCAAGCAGCTCCTTTTTTTCTTTTTCTTTTTTTTATCAAAGGGTATGGGCCATTACAGGAAATAATCATACTTTTTGAGAATATAATTATATCTCATATATGATGTATACCTTCCTACCCTTTCAGAAATGTTCAGCAAGAGAAAATACCTTAAGTACAAATTAAACACTTAGCGCCTTTTTACCTCTACAAATCACATAAGAGTTAACATATCATGATTTATGCCAAATTGTTTTCCACAGATTCCCCAACCTACTCAAAATAACTCAGTGAAAATCAAGTCTGGTTGATTGGCCAGTACCTGCCATACACACACACACATACACACATACACACACACACATACATATATATATGGCTCTTGTTCTTGTCTACCATACTAGACAAGACTTAAGGTGCAGACTGTGCAGAGAGGCCTCAGAGACAGTCCAACACATAGTGGCAGGGTGTAAGCTGCAGGCCGGAACAGCATACACTGAACGGCACAACCAAGTAGCTGGCATTGTGTACAGAAACATCTGCACAGCGTATGGGCTAGACCCTCCAAAGTCCAGATGGGAGATTCCACAGAAGGTTGTGGAGAATGACAGGGCTAAAATCCTGTGGGACTTCCAGATCCAGACAGACAGGTAGGTACTGGCCAATCAACCAGACATTGTGGTAGTAGACAAGGACTAGAAGATGGCGGTGGTGATAGATGTAGCGGTGCCAAGTGACAGCAACATCAGGAAGAAGGAGTATGAGAAGCTGGAGAAGTACCAGCACCTGAAGGAGGAACTAGAGAGGATGTGGAAAGTGAAGGCCAAAGTGGTCCCAGTGGTGGTAGGAGCACTCGGGGCTGTGACTCCTAAGTTGGGAGAGTGGCTCCAACAGATCCCAGGAGCAACATCAGAGCTCTCTGTCCAGAAGAGTGCAGTGCTAGGAACAGCTAAGATACTGCACAGAACCCTCAAACTCCCAGGCCTCTGGTAGAGGACCCAAGGTTGAGGAAGACACATACCACCCATAGGGTGAGAAGGGAATTTTTTTATGGTATTAAATCTGCCTCAGAAGATGAGAAGCACTCAGAATGGTCACTTACTATTTACCCTACCTCACTAGGTTTCTCGAAGAATACAAGGGGACAGTCTTTGGAGAATTAGAGAGTGATTTATTATCAGATAAGAATTCAGTTAAAACAATGGCAGATAATTTCCTTTTTGTCAGCCATATTCAGCACCGACAGCCTGATATTGTGCCATTGAAATTCAGCAGCAAAATGGCTGAATTTCAGCTCCATGGATTCAGCTTGTTTTTTAAAGTTACAGGGTAGTTTAAAAGAGGGAATGAGAGTGGTCTGCCTCTTGGAGGACTCCTGCTTCTATCTTTACTCTTAAACATCCCCTCGGAGTCTGAAATTGGATCAAAAATATCCATCCATTCTCTTGATATACCACACATTTTGGGAGTGGGGGGTGCCAGAAGGCCAAGTTGCAGCTCTGACCCCTCAAATATTATCTAACCAGGGGTCGGCAAACTTTTTTATGCCAGGAGCCATTTTGACATTTATAAAATTTATAATATCACTCGAGGGCCAGGGGGCGGGGTTTGTGGGCGGGAGCCAATCACGTGGAAGGGGGTGGGGTTTGTGGGTGGGGGCCAATCACGTGGAAGGGGGTGGGGTTTGCAGGAGGGAGCCAATCGTGTGGAAGGGGGTGGGGTTTGCGGGTGGGAGCCCATCGCGCACACTTAGGGCCTGCTGTCGCCATGCCTGCCGCCAGGCACACCCTGCCCGCTGCTGCGCCTGCCACCACGGCCGCTGCCGCGCCTGCCTCTGCCACGCCCGCTGCCGCGCCTGCCCCCGCCACGCCTGCCACGCCTGCCTGGGGAAGAGCCACACTCAAGGGGCCAAAGAGCCGCATGTGGCTCGCGAGCTGCGGTTTGCCGACCCCTGATCTAACCCAATGGTAAAAAAAATGAGAGTACAATTGCTTCACAAACAAATACTTCTGAAACTGATTTGTAATTAGCCCCTCTAGAATCAATTACTCTAGCATAAATCCCACATTGATATAATGGGATTCATTTGTTTTCTGGCTTCACATGTTGTATGAATCAGATTGTTATGATTTGTTCATCAAGCCATGATTTAAAATTCTGTTTTAGGACAGTGTGAGCTCAGTGTGTGAGCTAAGCCTATGAGAGAAATAAGTAATTATATACAATTAGGGGAGGAACACCTGATAAATAACATCCATTGCTTGTTGTTTAAAAAACACTATTTTGTTAATGCAAGAATGTTGAGATAATGTAAAGCAGTTAAGACAGAGAAATCTGCTATAAAAGTTAAAACACTGCTGTCTTCTTTCCTTGCAGAAGCAAAACAGTGGTTTTTCTTTGTTTTTTAAATAGTTTCCAACTCGAGCAGTGTAAAACTTTTACTGATGTAAGACTAAATTGCTATCACATGGTTTAATGTGATTTTCAAATTTTGTTACATTACAGGTAGATAAAATTCTTCCAATGAAGAAACATGTATTACAAAGTCATCCATGCAACTGGGTACAGTTAAATAATGCAAAAATATTGTCCACCCTCCCTATCCCAATTGACAGCTATCTCCACATTTTGTTTCAGAATTAGTGTAACAAGCTGGATTGTGTCCAATTTTGGAACTTCCAAGAAAGCAGTTTTGTAAATGGGAAGCCACCAACTGTTCCAAGTGCAGCAGTTTGGATGGAAAGTCTTTCTAATTAAAGAAGCATTATGAAATGAGATTGCAAAATCCTGATTGAAAAGTATGCTTCATCACATTGCATTGAATGTATTGGCTATTCAGCTGTCTTCCAAGCAAAGTTATCAATCTTCCTTAATTCTAAGAGTCAACATCTTCAAAGGATTCAGAATGACAGATGGTCCAAGTTATTGAAAAATTGTGTATAGTGGAGTAAAGAGACGTAACACAAGGAAAAGCCCCTCATGTATTTATGTGATACTGTGACTAAGCACTCTGAAAAAATATGAGTTCTGAATACCTTACTATTTGATAAGAGTTGTGTGTGTCTATAAGGACCACAGCCTTTTCTATATGGCTCCCTTCTGTTAGGGTTTGGTTCCCTTTGAAGAACCCTCCAGTAGCAGACTGGTCTGACTCGGTAATCTAAATACTGGACAAAATATTCCATGATTCATAAATCATGTATCTCATTAAATATAAAGCAGGTTCTCATTAAATATAAAGCAGGTTCAGCAATCTTTAAAGAACATGGATACTATTATATGACCTTCTACAATGATCTGGATGGCTCCCTGTCACATACAGTAAATTCTCACAAAGGTGCCAAATCTTGAAAGACTGGCAATCTCAGCTCTCATGTGATAACACCAGAATGTCATGATTTTGATAGTCTTGCATAGTATCTTGTAAGATTTTTTTGCCCAACTAAGGTGGTAAGTAAGCTAGTTAGTTAGTTTGGGAAGCATGGCTGTAAATTGTAGTGGGGAATCAGTGGACACAGTGGACACTACCCATATTGTCAACCCCTGGTGTAAGGCAACTTCATAATGCAGAGTAACATGCTGAAGTTGGAACAAACTGTGTACAAATGGTCAACCAACTTTAAGAAAGTAAAATGTACATTACAAGACTGGCTGCTCTTTTAGACCTTTCTGCATTCTTTCTTTAAACAATCAAATTATTATGTGTGATCAATATTGTTTTATTTATGATAAATAATGGTATGCAATATAAATCCACACTACAAGCTTATAACTTGGAATCTTGATTGTAAGTTTCAAGTTGAACAAATATCTAAAAATACAAAACAAAAACCTCTTCCTTGTTTGACTAAATTAAAGTGTACATATGGATTATAACTTAAGCAATAATATTTGCTTAATGCTGGTTAAATCAGTAGTCTGTTACAGTAAATCTGAAACATGATCAGTGCTATTCATATCTTGTTTTTATAGGACTAACTGACTATAGATTATGGCTTAAATTTTTCTCTGATGGATTTTTAAATGGGAACAGAAATGGGAACTCTTTTCTCTTGTTCTTTGTTTTAAACAGCAGTGGGTGTTGGTAAAGTAGAAGATGGGGCAGGTCTATTCTCCTTCCATTACGATGTCCCAGACCTGCAGAAGTATGGTCCCCCAAATGAAACAAGCGGATGGCAGTGTGCTATCAAATTGTAAACTGAACTGATGTACCCACAAGCAGCTATTGGTTTCCCCCTCCCCCACAGTTCCTAACCTTTTCTTTTTGAAATAGCCTACATCACTGCTATAGAGGGATAGAATTGTGACAGCTGGATAAGTTATTTCAGGCAATAGAGTCAGTGCATTTTAAAATGCACTATTGTGATTGTTATTATTTTTAATACTAGTTTATTTTTTATTATCTGAAATATTAACTTCATCTACTGAATCGTGATCTTTCCAAGTACATGCTTCAATCCATATTTTCGATTACATCCTTCACCTCTAACTGAAACAATGACAACCAAGATGCTTGCAACATTCCAGGGATCTTCATATATTCATCTGCCTTCTATGATACTTGGCTAAAATTTCAAAGTGCACCTTGGAATTCACTTCTTTTTTCTTCATATCTAAAGAAGTCATACATTTCTCTCAAAGGTCATCCCTTTTAAAGGTCCTCTGTATTTCTGCTCTTACATATTTTTCAAATTCATACTTACATCCCCCAATATTTTGTGATGATAGGCACATTTTGGATTTTGAAATACGTTATGGATACCACTATGATAAGTTCAGCCAGTAGCAAACTTTAATTTCACAGAAAAGTAAAACCAGTAAAACTAAATGATATGTAACTTGCCCAATACATGGCAGACGTAGAGAGAGAGCATCAAAACCAAAGTCATAATTCTGTCTGTCATTCAGAATCATATGCACTCAGAGAGAGAGAGAGAGAGAGCGCTATTATCCGACTGTATCAGTGCACACAATCTGTTAACCAGTTATTCATTTCTGTCTCTTTCTCAGGTTCACTCACTTATATACAGAACACCACCCATAGCAAAGAAATACATTCAGACTTTTCTATGCTTTTTTTTTTCTAACTTCTTAAGCATCTGGACTGGTGTGGCCAGTTCTTCTCACTGCTCTTTATAGGCATCTGCACTGGAGTCCTGCTTGTTCTGCTTCTACTCTTAACATATTAGGCTGTGTCACTTATGTATTCCTGCCACTGAATCAGGTTACTTCTAATTCCCTACCCACCCACATACCTGGCCTTCTTCCACCTCCATTCTCAATAGATATTAGCCATGAAATCTGTCCCTCTTTAAATCTATGAAGGTTCTCAGTCATCCAGGTGGAATTGTCTGTAGCTTGAATCATGTCAACTGGATTTCTATTTTCTTAGTGGAAACGTTTCGCTCCTTATCCAAGGAGCTTCTTCAGTCTGAGCAAAGTTGGTAAGGGAATCCTAAATATGTTCCTAGGTAGCTGTGTGACCTTACACCTGGGGCTAGGTCATGGTTATATTGAGATGTAATTTTTAAGTCCTTTTATCATCTAAAGGGGGGTCGTTAAAATCACCATGCTGCTGTTGAGCTTCTGAAATGGTCTTAATCTTCCTAGGCACAGAAGACAAAACGGGGAGGAAGATGGGGGAGAGTTTGTGCCTGAGGCCCCCACCTCTATTTAAGGAAGGATTTTCCAAGTTGGCATAAATGGATTCCTTGACCCCTCTCTCAAACCACCTATCTTCTCTAAAATGTGAACATTAATGTCCTCAAATGAGTGTCCTTTTTCTTTTAGATGAAGATAAACTGCTGACTCTGGTCCTGTGGTCCTCTGAACTCTACATTGGAGAAACCAAACAACCTATGTACAGGAGGATGGCCCAACACAGGAGAAATAACACCACAGGACCAGAGTCAGAAGTTTATCTTCATCTAAAAGAAAAAGGACACTCATTTGAGGACATTAATGTTCACATTTTAGACAGAGAAGATAGGTGGTTTGAGAGAGGGGTCAAGGAATCCATTTATGCCAACTTGGAAAATCCTTCCTTGAATAGAGGTGGGGGCCTCAGGCACAAACTCTCCCCCATCTTCCTCCCCGTTTTGTCTTCTGTGCCTAGGAAGATTAAGACCATTTCAGAAGCTCAACAGCAGCATGGTGATTTTAACGACCCCCCTTTAGATGATAAAAGGACTTAAAAATTACATCTCAATATAACCATGACCTAGCCCCAGGTGTAAGGTCACACAGCTACCTAGGAACATATTTAGGATTCCCTTACCAACTTTGCTCAGACTGAAGAAGCTCCTTGGATAAGGAGCGAAACGTTTCCACTAAGAAAATAGAAATCCAGTTGACATGATTCAAGCTACAGTCCCTCTTTAAAACGTTTTTTCTCCAATCAGCAGACAAAGCTTCAGAACCAAGCGCTGGCTTTCAGCCATCTGCCTTCTGTATTCACTTAGAATTTTACTGGATCCCAAGAGGATAAGAATAGTGTGGAAAACATAGTTAAATAGATGCCAGGTTGCTAATACCAAGTTTTGCATTTTTAAGTGTTACTGGGCACCAATTTCTCAAAAAACCAAGTAATCAATCAGTCAATCAAGCACAAATAGCTTTAGTGCACCTTGTAGGCACAGAGATACCTGAGTACAATAGTATTTTTGGGCAATATATCATGCATCAAAGACTTGGCGGAGGAGGGACACATTTAAAGTTTTTTTTTCTCCACATAAATATCCAAAAACACTTAAAATCTTTTTAGATGTATAATTTCCTTTAGTTATTTGGAAATTACAAAATTTCTATGAGGATAGCAGTGACTGTTCCCTAAAAAACTCATGCATTTTTAACAGTTAATGGATCAGTGCTCAACAGCTTCAATCAAAGCCTACAACAAGGGTTTTCTAGGCCATGGAACCCATTTGTTAAAAAGAAACCCTGAACTCCTGATCAAGACACAAAGCAATGAGTTATCATGAGTCTGGGAAGCTGGACTGAACTGGCAGCTGATGTCCTCCCCCCCCACCTTAATTCCACTGTACCTTAGAAAAACTGCTGTGGAAGCTGCATTCACTGGCTGTTTCACTAGCTGTATTCAACTGAAGGGTTTGTTTTGGGGTTTTCTTTCTCTCACAGAACCCCATCAAATTCTCACAAAACCTTCGAGTTCCATGAAACATAGATTGAAAATTCCTCCCTTAGATTAGGAGGATCTAAGGCAAGAGGGATGCTTTTCTGTTACGTAGCCCCATTCACCTGCCCCTGCCCCACTATGCTTGCTTATATATATTTATTTTATTTTATTTTATTTTATTTTATTTTATTTTATTTTATTTTATTTTATTTTATTTTATTTTATTTTATTTTATTTTATTTTATTTTATTATTTTATTTTATTTTATTTTATTTTATTTTATTTTATATAACCGCCCATCTCCCCCAGCGGGGAACTCTGGGCGGTTTACTATAAAAATGCCCACTTTCCAATGGGCAACCACCCAGCCATTCTTTGGGCTCAGAAATGATGAAGCATTGGGAATGGCAGATGCTCTTGAGTCAGCTGATTTCCTAATACAGCAGCCAGAAATCAACCAAGAGCACATGCCAGCCTTGGTACCTTTGAGCAAAGCACAGGAGAGAGTTGAATCTTCTTCATGTAAGGTAGATACATGATGGGCTCCACCCAAAATTTATTCTGCCTGATCTGCCATTCCAGGTTTAGTAGAAAGCCTGGAAATATGTGTATAAAGCAAGAACATTCACAATATTTTAAATGATGAAGAAACAAAATCATTTATAGATAGTATGATCTGCAAAGGTCAAAAAACCTTTATAAGACTATTCTGAGCATATTGAAAATGTAATTTAGTGTGTTGATTATATTCAACTTATACAAAATGAAAATTGAAATAACATCTATGAGCTGGTAGAAATTATGGGAGTTGAAGAGTAAAACATCTAGATGGCACCAAAATTGAAGAAGGATGGAGTGATCCAAGATTGGAGAAATCCTTCAGATGTCTCCTGACCCTACAAAATTTTGTGACCTTTGTATGAGCATTTCTAGAACTAAAAACTCCAACAGCCATCTTGATTTCAAATTATATCATAAACACATTGTATTGTGTATACCATAAATCACTATTCTGTTCATTTAAATTGCATGGCATAGTTCAGTAAATTATTTTTCCTCAATAACTGATCTATAACTGGACCTTGCAAATTGCATTTGCACATGAAATTTAAGTAGTGAAATATTCTTAGACAGATTTGTCTCCTTGCATGGGAGAAGGTGAAAAATGTCAGTAGATTGTAAGTAGAGAGAGGATGAGTACAGGCATCTAAAGTGACATAAATAAAAAATGTTGCCATAGAAAATAATTTGGCAAATACCATTAACAAATAATCTGGAATGCAACTGTAAAAATCAATGTCTACTTTTTAAGTAATAGTGCCTTGGTAAATTTAAAGCGGGGGCGTGGTGGCTCAGTGGGTAAGACGCCAGGCTTGTTGATCGGAAGATTGCAAGTTCGGAGGTTCGAATCCCTAGCCCTGCGTGCGGAGTGAGCTCCCGCACTAGCTCCAGCTCTTGCCAACCTAGCAATTCGAAAGCATGCAAATGCAAGTAGATGAATAGGTACCACTTTGGTGGGTAGGTAACAGCGTTTCGCACGTGTCATGCGGCCACATGACCGTGGAAGCGTCTTCGGACAACGCTGGCTCTTTGGCTAAAAAACGGAGATGAGCACCGGACCCTAGAGTTGGACACGACTGCACAAATGTGCGGGGGGTACCTTTACCTTTACCTTTACATTTAAAGTGCCACATACAGTGTCAAGATTAAGCCTATTTTGTGCATGAAACTGAGCTCCCATACCAAAAGTACAGTGCACTGTTGTGAAATTGACACTTAATGTAAATTGAAAAGTATAGCTGTGGATCATCTCACAGATGAATGTTCATGAGAAAATGCTTGTAAATGCAAGCAATGAAATGTTAACCAATTTTGATACTTAATGAGATAATAATTATTGGAGAAGATACATAACCTTATATGAATTGTTTTAGTGGGTTGTTTTTGTTTGCTTTAAAACAAAATAAGTACAGATGTATTGAGTACAGATTTATTAAGTAGAATTTTAAAAGTAAGTACAGACTTATTGAGACTCTATGAATGTGGATTTTCTAGCAAACATACCCCTGGGACAGAATAGATATGTGTCACAGTGTGACCATGGATTCTTTTTACCTTTAGGTAAATTTGCTTCACAGAGAAAGGGGAGACTATTATGATTTTTTTTTTATTATACAGCAAGTAGGAACTTCTATTTACAAGAGTATGTCCAACCTTTTCATTGTCAGCTTTAGCTCAGTCTCTGTCTCAGGGCTATTAGCTAACAAACACCCTCTCCATTGCTAAGATACTAACTCACCCCCTTTCTCTTCCTCCCTCCACCTCAGCTTTTGACTTAGAGAGATAGGAAAGGACTTGGCCAAATTACTTCGGAGACTACTCAGCGCCTTTTGTCATGCTTACTTGGACCTCCTCAGCCATCCCTCTGTGTAGAGGTTGCAGGATGCACCTCCCTCTGGGTCTTCTGCCCAGCCCTTTTCAGTTTCAGGCTTTCCTGAAGACTCCAGGCATCCATCTTCAGCCAGCCATCTCCCTTCTTCCCTATCTGCCCTGGGTTTTAGGTGGAATATATATGTTAGCAGAGTGTGTTGATAATCTGGAGATGCTGCTTCAGTCAGGACACTTTCCAATCAGGGTGATACTGCAAATGTGGCTGATACTTTATTCTTCATACAACAGGGGGGGAAAGTGGATATAACATCATATCAAGACTTTCCCAGAGTACACAGGTTCTTAAACAAATAAAAACTCAGAATAACCTTAAACATTGCCACCTACTGACAAAACTGAACAATACATTATAGAACACAGTATATTTGTGAGATGCTATTTGTTACTTATATGACAGTGTACACAAACTAGTCTAACAATATGTCCTTCTCTTTGAGATTCTGTTTCTCTTCTGCCAGGGGAAGCCTCCCATTGACTCCTTTACCCTCTTCTTCCCCCTGGGGCCAGGAAATGGCAACTTCTCATTCAAACCCTCCCACATACTTACAGCGATGTGTCTCTCCAGCCAAACAACTTTCAACACATTATCTTCAAAAACATGTTCTGTGACACTTACTAAAATGCGGCATTGTAGCTCTCTTTTTCTCCTCCCTCTCTCTCGCCCTCCTTTACAACTCAGACTAACAGCATGCCCCCCAGCAACTGAGGTGGTAGGTTTCTCTCCCAGGCTTTAGTCGCCAGCACCTATCAACAAGGCTTGGCCAATGGAAATGCTACTTATATTTGCCCCACAACAGTGCTGGCTGGCAGCCAGGTCAGCTCATCTACCCTCAAGGCAGCACAGCTGCACTCCAAGGTGATACCTGAGTTTCTCTTCCCCACTTTTCCTCTCTCCTTCTGCTGACTCATGCCCGCACCTCAGCAGCCATGCCTGGCCATAAAACCTTATATCATATAGTGATGATGGTATAATTACGATGTAGAAAAGAAGGCAAAAACTCATTGGAGTTTATTTCTGAGAAGTCACCTACAAAGGGTTGTCCATAGATTGTTACACCAATATGTGTTCAGATGTTAGTTCCCAAGTTTCCTAGTCACCATGATTTGCCTTAGCATTTCAGAGTAATATGGCAATAGGCAAGAGAACTCTTGTGATAAACTTAAATATCCCAACGGAAATTAAAAGGAAATACAATTTCTGTGGAGTGTAGGTCTAGATTAGGATGGCTACCACATTTGCTGCTCCCCGGCCTGTGGATAGGGTGGTTGCTGGGCCACTATCAGTTTTTCTTCAGTGTGTTTTTGGGGTGTTACTGTATGTTTATCCTTCTGGACTTTCAGATTTTTTTGTTTCATTATTTTCTTTCTGTTTTTATTGCCTTTTTTTAATGATGTAAGCCACCCAAAGTTGTCTGGAGTTGGGTTCCATAGTTGTCTGGAGTAGAATTTCACCTTAGCAAAAATATTCAGTTGTCTTGTTATTCTGTTTTCCAAGGCAGCATTTATAATATCTTAATCCATTTCATGACATCACAACCATGCACATTTTTCCAACTCTTTCCAGATATGTCAAAAAGAGACAGAGAAAGTCAACTGTGCAGGGGAAAACCTTTACCTTTACTTTACTAAAAATCATTAAGTACAGTTATTCCCTCCCCTTATATTAAAATAAAGAAAAAATAATATAAACCTCCTAAACAACTATTCCCCCCCAAAAAAATATAACAGTTATTTAATTATTCCCTTCCTACTACTATTCTATACATTTCTGTCTACTATAATAAAAATGAAACTAAAAGGCACATAAATTGTCTGCCATTATACTTAATAGTACAACAATTTTAATAATCTTAATCTCAAATAATAAATTTCTCAATAAATAATAAATAATAAACATTTTTACCCTAATAATCTTAATCCAAATCCTTAAAAACAAATAACATTGGCCAAACCCAAAAAGCAGTCCAGGTAAACATTATTTAACCCTTATCCCACTTCAAAATAAACCAGAGCATTTACATATCCCCACAATATGCACAGAGCTTTTTTCTTAAAAAAATCGAACAGCTCAACTGCCTCCCTCAAAAATTCCAAGAGAAAACCTCCCATACATAATGACCCCTTCCTTCTTTTTCATGGCATTACACCAGAAAGTCAATTTCTCTTATTGCTTGCAGATCTCTCTCTCCTTTAAATTTCTCCAACTCCATTATCCAATCTTCATTCAGCATCTCAATAGAAATCCCAATCTCACTCTTAGAAAAAACATTTCTATCACTGTTAACAATTGGCTGGGTTCAAACATGGTTTGTTGAACAAGTCACAATTGGCTGCATCACACCTTAGGCTAAGTCATAATTTACTGTTTACAAACACAATTGCTGGGTTCACACAATGTCTTAAACCAGATATTCTCAAATTTTCCAGTACAATGATCCTCTAAAATGGTAAATTTCTGCAACCCCTTGCATGAATAAATTTAAGAACAAATCAATCAATAAATAATAAATTAAATTGCTGTGATTGCTGGGTGGTTTTGACAGATTGGTCTAGCCATTTCTCAAAACTCTAAGCTTGCCACTACTTTGCCTTGGCAAGCCTGCGATGGACTTGCCCAGAGAAAGGAGGGTGAATTTTAAGAGTTCTCCTTTGCCAGTGAAAAAAGAAAATGCAATTCCCCACCCACAGAGTCACCATTAATTAGGCTGACCATATTTCCTTGAGACGAAAATGGGACCCTAACCTACCCACGGCTCGCTGGACAAAGTGGTCATGCGTGCGTGCATGACAGCGCCAACCCGCCCCATTTGCTGGGGCGCTGCATGGAAAGTGCTGCCGGCGAGACTGTTAGAGTGCGTGCGTGCATGTGTGTGCGTGCGTGCGCACGCATGCACACTGTCTAACAGCCTCGCCGGCAGCGGTTTTCCTATGGCGCCCCGGCAAACGGGGCGGGTGGGTGCTCTCTCATTGAGAACGAGACAAAATGGACATTTTTATTAAAATGACAGGATGGTCGGGAATTCTTTAAAAAACGGGACTGTCCCATTCAAAACGGGATGTATGGTCAGCCTGCCAATAATACTCCAAGTTTTAAGATCACCTTCCTTAAACCATATTTCAGCTTAACATGATCAGGTATTCATGTCTGCTGGCTATATATGCTTAGCTCATTTTATGACAATGTTTCTCAACCTCAGCAACTTTAAGATGTGTGGACTTCAACTCCCAGAATTCTCCAGCCAGAATGCTGGGAGTTGAAGTCTATATATCTTAAAGTTGTTGAGATTGAGAAACACTGTTCTATGGTCAATAAATATGCCTTCAACTACTTGATTTAAAAAAAGTTAAGCTGAACAGAATATATTCGCTACATGTTTCATATTATACACTGACACGCCAGATATGTTTGACAAAGATTATCCTTATTTCAAATATACTTGAATGTTCTGTGCTACTTCCTAGATATGGTTTAATAGTATCTATACACACATTACATACTTCAGATACAAATGGTTCTTTAGATGCCTTCTTTAACAAATGAGCTTTTATATCATAAAAATAGAAAACAAAGAAAAACACTTGTATTTTTCAAATGCTGATTTTCCAGAAACACTTGTTAAGTCAAATTTACTTTGCATCTCCCTTGTAGATGGATGTCTGATACAATCTACATTTCTACTATGTAGTGTAAGAGTTTAGTTACCAGAGGAACAGGTGTTATTTTGTTTGTTTCAGCAAAACTGCAAAGTCTTTTGGCAACTTAAGCAATGGTATACGTACTACATTGGAGTATGAACAGGTGCGTGGCTCCCTAATGTTATGGATGACATTATTAGGCTTTGTATTTGCATATTAATATTTATATCTCAATTATGTACTTTAGTGTCGCTTGTGAGCAGCTGTTTCAGGATAGAAGACTATTGGTAAATTAGAAGAAGAGTTTGGAAGGGTGTTAAAAGATGCCAACTTCTTGTAGGCTTCTTTTCAGGAAAACTTGAAGTTCACTTCCAAGCTAAGCTTGTACAGACTTTTGCATTATTTCTGTTACCTTACAAAATCTTCCTATTGATCTTTAAAGAGAGAGGGTCATGCTTAGATACAGGTTCAGATTCTGATTAAAGTTTCAAGTTTGCTTATTATGAGGCAGAAGGAAACTCAAAGGAAGTTGAGAGAACATTGTCCCTCAATGATCTTCTGTCCTTAAGGCATCAGTTCTCTGGAGTGGTTTTCTGTGTTTACATATTTTTAACTCCTGCTCAATTATTTTAACAATCTAGAGCAAAGGTCCAGATTACTAATTTAAATGAGATTTAAAACACACACACACGCACACACACACAAACACAGAGGCTAGTTTACTAAGCCCTTTAGTTTTCTTCTGCTTTCTTGGGAGAATAAATTTTTAATGTTAAAAAATCTTTGTAGAGAGATTACTAATATAGCAAATATAACATTAGCACCTGTGAAAGCATTGTGGCCAAGCTAATTAGTATTTTGTACTGGGTTTAGAAAACATGGATGACAGTTTGGGGAACATATGTAGAAGTACTTCCCATTTCACTTGTTGGGGATTACTTTTAAATAGGTATGCACAGGGTTGCAAATGAAAATACTGTAGATGCTTAGGGCACAATGACCTAAATATTAGAACATTGTTACAGTCTGCAATCTCTGAATCAAATCAGAATAGGACATTGCTTAGAACCATAGAACAAGGAGAAGCAACCACCATCTGGCTGGAATGTGATAAAATTCCACCCCAATGGTTTAGATAGTAAAGAATGTAAAAGTTGTTTAGATTATTCTTACACTTACGTCAGGGGTGTCACAAAGCCACAATTATATTAAATGCTAGAAACTGAATCAGGACATTTGAAGTTCTAAAAGCTTGGCAGAGAAAGTGGTTGAATTCTACTTCCATTTTGCAATCACTATTTTAATCTTAATTCTGGTAGAATGGAAAGCAGAATTATACCCAATTCTGTCTCAACTTGCTAAATCCAAATGCTACATCTGTATAAGATTACAAATTAGCATTTTATATTTGAACTTATATTTTAGCCTTACTAAACAGAGGTAGTTTAGCATCTATATACAGTTTTAGATTTACTGTAAACACTGATGCAATCAAAATTCAAAATTGGTTAATCTAAATTATAATTTTTCCCCGTTTGGAGAATCAGGACTAATTATAAGTAAAAGTTGGTTAGCAAAGCTACAGCTCCAACAAACTCTTTTTTAAAGACTTTTTTATCCCACCTTTATTATTTGTATAAATAACTCAAGGCAGGGAACATACCTAATACTCCTTCCTCCTCCTACTTTCCCCACAACAACAAACCTGTGAGGTGAGTTTGGCTGAGAGAGAGTGACTGGCTCAAGGTCACCCAGCCAGCTTTCATGCCTACGGCAGGACTAGAACTCCTGGTTTCTAGCCTTGTGCCTTAACCACTAGACCAAACTGGCTCTCTTTTTTAGGTATATTTTCCACCATATCTGTTTTTTTAAAAAAAATATTTGTGTATTTATTTTATGCATATACAATTAACAAAACAATCTTTAATCTTAAAAAAATCAAAAAGGGAAAAAAGACAACCCGAAACAAACTAAAAATACAAGCTAAGAAGGAACACCTTATATTTTTATACTGATCAATAGTCACTGGGTTACTAATAAATTAACTGCTATAATATAATATAAACCTGTTTTTTATTTAGTTTCAATTTTCAGAAAAGTTGTGGATTTACAATATGTCTGTATTTCACTTCATTACTCCGGTCTTCTTTTCTCCTGTTGATACTGCTGCCTAAACAACTGTGCTATAAAATTCAGAAACTTAACTCAGTTAAAAGTTATTCACTCCTGCTGATTAAATATTTTTAGTTTGCATCATAGAGCTGAAAGGGCTAGAAGGGATAAAAAAGTAATTTGTTCAACTCCACTGTTATAAGGGAGGATTATTCATAGATTGGCTTTCCACAGATATTTCACTGTAATGCTGAATGTCAATGAGGTTTACAAATGCCATTGCTTGATATTCATTATGTTTTAGTCATTAGGCAGATTATTTAGCAACCAGCTCCATTGCCTTGTCTACAATTGTAAAGCTTCTTATGATGTTCCTTGTGTTCTAGGCCCACAATAGTCTTACACCCCATCTTCTGTTATATCTCTGCCATGATCCTTGCTGCTTGAACTCATAGGTCCAAATGGCAACTGGATATATGAAATATAACATAGCATGTGTTTTAAAAATATTTGATGTCTTTGATGTGAGATTCAGTGAAGGGACTGCATTGCAGAACAGCAGAAATCTCTGGAATGTACAGAAGATATATTCAAAGTTCCACATCCTTTCCAAAGTAAATTATAAGATTAATAATACTTTTTTTGCTATTTTGTATGCTGCTGAAATTGATAACTAATATATTATAAAAGGGCATTTCATATGAAGTTTCAGTAAAGTTGGTACTATGGCTTCTTGCATAAGAATATTTAGAAGATGAGATTTGTTGTATCTCTAGATCCACTTTTTTAGTCACTTTGGTGGTTGTTGCCATGGGGGCATAAAGCAGGGGTCTACAAGCTTTTTGAGACAGAGAACTGTGCTTGATCTTTGAGTAGCCTGCCACTGGGCAAGAAAAACCCAAAACTTAAATTAGAATTAACTTCCATTTTATTAAAAGTACATTAAATTAAATATATGTGATTATTTCTCATATATTTAAGAATTTATCTCTTCTTCCCATTAAAAATTACAATAACTTTTGAAGAAGCTCTGAAGACATGCAAGTTGTGCACCTTATTATTATTATTATTATTATTATTATTATTATTTTGCCGTTCAGTCATGTCCGATCCTCGGTGATTTCCTGGACTAGTCCCTGCAGTTTTCTTGGCAAGATTTCAGAAGTGGTTTGCCCTTGCCTCCTTCCTACAGCTGAGAGAGTGACTGGCCCAAAGTCACCCAGCTGGTTTTCATGCCTAAGGTGGGACTAGAACTCTCAGTCTCCTGGTTTCTAGCCCATTGCCTTAACCACTAGAACAAACTGGCTCTCGCAACTTGGTATAAAGGAATTCTAATAACTTTTTTTAAGCTACTAGTGATCAGGGAGTCTCCAGTTCATTGTCTCACATATCTCTCATAAGATGTGGACTGGGCTTGATGAAATTCACCATGTTAGGGTGAATTTAAAAGATATAAAAACATCTAAAAGATATAAAAACAGCTTATATTTACAACCCCCACAAAAATAAATGATACATTGTGTTAGTTTGGCACGGATGATACTGAAAATAATGTAGAAGCTGATAAAGCATTAATTAGATTTATACTCTTTTTCCTCCAGGTATTCAGTTATATAACACTCCTCCAATGTTCCCCCACAACAGCAAACTTGTTAGGTAGATTGGTCTGAGAGAATGTGTCTGGTCCAAAGTAAGCTTCCACAGCTGAACATGGATTTGAAATTGGGTTGTCCTGGTCCTAATCCAATAATTTAACCACTATAACACCTACAAATTATATTTCTGATCTTTCTTAATAGTACCAGTTCATATGTATTTTCTAATTTTGTGTATATTTTCTGGATGAAAGTCTGATGCTTAGACTTCCATAACTTATTTATGAATTAGTGTCGTACAATATTTTAGATAAAGAAAAATGTTATCCTAGTACAGTATAAGAGTAAAATGCACTGTATACAGTAATTCTCAGAATTTAGTAACTGATAGCTTTCTCTTTGCATAATTTATACATCATTTCTAGATGCACCCAAACATAAGTTTCATTGTATTCATTGAGACTACTGTTAGGTATGTGTATGTAACTAGTGTTAAGTAACGTTAAAGAAGAGAATATGATACCAATCAAAGAGAATATTTGTAGCTCAGGGTTGAACTGTGGAGTCCTTGGTGCTCTCTGAGCCTTGTTGTTTTCTTGCAGACATTTCACTGACAGGCTAGGCATCATCTTCAGTGCGAAAAGGGAGTGGGACTTGCTCTCTGTTTATATACCCTGGCTTGTAATGCCTGGGTTGGTGGAGGTGTTTTTCTCCCCTTAGGAGTTCCTTGATTGGGCTGTTGTTTGCTGCTTGGTTGATTGACTGAGTTAATAGTTCCTTGATTAGGGTATTGTGTACTCTTTGATTGTTTGTCTGGTGTTAATCCTGGTGTTAATCTTTGCATATCTGGGTGTTGATTGCTGGCGAGGAGGTGTTCTGGTCTTCTGGCTTTTCTATTGTCTCTTTTGAATGGTATGTAAATGTTGTTTACCTCTATGTGCTGGTTGATGGCTGACTTGTCTGAGTGCCAAGCTTCCAGGATTATCTAGTGTTTTTGGATTTTGCTTGGTCTAGGATGCTCACAGTTCCCCAGTTGAAAGTATGGTTGAGTTTGTCCATGTGTTGTGAGATTAAGGAGTTTTCATCATGTCTTCTGACTGCTGGTTGGTGTTCGTGGATGCGTTCTGCTAGTCTTCTGCTGGTCTGTCCTACATAGTGGCTCTTACAGTCCTTACACTGTATGTTGTAGATGACTCCTGTTTTTTTCTTCTTGGGCTACTGGGTCTTTTGGTTTGCTTAAGATGTTCTGAAGGGCTTTGGTTGGTTTGTGTGCTACGGTGATGCCGTGTGGTTGTAACAGTCTGTTGGTAGTTTCTGAGATGTGTCTGATGTATGGCAGTGTTATCCTTTTCATAGCTTGTGTTGGTTGTTATATAGTGGGTTGAGTAGTCAGGCACTTTCTGATGTGTGGGTATCCATTTTACTGGAAGATGCTGTATAGGTGGTCTGTTTCCTTTTTCTGGTGTTCTGGATTACTGCAGTGCTGCAGTGTGTTTTTGCTCATCTGAATAATGTTCTTACACAGCTCCTCTTGTGTAAGCTATTAACTAGTAACTGGTTAATAACTGTTATTACTAGTTAAGAACTAGTTATTAACTGGAATTATTAACTCAGTCAATCAACCAAGCAGCAAACAACAGCCCAATCAAGGAACTACCAAGGAGAGAACAACACCCCCAGCAACATAAGCAGGACAAGCCAGGGTATATAAACAGAGAGCAAGGCCCACTCCCTTTTCGCACTGAAGATGTTGCCTAGCCTGGCAATGAAACATCTGCAAGAAAACAACAAGGCTCAGAGAGCACCAAGGACTCCACAAGAGAATATGAATTTACAAAGCCCAGAGAATAGCAAGAAAGCCAATTTGGGTGAGCCACGTATTCAGAGGATTAAAGTTTAATTCATCGCTGGAGATTCCAAAGGGAAAATTATCTGATGTCCTACTTGAAGCTGAACATTCTTTTTTCATGAAGAGAGAGGGAAAGAAATAATAATGGGTAAGCTGTGACATTTAAGAGATGAAGTAATTCCATGCTACAAAGTTAATGAGGGAAAAAATTATCCAGTTGAACTTTTGCACTCTAATTACCATTTTTGACCTTTTCCTTTCTTCTTCATTTTTTCATTCTCTTTGATTCCTTTGTTTCTCTGCATTTCTTCTCTTTTCAGAAACTTATTAACTCACTATTCTTTTTGAGATATCCATTTTCTCCTTCCTCCCATGGAAGGAGATACCTCTGGTTTCTTGTATAATCCCATGACTTCCAGCTGTTAAAAATATACACTTAGGATAGGACATGGTAGTCTACTAAGTACTCCTATTTTTTTTAAGGAATTTAGCTTTTATTAAAGGAAAAGTATGCTCTTTTTGCTCAATCTCTAGAGTATGGTTCTAAAATTAAGCTCTGTAAATATGGAGTAGGATTCAGATATAGTCATACCTGAGGTAGGTTTTTTTCCCAATCACTGGTATTAGCCTTGACTTATTTAACTTCCATTGCTCCCAGTAAGTCTAGAATCATTCAGTCATAAAGTTGGAGGGGGCTATCATGTCCAACTCCCTGCTCAGTGCAGGAATCCAAATTAAAGCATCCCAGATAAATAGCGGCCTAAAAGCCATATTTGAATATTTATTTGAAAAAAACTAGATTTGTTGAATAATCCAGATTTGAATGGATTCCACATAGCACTAAGTTATAATGCATGGGGTTCAAAAGTCCTGTATGAGACGGTTAAGATATATGTCTAAATTTATCCTTCTGAAAACTTTAAAAATGTATCATTTTGACTGGATCATGATATTTGTTTTAAGGGAAATATATGATTTATTTAACTGTTCACCTAACAGAAGATGTAAATGACTTCCCATTTATTAAAAAAATGTTTCATAAGTTGGTGAGGAAGAGGTTGGTGAGGCAAAAGAACAGCAAAAAGCTAAATTTTTTATCTATAAGGTTTTTTTTTAAAAAAACTGTCAGTTTGAGAAATAGGAAGTTGTTTAGTTTCTACTTGACTTGGTGGTCTGTGTGCCTGGGCTTTTTGTGGCTGTGGCAGCATTAGCAATTTGCTGATTGAGTTTATTCCCAGAGTCCTGAGTACATGGTAGGACCAGATTAATTAATGGTTTCGCTGTGGAACATATTGTCAACAATGTAGTAGATCTATCAAAGAGCTTTTGCAGTGGAGCAGCTTGCTAAAGGACAGAATAACTGCCTTTTTGAAATCCGACTGCCCTCTGTTCACACTATTGATAAATGAGCTTTATACAGCTTCTTGGTCAGAGTTACTTTACTCCCTGTGGTAGCCTTTACATATAAATTATGTAAAGCATCCCATAACTCTTTGGCAGTTTGTAAGCCTTGCACATTAATCAACTGATTGTCGTCCACTCCCAAAATCATAGAAGCTCTGGCTCGTTCATCTTGCTTAATCCAGCCAGCAGTGGGATTTGCAGGAGTTGGCTCACCTATGGGAGTCCACAGGTCTTCCCTTCGAAGATACATTTCCATCTTCAGAGACCAACAAAAATAATTTGTGTCTGAAAGATGTTCTAGTGGCATACCTGAAGTTGCAGTAGCAGCCATGGCTGCTCAGTTCAAAAAATCTCAGTAGCTTCTTCTTCAAACAAAAACAACAGTTTGAAAAAACTGCAGGCAGTGGCTTCACTGATCTTTTCTCATTTGCCTTTCAAAATTCAAAAAATATAATCTCTCATTGTTTTTGTATAGTTGAAGGCTTTCACGGCCAGAATCCAGTATTTATGTGTTTTCAAATAAGATTTGGTGACCAGTTTGTTTGAGAGCATGTTCAGCTATTGCAGATTTTTCAGGTTGCTGTAGTCTGCAGTGTCTTTCATGTTCTTTTATCCTGGTGTGGATGCTGCATTTTGTGGTCCCAATATATACTTGTCCACAGCTGCAGGGTATGCAGTAAACTCCTGCAGCGGTGAGTGGGTCCCTTTTGTCTTTTGCTGACTTTAACATTCGTTGTATTTTTCTGGTGGGTTTGAAGACTGTTTGGAGGTTATGTTTTTTCATTAGTTTTTCCATGTGGTCTGTGACTCCTTTTATGTAGGGCAGAAATATTTTGCTTGTGGGGGGCTGTTTTTCTTCAGTTGAGTACTGTTTTTTCAAACCGATACTGGACAACACCAACAGCCACTATGTTAGACTATACAGAGAAGCCATTGAAATACATAAACACCAACAGTTTCAATAAAAAAGAAGAAAGCCTAAAGATCAGCAAAACCTGGCTGCCAGTCCTGAAAAACACAGCTTGCAAAAGGTCAACGAAGTCTACTCAACCACAGAAATATGCAAACAACTCACACAATAGATGTGTTAATCCCACACATGACAGCACCACACCCCCTAATCACCACAAAAAACCCTCTCCCAATCTCTTCTAAATGACCTCTCAGCAGCTATAAACACCAGCAGGAACACATACCCTCCACTTGGGCACAGAGAGAATCTTCTAGCTGTGCTCCTGTCCTCTGAAGATGCCAGCCACAGCTACTGGCGAAATGTTAGGAACAAAAACTGCCAGAACATGGCCACACAGCCCAGAAAACCCACAACAACCATCACATTTTTTTGCTTTCTGGGCTCATAACCTATTGTGTTTTAAACATTCCAGAAATGCTTAGCAATTTGAGAGATCAATAAAGACACAAAAACCTTTTTTAGCAAACATTATATATTAAAATAAAAACATAACTACAAAATCCTCTTTACTGAGAGAGAAAAGGCCTCAGCATAATTTACAGAGGCAGCAGAACAGCAGAGATACAAGCATAGCAAGGCAATAAACAAAAGAACAACTTTACAAGACAAAGGTATGTTAATATATACTCTTTTACATAAAGGTTAAACCAATGAGCTACCATGGTAACTGAACTTATCAGTTTGAAAAACACACAAAGGTTGACCTTTTTACCTGGCCGACACTTAAGTTAAACAAAGGAACCCCTTTGGAATACCAGACTTACTGGCACCTTAAACTTGTGACCCAAGACCTTGTTTCCAAACTAGGAGAAAATATCTTCTGACCTAAATTCTTACTTCTAGCTAGCAGGATATCTTATGATTTAAATCCTATTAAAAACATAAAACCATAACAAGACCAACCACAGGGGAATCCACACTGGATTTGGCAAAGAGCAGGGGTATCTCGGGGTGTGTGTATCAGGATCTGCAAGATGGTGGACGTTTTTTCCTGATTAAAGCCCCTTTTCTATGTGTGTGTGATGTTGACACATGTACAAAAGGGGTGGGACTTCTGTCACAGCACAATGTTCAAGCTTAGGAGCACTGTATGCAGAAGCACTGGAGTCACCTGCACAGCTTCCGTTCCTCATCCAAAATGTCACGTTCATCTTCCTTGACCAGAAAGGAGGATATTTTGGGAAGGACTGAGAGGCCTACACAGGTCTCCTAATCCACCAGCTCTTCTGACACAGCACTTTTGTAGTATGCAAAGGGAGAAAACAGGAGAACCATTGTCACTATTGTATATAAGACTGAGCAATGGACAAATGGCCTTTAAGGCTGCTTCCTATCGTAAATACAATCTGAAGAATTGGATCCCAATTCTCCCAGTCTCAAAGAGGAAAATTACTAAAATGGCAAAATTATAATCCAGATTCAAAGAACCAGCCAAATGATTTTGAATGCCTAACATGGCTGGAGGTTTTAGTATCTCAAATAGCCATTTTTCCAGCTGCACAGTAAGCTGTTTTGGGAAAAAATAAATAAAGTAGCATTCACTTAAATATGTACAATACACACATTTTGTTTGAATGGCTACAGGGCTGTGGCGGATACTTCAGCATCCTCTCTTATCCTATGACACGTTGTTTTGAAATTATAATGTTTCTTGAATATTTTCTTCCCTTCCAAGCAGAGAAAGTGCAGGATAGCTTTACATGCCAGCTTGATGCCAATACATTAATATATTCATATTTGAGTCAATGGAGACACTTCTGAGTAAGCAGTTTGATGTCAGCAGCCTACTTGATTGATGCTTAGTCATTCTGCCATAATAAGGTTAGTATATAATACACCCTAAAGAAAATGAGACACCAAATAGCTGGCAAGGCAGATCTTCAAAATATGAATCACCTTTGCTAGCATCATTCATATTTGCTTTTTTATTCTCAAATTGTGCATTTCCCTCTTTGCTGCATATACAGAATTTTCCATTATAAAGAATAAACACACTCTCAGTACTTCACTCTAATCCCCAGAGCAAACTGTCTCTTTTATCAAACTCTATAGGAAACTGAAAAGCCAAATACATTTTGCCAAACTTCAGAAATTTTTGCCTATGTTAATGCAAACATTTGCCTCTGCATCAAAGTACATGTGTATTTGGACTTAGCAATGCATCTGATGACTTGAACTGTGCTACTATCTGAAGGAAAATCCATAATATTCTTATTAGAAAATATCTAGGAATTTAGTATGGAGACAAAACAAGGGATAGTTTGTGTTGTTGCTCCTAGTATGAGCAGGAATAGCGTTCAATATTTTGCTATCTGAAGAAAAATGACAAACTGTCCCTTCTCTCCTCCTACCACAAAAGGTCATGGCATATAGTAAAGCCAACCAAAGTATTATAGTACATAATGCAGAAAATCCCAGAGGTATATATTACCTCTCCCTGGCAGTAAAAGCAAAAAAGGATACATTGATATGAAATAATTTCCATGATATCAAAATTCTGCTGTTTGAGGCAGCTGTCTCACTCTGCTTAGTATTAAGTCTGAACTAAATGGGACTGAATGGGATCATTTACACATGGTAGGAAAGTCCTTAAATGGTCTCCATCTGTCTCTATCATCATGAGAGAGTTGTCGTATTTGGCTATTTCCAAACATAAAATGTGCATTTGAAGCATCAGATCCTCAAAAGTCAGTAGAATCACATATTTTGCCTCAAATTCCTGTTTATTACTCATCACTAAAGGCTACATGCTAGTTTTAAGTTATCCAAGATGTGAGAAATTATTTGTTTTTGTTTATTAGTTTGTTGTCCTGGCTTATTCAATCCTATCTGACTCTGACCAGATTACAGACTTCCAAAACAGTAAGAAGATTAAAAACTAAACATAACACAAACTTAACAAGATAACCAGTATAATCAATAGCATGCCAAGCACCATGCCTCCAGCACACTGGGAGACGCCAGGACACACTTGGACTATGTATTGCAGGATGCTGGGAAGTTAACTTTGGCCATGCAAGCCTTTTACTGGTCCAGAGGCACTAAAGCTCATGTCAAAGGCTGCTGCTTTATGATGCTGAGATGGGGCCCCTTAAGACCATTGCAGCTCTGGAATACTTGCAGTCCAACTGTGGGAGGAACATATTCCAATTGACCCAAATGTGGTTTTGTGACAAGAACAAGGTATAATCAGAGTAAAAATTGCAGTGTGGATTACCTTTTAAATTATTTTCATTTAAATTATTCTTTTTTCTTGCTGTCTTGGTTTCCTTAGTTGTAGCAGATACATTTACTATTAAATAGAGAGGTTCTATTATGCAAAAACTGAACCAATATGAATATTCACAAGAAGCTCTAATTAGCTATAGGCTATGATCAGGCCAAGATGGGGGCGTGGTGGCTCAGCGGGTAAGACACCAGGCTTGTCGATCGGAAGATCGCAAGTTCGGAGGTTCGAATCCCTAGCTCTGCATAACGGACTGAGCTCCCGCACTCGCCCCAGACCTTGCCAACCTAGCAATTCGAAAGCATGCAAATGCAAGTAGATAAATAGGTACCACTTTGGTGGGATGGTAACAGCGTTCCACACGCGTCATGCCGGCCACATGACCGCGGAAGCGTCTTCGGACAACGTTGGCTCTTTGGCTAACAAACGGAGATGAGCTCCGGCCTCTAGAGTCGGACACGACTGCACAAATATGCGGGGGGGACCTTTACCTTTACCTTATGATCAGGCCAAGGGAGAGCTAAACCAGACAGCCTTAGATATAGAGGAGCAAGAAGTATGAATTTATTTATTTATTTGTTTATTTGTTTATTTGTTTGTTTATTTATTTATGTTTCGACTTCTATCACCGCACAATCTCCCCCAAGGGGACTCTGGGCGGTTTACAAACATAGAGATTAAAATTCTGTTATAAAAACACACAAAAATACAATATACAATTAATTATTATTATAAATTAAGTAGAAAATCCAAGAAGGCAGACCATGATCTTTAAAAGGGCTCTATGGCACCAGCCATCCCCACGAGGAACTATTCCTGTTCCCATCCCACGCGAGGTGGCAAAACCAGGTCTTTAGGTTCTTCCGGAAGGACAGGAGCGATGGGGCCTACCTCACCTCCGGGGGCAGGCTGTTCCAAAGGGCAGGCGCCACTGCTGAGAAGGCCCGCCTTCTGGACCCTGCCAAACGAAACTCCCTTACCGATGGGGTCCGGAACATGCGCTCTCTACATAATCGAGTGGGACGGTTTGAAGTTATGGGGATGAGGCGGTCCCTCAGATACCCTGGTCCCATGCCATGTAGGGCTTTAAAGGTCAAAACCAACACCTTGAATTGCACCCGGAAGCATACCGGCACCCAATGCAGCTGGCGCAGCAGAGGTGTCACATGGGCCGATCTAGGGGCACCAATAACTGTGCGCGCAGCCGCATTCTGGACCAGTTGTAGCTTCCGGATACTCTTCAAGGGTAGCCCCATGTAAAGCGCATTGCAGTAGTCTATGTGGGAGATGACCAGGGCATGAGTGACTGTACGGAGGGACTCCTGATCCAGGAAAGGGCGTAACTGGTGCACAACATGAAGTTGCGCAAAGCCCCTTCTGGCCACGACTGCCACCTGCTCCTCGAGCAGGAGTCGTGAGTCCAGAAGGACCCCCAGATTCCGCACTGATTCTGAACAGGGAAGTGCAACCCCATTCAGAACCAAAGATGATAATTTCCCAGATCCAGAAGAACCATCAATCCACAGCCACTCCATCTTACCAGGGTTCAGGTGAAGCCTGTTGTTCCCCATCCAGACCCCCACAGCCTCCAGGCACTGAGAAAGGGCGGCCACTGCATCACTTACTTCACCTGGGATGGAGATGTACAACTGTGTATCATCAGCATACTGATGATATCTCATCCCATGGTGACGGATGATCTCACCCAGCGGTTTCATATAGATATTAAATAGAGGTGAGAGAACCGAACCCTGCGGCACCCCACAAACGAGGGGGCGAGAGTTGGATCTCTCATCTCCTATTACTACTGATTGGGACTGGCCCCAGAGGAAGGAGGTGAACCAACGCAGAACTACGCCAGCCACCCCCAACTCCTCGAATTCATCTGCCAAGAGGATTTATTTTGATAGTTAGACAATTAATTCCAGTTCACCTGGATATTTAAGTCAACTTGAAATTTCAAAATACAGGAGACCTAGTCATTAGCATGCTTTGATGCTTTGTCAGCAGCTAAATTGAAAGGGAGATATAGGAAACTCCCATATGAAAATTGGCTTTGCCCATGTGGGATGGGCCATTTGGAAACCATAGCTCATTTCCACTTACACTACCTTTTTAATGAAGACAGCATAATATATATCCCCATTAATAGTTATTTCTAAAGATTCAGATTCATTCTGTCTTCAGTATCTACTGACCGATGAGGATGCCATAGTAGCCATGGAGATTCCCTGGGAATCTTTCATTCAAGTACTTGCCAGATATGACCCTGCTTAGCTTTTGAAACCTGCCAAGGTTGGCCTGCTGCTGCCATCTAGCTGGGCAAATGACTCAAGACCCACGTATCTAAAAAAGCACTTCTTCCAAACCATTGTGCTCATGTCTTCAGATCTTGTGATAAGTCCTTTCTCCATGTGTGTCCTTTGCCAGAAGTATGTTATTCAACTAGTAAGTGCATTTATTTTCATAACAATAGTGGTGTATTTATTCTTCAAATGTTTTAAAAGATATATATATATATATATATATATATATATATATATATAGAGAGAGAGAGAGAGAGTGTCTCTCTCTCTCTCTCTCTCTCTCTCTCTCTCTCTCTCTCTCTCTCTCTCTCTCTCTCTCTCTCTCTCTCTCTCTCCTTGGTGCTCTCTGAGCCTTGTTGTTTTCTTGCAGACGTTTCATTGCCAGACTAGGCAACATCTTCAGTGCGAAAAGGGAGTGGGACTTGCTCTCTGTTTATATACCATGGCTTGTCCTGCTTGTGTTGGTGGAGGTGTTGTTCTCTCCTTAGGAGTTCCTTGATTGGGTTGTTGTTTGCTACTTGGTTGACTGACTGAGTTAATAGTTCCTTGATTCCTTGATACACATACACATACACATATGCATACACATACACATACACACACATACATATACTGTATGCATGTATGTGTGTGTGTGTGTGTGTGTGTGTATGTATATATATGTGTATGTGTGTATATATATATATATATATACACACACACACACACACACACACACACATACATACACATACACACACATACATACATACATACTATACATACAGGGGGAAAAACAAGTAAAAACAGCTTGTTTGGCATTAGTGTCTGCCTTATTGAATTCTCTTCCCAAAAAAGCTTGACTGGGCCTATTTTGTGATGCTGTTTTATCAGATGATTTTTTTACAATTTAATCAGACATTTTAATTAGGTTTATTTTCTAATAATTGGGGGGAGTTGATATACTATTACTATTATAGGGGTATTGTAAAAAAAATGTTGTACATTTCCCTGAAATCCTAAATAGGATGACAAGCTATTTTAAACTAACATTGTCCCCCAGAAAATCTCATCTTCCTTTCAGAGCTACTTTCCAGATGTCAGAGATTATTTCATCTTAGAGGTGATGGGTTACTTGGTTTATTGCGTTAAAAATGTAATGAGTTGTAAGACAGTTTTAGTCTAACACCTTAATTTCAGCACCACCCTGGAATGCTAAAAACAATGTCTGGGAGAAGCCTGACAAGTCACCTTACCAATCACTCTAATTTAAGTGTTTTCTGAACAGTATTCTTCTCTACTAGTGTTTCTCAACCTTGACAGCTTGAAGATGTGTGGACTTCAACTCCCAGAATTCCCCAGCCAGAAAGACTTGCTGGGAAATTCTGGGAGTTGAAGTCCACACATCTTCAAGTTGCCAAGGTTGAGAAACACTGTTCTGACTGTAATGACATCTGCATTATACCATTTCAGAATTTGACATTACACTTTAAAACAAAATTCAGTAAAATACTGTAATTTAGAAAATGGTATAAATTGGCCATCTATTAAGGGTCAGATACTCTGTCCATGAACCCTTCATTTCATCTGCCTTTTGTGAAGTTACACTGAGAAATGTCAGTTTGTTCAAGGGTTTGCCACTTGGGAATCTCTACAATGTTACATCAGGACTATGACACCATAAAGGGAATACATTATTAAACCCTTGAACTCCCGTAATGCAATCTGATGATTGCTTAGATCAGGATCACTGAGGCAGGGCAACAGGCAAAATGAGTCCAAAGCACTCAGAGTTTGTCCAGACATGAAAAACAGAATATACAGTACATTCTTCTAGTTACTGGAATTACTGGAATATGGCTCAGGTCTGAACCAGCAATATATCAAGCATCATTTTCATTTCAAGACAGTGGGCAGGGCTGCAGAAGCCATTTAGTGTCCACCAATTGCAGGGACATCTTTCTGTCAGTGCCTGTAATGGGTCCCGAGTTCTGATTACTCAAAAGCTTCTGTAACTCACAGGTTCCTAGACATTTTAAAAATGCTTTTTTTCCAAGGTATTTTCTTACTTACTAAAAATGATCATTATCAGACTTTTCTCTGTAGTTCTCTGTGAAATGCCTATTTAAAGGAGCAGCAGCTGTTTATCTTTTGCAGCTGCAGTTCTGATAATACCATTTCAAAACTGCTACTTTTAAGTACTAACTAGCCTGTATACTTTGCTGACATTCAATATCTACAGTTAAATTCAGTTGACTTGCCTTCATGTGGCTTTCCATATATAACCAAAGGAAATGGCAGGCAATACATCTTTCAGATAATTGGCAGAGTACTTGGATCTCATAGGATTAACTTGTTTCTTTTGGTCAGTTAAACCTATACAAAAAGCACAAGCATAAAACTTCAAACATTCATATTTTTTGCAATATAATTTTTGTATGCAAAAATTACCCTTACCCTTAAGCTTCTGCTAATATTGCCTTACCTCAAATTCCAGACATGACATGGCACAAAACTTGGCCACTTATTTATTTATTTATTAGACTTTTATCACCGCGCCATCTCCCCCACAGGGGACTCTTAACTTGAATTGCCTGTGTATTAATCTAAGATATATACTTTGGGATAGGCAACATTATACGAAGTACATAATAGATAAACAAAAAACAGATAACCCAATAAATTAAAACATGGCATAAGAAAAAGAAATATAGCTGAATCTAGTTGACACGCTCACCATTTGCTATATCTAACTCTACCTTTCTATCCTTGCAAACAACCCTTGCTTCTAGTAGGTCTACACCAGAGCTTTCCAAACTGTGTGTCGCGACACAAAAGTGTGTCGCCACACACAGCATGGTGTGTCGCCACACCACCCGGAAGCGGCGGCGCACGCGTGCACGGCGGCAGTGGCGCGGGATCAGTGCTTCTGCGTTTTAGCGGAGGCTGCCGCCGCTGCCGCCATCATAAGCGCACACGCCGCCGCATGCCCCCCCGCGCTGCTGTTGCCAGCGGCGGCACTTTGGAAAGCCTGGTCTACACCGTTTCATATACTGCCCTTCGTTCTTTAAATGTCTCACCACTCTTTCTCTGTGGATCTTATCAACTCCATTAAATCACAATTTTCTTTGACTTCTGTTTCTCTCCAGCCACTCATTCTTATTTAAAGTATTTGCATATTGTTGATTCTACAAGGACTCCTGGCAGTTGACAAAAAGCTGACCATAAAAGCATAAAAAACATCAACCCCCAACAAAGCCTGGCATTCTGTAGCAACTAGCCTTAGTCCTCATGTGTTGAGATCTCAAAAAAAAATAAAAGTCTGTTAGGGAGGCTGTCATTGGGAGATCGGTAATTCTGGGTCACATCCAGAAAAGCATCAAGTTTGAGCCTTGTTTGAGCATCAGGTTTGAGCTCTCTATATCACCAAAATTCGTCAACACCCTTCTTCCATACCTATCACTTACTTATGCATTCAATCCACTTTTCTTCAGCACCTCTTCATTCTTGGCCCTACCTCTTTCTATTTACATGTCTTAAGTAACTCATTCCTGCTGCACTGAACTTACTTTTCCTGTGGCACCCCACACAAGAGGGGTCGAGGGTCAGATCTCTCCTCTCCTATTACCACCGATTGGGAACGGTCCTGGAGGAAGATGGTGAACCAGCGCAAAACTACATCACCCACCCCCAGCTCCCTGAGCCATCCCAAAAGGATACCGTGGTTGACGGTATCGAAAGCCGCTGAGAGATCCAAGAGAGCAAGAATGGATGCACTCCCTCCATCTCGCTCCCGCCAAAGATCATCCATAAGCGCGACAAATGCATTCTCTGTCCCATATCCCGGCCTGAAACCTGACTGAAAGGGGTCTAGATAATCCGTTTCATCCAGAATCCTCTGGAGGTGCAGCACCACCACCTTCTCAATCACCTTTCCCAAAAAGGGAAGGTGGGAGACAGGGCAAAAGTTGTTTAAAACGGTGGGGTCCAGGGATGGTTTCTTGAGGAGGGGGTGCACCAGCGCCTCCTTAAAGGAAGCTGGGAACACTCCCTCCCTCAAGGATGTATTAATCATCACCTGGACCCAACCACATGTCACCTCCCGGGCTGATTTAACCAGCCAGGAGGGACATGGGTCTAGGTGGCATGTGGTGGTGCTTACAATCCGGAGGATCCTATCTACTTCATCAGGCCCAACAGGATCAAACTGTTCCCAGATAACAGGGTAAGTACATTCCTCTTGCATCTCCCCAGATTGTGCCTCACGCTTAGAGTGTAACTTAGAATGAATCTGAGCTATTTTGTCCTGCAGATGCTCAGCAACTCTAGGTGGCTCACAACATAACACACAGGATGACATACTGTACAATGTGAGTAAGGAAAAAAGAAATGAGGCAAATAAAGAACAAGTAAAGAACAGAGAACAAAATGGTGAATCTAGCCAACAACACAGAAAACATACAGACACAACCTATAAAGGACTCCAGCCCCTTGGGGAAAATAGCCAGGTCTTTAAGGCCCTCCAAAATGCCATCAGAGTGGGTGCCACTTGGATCTCAGGAAGAATCTCATTCCAGAGTGCAGGTGCCACAGCAGAGAAAGCACACCTCTTTGGTCCCAAAAGATGACACTGTTTAAGAGATGACATTGAAGCATCTCTAAAGCACACCAACCCTGTCAGTTTATATCAGCCAGGCATACTCCACAGGAGATAGGTAGCCCCTCAAATAACTGGACCCTATGTAAAGTCATGTAGGACTTTATAGGTCATAGCCAGCATTTTGAATCACACCTGGAAACAAACTGGCAACCAGTGCAGCTTATGGAGCAGGGCTGCATACCGAGGCATGCCCATCATTGCCCATGCCACTATATTATGGACCAGTTGAACCTTCTAAGTCAGTGCTTTCCAAACTGCCACCACTGGCGACACACCAATGGCGGCATGCACAGTGGCAGCGGCCTCGTGTTTTGCGCTAAACCGCAGAAGCGCTGATGGCGCCCCGCTGCCATCATCGCTGCCGCCGCCATGAACACCGCTGCCTTGTGCACCCCCACACCGCCGCCGTGCACGCCCCCGCCACTGCTTCCAGGTTGTGTTGTGACACACTAAACTGTGTGTTGCGACACACTAAAGTGTCGCGACACACAGTTTGGAAAGCTATTTTCTAAGTGGTCTTCAAGGGCACACCACATAGAGTGCATTGCAGTAATTGAGCTGTGAGGTGACTAGGGCATAAGTGACTGTCTGAAGGGCTTCCTGATCCAGGAAAGTTCACAGTTGATGCACCAGATGAAGCTGTGCAGAGGCCTTCTTGGTCACAGCTGCCACCTGCTCATCAAGAATCCTCCAGATTGCACACTTCCCTTGAATGGAGAAGTGCAACCCCATCCAGGGTTTTTAAGTTTTATTCCATCAAAACATAGCCAACTTGAAATGTTCCACCATAACTTTTTTCTATTTCATGCACACCTGAAACCATTACACTGGTGCAGTGTTGACTTAGTAGACGCCCTCCTAAAGGAACTATAAGTATGCCCATTACATACAAATGCAGAGATAATTACGTATCCAAACTTTTATCCTATAAGTTGCAACCCTGCTGTAATAAAAAGAGCCATATAAAACAGCAATGCAAAGTAAAGGGAATATGTTGGATTTGAAATATTGCTGTTAGCACTAAAAAGGGAATTTCTTTGCTCATCATTCAATAGAAAGAATGTATAGCATGGAACATGCATAGGATTAATTAGTAAATTCTTCCAGAAGTGATAATATCTGACTCTCACTACCTAGAATATTCCATCCTTTGGGAATGCCAGTAACACTTTATGGCAAGATTATATCTTCTCATACAATTAATTAATACCATAAAACTTAATGTTGCTGCAGTTACAGAAAACCAAGAGCCAGTTTGTTTTGTTTTGTTTTTGCAGTTGAGAAAGCGACTGTTTTTATAGGAGATATATTACACTCCAATACCTAGTGGTTAAGGCACCAAGCTAGAAACCAGGAGACTGTGAGTACTAGTCCCACCTTAGGCATGAAAGCCAGCTGGTTGACCTTGGGCCAGTCACTCTCTCTCAGCCCAGCCCACCTCACAGAGTTGTTGTGGGAAAAATAGGAGGAGGAAGGAGTATTAGGTATGGTCCCCACCTTGAGTTACTGTATTTATAAAAATAATAAAAGCAGGATAAAAAATCTAAAAAAAAATACAACAGTAAGGCCAGTAAGATTCTTCAGCTTTTCTCTATGCTACAAGAACTTTATATGAACTCCTAGCCTTAGACACTTACCCTCATTAGAATTGTTTGTGTAAACTATATTTAATTCTGTGTCATGTTGTAGCTAAAGAATATAGTTATACATTTGGTCAAATGGTCCTAAAAGTTACATAGTTTGGTACTGGCTCTAGGATCAAGACTCATGTAATACTACTAACTGAAGAGTTAGCAAACACTGAGACTCTATTGAATTGATCAGATCCAGATAGATTGACAACAGTATTAGTCCCTTCCACAACATTCTGTAGAATACTTCCTGCCATTTTACCCCAACATAAAAGGTAGAGGAGACAACTTAAAAAAATATCACAACATGGACTAAGTTCTATGTCAGCCTGCAGCAGTCTGAGAAGCTGGGAACCACAGGAAATGTAGTTCCCATGTCCTAGTCATCATACTACAAACATAGGAAATATAATAGCAGCAACAGGTAGGATTTTAAAATTGAAACACCTGGCTCTAATTTTTCGTTCAAATGAATTGATAATCCTAGAGGTTCACATACTTTTGCCACACACAAATAAGTGGCTGTGGATCATTTTCCTCAATAAATAAATGAACAAGTATAATGTTTTTGGCCCATTTGTTTAACTGGGTTCTCTTTGTCTAGTTTTAGGACTTGTTGTGGAGAACAAAAGGATCACGTTTTAGGTCATATTTATGCAGAAATATTGAACATTCAAAAAGGTTCAAACACTTTAAAGCACCACTGCATGTGCAGCCTTTAAAATGTCAGCTTTCTGTTCAGATAATGAGCCAGGCTGTCCTGAGCCTTCTGAACAAGGTACACTTTATGAAATCTTCTGAATGAATGTCGGCCAGGAATTGGCATGGAGATCAAAGTATTATTGAGTTATATGTACTGCTACAATCCCAATTAAAGAGGTTCCTGTTGCCCTTCTTATACTTCTATTGACACTTTATTGTATGCACCCTGAAGAGTGCTACCGAGCTCCCCAGTTTCCAAGGCAACTGGAAAGCCTATCATTTTGAAGAAGACTTCAGAAATCTATGTATGTCTCTTGGAGGGAAAAAAGGGAGGGGTGGAGGGAGGTGCTGATAAGGGAGAAAAGGGGATTGCTGCTTATTTGAGAGGACACATTTTCAAATGCCGACCTCCTAAGTTATGTTTTATTATAGAAGGCCATTTAGAGGTTTCCATGTTAGGTTTTTCTGTTTTCAGTGGCAACATAAAATAAAGATGTTTAGAGTGGGTGTGGGGAGGGTGGAAGAGTTATTTTCAAAACATGGAAAAAATATTAATTCCAGTGCTGGGCAGTCTGACCATATCTAAAGTGTAACAAAATATACTTGCAACAGAGGCATGTATTCCTGAGTTCAGGATAGAATAGTGGGACTCCGTTACGATGTTCACAGAACTTCAGAGATACCATATGTGGGCTGCAAAAGTCTATCTGACCACTTGAGCTTGATAATGTGGGCTGGAGAGTCAAGTGGCAGGTATTTAATTAATTAATTTTATAAGGCCACCCAACTCCATTGAAACTCTGGGCAATGAACAATATTACAATAATGTGCAAATAGGAACACAAAAGCAACCCACATCTGAATCCTTTTTTGGAGTTACTGATGCTTAAGGAATCCAGGCCCTGAATCATCAATCTGCAGCAAAGGGTTCAGTTTAATGTCTCCTTATGGCTTCCGACATAGTATAGCTTTAAAGTGATGCTACCAGCAGCATCCACAACAAGCATCAATAGTATCTAAATCTCAGTGTGTGCATCATTATGTCATCATGCAAATGGCATGCATATGTAATGACATCTCACAGAAGTACACAAGTGTGTGTGTGTGTGTTGATAGATTATTATCAAGGTTGGCTTAGTTTCTTTCTTTTTGTTTGTTTGTTTTAATGGCAGATTTATTTAAAGAGGAATAAAGAAAGCATTCATAATCTTGAATACATAAATCCCAAAAGCAAAGGGAACTCCTATATGCATTAATTTATCTCCATTGTCAGTAAATATATTAATATAATTTCTTTCTTACTTTTTCCCTTAAGAATATATAAATCCATATCTGGGCATTATAATATTGTCTTTGTGATGAATATTAAGCAAGGATGATAATAAGCAATTAAAAAGTTTTATCAAAGATTGAGCATAAGATAAAAACTGCATTCCCTGATTGCAGTAGTTCCTTACAACTTTTATTAGTGTTATACTATAAGTTTTCATTTTCCACTATCATCCACCTCATTTCCCCCCATGGTGTAAGATTAAATGGGGAAACAAGGAATTAAATATATTTTCCAATTGAGTAATGTGAATACCTTCTTTCTTTCTTTCTTTCTTTCTTTCTTTCTTTCTTTCTTTCTTTCTTTCTTTCTTTGAGAATGAAGTTCTTCTAAAAGTGAGCAGTAGAACCCATCTTCCTGTTGTTATTTTTCCTTCCCACACAGGCTCCATAAGAAAATATTACTTTTTGTTATTCATAATTATTTTTCTGATTTATTACAATTCTAATATTATTTATATTTATAAATCAATTATAATTTGATTTATTATAATTTTAAACATTATACACTGCAAGTTTAAGGAAAAAAAGTGTACACCATGAAATAAAACCATAATTATCATTCGTTAATCCATTTACTCCTGTAACCTGATTTGTTAGAAAACAAATTTACAGTAAAACATGATGCAGCATAATCACGATATAATCTGATTACCAAAACATGGTAATCAGAAACTGCTTGTTCACAATATACTTGCACTGCAGCCATGTTTTTGGCTCTCTCCTTTAGCTTCCAAATTCTAAATGTTCAGAGACCTTGAGCCAGCATGGAACTTTATTTTAACGTTAAATAAAATTGTGTTTATAGTCCCTGTTCTACATCCAGGTAATCTCTCTCACTTCAGTCATACTACCTCCATAGCTTCTTAGTATTAAGATCAAAATATTTCCAGTGTGGACTTTTGAGATTATGTCTGGGTGAAATAGTCAACATGAAATTAACACACTGTCCACTATGCTTAGATGTGTACATAGGAGAATATACTAAAGCAGCTAGTCCCCGTTTGTATTAACTTCTAGGACAGAGCTTTCCAAACTGTTTGTTGGGACACGTTAGTGTGTCGGCTGCAGTGTCTGGGTGTGTCGCAGCTGCTGCTGCCTCCTGGCTTCCACGCAGGTCCTAGTGCCTGCCTTGTGCCTTGCTGTCTCCAAACCTGCTGTGATTCTGCACAGATCCTAGTGCCTTGTGCCCTGCTGTAAGATTGTGTCGCGAAATGATGCTGTGCTGTAAGAGTGTGTCACGAAATGATGCATGTCTAAAAAGTGTGTCACCAACACGAAAAGTTTGGAAAGCTCTGTTCTAGGATAACACAAATCCATAAGATAGAGTGCATGAATTAACAGAATAATTATGGAAAGTCTGGATACATTATTGTCAGTGAATGCATGTTTCTCTCTTTCTTTCATTAATTTCTGTGAAAGCATAAAATATTGGGGAAACTTGTAGTGAATTTATCTTTAAAAATGGTAAATTAATAAATACAAATTTTATTAGAGACAGATTTAATTCTGCCAGTAGCAGCCTTAATGACATGGGGTGGTTAAAAAGTTAGAGTTCACTCTTCATGTGATGCTGTTGTTAAATAAAAACAAGGACAACATTAAGAATAAAAGTGCAGCCTGAGAAATGATTATATGGAGGTAATTAGATCTCTACAGGCATGGAAGAGTCAGCAGTATTCCATGATGCCACTGCAGCAAAGCATGAAAATATATTCTCAGTTGAACTTGAAGTGAAGGCTCACTGCAAGGCTGCTGAAGCTGTTTCCTTTAGCAAAAATAAATGTACTAGGATTAGCCCTGTATTGGAGAAGATTATATTATAATATTCCAGGACATCATTCATTGATGGAAACTGTTCATGACTCCCTGGGAGCACTTCCCAAAAGGTTTTTTTTTTTTTTTGGTCTTCCAACTCTTCTAAATCCAGTTCAAAATTATCCCCAAATTGTTTGATATTGTTTAGGCTATTTTCAGATCTATTACAGCATTAGGGCACAGAAACATAGTCTGCAAATCTATAAAGCTGACAGAGTGCCATGAGACAACCTGCATGTGCCCTTTCTAGGCAGTAGCTGAGCATAGTCAGTGCTTGCTTTCTGGGCTTTCTAAATGCCCCCTCCTGACCTCCCAAGAATGTACCTAAATATGAATGCCTTAACCTCCTTGCCTGTGTTTTTGTGCTCATTATGATGGCAAACTACTGTTGCCCTCAAAATTCCTAAAGCTGGCAATGCTGCACTTAGGCCCATTCTCCAACTATGTGAGCATGCTGCTATGACATAATCCCAGGAAGTAAGAGGTGGGATGAGCCAAGAATTTCTTCTAACGAGAGCACAGACTGCTCTTTCAAGCACAAGACAAATGCAATGCTATTTTTGAGGTGACCTTTGATGCTTTGAAATGGCATTTCCTTGTCTTTCAACAAAATGGCACTGGCCCAGGGATATATTGAAACTGCTCACTGTTGCAAGCCCCCAGTTACAATCCTGAGTGATCAATGGAAAGTTATTCTCACATGAGTATCAGGATTGCACCTTCATCTAGGTTTTACTCTTGGAATCGGTCACAGTGTAAATAAGTAATGTTGATGGAAGTTTATTTTGAAGCCTATTTGTTTCCTGGGAGTGGGGGATTTTCAGAGAGATACAGTTGGGGAAGAGGTAACCCTCCCCTTCCCAGGTGCCTTTTTCCCCAACATGGCAATTAGATTTGAGAAAAGGCTTTTGTATGCCTAGTTGTTGTTTGAACCATTGATAGTGATGGGGGGTTCTGTGTGAGAGAGAGAGAGAGAAAAAGAAAGGCTGTGACTGACTAAACTAATTCTATCCTTCACTTCGTGGTGCCTCAGCGGGTAAGACACCAGGCTTGTTGATCGGAAGATCGCAAGTTTGGAGGTTCAAATCCCTAGCCCTGCGTGACAGAGTGAGCTCCCGCACTAGCCCCATCTCTTGCCAACCTAGCAATTCGAAAGCATGCAAATGCAAGTAGATGAATAGGTACCACTTCGGTGTGAAGGTAACAGCGTTCCACGCGCGTCATGCGGCCACATGACCGTGGAAGCATCTTCGGATAACGCTGGCTCTTTGGCTAACAAACGGAGATGAGCACCGGCCCCTAGAGTCGGACACGACTGCACAAATGCGTGGGGGGGGACCTTTACCTTTTTACCTTATCCTTCACTAACAGGAGTCTTCCTGTCTCCACATTTTAGCCACAAGAGTGTGCTCTATTAGGTTTACACAATCCCAGGAACAAACTGACTCTAACTTGAATTAAAACTGTAATCTGAAACACTTTCATGACACTTATATGTCACATGTCCCTCTGGGTCTTCACTTCCCTTTTTCCAGAGAAGCCACCCTTGGACCTTTCTTATCCCTCCCTGACCTGGAACTGCCAACTGCTCTGCACACTCATGTAAAAGTGACTACTGGTATATAGGTCTAAAGGTCTGCATTTGGGATCTTGCTGATCAGGTGAAGCCATCTGATTCTTCCAGACTGTAAAACCCAATTCAGCAGGGCTGAGGATCCAGGAAGTCCAAGAAACCAGTTAACCAGAGGTGGTTCAGCTGTTTTAAGGATCAGCAACCTCCTTGGGGCTGTAATTGCACATCTCTTTTTTATGTGCATGGACATCACACACATATTCAAAAGGCATGAGGCTTATATCGCAATGTTCCACAATCTTGCCAATTTTGGCCCACCCTCTGTGGAATAGAGGTGGTGGTGGTGGGGAATTGGGCCAGGTGACTAAGTTGGGTTAATGGCTTTTCTCCTGGCCTGAACAAAAAGGTTGCCCAAAAGTTGATGGCCATGGATTCTTTTACCAAACTCTCTTTGATTAACAAAGTTGGGTCAATGAATCATTAAAAAACATAACCTACAGTTCTGATTAATGAAAGGAATAGCTCAGAAAGAGTTCATGTCTCTGGTAATGTTACCTTCTGAGGATATCCCTTTGCTACATTTTACCAAGACATAGCAATCAGCATTGCCAATGGAAAGAGTTCCAATATTAATTTGGAAAGGTCATTCTTGTATTCTTTTAATAGAGCTTTTATTCCCTGTGGCTACTAGAATTATTGTACACAGGGAGCCAAGAAAGGCAAACTTTTTTCAAGTTGGGTCCTTTTCCCAACTAGTCATGCCTTCCAGGTTCCCTCTAGTGCATAAGGTATCAGTATTCCTGTAGAAGAAACTCTTGTCTGCAGTCAAAAGTTTTTGTTCTGTTGGCTTGACCATAGTGTTAAGGTCATACAAATGTTGAGCCAGATTGGGGGTACAGTTTAGTGGGTAGAACAAATCACTGTGTTGTGCAACTTCAGTCAAGTGTTTATTCAATAAAGGTTGATAATCGCCTTATGGAATATCTTGCCCCCGGAGGTGAGACTGGCCCCTTCACTCCTGGCCTTTCGGAAGGCCCTTAAGACCTGGCTCTGCTGCCGGGCCTGGGACGACAGAGGCGGCAGTGCCTCCTGGGGTTGGCTGGCCCCGTAGTAATACGATCTATCCTACGGTCCCCAATCCATCTTGGATTTCATGTAATTTATTATTGGATGTATTTTAGATATTGTGTTTGTATAGTTTTTAAACTTTCAATTGTTGTAACCCGCCCAGAGTCCCTTGCAGGGGAGATGGGCGGGGAATAAATTGAAATAATAAATAAATAATAAATAAATAAATAATGGAAACAGTGGCTTAGTATGATTTATGAAGCTGATCACCACTGCCTATAGCTTAGCTCTGAAGAGATAAAGTAAGGAATTATATTCAAAAGCAAGGCAGAACACATACAGAAATATGTGGCTTTGAGACACAATTGAAATGGTTATTAGAGAATCCCTTATTGACTGACAATGCATATTAATTCCTTTTTTCTTCACAAGTTCACAGAGGTTTAAATATCTTTATAAATTTAATAAATGAGCCTGATATTTCAGTGATCATCAGAAGAGCTATGCATGAAGAACACTTAACTTTTAATTGTTATGTGTCTAGAATATTCATAAAATGACTTTAAAAGTTAAACAAAATTTGTAAAAAATGTCCAGCAAATACCAACAAATGTTTGATAATAATATTAGCAATAGTACATACCTTCAGCCATAAATACAAACAAAAAGAAAAAGAAATTGGGAAGTGTATTGCGGCTTTATACTGGACAGGGAATGTGCAAATCAATTTTTTGCTCTTGTACAAGTCATTGAAATACATATATATTTCTGAGAAAGTGTATTGTAGATCATTTGATCTAGAGAATGTATATGATAAAGTGAACAAGATTAAATTATGGTCTGTTTTGCATGAAAATTAAATTGTAGTTTGTTTGCTGAATGCCATAAGAGTGATATATGGTAGAAATAAGGCATGCATAAGACTAAAATTATTAGTGTAGGTTCAAGGAACAGGGAATAAAGCAAGGATCTGCAATAACCTCTTATTGGATGTTTAATGTATTTATGGATAAATGTATAAGGCGTGCTTGTGGTGATAACAGAGATGTGTTAGTTGGGATATAGATTTATGTGTATTTCTGCATGTAGATGATACTATGTTGTTGGCTGAAAACCAGAATGATTTGCAATTCATGTTAATAGCTTTTATGCTGCATCAAGAAGTATGGATCTGAAAATTAATGTATCAAAGATGATGGTAATTGTGTTTCATCCCAAGTCACAATGTTCCATATGTCATGGCTATTGCCATAGATATTCTCCTCTGCTACCTTTTATGGCCATGGATGGTTGAGGATTTCACATAACCCCTTTCAGTAAGGTAGAGAAGATGTAGACTAGGTTACAACGTTATTTGCCCTTGTGCCATATGCAGGATTCACTACTAATTGTAAAGACAGTACTGGCCAGTTTTGGCAAATTTTAACCAATATGCCGTGAGTACCAAAGTC